>JANCRA010000047.1:1017500-1659166 GCA_024362935.1 Setophaga petechia
GAAATATCAGACTTTTCTGGAATCTGGAGTTTTTCTCCTGGAAGCCCCTGGAAAGGCTGGCAGAGCACATTTCCTTTGTGAGCAGCACTCAGATTTTACTCACAGATGTGGGGTTGTTTTAATCAGCACCAACTGTGCCACATTTTATTCTGCATTTGTTTGTCCAAGCAGGAATTGTCCATCAGTTTGTCTGATGGACACATCACATTTGTGTTACTCAGGGATACAGAAAAAGTCCAGTTTAACTCAGATTTTTCTCACAAATCCTCCTCCCTCTGGCTGATCTTACTGATATTATTCCCCCTATATGACCATAGGATGTCACACTGCAGGAAAGCCATTTTTACTGTGCTGAAAATTAAAAATCTTTTTATAATCACATTCCTTATCCAAATGTGCAGTGAACAATCTGCACATTGATTGATTAATTGGGAAATATCAGACTTTTCTGGAATCTGGAGTTTTTCTCCTGGAAGCCCCTGGAAAGGCTGGCAGAGCACATTTCCTTTGTGAGCAGCACTCAGATTTTACTCACAGATGTGGGGTTGTTTTAATCACCACCAACTGTGCCACATTTTATTCTGAATTTGTTTGTCCAAGCAGGAATTGTCCATCAGTTTGTCTGTCACATTTGTGTTACTCAGGGATACAGAAAAAGTCCAGGTTAACTCAGATTTTACTCACAAATCCTCCTCCCTCTGGCTGATCTTACTGATGTTATTCCCCCTGTATGACCATAGGATGTCAACTGCAGGAAAACCATTTTTACTTTGCTGAAAATTAAAAATCCTTTTATAATCACATTCCATGGGTTTGGTTTGGTTCGGTTCGGTTTGGTTGGGTTGGGTTTGGTTGAGTTGGGTTTGGTTGGGTTTGGTTGGGTTTGGTTGGGTTTGGTTGGGTTGGCTTTGGTTGGGTTTGGTTTGGTTTGGTTTGGTTGGGTTTGGTTTGGTTGGGTTGGGTTTGGTTTGGTTGGGTTTGGGTTGGTTTGGTTGGGTTTGGTTGGGTTTGGTTGGGTTTGGTTTGGGTTGGTTTGGTTGGGTTTGGTTGGGTTTGGTTGGGTTTGGTTGGGTTGGGTTTGGTTTGGTTTGGTTTGGCTCTGAGGGTGGTGAGCCCAGAGCAGCTGGGGATGTCCCATCCCTGGAGGTGCCCAGGTTGGACACTGGGCTTGGAGCACCCTGGGGCAGTGGAAGGTGTCCCTGTCCATGGCAGGGGTGGCACTGGGGGGCCTCCAGAGATGGGATGTCCCCACTCCAAGGAGGAATCTCCACCACACTGCAAGAAGAGCTGTGTCAGAAGACCCTGTCCAAAAGTGGACCTTGGTTTTTCTAGGATGGAAAAAGTGCTGAGCTATCAGAGTGGTGTCCCCAGGTAGCTTGAGGCAGGTTAGCAGTATAGAATCCCTTGTCTGTTCCTTTGTTGGATGTTTTGTCAGCTCTGCCACATCTTCTCCTCACCCTTAAAGTTTTGTTAAACTTTGGGATTGGTGAGTCTGCCTGGGTTTAGGATTATTCAACACCAAAAGCAGCGTGACCCCACTGCCTGCATTCAGCCCTGAGAGCTTTGCAGGCTGGGCATTGTGTGCCCTGCTCAGGGAGAGCATCCTGGGGCTGGGCACAGTGGGTGCTGTGTCCCCAGGGCAGCTTCTGGGGTGCTTCATTTGCTGCAGCATGCTCACTTCAGCAGAGCAGTAACTTTTCAGGTTTTTTACTGTGTGTGCTTCCTGGAACTTTGAGTTTGGTTTTCTCCTAAAGTTACTTTTCAGTCTTTCTCACAAGTGCACTTTGTCACATAAGGCAAGATAAGAAAATATAGTAGATTGGTTGTTGTCGGTGTTCACAGGGGTTTATTAGAGGATGGAAGAGACAGGATCTTGATTCCATGATCAGAAGGCTTGATTTATTATATTGTGATATATATACAGCATTATAACTATGCTACATAATTATAGAAAGGAAAAGGAGCTTCTTCAGAAGCTGCTAAGCTAAGAGAGAGATATATCAAGAATCAATAACAACGTCTGTGTCTCAGCACAGAGTGACAGCAGTCCTCCTGTGAATGCTCAGCAGATATAAACATCTACAGGGGACCAATCACAGGTGGACCTGTTGCATTCCACAGCAGCAGATAATAATTGTTTACATTTACTGCTGAGCCTCTGAGCTCCAGCAGGGAAAAATCCTAAGAAAGGATTTTTCAAGAAGAATGTCTACGACATTGGTTTTGGGGGACTGATTAGGTTGAGCATGCCTGGAAGTCATTCTTTGAAAAAGTGAAATAAATGATTGCTAATAGATGTGAAATCATCCTCAGAGTTTGGAAATTTGACTTTCATTGCAAGTCAGAAGGTTTTGAGGTTCCTGTGGGTTGATCACCTGCTGTGTTGTTGCTCTGCCTGTTAATGGTGGTTGGCTTTTTGACTTCCAGAACACAAGTGACCCCCCAGTTGCTGTGGAGACCTTGGATGATGTTCCTGAGCACGTGCTCAGGGGCCTTCCTGAGGATGTGAGGCTCTTCCCATCTGCTGTTGACAAGACCCGGCTGGGTGAGTGCTGCAGCTGTGAAAAGAAAATGAAGATTTTTAGTGACTCACATAAATTTGAGTTACTGTGAAAGCCTGGTGCCCTCCTGTGCTGGGTAGAGATGATATCTGAAATAATTCCTCTTGGGAAGAGTGGACAGCTCCCCAGTGCAAGACAGACACATCTAATAATTTTAAAAACATTAATTTTGAGTAGATTTGCTTGGAATAACTTAGATTAGTTTTAACTCCTGATATGTGTCTCCTCAGGTGTCTGGGCAACAAAGTCAATTTTGAAAGGCAAGAAGTTTGGACCATTTGTTGGTGACAAGAAAAAAAGATCTCAAGTTAAGAGCAATGTGTACATGTGGGAGGTAAGAAACAGCTTGTAAATGGAAAAATGTGCTTGTCACCAGGTCAATATTTTGTATTTAGCCTTTAATTTTCCAGATATTTTAGAAATAAACTTGATATAAGATAATTGCCATCTGTTACTGCCATTACTAATGGTTATTTATAGACACTTGGATGGAACAACTATTCTGAATTTCAGAGCTTTATAAACCAGTGGCATTGTTTGAAATTGTTGTATTTCTTACATGCTGTGTGTGGATCACAGTTGCCCTTAAGAGTTTGTTGCTGATCTTTTCTTTGTTGGCTTCAACCCTGAGTGCAACTGAGTGCTGTCAACTGCTTATGAAATCAGGGAAATTAGGAGGATGTGGAATCTCTAAAGAAAGCCTCATCACTCCTCATTTAGCTCTTTGAAGACCAGCTTTTGCAGTTTTTGTAAGAGTTCTCAGGTGTTGCAGTATTTCTTGTGCTGTCTGGGCAGCTGAACAGCTCTGGAAGCTTCACTGTAAAATATATGTAAATAAATTCCTATTTCAAAATATAAATGCCATAATCTGGAGCTGAATCCCATTTACAGGCTCTTTAAGGCAGTTCATAACCACTTTCAAAGATTTCTTCATTCTTTCTGAAGACAAACTCAGGACATGGTTTTAGCAAAGGGAATAGTCAAGGAGGGGAGGGGTGGAGGAATAGAATGTTCTGGAACATGATTTTTAGGCTAAAGACACTGATAATGGTCCTCCATCCTTCTGTCCCCTTGCTTGCAAAAATGGAATTTCCTGAAACACTAAAAACATGCACAGAGCTTAGAGTTAACCTCTATCAGAGGAATTGATCTAGGACATTGCCATAAATGCAAATTACCCTTTAGAAAAGCAATACAATTTTCAGGTATAATGTTTGGTGCACTGAGCTCATGCTATCACAAACTCCACTGCAGAAAGTATCTCCAGTTTTGATCAGGAACATTTGCTGAGATGGAATCAGTCAAGTCAATTATTGACCTTGCAGTTGTGTTTCTCAGTGCTGGATGCTGAATGTTGATGGTGGATATTTTTTCAGTTTGTTTTTACAATGCTGGTGATAATGGGAACCCTTGTTAGATTTCAGATTATTTGTGTGTTGCTTTAATAGTGATTTTAGAGTTAGAAAAAAAGCAGCTAAAATGAGACTGCAACAGTTGGTCTCATCTGCTGATACTTGAAACCAGTCCAGAATTTCAACTGTTAGAAAATATGGTTTGAAGAAGGATGGTGGTGTGTAGGAGCAGCTCAGGATATGGACACTCAGTTTGGGGAACAACCTTTTCCACAAGTGTTCCATTTGCTTCTTTAGTCAAATTAATCTGAATAAAAAATAAGACTTCAAAACCTGGCATTTCCAGTCAATTGTAATGGTTTTGAACTGTCACACCAGAGGCTCATTGTGAAAAATACAATTTGTGTGTGTCAGTGTGTGCCTCTGTATCTGAGGAGAGAACAGATTTTCCTTTTCTACTGGTGAAAAGCCACAGTTGGGAAAGTGAGAACAAGTGTCTGAAAAGGGAGGGAAATTCAGGTTCAGAATGAGTGGCACAGCTGTGCTGAGTGGGTTTTATTGGAGGTGCAGGAATCCCTGCAAGGCACAGTGTTGTGAGAGGAGTTGCAGCTATTTTCTTTCTCACAGTGCACAAGGCCTTTAAACAATGTTCTGTAAGTGAGACTGTAATATTCTGTACATTAGAAAAGCAAAAAAGTATTTTGGTTTATGAAAAACACATAATATAAAAACACAGTATGGTTATACATACATATATATATACAAAAAAAAATATAATATATATAACTACATTTAGACAAATATTCCATATCTGTTTAGCTCTCCTACAGCATTCTTTGGCTCTTCTCTTTTTCTCTTTTCATTTTAACCAAAAGAATTTCTTTTGCAGTCTCACCTGGGACACTGTTTATGCTTTCATATTGCAAGGGCTGGGTGTGCTGGTGAACATTCTTTCAAAATTCAGCTGATGAAATCCATGCTGGAATAGTTTAAGTAAGGGAGATGTTTTCTGTTTACTTGGAAAGAAATGAAGATGGTTGTGTATTTATTAAAACTTTACTTTTATTGATAAAATTCTATTTCATTTAATCAACAGTAATCAGCACAAAAAAATTGAATTTATTAAGTAGGGGTTTTTCTAAGCTGTTGCAGAGGTGTATATAAAATCAAAACTGGAGAACAGTTTGAAAAGCCTTGGAATTACTTGTAAAGTATCAGAAAATAAAAAGCTACAAGATTGTAGATTTTGGACTTTTAGAGAAACAGAAAAGGAAAAATACCCAGTGATAGCAGGAGCATGTTACCTGTGGGAACCCAGGAAATTCCTCTGGCTGCCCTGGAGGGCTCGAGCCCCTGCCCAGGGGGCTCAGAGACCTTGGCACAGAGCCCAAGACCCCTGTGCCTTTGATTAACCCTTGGAAAAAACAATTACCAACCTTACATGGAGAATTACAAGCCACAAAGTTTAAGTAAATGATAGTGAATTATCATGGGGTTAAAAATAGGTTTTTGGGGTTTTTAGATTGGGGGTTCAGGGAGCAAGATGGAGGAATCTGGGTGTGTTCAGCCTTTCTCCATCTTCTTCTTGGCCTCCATCTTCTGCTGTGATGTTGGCACTTTTAGATTGGTGTAGAGTAGAAGCTCAGTGTCTGACATAGGTGATGGGTATTGGGAAGTAATTGTAAATATTTCATATGTAGTTTTTAGTTTAAAAAGATAAAACCACCCCAGGGGCAGGCAGAGTGCCTCTGACTGTCTTGCTGAGCAGATCTCAGCTGGGCAGGAGAAAGAATTTCTAGATAAGATACAATAAACAACTTTGAGAGCAAGAAATGAAGAGTTCTGACTCCTTCTTTGACTGCCAGGCTGGGAAAAGAGACTTTCCAACACATCTTGGGGTCACTGTGAGCAGCTAGAGATTCCCAGAGCTGCCTTTGTAGTTTTTCAAGATATTTACATTAAGTAACAGACACATTCACTGCTCGTTGGTCATAAGAAAGAAACAAAGTTCTCAATAGGTGGAGAAGGAGCCACATCATTCTGTGAGCCAGCTAGAGTCTGTATCTTTTATCTCTTCCATCAGGTGGGCACAGGGATAGCCTTGGTGTCCTCGAGAGAGATACAGGGCTGTCCTTACCTTCAACAACAGCACAAAATGTGTTACCTACACCTGAGGGGGAAGGATTCAGAGAATGCCACATTGTAGTGCTGTGCTGTGAGCAGGTGTCCCTGTGCCTGTCCCACAGGTGTATTACCCCAACCTGGGCTGGATGTGTGTGGATGCCACCGACCCAGAGAAGGGCAACTGGCTGCGCTACATCAACTGGGCCCGCTCGGGGAAGGAGCAGAACCTGTTCCCCCTGGAGATCAACAGGACCATCTACTACAAGAGCTTAAAGGTAGCACTGCCTGACAGCTGCTGCTTGCTTTCTTGGCTTTTATTAGTAATAGTTTTTATTTTGCCTTATTAAAAAACTTTTTTCATACTATATATATATATATATATTTATATATATATTTATATATATATATATATATATATATATATATATAAAATATTATGTGTGTATATATATATATACTATTTTTATTTATATATGTTACTATATGTAAGTATAGTAACATATATAAATACAATTTATGTTATATATCTTTATATAGATGTGTATATATATAAATATATATATGTATATACATGTATATTATATACATATATATACATATATATACATATATAGACTTACTTATATAAATAAAATATATGTTATATATTTATATATATATGTATATATATAAAAATATATATATGTATATATATACATATATATACATATATATAAATATATATATGTATATATATACATATATATACATGTATATTATATACATATATACATACATATACATACATATATAAATAAAATATATGTTATATATTTATATATATATATATGTATATATATAAATATATATATGTATATATATGTGTATATATATACATACATATACACGTATATTATATACATATATATACATATATATACATACATATACATGTATATTATATACATATATATACATGTATATTATATATATAACATATATATATGTGTATATATATATGTTTTATATGTTATATATTTTTAGCATATATGTATACTAAAAATAGTATACATATATATAGCAATATATATAAATATATATAAATATACTATTTATATATATTTATATATATTACTATATATATGTATACTATTTTTATAGATATATTATCTATTTATAGTAAAAAGAGTTTGAAACGTTTTATGGAACATATTTAAAATACCTCAAATGCTACACATCATTGGTAGAAATCCTTATCTGCCAAAATTTTGATATTAGATTTACTGTTAAACTTCTGGATGTTTCAACACTAAGTCTATCTTATTGGGCAATGATTAGCTGTAGCACCAAGTTTGATACAAACTAGAATGAAAAACTGCAGAGTATATTAAATGTTTTTCTGCTTTATTACATAACCTTTTTCTTACTATTTATATATAAATATATATTTATATTAAACAGAATTTGAAACATTTTATGGGACGTATTTAAAACACTGCAAATGCTACACATCATTGGTAGAAATCCTTATCTGCCAATACATTTGACATTAATAAATTCTTATCTGCCAATACAGTTGACATCACATTTACTGTTAAACTCCTGGATGTTTCAACACTTAGTCTGTCTTATTGGGTAATGATTTGCTGTAGCACCAAATTTGATACACACTAGAACAATAAACTACACAGTATATAAAATATTTTTCTGTTTTTGTAGATACCAAGACTCCTGCTGAGGATGTTTTTGCAGTAATCAGTTATTTTTATGGTCTGTGCATCATATGACAAAGTTTGGCTGTCAAGTCATGTCATGGGTAGCTCCATGAAACCATTTCTCATGGTTTTATACCATTTTGGTTTTGTTCAGGGAGTGAGGGGAAGGCAGGGAAAAGGGTGTAATTCCTGGAGCATTTTATCTCCCAAATCAAGAAAAAAATGGTTTAACTACAATGGTGGAGCATGTTAAGAATATTGTAGTTCTCAAGTATTTCTTGAATCCCTGATCAAGACCCCCAGCTGTGAGTGTAGCTTGACTTTGTTTTTATTTAAAATATTTTTCAGTGTTGTAAACATGTTCTGAACTTTGTGTTCAAGCAGAGGTTCACTGTTGCCTGCCAGGCTGCTGATTTCTCTGCAGTGCTTTTTCACAGAGACAGCTCTGTAGCCAGCCTGGATTGCTCTGGACACTTCATCTTGCATTTCTTCTGCCTTTGCCCACAGTCCCACTAGCTCATGAGTCTGGGTGTGCCTTTAGTCACTCTGACATTTTAAATTTCTGCAGATGTTTCAGTCCTGGCAGAGACAAGCATTCACCTGTTTGAAATTTGTTTATCTGATGGATGATACTGCACTTCTGAAAATAACTGTACTGCTAAAAGAGGCTGAGCACTGCTGACAGAATTACAAATACCTTGTCTCAGCACTGGAATATCCTTTTGTTCCTTTGACTGTTGTCTCTTGCAGTTTGATGAATTTTATCCCAGTCACACCTTACTGCTAACTGAGACAAAGGAAGGCACATAATAAAGAACATTTTAAATGTCCTTATCTTTTGCATATAATGTTAGGATTTCTACACTGCCATTTCAAACCTGCTGTAAATTTACCAGCCCAGATATGAACATGTGGTTCTTTCCTGATCTTTATCACAATTCATAAATTTAGGGGAGTTCCAGTTGCTGACAAATAAACAGCACAGGTTTTATTTACCCCCAAAGGAGAATTCAAGTGGCTTATGTGTAATTTTGTTCTGCTTTACCTTGAAACATTGAAAGTAAAGTCATGGGGTATTATTTTTCCTGAGGCTTCCTTTACAGAATCACAAGATTGGAAGAGACCTTCAAAATCATTTAGTCCAACCCAGCCCCAACCCCTCAACTAAACCCTGCCACATCCAGGCTTTGTTAAACACACCCAGGGATGGTGACTCCACCACCTCCCTGGGCAGAGCATTCCAGAATGTATCAGTATTTATTTAGCTTTTTGTAGGTTTTTAATTTGTAAATTAAACAGGCTGATTTCCAAGCCTCATTGCTGGAATAGCTAAATCCAAATTGGCTTGGTGCAGAACCTCCTCAGAACTGGAGAGCTTTAAATTCCCAGTTCCCTGCTCTCAGTGAATAGTTATGGAATAGAATTTGTGAGTGAGCACAAACAAATGTTTTTCTCTTGCATCTTCATCCTTGCTGAAGGGCTGAGGGTGTTTTTCAGCTGCTTTGCATCTGCTTTCCCCAGGATTGCTGGGTGGGAGCTGTGATACTGCAGGGAGCAGCTTCAACTCCTGATGCAGCTTCAGCTCTTCCTGCCCCTGCTCATGGGAGGAGCTCTCTGTGGTGTTCTGCACACAAACAAAACTTCTAGAAAAAATTGAAATTCTAGTTCTGAAAGTTCTAGAAAAAGTAAAATACAGTGAAAACTCAGTTTCAGAAAATCTTCTGAAAAAGCTGGCTATGAAACTGTCCCTGATTAAAATGAAATTAATTTGTTTGTGCAAGACTATTTTACCCAACAGGTTTATAACACCTCAAGATCCTCCCTGGTACATGGGAGAGGGCAACAAAATGTTGGGTTATAGTGGGTGAAAGATTCACTCAGGTAAATGTCAGACTGCTCAATTGGGGGTAGGTTTGGTGAGATGAGGCCACCCCCAGGTGCAGAAGCTCAGTATCACAGTAAAATGCTGTGTCTGTGGTGAAAAATAGAAACTGATGAGGCTGGGCAGGCAAATGCCTGTCTCAGTCTGTACAAGGCACATTAGAGTGCTTGAATGTGCTCAGTTAATTGTGCTAGAACCTCTAAGGTTACTTGGTTAGGTTAATAACTTGTTGGGATATTACTCGTGAAAATAACAAATTTTGAACTTTTGAACAGGAAATACTCAGATTAAGGACAGTTAAATGTTGCAGTTAAAACAAAAAGCACAAAAAGGTGTGTGGCAATTATTAACCTAATGAGCCTGCCCAAAATTCATACCTTTTACCCAGGCTGTCCCAGTGTGACACTGCTGCACCAAGGCTCTGTGGGGAATAGTTTGGAGGAGGTTGGGCTGTGGAGCTGTCACAAGGAGGATGAGTGCTGGTACAAGTGGCCCTTGCTCAGTGTACTCCTGCTCTATGAGGGAGCAGCTTTAATTGTCTGGTTTTGAAGCTGCTGCATCTCATTTTAAAAGTACAAGGTTACAGGGTTTAATTGAGATTCTAGAGCAGTCACAATAAAACTGAATTCATTGAGTTCAACATTAGCTCCAGCCATGCAGCCAACAAATTACATGTTCATCACCACCCTGTGTTTGCATTGCCTGAAACCTCATCCAGATCTTTGTATTTTTTTTATGATAAGGTTTTTTTTGCATCAGACAACGCTGCTGCTCACCAGCTCCAAGGCCATGCAAATAATTTTGTCTCTATTTATCCTATCAGGCCTCTGGAACTGAAGGCAGCCAAGCCATAGGCTTTGCTTATGTTGTAACTCACTCTTCCCTTGTTGGGATCTTGCACCTCTTGTTGTTCCAGTGTCTAGGGGTATGATGATAATTATCACCTTTATCATGTGCTGTGAGACCCACTAAAAAAGGGCTGTAGAAGAAAGAAATCCTGATTTTCTTCTTGCTACAAAATTCCCCTTTGGCTTCAGACTGGAAATCATAATCTGAGGAGCTCCTTTGCTCTGATGTGATGACTGCAAATAGGATCTGGTCTCCACCAGCCCCGTGCTCATTAACCCTGAAAAAGGGGAATTGAAGTTAAGGCATTTAAGTTTTTCTTGGTTTTTGGGTAAAATGCTTCAGGAAATAGGGAAACAATGAGGAAGATTTAAAAAGTAAGTTAAAATCTTCAGTCTGCCAGCTTGGGGACTTCCTAGTTTGAGTCTGATATTTTAGGGAGTGTGGGAAATGAACTATCAATAGTTTCTTTTGTTGGCAGTGCTGGGAGTATGAGTAGCATTTGCAGTGATGCCCATTTGACTAATTTAGTCTGTGATTTTTTTGAAAATTTGATTAAAAAGAACAGAAATAATCAATTTGGAATGGCAAGCAAACCTTTGATTTTTGTGGTGAAGTGGATTTATTAAACATGTTGTAATTATCTGTATTCCCATTAACCCACTGTGACAGTCTTTTCCTGGTTCTTTAGAATTTGTCCCAGCTGTAGTGGCTGCTTGAGCAGTAATTTATTATTATATTATAATTAATTAATGCTGTTTAATTGTTTGTCCCAACATGGCTGCTCTCTGGAAAGAATTAACAGTAAATATCCAGAGGAGTGAGCACTGGGATTTAAATCAGTGTCACTATTTGAGGAAAAACCACAATTTGAGACATTACAGCTGGAAGGATCATGCAAAAAATAATAATAACAACAACTTTGTATGAATTATTAAAACAAAGACTATATTAATATTTTTTAGCCGTTTTTAGGGATTATCTTTTATTTCAGTATTTCTCTGATCTTTGGTCATTTTTGTGGAGGTTTTCTTTGTTTTCCTATGAACTTTTTGGGGGTAATTTTTTTTAATGATATTTTGTGTTCTGGGGGTTATGTGTGTGTTACAGTCCATGATGAGTTTTCAGGTTGTTTTTGGGGTGTTTTTGGCTGTTTTGTGTGTTGGTGCTGTTCTGTGTCTGTGTGTTACAGTCCATGATGAGGTTTTGGGGTTCTTTTGGGGTTGTTTCTGGGTGGTTTTGGGTTGTTTCTGGGTGTTTCGGGTGTTGGGTGCTGTTCTGTGTGTGTATGTGTGTGTTACAGTCCATGATGGGGTTTTGGGGTTGGTTTTGGGGGTGTTTTTGGCTGTTTTGGTTGCTTGGTGCTGTTGTGTGTGTGTGTGAGAGAGAGAGGTTTTGGGGTTGGTTTTGGGGTGGTTTTGGGGGTGTTTTTGGCTGTTTTGATTGCTTGCTCCTGTTCCATGTGTGTCTGTTTCGTTTTGGGGTTGGTTTTGGGGTTGGTTTTGTGTTGTTTTGGGTGTTTTTGGGGTGTTTTTGGCTGTTTCGGTTGCTCGCTGCTGTTCCGCGTGCGCCCGGCGCGGCCCGTGGCGCTCCCTGCACTGCGCCCTCCGCCCGGCAGGGGGCGCGCGGGGCGGCGCCCTCGAGGCTCGGCGGGAGCAGCGCCGTGGGCGCCGCCGCGGCCGCTCCCCGCCCCGCCAACAACGCGCGCTCTGATTGGCCGCGCGCCCTGTGTTGTGTCTCGGCAGCCAATCGCGGCGGGAGAGGAGCTGTTGGTGTGGTACAATGGCGAGGACGACCCGGCGATAGCGGCCGCGATCGAGGAGGAGCGAGCGAGCGCCCGCAGCCGCCGGCACTCCCCGAAGGCCCGCAGAGGTACGGAGCGCACCGGCCCCGCCGCCGCCAGCGCGCGGGGCAGCCCGGCCTGCGGCCGCCGTGACCTTCCGCGGCCCGAGACAGGAGGGTGGGGAGGGCCCGGCCCGGCGCGGCCCGGCCGGCGGCGCCGCGGGCGGAACGTGGAAGTTGCGGCTGGAAAAGTTGGGAGAGGCGGCGGCGGGCAGGGAGAACGGCCCGCTCCGCCCGCGGGGCCGCGGCAGCCGCTGCGAGCCCGTGTGGAGCCGGGGCCGAGCCCGCCGCAGCCTCGGTGCCTCCTTGGGAAAGGGAGCGGAGTCCGGGGCCGGCCCGATTCCTCCCTGGGAGAGCGAGCGGAGCTCGGGGCTGCTCCCATCGCTCCTTGGGAAAGCGAGCGGAGCTCGGAATGCCCCGATCCCTCCTTGGGAAAGAGAACGGATTGCGGGGTGCTCCGATCCCTCCTTGGGAAAGAGAACGGATTGCGGGGTGCTCCGATCCCTCCTTGGGAAAGGGAACGGATCCCGGGGTGCTCCGATCCCTCCTTGGGAAAGGGAGCGGAGCTCGGGGCTGCTCCCATCGCACCTTGGGAAAGGGAGCGGATTCCGGGGCCGCCCTGATCCCTCCGTGGGAAAGCGAGCGGAGCTCGGGGTGCCTCGATCCCTCCTTGGGAAAGGGAGCGGATTCCGGGGCCGCCCCGATCCCTCCTTGGGAGAGCGAGCGGAGCTCGGGGTGCCCCGATCCCTCCGTGGGCAGCGGAGCCGAGCCCGGGGCGGTCCCGCTGTGGAGGTCGCGGAGCCGAGCCCGGGGCCGCTCCGATCCTTGGGAAGGGGAGGCTGAGCCCGGGCTTTGGGGTTCGCCAGTCCAGCCAAATGAAGAATTCCCCTCCTGTTCTTTCCCTGCGGTTTTTAATTTCTTGTTGTTTCTAGGCCGATTTGCTGGTTCTGGTATTTCGCAGGATGGGAATGGCTGCTCCTGGCTGGCTTGGGCCGGGGAGGGAGAGTGGGACAGAGTTTGGGGTGCTGTAAACTCATTATTCCCTCTGTGAATATGTATGTCAGAGCAGACATCCATTATTTTTTCCATTACTAATTCAGCAGCAGGGTTTTTTGGAGTGCGTGTGCCTCCACGCGTGGCCTTATATAACTGACATTTGCCTAACGTTTTAGGCCAAAATCACAGCAAAGCCTTGAGTTACAGGGACCAGATATAAAAAAAAGGAAATATTCAGTTGCAGCACAGATGTATCAATTCCGCTTGCATGGGAGGATGTACATTTTGGTATTCTCTGGAAGCTAGAAATGAACTAAGAAAGGTAATATTTTAAGAAACATCATTATAATTTTTTAAACTTAAAATGTAGGACCTGATCTTACAGGTAGTGCAGATGACTGGAACTCAGATTGGAAACAAGGTAACTCAGATATTGAAAACATTATTGTGTGAATATTTTATTTGAGATTGAGGAGGGGGGACTGTAGTGCAACACAATTAGTTCTTTTGAATAGTAGTTCATAGGTTAAAAAAATACAAACTGAAATCCAAGCACTGAGTTTTATTTTATAATGAAAAATCATATTTAGCACATATATAAGCAGCACTTGGTAAATTACAGGCTGTATTACATTTTTTTCCTAAATCTGCATTCTTTTAACACATGGAATTTGTGTGCCTATGATTTACCTGAAAGGCTAGAAAAACAACCTGCAAGAATTTGATTATATGATAAATCAGCAAAGCCAGACAGAATAATTTCTGAGGTAATTTTTCATGGCATAGAAGTTTGATTTGCATTCATGAAGTTAGAGGTAAATTTACCAGTAAACTAATTTGGTTTCTGGGTTTTGATTTTATGCTCTTTTGTGGGTTTTGTGCTTTAACTGTTAGGGATTTTACAGATTTCATAATTGGGAGCATTAAATCTTTTCCCCCTTTTTATAAACACAAGCTCCTTACCGAGGCTCACAATTATTGAGTAAAAAGGAACCCAGCAAAAACCAACTCCAAGCACAAAATTCATGAAGCATTTGAGAATAACCAAGAATAATCTATTTATGGAGTTATACCCTTGTCTCATGAAGTAGAAAAACCAAATTCTCAGTATTTAGTTGATTTGGATTGTTAGATTAAAGTTTCAGCTATAAAATGATAAGGCAATTCATTGCATATTTTGAAATTTTATAGTTCTGTTTTTCACAGGTTTCATTGGAATTTTTTTTTTTTACTTTGCATTTACTTTCAGTTCTTTAGTGTTTGTAGTAACATCTGCTAATATTTGCAATTCACAGCAATCTTTTTTTCAAGAAATATACACATTTTTTTCCTGCAGATTTGCTAGCAGTAGCTGCAGTGAGGATTCCAGAATGGTTTCTACTCAAATCTCTGCTTTTGTAGATTCAGCTGCATCCTTGGATGGGGAAGCTTCTTAACCCTAGTTAAGACTTGAGGGGTTTGGGGAAATAAAGGAAATTATGATGAACATGATTGAAAAGTAATTAAATTAAAAATAGATAGTTCTGATTATATGATACAAAGGGATAGGAGGAGAATGATTTTTTTTGTGATTTAACTTTATGCATGTGAAAAATTGGGGGTCAGTATAAGGGAATATTTGAATTAAATAGCAATTTAAGAAACTTGCTAGAGAGGAGCTCCTCCTGAGAATGGTGAAATTTGAATTCATTAGCAACCTAAACAGATCAATAAATTATTTAAATTTTATTTTGGCATTTGTTGCACACTGTTGTCTTGCATATTGAGAAGAAAATATAACCAAGGAAGAATTGTTAAATTCTAAGAACTGTTAATGAATGTGTCCTTTAGGAACACATTTTCCAGAAAAGTAAAGTGACAGTTCAGTACCTTAGGAATGACTAGACAAGACATTATTTGTGAGCTGTATTATGATACAAACCATGTAGTTATTTTTAAATTTTATTTTGACCTATACAATTGCACACTGTCGTCTTCCATATTGAGCAGAAAATACAACCAAGTAAGAATTGTTAAATTCTAACAGCTGTGAATGAGTGTGTCTAGAAAAGTTCAATACCTTAGGAATGACTAGACAAGACATTATTTGAGAGGTGTATTATGGTTTAGTGATACAGACCATGTAATTATTAGATAAAACTCCTAATTATTCTGTATTCAGTAAAACAAATATCCTTTTGAATTTTTAATGCATCTTAGGACTTATTCTTGAACATAAGTTAGATATGAGATAGATAGTTGAGAGATTGATGGTTTAGGTTAGAGTTGAGATATTTATCATTTGACAAATCACCTTGTTGTGCCATCTGTGGAATGAGCCCTTGACAGAAGAGTGCCCATCCCACAGGTATTAAAAATGGATTTCCATTCAAATGGAGGCTTCACTGCTGTCCCATGTTCACATTGCAGGAGGAATCCTCTCTGAATGAAGGTGGGATGCTCTGGGCTGTGAGTCAGGCTGAGTTAGCAGAGGCTGGAGCTGTGGCTGAGCCAGGAGGTGCCCACAGAGCTGCTCACCCTGACCTTGAGCTGCCCTGTGTGCCAGAGATCCCTGGCACCAGGACCATCACCTGCTTTGGGTGGATCTAGGGTGGCACCTGGCCTTTCCTCCAGGTCCCCATCTCCCTCCTGCATGGTTTTGGGTTTGTGTTCTGCATTCATAATTTTGGGTTTGTGTTCTGCATTCATAGTTTTGGGTTTGTGTTCTGCATTCATAGTTTTGGGTTTGTGTTCTGCATTCATAGTTTTGGGTTTGTGTTCTGCATTCATAGTTTTGGGTTTGTGTTCTGCATTCAATCTGCTTTACAGTCCCCAGGTGCTGGTGTTGATGCTCCTGCCTGGCTCAGCTGTAGCTTTTCTTAGCTGGAATAAATCTCCCACATCTTCCTCCTACCATGCACTGCAGCTCAGCAATCCTGGAGGGAAAGGCACTCACTGCATTTGTTTTCATTCCTTGGAACAATGTCATCTTCCTAAGGTGCATTTGAGATGTAGAAAGGAATTTAGTAGGATGACAAAATACTGAGAGGGATGGGAATGCAACCCCCAAAAAGGAAAACCTGGTGAATTTGAGCTGGGCACATCACAGATTTGTATCAGAACCAAGCTGTTATTGCTGCTTAACTACACAGTTCAGAGCCAGCAGCTGCCAGTGCATGGCCAGCAATAGCTGAGATTAGGTTTTTTTGTTCCTTTTGCATTTTCTGAAATTTTGTTTTTGTTAAATATTTATCATTGTTTCTCCCAGGTTGTAGTTAATGTGCTGCCTGCCAAGCTTGTAGGGAAATTGCTCAATCAAATGCATTAGCACAAGATCTTTCATTAATTCTCCTTCTAAGGAAATTGAAAAGAGAACAGCTTGGGTTCACTTTGCAAGTTGGGCTCATGTGTCCTTGAGAGGAGTAGTGTGGATTTTTTATTGTGTCATCCAGGTGTTTCTTCCTTTTCATATGACAGGAATCATTTGTAGCAGTGAGCAGTAACATCAACAGAGCAAATCAAGCCTCTGGCTTCAGACTCAGTCTTTCTGAAAAAAAGTAACTTTTCAGTAGCTAAAGTATTTTTTTTAAGGAAAAGATGGTCATTCAAAGATGGTCATACATAAAGATATCCCATGTTTTTATCAGGCTGTATTGTGCTTTGGTCATTCAAAGATGGTCATACATAAAGATATCCCATGTTTTTATCAGGCTGTATTCTGCTTTGGTCATTCAAAGATGGTCATACATAAAGATATCCCATGTTTTTATCAGGCTGTATTCTGCTTTGGTCATTCAAAGATGGTCATACATAAAGATATCCAGTGTTTTTATCAGGCTGTATTCTGCTTTAAGGCTGCATAGGCTCCAAAGTGTGATCAACAAAGCTAAAATCTCATTTCTGTGCTGGATTATGTGGCAGATCAAAAGTCTGGTTTTGAAGGAAGAAGATGCTGATGTTCCTCAGGATGAAAGCTTGTCTTGCTCCATGCTTGGGAGTCATTCCTCTAAAACAGCCTTTGCTGGGGAGAGGAGAGCTCAGTGTTCTGTTTTCCCTGCCTGTTTCTGTCTCTGGGGGTGCTCAGGCCCTCTGTGTCCCCTCCATGTGCAGCAGCCCTGGGGCTCCTCAGTGGGAGCTGCCCTGCTGCCATCAGGCTCCCCATGGGCAAATCTTCCATTTCATCCTTCAGGAGCAGATTGTGATAGTGCAGCTGGGGTGGGCTGTGGAGCCAGGTCACCTCTCAGCCACTCTTGTGTCAACTCCTGAGATATTTTGCTATTGTAGTGCAGGCAGAGCACCTGCACCAGGGTCACCTGTGTCCTGCACAGCCCCTGCTGATTGTTCAGTGTGGTTTTAGAACTCAAACCATTGCTAATAAATCTTTTAAAGCTTTGTTACCTTGAATGGTTCTATTGCCAATGTTGCTGCTTGCCATGGTTCTTACTGGGCTGCAGGCAGAACAGGAACTGTGGGGGAATTCATAATACCTGACCCAGAGACAGTGTGGGGTGAAGGTGGGTGAATTAAAATCAGTTATTGGCTGTTACAAATAATCATTGTGCCTTGGTTTATATCAGGGTGAATGCAAAGTGCAACTTCAGGCTTCTGCTTCCCACATGTAAATAAACTGTGTTACCCTAAAAGTTACAGTGTTTTTCTCTTGCCTGAAAGTGTGACTGTTGCTGAAACAGTGTCAGATTGCTGCTGGGGAACAGGAACAGTAGGGATGAAATGAGCAGGTTAAACTCTGTGATAGCAGAAATCCTTGCAGTTTTTATTTTTTTGTTAATAATTTCTTAGGCATTCTCATGTCATTCCAAATAATTAGCTGTATGTGAGAGTGCCATAAATATAAATCCTGTTTGTAAAGGGCAGGCCTTGGATGTCATCCCAAATGGAAATTATGGGCAAGGGATGCTGTCATTGTCTGTTCTTTAAGTTACCCAAATTTATTAGGTTTGTGCTTGGACTAACTTAAAAGTTTGTTTCTGAACAGAAAAAAGCTTGTGAGAAAAATGATTGTGTGTGAGTTGGAATGCAGCTTACAGAGGGATGTGTGAGGGGTACATTTGTAGCAAGGGTATCATGAAATGATGCTGTTATCTAAGCTCTACTGCCAATAAATTTAATGAAAAATTCAGATAGGAGCTCAAGGCTTCAAAATTTCCTAACCAATGACTGGGAAAAGACAAGGGAGGAAGGAAGAAGTCATCAAGGTAATCTGGAACAAAGTCCTAAAATGGAATTTACTTGGATTTCCCCAAATCAAAGTAAATTTGATTTGCACAGTTTATAAAATTGATTTGCAATAAAGTTTATACTCCTCCAGTTCAGAAGCACCATTTGGGATGCCAAGGCACCATACCTGTCATAGAAGGATCTGTCTGGAGAGAACTCCTGCATTTCAGATCCTCCAGGCACTGCAAGTTTTCTTTTAACCCCCAATAATGGGACCTTCCAAAGGGAGACTTGTATTGCTTGAAATTCCCATTTTCACCTCTCCAGCAGTGCCCCCATTCCTGGGACAGCTGCTCTGGGCTCTCAGCACAGCCCAGTGGAGTTGGTGTCACTCACCCCAGGATTTAAGAATAGGAGAAAATAAACCTTCACTTCAGGAATTAAAAAATAAATTACCTGGATTTAAAAAAATCAGAAAAATCAGCCCAGAATTGCTGTGTTGGCCCCTTAAACTCTGTGTTTCTAAGTAGAAACTTCTGGAAGTGTTACAAGCACCTTGCACACACTGTTACTTTATCTCTGTGGGGTTTTGTGTTTGACTAAAATAACAATCTGGCCTTCATGGTTGTTACAAGTTGCATTTCTAGCTCCTAACTTAGTTCTGCTTAAAGCAGATATTTGTAGTTACCTACCAGAATAAAAAAATTCTTGGCTTGTTTGGTAACTCAGATTCTAAAGGGTTTTGTATTTTTTCCATATTTTTGCATTTTTAGTCACACTTTCTTAGACTGCTTTTCTCAAGTTAAAAAAGTAAAATATATCTAGACCACAGTTGTGGCATTTCCCAGCAAATTTGCTAATGCTGTCTTCAGTTACATAATCCACAGTGGGAAGTGAAATAAGGCACCAGGCAACTTTCTATTATTAATCAATTTTTTTCTTTCAGTTGATCAGGATTAGCTTTGAATCAAGGAGTGACCTGGAAGAAAAGCTGCTTGATATTTCACTGCTATTTTTTAAAAATAATCCACTGCATTTGGAAATTATTCTCCTCCTTTCTTAGTAAATACTTGTTTTTTCTTAGTAACCTATTTTCCTGAAAATAAGTTGCTCATTTGCTATTGAAATACTGCTTTCCTTGTAGAAATATTCATTATATTGGGATTTTCCTAGAGTTTCTTAGACCAGCCCATTTTCTTCTGACTCATAGAATTGTTTAAACACTTCTGTGTAGAAGATGTGGAGCAAATTTGGTGATTGCTTTTTTAGGGAAGAGCTTTGAGATGGATTTGGAGGATTTGTTCCAAAATAGGAAGGGGATGAATTCCTGCAGAGCAGAATGAGCACTGCTTTCCAGACAGAGACAAGCACTGATATTTTCTATTCCTTCAATATTCAGTGATTTAGAGTTGACCTGTTGCTTATAGAATATGAGAGAAAACTGAGCTGCTGCTGCCTCCATCCCAGTAAATCTGGGTGACTTTGCTCACATGAACAATCCTTTCTTGAATTATTTTGTGTTCTCTCACATTAAACCAAGGCTTTACCAGCCCCTGTTGCCTTTTCTGTGCTTTCCTGACCCTCCTGTGCAATCTCCCCCTTCAGTGTTTGTTCCCAGTTGGAGCTCTGGGGTTATGGTGGATGCAAGGTAAAGTCAGTTCTTGACTTGCAGTGTATTCTTATTTTATTTGCCTCCTGCTTGAACCATCTTTTTATTTAGGGAAGGCTTTAAGTTCTTGTAGTAAGAATCTTGTGTTGCTCTTATTAATTTCTGTTGCCTTTCTCTATTTTTTTTTAATGCATCATCTTCTCAAAACCATCAGATCAGAATTAATGTGAATAACACTGTATCATCAGCTGTACTAAACTTTTTATGGCAATTTACCATAATTTTGCATTGCCCATTTATTTTATTTCATTATTTACAGGGAATGTCTTATACTGAGGTCTTTTCTGCAGGTGCCCCATGTGATTTATTGTGCAGTGGTGAACAAACATATTTAATTTAACTTCAGGAGTGTGCACACAAGGTTTTGATAGCTGGTTTATTCATGGCAGACATGCAGACTCAATTTAAGTGAGTGGCTGAGAGCTCTTTTCTTTAATTGAAGGCTCCTTCAGAGGGTAACTTGTGTTTGTCAGCTCTGAAAATTCCCACATTGCTGCATTACAAACCTGCAAAATAGCAAAGAAATTCTATATTTTATTTATTAACTGTTTGCATATTTTTCAAATGAACAAAAAGCAAAACCATTTGTAAGACTAGAGTCTATTTATTTTTTTCAATCTGTCAATTTATTTTGTCATTCCTGCCAAGAGCCTTACCCAGATTGACAGGAATGGCTGTTCTGAAGAATTCTGCACTTGCTGTGTTGAGTTCCTCAAGGAAATGTTCCAGCAGACTGATTTTCTGCTTGGGTTTATTACCAGTTATTGAAACAAGACTCAGTGGCATTTGTAGCTAAGAAATTAGACAGTGTGACCATTTTCTGGAAGTGTTTACTTGCCTTTTAATGTTCCAGCAGAGTGACTTTCTGCTTGGGTTTATTATCACTTATTGCAACAAGACTCAGTGGCATTTGTAGCTCAGAAATTAGGCAATGGCTGACCATTTTCTGGAAGTATTTACTTGCCTTTTATGCACTTTTCCCCTGGAAAATCACAATATTGATCACCATTGCCTGAGAGTCATTTAGGATGGAGCTCTCTGAGCACTTGGGAGCTTCCCAGCTGTTAAGAGTTAATTCTGTTGTTACACTTTGTTATCAGAGTTGTGTGAGAGCTTTTGATTGACTGTGATTAATGCTGCAGAACTTGAGAGAGGCACTGTTATTAATGTGCTGATTGACATAAAATTATTCTAGTGAGAGAATTACAATGGCTGAAAATCCATCATCTTGATTATTATTGCTGCAAAATGCCATGGAAATGAGCAGTCAGCTGGACATTATTCTCACTCCTGTTGGGAGTCAGGTGCCTCACTGGAGTCTCCTCAGACACAGATCTGCTTTTGTGTGGCAGTCCATCAGAAACTGTGACTGCTGTTTGTAAAAGTGATTGAATTCATAGAAATTTGGGAACATTTTCTCAGGCATCACCATTCTTCAGGGCTC
This sequence comes from Setophaga petechia, assembly GCA_024362935.1. Taxonomy (NCBI): domain Eukaryota; kingdom Metazoa; phylum Chordata; class Aves; order Passeriformes; family Parulidae; genus Setophaga; species Setophaga petechia. The sequence continues at coordinate 1,039,068 of JANCRA010000047.1, forward strand.
AGTGCAATGCACACTTCCCTGTGTTGGTGGCAGTGCAAGTGCAGCCTGTGAGCTGTGCCAGGGCAGTGAGAGCTGGGAATGGCATCAGAGGGATCACAGTGCAGCCTGTGAGCTGTGCCAGGGCAGTGAGAGCTGGGAATGGCATCAGAGGGATCACAGTGCAGCCTGTGAGCTGGGACAGGGCAGTGAGAGCTGGGAATGGCATCAGAGGGATCACAGGGCAGCCTGTGAGCTGTGCCAGGGCAGTGAGAGCTGGGAATGGCATCAGAGGGATCACAGTGCAGCCTGTGAGCTGTGCCAGGGCAGTGAGAGCTGGGAATGGCATCAGAGGGATCACAGTGCAGCCTGTGGGCTGTGCCAGGGCAGTGAGAGCTGGGAATGGCATCAGAGGGATCACAGGGCAGCCTGTGAGCTGTGCCAGGGCAGTGAGAGCTGGGAATGGCATCAGAGGGATCACAGTGCAGCCTGTGAGCTGTGCCAGGGCAGTGAGAGCTGGGAATGGCATCAGAGGGATCACAGTGCAGCCTGTGGGCTGTGCCAGGGCAGTGAGAGCTGGGAATGGCATCAGAGGGATCACAGTGCAGCCTGTGAGCTGTGCCAGGGCAGTGAGAGCTGGGAATGGCATCAGAGGGATCACAGGGCAGCCTGTGGGCTGTGCCAGGGCAGTGAGAGCTGGGAATGGCATCAGAGGGATCACAGTGCAGCCTGTGAGCTGGGACAGGGCAGTGAGAGCTGGGAATGGGATCAGAGGGATCACAGTGCAGCCTGTGAGCTGGGACAGGGCACTGAGAGCTGGGAATGGCATCAGGGGGATCACAGTGCAGCCTGTGAGCTGTGCCAGGGCAGTGAGAGCTGGGAATGGCATCAGAGGGATCACAGTGCAGCCTGTGAGCTGGGACAGGGCACTGAGAGCTGGGAATGGCATCAGGGGGATCACAGTGCAGCCTGTGAGCTGTGCCAGGGCAGTGAGAGCTGGGAATGGCATCAGAGGGATCACAGTGCAGCCTGTGAGCTGGGACAGGGCACTGAGAGCTGGGAATGGCATCAGAGGGATCACAGTGCAGCCTGTGAGCTGTGCCAGGGCAGTGAGAGCTGGGAATGGCATCAGGGTTCCAACCCCACCTTGGCCATGGCTGATCCTCAGCCAGGTCTGGAGAGGCTCCTTGGGCTTTATTTAAAATTCAGTTTAAAATAGAACACCCAAATTGTGTATTTAATACAGAGACCTACCCAAGCTGTAGGTCTCACCAAGTGGCAGTGAGTAGAGATAAAAATGGACTTTCCTGCAGAATGTTCCCTTTCAAGTTGCAGGTGAGGAGCAGCCAGTGCAGTGTTTCTGATCCTTGGCAGGATTGCAAAAGCACAGTGGACTTTGTGCTGAAGTTTAGCTCAGAGCTCTCAAACCCTGAGCTGTTGGGTGTCTCCCACTCAGATACCAGAGCTGGTTTTATTTTCTGTTCCTTACCTGCACATTAAATTCTCCAAGTTATGTTACAGTGAGATTTGTTTCTGTAGTCTGCCTTAGTTGATCTTTTATACTGAATTTGTCCAGGTTATGTTATAGTGACATTTTATTTCTGTAGTCTTTTTTAGTTGTTGTAAACTAAACTGTTTAGAACTTAAACTTCTAGTTTTAACCCATTTAGATCAAATTAGCTTTTCATCTCACATGTAGCAGTTAACTGAGCAGAAGACAAGTACATTTGTGCTCTGATGTTTGTTTTCACTGTTTGAAGAATGGAAGAAGTTGCTGTTCCTGTAATAACTTCATGAGCCTGTGACCTTGCTTGGTGTCACAAATGAAGCACATGGCAACTTGCTCTTGTCTGGTTTGGGGCATATTTTAAATTTAGAACTTCTGTTGTTGGTCTTGTTAACATGAGCACCAACTGTTGCTGTTGTCCTGTAGCACAGTCCCTCTGAGAAATGGATTATTGGGCAACTGCAGGATTCCAGTTCCTTTGGAAATGTAATTCAGTGTATCCCATGTTATCAGAGAGGGCTGACAGGCCTTTCTCTAGGAAAATATCAGTGGGCTGTGCCTGAAATGAATGAAACACTTTGTTTTACCAAGGAAGTGAAGCAAATCTTCCACAATTTCCCAGCAGATAAAAATAATTTGGTGACTATATTGTACATTAAAATGATGAGTTTACATAGTAATATTTATTCACATTTATCTGTTTTTGTAAAGGACCTGCTGTGATATTCTGCCATATGACCTTGGATTTGTCACTCTGAAGCTGGAAGGAGATTAATATTTCCAAATTTACAGATACAGAGAAGCAGAATTTTCATGCTGCAAATATGTTTTGACAGGAGCTGGTTATTAACAATTAATGTTCTTTGTTAGGTTGGAGACCCAGTTGAGAAGATGCTGTAATATTTTAATGGGGACTGGTGGAAAAATCACTGCATACCTGTACTGAAGAAATAGAATAAGGTTAAAGGAAAGAAATTTGGAGATGGATGTCAAAGAGTGGGTGAAATACACTGTAAAACACAGAGGGGTGACTTTACTGAGAATACTCAGAGAAGAATTTCTGAAAAGTGGTAACCAGAAATGACATGACAAATTTAAATAAAAACAATAACAGAACAAATCTGAATGAGTGTCAGTGCAAACACTGAGTGTGACCTTGTGCAGGGTTGTGAGGGGTTCATTTTATCCCTGGGAGCTTTGGCAGGGTGGGAGCCCTGTCTGGGGAGGCTTTGCTGCTCCCTCAGGGTGGGCACTCCTGGCACAGGAACCCTGTGGGCACAGGGGCAGCCCTGGCCTGGCCATGCAGCCCTGGTGCAGCTCTGCTCTGCAGGCAGCACTTGGGGCAGGGCTTGGTTTTCATGTGTGCCACACAGGGAAAATTGCTCTGATAGCAAGAGACCACCTTGATGAAGGGCTTTGGGTCTGCAGGGGACTCAAAAATCCTTTTTTTCTATTCTTTTTTTTTAATGTTACTTATTTGTGTGACTGCTGCTGGATAGGAACATACCTGGTTTGTCAAACAGCAGAATAAAATGGCAGGTAAAGGCCTAAGCAGTTACTTCTGAAAATAAAATGGCAGGTAAAGGCCTAAGGAATTACTTTGGAAGATAAAATAGCAGGTAAAGGCCTGAGCAGTTACTTTTGAAAATAAAATGGCAGGTAAAGGCCTGAGCAGTTACTTTGGAAGATAAAATAGCAGGTAAAGGCCTAAGGAGTTAATTTTTAAATTAAAATGACAGGTAAAGGCCTAAGCAGTTACTTTTGAGAATAAAATGGCAGGTAAAGGCCTAAGCAGTTACTTCTGAAAATAAAATAGCAGGTAAAGGCCTAAGCAGTTACTTTTGAAAATAAAATGGCAGGTAAAGGCTTAAGCAGTTACTTTGCAAGATAAAATAGCAGGTAAAGGCCTAAGCAGTTACTTTGGAAGATAAAATAGCAGGTAAAGGCCTAAGCAGCTACTTTTGAAGATAACTTAGCTAAAACCACAGATATTTTTGATGTAATCCTCTCAGCTGTTCAGTGATCCAAATAGGGCCATGGCAAATATTTGGGTTTTTTATTACAAATAAAGGCAGGCTGATCTAGTAGTGCTCATTTTAGCAAGTAGTTGTGTGAGGCTTTCATTTGCATTACCTTAAATGCAGCTATCAATATAGGTGGTATTTCTAATTATCTGAGAGTAACTTCATTTCACAAACATTTGGAGCAAGCTCTAGTGCCTGGAAGCAACATTTTCTGGGCTTAGATAAAAGCTGTGATTGGTTAAAGCAAAGATTTAAATTTAGACATTCTCTGTATTAAGTACACAATTTGGGTGCTCTATTTTAAACTGAATTTTAAATATAAACTGGCTAAATATAGAGAACAGTTATTTCTGGAAAGTGTGTGTGCCAGCTGACATTTCTTTTGCTGCTGCTTTTGTCTTAATACTTAGCAAAACAAAAGCTCATGGAACAGAAGTACAGAGAAGAATGTTCATCATGATTTCTGTCCTGGGCTGGCTGTGGGAGCTGTGGCAGCCATGGAGGAACTTGCTGGGAATTTACAGGAAAATACCAGAAATTGAAGTGATTGAGAAAGTCTAGAGCAAGTCTGATCCCATATTTTTGTCTCATTTTTGCTGTTGTACAAATATTGGCATAAGGGCAGAAATAACATTTTCAAATCTTGCTAGGATTAAAGGTCTACATTTAATTATTTATACTTAATTGTTCCATCACAGCTCTTGTGTGGGTTAAAATTGCATGGAATTAAACCTTTGTTTGCCATGCCTTGTAATTGTTGGGTGACATTCTGTACTACTTAAGTCATTATAATTCTTGTAGTCTATAAACTTAAAAACTTCCTGGGATGTGCACTCAGGTGAGGCAGAACACGTTGGGGATTGGAATGGGATGCTGGAACAGTGGATGACATCCTGTGACAGATACTATAAACTGCTTTTGTCTCCTGTCTGGTGCACAGTTATGGCCCATAATTTGATTTACTAAAGGTAACTTGTAGGAAGAAGAGCAGAGACAGCTCATAGCTCAGCTGCTGGGGATTGGTGCAGTCCCACACGTTTAACACAGGCTTCCCACTCAGAGTTTTTCACCAGTTTTCTAAAATCTGTTTATCTAAAATTTGTGAACAGTGTCGAATTTTCTAGTCTCACAAACTCTCTATGATGGCAATTATTCCCTTCTGCTGCTCACAAACTGTTCCATTTCTTTCCCTTGGCATGGCACACCTGTGGTGTCACCCTCACCTTTCTTGTACTGACTGCCATCATTCCAGGGACACAGTAACATGATCCTCAGTGCTACCATTAAAGTGGAGACTTTGCCAAACATTTGCAGAAATTGGTGTTTTAAATAGCCCAGCTCAGAATTTTCTTATGCTTTCCATGGCAACAAGTTCATCTGTTATGCAAATGTCATTTAACAGTCTCTGTCAGTGCATGGCTCAGTTTCTTTGCTGCACAAAGTGTATTTAGTGCTTGGTACAAATAGTTCCTGCACAGTTTGGAGCATGAACCTCTTCAGGTGTCCTGAAACACCTTCCCAAGGTGTTCATCACCCCTTTTATGTTGTGTTTGGAAAATGCAGTGATTAAATGTGCTCTGAGTGAGTGCAGTGCTGGTTAATGTGACATTATACAGCAGGCAGGTTGGTGTTAATAGAATTGCTGTGAAGTTTGGCTTCCTCTTTCTCCTGCTCCTCCTGGGTAAGCTTGAAAGTGTCTTTTTATGGAAGAGGAGATGCAAGTTCTGCTGGAAAAAATTACAGAGAAACCTTTGCTCACTGCATTTGCCCATAATCTGTAGATAATTCACAAGACTTTGCCACTTTTTCTGCACTATTCAGTTGTATGTATTCTTCCTCTGCAGCTTTATTTGATATATTAGATCTGGGCAGATTGAACAGAACCATGATCCTCTGCTCTCTGAAGTGGATTGGAACATCCCTGGTATTCCTGTGGTTTCAGGAGCTGGAGGTTAAAATTCTGTTGTGATTGTTTTTGTACACTGTGAAACAGCTCATGTCAATTTTAGTGTTTCATGTGCTTAACAATACAAGTTATCCCTGCACAGAGGAGTTGTATCTGATAACTTCATAATGGTGTTGCAAGAAGTTCACTCCACCAAGTACTTACAATGATGACAGATTGAAGACAGCAGGGTAATAAAAGCTTTTACATTTTGCTTTTTTCTGCAGGTTTTCATACCTACCTGACAGCATTGTTGAAATAGGCCTCTTAATGATACAGTGTGTGGAGCCATTTACATTTAATTAACATCTCTTTTAATGAGGTATTTAAAAAATTGATCTGTGGCTTGAATTTCATCCTTAGACTTGCTGGAATGTGATTAAGAATGTGCTGACTTTGCCTGTAAAATTTTCTGGTTTAGCAAGATCCAGTACTGAAAATGGAGATTTTCATGTGCCTGGGATGATCTGTGGCCATAGTGGGAAATGCTCCCAATCCAGGGTGTCTATCTTACAGTGAAAGAGAAATAAAAATTAAAAGCTTTTTGTGGATTATGGGGGAAAATTACTCAAAAATGCTCACCAAAGGTGTTGTGTGGCAGCACTGGGATTGGCAGGCTGTGTTTGTGTTTTGGAGCTGTTCTGGTGCTGTAAATGATGTTTTTCTGCAGAGCTCTGTGCAGGCAGCACTTTGTGTGGATTCTTTGTAACTTGGGAGCTTTGGGGCTCCAGAGCCTTTCCCTCCCAGGTGGGGACTGTGTCTGCTCAGAGGAACCTGGGGTTCCAAGCTCAGCTTGCTGGAATCCTTCCAAAGTGTGCCTAAAAGGAACTTTGATATATTGATATTGTTATAGTAACAGTAATATTGTGGGAGAAATTGATGTTACAGCATTTCAGCAATGTTTGTGTAAATAAGATTGAAATAAGAATTGTTGAGGCTTTTTCTTTCAAGGTTGCAATATTTTTGTTCTGAACCTAATACCAGGATTTTGGATGTTTTTCCTCTTGCTTTCTTTTTCTCCAGTAGTTTGCAGTGTGACATTTTGAACCTCAGCTATCCTAGATCACTTAAAACTTTGGACAGCAATTTTAAAAAAGATTTAATTAGCAGAATCTAGGAGCTGGTGGATGCTGGGAGTGAGACACTGAGGCAGGTGCTGGGTGGGCAGCAGGGGCCCTGGGCTGTCTGCTCTGAAATGTGCCTCTTGGCTTAGACATTGCAATAAAATATTTGCATGACTTGGTGGGTTTGAGGTCATGTTTCTGGCAAATTTCTGTAATCCCCCTGATTATATGAATAATCCTCATATACATTCATTTTATACATATATATATATATATATATATATATATATAAAATATATATAATATATATTTATATTAATATATATTTAATATATATTTATATATATTGTTTGAATAATCCTCATATACATTTATTTTTATATATATATATATATATATATATATATAAAATGTGTATGAGGATTATTCAAACAATATATTATTATTTATTATTTTATATATATATATATATTAGTTATGTTGTGCTTACAAGCTTTCCCTGAATTTTGGGAGTTCTTTGCAGTCTCAGTGGCTCAGAGCAGCCCTTAACCCACAGCAGTGTTGCCTTTATTTAGCCAGGTGCTTTTTGATTTGTCTTTGCTGTGTGAGCAAAAAATAATGGTAGAGAATAATGAAAGATTTTGTAAATAATGGAAGAATTAAAAATTAAAGAAACAAACAAAAAGCAAAACAAAGAGTCTTAAATGCAAACAGAGAAACATATTTAAAGAACAGCCTTACTATTCACATCTTAATAATGAGCATTTTGAATTAAACAACATTTTTTGGTGCCTAGTTACATTACTGATTTATCAATTCAACTTATTAAATATGTAAGGTCTTTAACACCCATGTGCTGGGCCATTCACAGTTGGACAAGATTCTGAGAAGTCACTGCAACATTATTTTGCATTTTATTGAGCACCTCCAGCCAATGCAACTTGGATTTGATTTTTTGAAGCAAGTTGTGCTGTTCTTTTGGATGGAGCATTCTGTGTGTGAAAAGGCATTTGTGTGTTCTGGCCTGTCTGCAGAACAAACAACCACTCACATTTTTACTGGTGTCTGAAGGCTTAAGGAATTTATTTTGAAAAGCATGACATCAACCAGCATTCTGGATACAAGAACAGATGAATTCTGGTGCACAGCAAGCTGTTTCTCCAATTAAAATTCAAGTTGTTAAAGGTTTATGTTAAAATCCATTAATCAAAAGAATATAGAAATGATAATGCAGTTGTTTACTGCTGAATTTTCCAATAAAATGTTTAACTTGAATATTTAATCATTATTCCATTCTTTTTAATGCCAAAGTACTGATTTTTTTTTCAATAGGAGAAAATAATTAGAAGTTGGTTTATAGAATTTGCATGGGATTAATGCAGATTTTAATCTCAACCAGTTCCAAGAGGTTAAGTAGTGAGTTTGTTACCACCCTGTGATTCACACCTGGAGCTGTGTGGCACTGGCAGTGTGATGTGCCATTTTGTATTTCCCTTCAGCCACAGCCTTGCTGAGTGCTGCCCTTCTTTGTCCTCTAAAAATACTTTCCAGAGGCTCTCTGAGGGAGCTTCTCCACTGTTTTCCAGGAAATTTGGGCAGATTTCTGTGGTAGGTTTGAAATTCGGGCAGGGTTTTGTGCTGGGTTTGAGATTTGGGCAGGTTTCTGTGGGGGGTTTGAGATCTGGGCAGGTTTCTATGGTGAGTTTGAGATTTGGGCAGGTTTCTGTGGTGGGTTTGAGATTTGGGCAGGTTTCTCTGGTAAGTTTGAGATTTGGGCAGGTTTCTGTGCTGGGTTTGAGATTTGGGCAGGTTTCTATGTTGGGTTTCAGATTTGGGCAGGTTTCTGTGCTGGGTTTCAGATTTGGGCAGGTTTCTGTGTTGGGTTTGAGATTTGGGCAGGTTTGTGTGGTGGGTTTATGATTTGGGCAGGTTTCTGTGCTGGGTTTATTATTTGGGCAGGTTTTCTGTCGTGGGTTTATGATTTAGGAGGTTTCTCTGGGGGGTTTGAGATTTGGGCAGGTTTCTATGGTGAGTTTGAGATTTGGGCAGATTTCTGTGGTGGGTTTGAGATTTGGGCAGGTTTCTGTGCTGGGTTTGAGATTTGGGCAGATTTCTGTGGTGGGTTTGAGATTTGGGCAGGTTTCTGTGGTGGGTTTGAGATTTGGGCAGATTTCTGTGGTAAGTTTGAGACTTGGGCAGGTTTCTCTGCAAAGTTTATGATTTGGGCAGGTTTCTGTGCTAGGTTTGAGATTTGGGCAGGTTTCTGTGCTTGGTTTGAGATCTGGGGAGGTTTCTGTGCTGGGTCTGAGATTTGGGCAGGTTTCTATGGTAGGTTTATGATTTAGGAGGTTTCTGTGGTGGGTTTGAGATTTGGGCAGGTTTCTGTGCTGGGTTTATGATTTGGGCAGGTTTCTGTGGTGGGTTTGAGATTTGGGCAGGTTTCTCTGGTGGGTTTGAGATTTGGGCAGGTTTCTCTGGTAAGTTTGAGATTTGAGCAGGTTTCTGTGCTTGGTTTGAGATTTGGGCTGGTTTCTGTGCTGGGTTTGAGATTTGGGCAGGTTTCTGTGGTGGGTTTGAGATTTGGGCAGGTTTCTGTGGTGGGTTTGGGATTTGGGCAGGTTTCTGTGGTACTTTCCATGGGTAAGGTCTGGGTGTGTTCCTGGGCTGCAGTTGGAGTTGTTGGCTGCAGATCTCAAAGCAGTCACATTCATTTCAGTTCATACCAATTATTCTTTTCCCTTATTGACCCAAGAATGTTGGGGAGACAAGTGTACATGTTCTGAATTTCTGTAAGAGATGGAAGCAGTGTTTGAGCTCAGGTGTGAATGTCCTTCTTGCTTTATGATGTTAATTGTGAACATGTTTGGTGCTGCAGTTAAAAGTTATTAAAGACAATGGCATCTTGTGCAGTTGAGCAATATTTAATTACAGAGTTCAGCTCCAAGTCTATGGAAAGACTGTGTTAAATGTCTTCCCTCCCAGCTTCTGAGTAGGCTTATCTCATCCCACCAGAAATAACTCTGTTTTTAATAATCCCATTAGTAGCTTGGTTAACAACAAAAGTCTGAGCCCAGCTAATGTAGGTTCTTCAGAGGTGTCTTGGTTTTATCAATAAAATGAAGTTTGGGCAGATAAAGATGACTTCTCTCTTCCATTGTTCTCTGCTGTGGTCTGAGCTGCTCCAGAATGGGTGGCAGTGCTGTGACCTGGCCATGGCAGTGACCTGAGTTCTCTGGGCCTGCTGCACTGTTACAGAGGGCTTGGAAAGCTGTGAGGGCTGAGCTGTCTTCCTGCAGAGGTGGAGAGGAGAGAAAAAGGAGCCCCATTGAAAGTTGCAAGACAAATTACAAATTGGTGAATTCCTCTTTTGATCTTCATCACTACAGACAAGTTCCTCCTTTCCATCTGTTTATTTCATTCATTTTCCTTTGCATCTTTCTTTCACAATTCTTCTAAAGCACATACCCACATATTAAGTTCTGCCCTTCATTATTCTTTTGTCATTGTTTCCATTTCACTTTCCCTGTGTTTCATTCCTGTATCTTTCTTGTTTAGACCAAGTGGAGGATCCAGCTGGCCGTAGCAGCCATGTAGGACCTTCAGGAACCTGATGGTAAGTGCAGGTGTGTACTTAACTCAGGCTTCCAGCAGGTTCTGTGTTCAGAGCATTTCCCCTCCTGCAGGCTCCAGTTCACTCCTGACCTCTGAAACAATAAGGAAACCAAGGGACAGGCCTTGCACTACTCATTGATCCCCTTTATATCAGCAGCAGGTTGTGTTTTTATTGGAAATCTGCAGGAGGAAAAGTTTATATGGATTTTAAAAGCACTTTGAGAACTCATGAGAGGAAGTCTATCAACAGACTTTTACAAAAGGTTCTGAACTCCCAATACATGAGAGCTGGGAGAGCAGAGCAGTGAAGTGTCACCTGTTACTCTGTTCTTCAATTCTCTTGCTGGGCAGGTGCTGGTGAAGGGTCAGGACCATGAGATGGTGCATGTGGGACAGTCCCTGTGCTGTCAGTGCAGTGAACTCTGTGAACCTTCTCAAAGGAAGCTGCAGCCTAGAGGATGAACAGACTAAAACCATCTACAGTGGTTTGGTGTCTCTCATGGATCTGTGTCAGAAATGGATCTGGCACATCTGAAATGTTGTGTGTGCACAAGAAGTTTGTTCTCTGTTAGAGAAAGGGCAGCTTGGGTGCTGGGTGAGTCCTCTCTTCAAATGCATCAGTGCTCAAAGGCCAAGAATTGTATCATGGAACAGGTTACATCATGAGAGAGCTGCATCTCTTTTCAGGACTGGCAGAACTTGCAAATGTTCTCCTTTCCATCAGTAGCATAAGGTATGTGACACAATACCTTGATTTTGGGTGAAAATCCTGCTATTGTAGTGATTTCTCAGATTATCACTGGATTTGAGGTACTATAAATTTTATATTCTCTAACTGGATGACACTTTGAAACATATCTGCCTTCTTTAGCACTTGGGATTTGTGTTGGTGCCTTTTCATACCTTACCTCACCCTTGAAAGAGCACAGTATATTGTGAATAAAGTTAGAAAAAAAGAAATAATTTGGTCTTGGTTTGAAAACTTTGACAGTAACCTGTTGTTGTGCTGAAATTCAGGGCTGCTGTAGAGTTAGATACAGAATTGCCCTGGGACTTCATCTGCAATAATTGGACACTGCCCTGTGAGGGAAAAAAGTGTCTGAGCACACAGCAGGTTTGGCAGGTGAGAGGGGCCTGTGCCAACCTTTTAATTCTTGTTTCCAACCAAGAATTTTGTTGCTTTGAGGTCAAGATACTGAGAGTGGTCTTCAGATGATAAGTGGTTTGCAAAAAATTTGAGAGTTCTTAAGGTTCTAGGAATGATGTATGATTTCTTGTGTCACTGAATGATGTAGGATTTGTTATGTCACTTTTAAGGTGTATTGTGATGCATGTTTGATTCCTAGGAATGTGTTAAAATCTTACATTTCCACTTTTTCCCTAGAAGTAGAACTGTTGGATTGTGTTACTGAACATTCCCAGAGAATTTCAAGTGACTTGAGAGATACTTCTGGAAACTTCTTTGATATCCTTCATACTCAGATCTTGGTTGTAATTATGAGCATTGGAGGTGCTGATAATTAAAAAATGGTGTTCAAACTGGACTTCTGTAGCTTGTCATGTAAGGAAAGATGTGCTTTAACTTCCTCAAGCCTGTGTGAGCACCCAAGTATGTGCTAAATCTTCTGACAGTCACAGGTGTTTGGTATAAAAGCAAAATTCAGTGTTGTGTTGTTCAAACAATCCAGGAATGTCCTTTATGGCAGGTGAGACATGGGCATCATAACAATAATTGAGGATGTTCAGAGAAACTTGCTGGTTCACTTTGGGAAGATGTGTGTGTCCTGTCCAAAGGTGACAAAAATTCAGTCTGAGTGACAATTGTCAGGTTATAAGACTAAAATCTGTTAAATTAGATAGGAAATTTAAAAATGTTTATTATATACATAAAACTGGAACACGTTGGAATTCGGGGATGGCCTATGAAATCTGAGCTCCTTGAGAGGAAATATAGATAATTTTTTAGTTTGTTGAAATCAAAACAAGTGTTTCCTTTTAAAGCTGAGGCTGGCTGAGCTGTTCTCTTGGGGGGTCTGTGTGCTTGGAACTTCCTGGAACAGAGGAGCAGTTTTTGTAAAGGCATTTCAGTTTCTTGGCTCAGGATGTGAAAAATATTTTCAAGGGGTAAAAAGGAGGAGCTTGACAGGATTGGGATGTGGAAGAATGTGCTTCTAGCTAGGACATGGATTTAGGGCTGTGATGGACATTTCTGATCACAGGGAGTGGGCAGTGTGTTCTAAAGCAGAATTTGTGTGTGAGAGGGGGCACAGGAGGAGTTGGGGTTGCTGCTTCTGGACAGTTCTTCCCAAGAGTTGTGTGCAGAGCTGTGGAGTTTCAGTGGTGGTTTCTGTATTCTGTGTGGAGGGTACAGTCTGCAATGAAGTGAATGAAAATCCATAAAATTTCATTTGTTATTACACACCCTGTATCATAACTTCTGTATGTTATAGGCCTGAATCTATAATATCAATGGCAAAAATCAGCAGTACTTTGTAGTGGAGTGGAAAATGAAATTTTCAGTTTTCATCTTACAGTACTGGTCAGCCTTTGCATATAATACCATTTTGTGTTCATCATCCTCTGCAGCTAACACATCCTTCTTCATTTTGCTGACAGAAAGTGATAGCTTGGAAGTGGTGTTTGTGTCAGGACCCCTCAAATACCTTCAGTGTTTTCTGTTACCCAGCTCCATCTCATTTGGCTCTGCTGCCTTTGCCCTGGTTGTCAAGCTGCTCTCACCCTTCTCATGATGTTATTACTTCATTGTTTTCATCACAACTCTTCTCATCATTCAGAATGTTTCTACAATGAAAATAAACCTCTATGAGTTTCTCTTTTGTAAGGTCTTCCAATTAACATTAGGATTAATTGTGTATGAAGAGATTTTCTGTTTTCCATGCCATTCTGTGAGATACAGGAATTTAGTGGTCATATTAAGGGATTGGGTACCTGCATGATGTGAGCTGCTTAACCTGGACAGGTGGTTTGTTCTTGCTTTGAAACTGAGAAAGGTATTTCAGTGTCTGAAGTTTTTTCCTGAATGCTGTCTGCTCTCCTACAGGGTCTCTGCAGGAGTTTGTTATACTCCAATGCTGAGGGTTTAAATCTGCCACTGATACATGACAAATAAAAATTGTTAAGCAAGAATAATAAATGCTTGTTTCCCACTAGGAAAGAAGAAGACTCAGGAAAGCAAAAACAAGGCAAAGAAGGCAGCAGATACAAAACAGAAGAAGACTGATTTGGATTCTACTTCTGCAGATATGAGGGATTCTAAAGAAGGTGAGTTCTCAAGTGTCTTATTTTTCCTTCTGTTTATCTTTTTGAGGCAAAGGATGCTTGTCATATTTAGTCCATTAGCAAGTTATCTTACTGTAGCAAAGTGAACATATTTATATTGTTTACCCCAGTTGTTTTACTAGTTAGGAACTTGGCTATCAGAAGCATGTCATGAAACATACAACTGGAACTTGGCTATCAGAAGCATGTCATTAAACATACAACTGGAACTTGGCTGTCAGAAGCATGTCATTAAACATACAACTGGAACTTGGCTGTCAGAAGCATGTCATTAAACATACAACTCTGACCACAGGGAAAATTAATGTGCTGCAAAATTGAGACATAAACACAAACTCCTTAGAAGATAATAGCAGAGCAAAATCCTTATTCTGGTGTCTTTGGAGCTTAGTTTCATGGTCATTATTTATTGCTAATTAACAAAGTCAGTACCAAGGGGGGAAAAGGACACTATTAATTCTTTTGGCCCATAACTCTTCCATTCCTTCCCTCTGTTGTCCCTTCTCCTTGCACATCTCGGGCACCACTCCTCAGGTGTTTTATGGCCCTGCTAAGGAATGGAGAATTTTTTGCTCTGTAATGTACCCACTTAGGCAGCATCGTGGGGATTGGCAGCAAAGGTCTTTTCCTAGAATCTGCAGAATCACAGAACATTTTGGGCTGGAAGGGACCTTTAAGCTTATCTTCTTCCAAGGGCAGGGACACCTCTCACTAGACAAGGTTGCTCAGAGCCCCATCCAACCTGGCCTTCTTTTCTTGAGCAGTGGATATCCCTGAGAACAGACAGGTAGCATTTGCATGCAGGAAAACATCCATCCACATGAGTAAATAAATGAGAAATGTGATATTGTCTTGGGTCAGGAATGCTGGATATGTTGTGCTAGAAGAAAAAAGGAGAAGAAGGTGTAGCATATCCTGAAGTGTTTGGTAAAAATATCTCATGCTTTTCTTTATTGCACTCTTGTGTTCCAGGTCACAAAGAGGAAGATGAAACTCCTTCTGTTTCTGCTGTGCTGTCTCTGGAGCAAACAGCTGTGATTCAGGAGATGGTAAATCAGGATGTCCTTCCAAAGCTGATGATCCCCAGTCCCACCAACGAAACTCAAGTGGTAACTGAAGAGAAGCAAGGAGAAGCAATAAACTGTGCATCAGATGATTTAGATGACGATGAAGAGGAGGATGAAGAAGAGGAAGATGAAGAAGAGATAGAAGATACCAATATACCTAAAGAAAATGCTGAAATGCCTTTGATATGTGAAGAAAAGTTGGACTCCATGGAAGAACAAAAGAGCACGTCAGAGGAATCTCCAGAAAGCTCTCCAAAGAAAAAACTCGTGGTGAAAATTCCAAAAGCAGAGGGGGAATCCAACGGCGATGTTCAGGAAACATTCATGTTTCCTTGCCAGCACTGTGAGAGGAAGTTCACCACCAAGCAGGGCCTGGAGCGCCACATGCACATCCACATCTCCACCCTGAGCCACGCCTTCAAGTGCCGCTACTGCGGCAAAGCCTTCGGCACGCAGATCAACCGGCGCCGGCACGAGCGGCGCCACGAGGCCGGGCCCAAACGGAAACCATTCCTCACACTGACCTCCTCACAGCACCTGGAGAATGTTGCTGAGAACCAGGTGATTGTGGATGATGGTCTTAAAGATGATCTGAATGTTTCCAGTCTCGTGCAAGACTCTGTTGTCTTGGATTCTGAGAAGGTTTCCCAGGAAATGTCAAATTCGGCGTTTGCTGAGGAGAATAAGGAGCCCAAAGAGTTGCATCCGTGCAAATACTGCAAAAAGGTTTTTGGTACTCACACCAACATGAGGAGGCATCAGCGTAGGGTTCATGAGCGTCATCTTATACCCAAAGGTGTCAGGAGAAAAGGGTTCTTCACTGAAGAGCCACCTGTCCCAACAGAGCCAGCCCCAGCAGTCCAGAGTGTGTACGTGGCGAGCACAGAAATAGAAGAGGAAGGTGAAGGAGATGATGTCTACCTTATGGATATATCCAGCAATATCTCTGAGAATTTAAATTACTACATTGATGGGAAAATTCAGTCCAACAGCAGCACTAGCAATTGTGATGTGATTCAGATGGAGTCCAACTCTGCAGACTTGTATGGATTGAATTGTATAATCAGTCCGGTCACAGTGGAAATTTCCACGAATTTAAAGGTTACACAAACACATGTGAATGAACCTCCTAAGGAACCCTCTAGCAGTGGGAGCAGTGAATCCAAAAAGAGAAGAACTGCCAGCCCTCCTCTTGTACCAAAAATAAAAACTGAAATAGACCCAGAACCCATAACTCCTACTAGTTCTTTAAATCTTCCTCTTAGCATTTCAACAGAAAGCTTATCTTTTCATAAAGAAAAAGGGGTTTATTTGTCATCAAAATTAAAGCAGCTTCTTCAGACACAGGACAGTAAGAAGATAACTCCATCAAGTGAAATCCCTAAAATAGGACCTTCTGTTACATCATCATCTGTTTTGCCTCCAGTATCCAGCAGATTTAAAAGAAGGACCAGCTCTCCTCCCAGCTCTCCACAGCACAGTCCAGTGCTTCGAGACTTTGTCAAATCAGGTGAGGGAAAAACTGTGTGGAATGATAATATTAGGAGTTCAAAAATGCCAAAGTTAGAAAGCCACAGCAACTCACCTGCTTGGAGCTTGACTGGAAGGGAGGACAAAGAGACTTTGAGCCCTCATTGCTTTGAAGAATATAAAATATCAAAAGACTGGACAGCAGCTCCAACTTTTGGCAATGTGTGCAACCAGCAGCCCCTGGATTTATCCAGCGGTATGAAACAAAGGTCTGATGTCAAAAGCAAGACTCAGGTTCCCTGGGAATCTGTTTTAGATCTAAGCGTGCATAAGAAGCCTTGCAGCGATGCTGAAATTAGGGAATGCAAAGAAAACTCCACCCATCCGACGTGCAGTGGTGTTAAGAAGAAGAAGCCCACCACGTGCATGCTGCAGAAGGTGCTGCTCAACGAGTACAACGGGACGGACGCGGCCCCGGAGCAGCCGGGCAGCGACGGCCCCGGCGCGGCCCCGCAGCCTCCGGCCGAGCCCGACGGGGATCCCGCTGCCCCGGCAGCGTCCCCCGCTGGCACTCAGCCCCTCGGCTCCTCTGCTGCCTCCCCCGTGCCACAGGCGCCCGCTGCCCCTGCTGTGTGCCAGCTGCCCCCGCTGCTAACGCCCACCAACGCCCCGTCGCCGCCGCCCTGCCTGCCCGTGCTCACCGCGGCCACGTCGCCTCCCCCCCTGCTCCCCACCGTGCCCTTACCCATCCCAGATGTGTCTGCCAGTGCCACTACCACCTCCTCCTGCCCCTCGCCACTCTCCAACACTACTACCCAGTCCCCACTGCCAGTTCTTTCACCTACAGTTTCTCCTTCTCCGTCCCCTGTCCCTTCTGTTGAGCCTCTTATTTCTGCTGCTTCACCTGGCCCCCCTACGCTGTCTTCCTCATCTTCCTCCTCCTCTTCCTCCTCTTTCTCATCCTCTTCCTCCTCATCGTCTCCATCTCCACCTCCTCTTTCTGTGGTTTCTTCTGTTGTTTCCTCTGCTGATAACCTTGAAAGTTCTCTCCCAATAATAAAGCAGGAAGAAGCTGAAAGCGAGCAGCAGAAAGCGAGGGAGGAGCCTCATACTTCAGGTGAATCAGGAGTAGTGCAGGAGACCTTCAACAAGAGCTTTGTGTGCAATGTCTGCGAATCACCTTTTCTTTCCATTAAAGACCTAACGAAGCATTTATCCATTCATGCTGAAGAATGGCCCTTCAAATGTGAATTCTGTGTACAGCTTTTTAGGGATAAAACAGACTTGTCAGAGCATCGCTTCCTGCTTCATGGAGTAGGGAATATCTTTGTTTGTTCGGTGTGTAAAAAGGAATTTGCTTTTTTGTGCAATTTGCAACAGCATCAACGGGATCTCCATCCAGACAAAGAGTGCACACATCATGAATTTGAAAGTGGGACTTTGAGACCCCAGAACTTTACTGACCCCAGTAAGGCAAACGCAGAGCACATGCAGAACCTGCCAGAAGATTCTTTGGAACCTTCAAAAGAGGAGGAAGATGAAGATCTAAATGATTCTTCTGAAGAGCTTTATACTACTATAAAAATAATGGCTTCTGGAGTGAAATCTAAAGATCCAGATGTCCGTATGGGCCTCAATCAACACTACCCCAGCTTTAAACCACCTCCATTCCAGTATCACCATCGGAATCCTATGGGGATTGGAGTTACTGCAACAAACTTCACAACCCATAACATCCCACAGACTTTTACTACCGCCATTCGATGCACAAAATGTGGCAAAAGTGTTGATAACATGCCCGAGTTACACAAACACATACTGGCCTGTGCATCTGCTAGTGATAAAAAGAGATACACACCTAAAAAAAATCCAGTTCCCCTCAAACAGACAGTGCAGCCCAAGAATGGCATGGTGGTCATTGCTGGGCCTGGCAAAAACGCCTTCAGACGGATGGGTCAGCCTAAAAGACTCAATTTCAATGTGGAGATTAGTAAAATGTCCTCCAATAAATTAAAAATAAGTGCATTGAAAAAGAAAAACCAGCTTGTACAGAAAGCTATCCTGCAAAAAAAGAAATCTGCCCAGCAGAAGGCAGAGCTGAAAAACAACCCATCCGAGACAGACTCTCACATCTGCCCCTACTGTAACAGAGAGTTCACTTACATCGGGAGTTTGAACAAGCACGCATCATACAGCTGCCCCAAAAAACCCATCTCTCCCTCCTCCAAAAAGAATTCTTCCAAAAAAACTGCAGCTGCTTCCCCTGCCAGCAGTGACAAAGGCAGCAGCCAGCGCCGGCGAACGGCGGACGCAGAAATCAAAATGCAGAGCACTCAGCCTCACCTGGGCAAGACCAGAGCACGAACCTCAGGGCCTGCACAGCTCCAGCTCCCCTCTGCCTCCTTCAAATCCAAACAAAACGTTAAATTTGTTCCTTCCATGCGATCGAAAAAGCCAAATTCATCTTCATCCTTGAGGAACTCTAGTCCTGTAAGAGTGTCTAAAATGTCCCACGTTGATGGGAAAAAAACTAAGGTGGTTTCTAAGAACAATTCCTCTGGAATCTCCAGCAAAGCGTCCCGGAAATTGCACGTCAGAATACAAAGGAATAACAAAGCTGTTTTGCCGAGTAAATCTGCTGTGGCAAGTAAGAAAAAGGCAGACAGGTTCAGTGTAAAATCCAGAGAGAGGATTGGAGGACCAATCACACGGAGTCTGCAGCAGGCAGCAAATGCAGAAGCAGCAGAAAACAAAAGAGATGAAAGCAGTACAAAGCAAGAACTGAAAGATTTCAGGTAAGCATTTCATTTGAAGTTGAAACAACCCAGGAACACGTTGCTTGCTGTTTTGCTTGCTGGTCTTTTTTTTTTGTCTTTTTTTTTTTTTTTTTTGTCTTTTTTTTTTTTTGAGTTTCTCATGCTTAAATAAAAAAAAGAAGTTGCATTTCCTAAAACATGGATGAGCAGCTTACTGATGCTGGGGTATGATGTACATACTTGATGCATTTTGTCATGTCATGAAATTATACACGGTTTGTATAGAGAATGTCTTTAATTATAAACTGAAATGAAAACTCTGGAAAAAAAAAATGTCAATACCTGAGTGCAAATAAACTTCATGTCATTAAACTCAATGTTATTGGAGACACTGACCTTGTATTTGGTATCTGACATCTAAGGTAGCCCAGAAGCATTCTAGATTTATTTATGGTGGTTCACTAAGTTAAAAAATATGACTGCATTCTTTATTCACTAAAATAACTTGCTTTGGTTTGTAATAAAAAGCATTCTCTGCATATATATATATATATATGAAAGAAACAAACCATGACCAAATACTTCAAAAATGTATGTGCATATGGACTGAGATCATAAAATACTTAATATAAGGGAAATAGACATGTAAGAAAAGTTACATGAACATGTAAATTTGTTAGAAGTATCATGCTTTTTATGTTTCACTATAAAACTTTATAATTAAAGTTCTATTTCTTTTTGAGAAGAAGCATTTTAATCACAAGAAAGGGTAATCCTTCAATAAATAAATAAAAAAATCTTAATCTACGTGCCTGAGTCCCAATTTACGTCTCCATGTAGTCTCTCAAATCAACAGTATATTTTGCACAGTGTTTATAACCTTTGTTACTTTGCTTCTGCCCTGATTTTCTTGGGAGCAGGAGCCTGATTTGCTGAGGAACTTGCACAAAGCTCCCTGGTAATGAGGAGTTCTTGTGGGGTTGGGGATGTTGGGCCTGGCTGTGGTGAGCAGCAGCTCAGGGCCAAGGGCAGGGTTTGGATGGACAGGAGGGGAGGAGCTGCAGCTCTGGCAGAACAGGCAGAGCAGGATCTGCTCATTGTCAAACCCAAACTGTGCTCAGCCTGAGGATCTCCAACAGTGAGGGAATGCTTTGGAAAGTAAAGGTGTTCAATGCAGCAGAATTGTTCCCAAGTGCTGGAGGGGAATTTGACTTAAAATAACCCATACCCAAATTAGGATATGTTGAAGGAGAAAAATATTATTGGAATTTGGAGACTAATGGTGTAAAAATGCCTTTTAGCAACAAGAAATGTCTACCAGGCCTGTTCCCTTGGGACAGAAACATCTTGATGCTAATTCTCATCAGCTGCTCTCTCAGTTATGTGTGAAACTGCATTTCAATGATGCCAGAACAGATCAGTAGAGTAAGGAGCCAAAACACCACAATTTTCCATCTAAATGAATCATTTGACCTTAGGCAAAATAACCAAGTACTTGGAAAAGGGTGCACAGGGAATTGTTTTGTAGTATTTGGGGAAACAACAATTGACCTGGGGCAAGGTTTCCTTGGCTGGCTCAAACACCCTTGGTTTACTTTGGCTGCTTGGAGTCTCTATCAGTTTAACAAATGGTTACACCAGGGAATTCTTTTTGTCTCTGAAGTAACTTCCATAAATGTGGATTGTCTACTCAAATTCTTTTTATATCAGTTCTACAGTATGAAGAATTTTTCAGCCTTCATACACTAATATCAGCACAGTTTAACTTTGATTCTGCTCTATGTAGGCACTGTTGGGTTTTGATTTTTTTTTTCCAGGAAATCTTAATATTTTTTTCAAGACTTGCTTCATGTATTATTTGTCTGCCAATTTGTGTTTCACCTTTCAGTTTTTCTGTGTAAACATATTGTTCACAAATTGTTTTGTCATTTCTCTTCAGTTTTTGTTTTGTTGTTTGGTTTTGTTTTTTTTAATTTCTATTTTCTAGGAATCTCCTGTAAAAACAAAACAAAACAAATCCCTTAATACCACGGTAGAGCTGCTGCATGCTCATCTTAGGGTAAGCACTACAGCAAGGGATGTGAAATCCAAGCTTGTGAAAGTCACAGGAGCTGAGTCACAGCCATGAGACTGCCTGCAGTGCCAGGCCTTGATTTTCTGACAGTGTGCTTGACACACGTGGATAATTCAGATAATTCAGATAATTCAGGTGAAAGCCAAGGGTGG
Source organism: Setophaga petechia (assembly GCA_024362935.1). Lineage (NCBI taxonomy): Eukaryota > Metazoa > Chordata > Aves > Passeriformes > Parulidae > Setophaga > Setophaga petechia. The sequence continues at coordinate 1,060,015 of JANCRA010000047.1, forward strand.
TTAATCAAACACAAATGGAGCCCCACAGGAGATCAGCAGAAGGAGCAGTGGGGTGAACTGAGCCCAATCTTTTTGCTGTTGGTTTGTGGGTGGTGTTGGGCAGCTCAGCTCCTTCAGCCTGTCCAGAAATCCCTGAGATTCAGGGCCAGCCACTGCTGCTCTCCAAGGGTTTCTGCCATGTGCTGGGCTCTCCAAGGATTTTTGTCCTGTGTTGGGCTCTCCAAGGATATTTGTCCTGTGTTGGGCTCTCCAAGGGTTTCTGCCATGTGCTGGGCTCTCCAAGGATTTTTGTCCTGTGTTGGGCTCTCCAAGGATATTTGTCCTATGTTGGGTCTCTCAAAGCATTTCTGCCATGTGTTGGGGTCTCCAAGGATATTTGTCCTGTGTTGGGTCTCTCAAAGCTTTTCTACCATGTGTTGGGGTCTCCAAGGATATTTGTCCTATGTTGGGCTCTCCAAGGATTTTTGTCCTGTGTTGGTCTCTCCAAGCATTTCTGCCATGTGTTGGGCTCTCCAAGGATATTTGTCCTGTGTTGGGCTCTCCAAGGATTTCTGTCCTGTGTTGGGTCTCTCCAAGGATTTTTGTCCTGTGTTGGGCTCTCCAAGGACTTTTGTCCTATGTTGGGCTCTCCAAGGATTTTTGTCCTATGTTGGGCTCTCCAAGGATTTTTGTCCTGTGTTGGGTCTCTCCAAGGATTTTTGTCCTGTGTTGGGCTCTCCAAGCATTTCTGCCATGTGTTGGGGTCTCTCAAAGCTTTTTGTCTCCAACCCAGCAGGGCAGAATCACCTTCCCACCTTCTCCTCATTTCTAACTCTTTCCATGTCCAGTAAACAATGGGAAAAAAGCCTGATTTGGATGTTTTATGGATTTTCCAAGTTCTTCTTTACACATGCAAATAAAACTTTATATAGCAGTGATGAATTTCTAAACACCAGATATATAATGGATGCAGTGTTTATCTTTTTATGGATAAGAAGCCTAGAGCAGGGCTACAGACCTGCATATTTTGAAAATGAAATATATAATTATTCTAAAAGGTTGTACACCTCTAATTTAAGACAATGAATTGGTCTGTTGTTCATAACAGCTTTTTATGGAAATACTGTTTGTCACGTGTTCACAGAGCTTTCACAATGAATGGCAGAATGGATGGAAGTGCTAGTTTCTTTATACAGACACCCCTTTTATTTTTTTGTTCTTAAAAAGTAATCTACCTCTTTAAAATTTGTAGTTTAATACTTGTTTGGTGAATTTGTGCCACTTTAACTTTCACTTTCACTATCATTCCCATTTTGTTACATTTCTGTTATGGGGACTTTATGTTGAAATATTGTATAAAGCATTTGTAGCAAGTTTAAGAAAATAAAATATTTAAAATTATTTAAATTGTTTTGGACACTTCAATTGTACTATATGTGATTTACATTTTACATTAATTTCATTTTGTTTTCATTTTGGGTTGTTAATCTTGGAGCATGTTCCTGTATTAAAGTTTGCTGTTAGGTATATTGTTTCTTCTATTGGAGAGTGCTATAAAGATTATTCTAATGAAAACATTAAAAATTGCAATTTGACATAAAAGTGGGGTTGTCCTTGCTTTTGAATGCTGTGGCCTTGCTGGAGGGCTGTGAGTGCAGGTAAGAGCTGAGGGGGATTTTCCATCCTGGGCTGAGTTCAGTCCCTGCTGCAGGCACTCAGTGACCAACCAGATGGAATTGTCAGGACACATTTCCTAAACAAATAAAGTGAACTTTTCAAAAACTTGGGGGAAAGTTGCCTTTTGTGTGGAAAGCAGATGGGCCAAGAAGGAGAAAAGAAAGATAAAGATAAGAAAAATAAAAGATAAAAAAGATAAAAATGTTCATCTAGGAGGAGCTGAATGTGCCTGTGTCCTTCAGCTGTGTCCCCCTGGTTCAGTGACATGAATTTATAACATTTGGCCACTTCTGACTTAGCCTGAGGATTTTAGGCTTTAATTGTGGACACAGCTGATCAATTTAAACTTGAAATTAAAATTACATACACTGGTACAACTTCTGATACTATAGTTCTCTGTTTTACTGATATAGTTTTTTTGTTTTATATGCTTTAAACTTGTTAAGTAGTTCAATAAGAAAAATACATGCAAAGGTTTTTTTGGCTCTAGACAATTTTGGAATGTTGCATTCCCTCCAGGATGTGTGCTGTGCCTCTTGCAGTGGAGCAGGAAGCATCTCTGTCCATGTTGGTGTGGCAGTGGGTGGGATAATGAAAATTGCTGAGGCTAAACAGCATTTTACAGCAGTCAGTTCCTTCAGTGCTCCCAGCTAATCCAGTAGTTAGTGACTATTTTATTAAGTATAAGTTATTATTTTATGGAGTTGTCTATTCAGATTAATGCTTCTGCCTGAATAAGACTTTATGGTAAGAAGTCCCAGTTTATTTTTCATGTGGGATGTCATTCCTTGGACATGCTCTGTCTATAACAACATTGTCCCTGAATTTGGAATGCTGGGGGAGATCTGATGGAATGATGCAGAGGCTCCAGCATTCGTGGGGTGTTCTTGCATCCCTGCAGTTTGGGATTTGCCCCACAGTGGAGGAGGTGAATCCTTGGTCTCCTTACAGCAGCACTCACACCAAGGAGCTGGGAGGAAGCCACAGTGCAGGTTTTCACTCTTGATTGGGTTTTACTATCTTTACCCAAGGGAAAATATTGTTTTACATACTCAGTGTTGTATTTTGAGGTTTTATAAGAAAAAGGAAACATGAAAAAAGTGAAGATTTACAGTCTGGAGATTGCAGAGGATGGGACATAAACTTGATTCATTGCTTCCAATCTTTACTGACAAAGGAAATTGTATCACTTGGAGTTTGCTCCTGCTGCAGTCTGGGTATTTCAGTCCTGTAAGGATTTATTGGCCATGGCTGGCAGTGACATGTGGTGAGTAAAGCAGCCTCATTCTTCAATATCATGGCAGAAATGCTCTTGCCATTTTTGTGTGGTTTCTCTGCTGGGATGTTAAATCCTGTTGGGTCCCAAGGATGTGCCACACTGAGATGTTCACCTGTGTTCACCAATTTATCAGAGAAATGCTGGGTGATGGAGATCTCCAAATAGAAATGATCATCAAAGAGTTTCAGTCCTAAACAGGTGACTCATCACAAACAGAAATGTGCAGCTTTCATAGTCACTACTGCTATTGCATCTCATCTGCATAATTGAATTTCTCTGGCTTTTATAGCTGCCTCTGTATGATCTGAAGCAACAATAAAGCTGTACCAGAGCCCACGGAGTGCTGACACGTCTTGAAATGCATCCAGACAGGCAATGAAAACAATTGCACTTGTCCTGTTTGCAGAGCCCAGGTGACACTGGCAAGATCAAATGATGTTGGTTTAATAAAAGCAGAGATGCTGGAGCTGTTGTGGAGAGGCAGATCTGACAGGTCGTGTTTTCCTTTCTTTGTGTTCCATTTCCCAGTTTGCTGGAAGGCCTGGGCAGCTCCCTGTGGCCCAGCTCCTGGGCTGTGTTCAGGGCTGGGTGCTGGAGCCAGGCCCCTCCTGCCCTCCCAGCCCTGGGGGAGCTGCCCAGGGGGTTCAGCCTGGGGGGTTCTGCCTCTCTGCTCTGTCAGCATTTTGTGTTGCAAGGCTGTTATTTACAATTCTAGTTTGGTTCCTGGTGATTCTCTTTGGGGAGTTGTCATAGAGTGTGATGTCTGAATGTTCAATATTGAATGCAAATAGGAATAGCATTCACTTCATTTATTGTGGTTTGTGACTTCATTTCCAAAATTATGGGCTCAGCTCCAGGTTTTTAGTACAGTTGGGTTTAGCCAAGGAGCTGAATTGCTAGAGACAGACAAATAGCTTGTGAATGACCTTAAAAAGAGAACTTAGAGGACCTTACATACTAATTCTGGCTTTTATTTACTGGATGTGATCTCGTGAGTCACATGATGGTGCAGTTCTGCTCATGATGAAAAGGAGCTGAACAATAGATTTGGACAAGCACATGCTGGGTTGGAGCTGAGCTTTTGTGGTAAGTCTGGGATGAGAGAGGGGTGAACTATTTAATTAAACTGTAAAAAATAGCAGCTTCCTAGTGGAAAAAAGGATTTACCTTCCAGTACTTTGCAAGAGCAGAATGGTGAGGAAAATATATCTATTTCACAGCAAGATGCAAATAAAACACTCTTAAATAAGACATAGTATAAGTGTGCACCACCACAGCACAGGTTGGACTCGATGGCCTTGGAGGTCTTCTCCAGCCTCAGTGAGTCTGGGATTCCTTCTGCAGTTCAGGCAGTGCTGTCAGCAAAGTTCAGTCACAGAATGATGAGGTTGGAGGAGACCTCCAAGATCACCGAGTCCAACCTGTGCCCAACACTTCACCCAGGCTGTAGCACCCAGTGCCATGTCCAGGCTTTTATAAACACATCAGAGATGGTGATTCTGCCACCTCCCTGGCAAGAGCATCCCAGCACTTCATTATTCTTTCAGTGAAAAATTTCTTCCTAATACCCAGCCTGTGCCTTCCCTGAGCAAGTGGAGGCTGTGTGCTCTGGTTCCTGTGTGAATGCCAGGGCTTTGTCAGGGCAGTGACTCTGCTGGGAATGCAGAGCTGGTTCCCATGCTCAGGCCTGTGCACAGCCCCAGTGACTCAGTGGGAATTTATGGAGTGTTTCCCTTTGGTGTCAGATCTCTGCTCAGCACTGCAGCGTGGAAGGAGGTGGGAAGATGAAAATAATGAATTCTTACATCACTGAGCTGCTTTGAAGAGTTTCACACTCAAACTCCACAGTCACTGGAACTTGAAGTTGTATTCTCCATTATGGCAAATTCAGTATGTCCCTCATCTCCCTTTTCAAATCAAAACACCCTTTTTTCTGTGGTTTCTTTTTTATGTAATGAGATGTGCAGGACTGAGGGCTCATCCTTGTTCAGCAATCCTTTGGAACTCTTTTGGTGTCACCATTTCTCTATAAATATAAATAAAATAAACTACAGTGTTCTCTATGTGTTAAATGAGAGTTTTCTCATTCTGTTAGGAATGTGATTTAGTAGATACAAACTTTTTATCAAATCACATTACCTGACAATACAGAAGGTGAATTTGAGTACTTCTATTTTTAATCCAAAATTGTTCACCTTTTGGCTTGCAAAATGCTCTGTGCCACTTTAAAAGGCAGGAAGACAAATTGCTGACATGATTCTGTTCATCTAAATTTACAGGTTTACACCACGATTTCTTAAGTGAATAAGACTCTGAGCTCAACTTGAAGTACCTCCAAGGCAATTGATTTTCTGGAGGAGCTCAGAAGGTTTCTCACTGCTGGATTCCTTTTCAAGTGGCTACTTGAGGTCACCAGTTGCTTTTGAAAATGTTAAACACCATTTTACTAAAATATTAAATTTTACTACATTTATTTTAAAGTCCCCAGGTGAGCTGTAGGCATGGTGTGAGATTTTTTCTCCCTGTTGGTTTGGTGTTCATCCCCCCAGTTCCTCGTGATCCACAGGGAGTGGAGCTGAGCCAGCCCTGAAGAAAGTGAAGCTGCAGAGCAGGAGTGACACAAAGCAGTTTGTGAGCTCCTGGGGGAGCAGAGCTCTTGAAAGGATTCAGTCCTTTGAAGCCCTGTGGTGGAGAGAGCTCTGAGGTGTCTTCTTGGCAGTCTAGAATGCAAAGGATCCCAATAACAGGATTTTCCAGTTTAGATTCATGAAAAGCCTGACCATAATATTCATGTTCTGTGAAGGAAAGATAAAATCCTGACCTGCTCCAGCTCTTTCCCTGCTTTCATGAATAAACACCCATAATTCTCCAAATATCCACAATACAGCACATTAAGATCCTTTTTGCTTTCTGCTGTTTCCCCATTTTCCATACAGTGAGTCAGGGGTTTTCCATACAAAAGGAGACATCCCTTTCAACAAATTCTATCCATAAACCTTTTTGTCTTGAGAAATACTTTGTTTCACTAAAAGAGACAAAAGAAGGTATTTTCCCTAGTGGGTGATGTTTTATGTTTTTCCAAGTCCTTGTTTTGTGCATTTCCTTTCCCATTCAGCAATGTGCTGCTGCCAGGGAGTCCATTGCAGCAGGGCTGTGCTTTGGCCTCACTGAGAGCAGAAAGCCAGAAATGCCATTTATCCACCCCTGACCCTCCCTGCTTCCCTTCTGGCCTGTGAAATGACTCAGCCTAATTCTGCAAAACCAAGAATTTGGGCTTAAACATCCACAATTCTTTTTTCCCTAAGCAGTCAATGATTTGTGTCAGCTTAGCTGTTTTTTTTTTTTTATTTAAGAGTAGGAAACACTTGATAGAATAAGTTCCTGGCATGCTGATTGTTAAATGCAATATGGAATGTGTGTGTGTCTGAAATTTTGGAGCATATCCTTGGGGTTATTTTAGATTATAGAGTGTAATCCTTGCAGGAAAAAAAAACACTTTAATTGAGGTAAAAATGTGAACCTAAATCACCTGAATTTTTACCACATACTGCCATGACTTTGTTCACTGAATTTCCCTGGTGGCACTGGCACCCACCTTGGATCATCTTCATGCCCACAAATATCATGGTTTATTTCTCTGGGACATTTCTAGAGAATTAAACTAGCAACCCAGGAGAATGTTAATTGAAGGGGTGTGGTAGAAGACAAACTAATTTGAATAAAAAATAGCAAATGTGTTTTGGGAATGTCTCAGGGAAGGGGGTGTGTGGGGATTTGGCATTTTCCTGGCCTCTGAGTTTGTGTCTGCTGCTCATGGCAAGGCTGATGGGGAAGCCTGGGTGGGGATATGGAAATAGGAACTTGGTTTGGACAAATTAAATATTCAGGAGACAATTTCACCTGTGACAGTAATGTGGGTGGTGTGGGAATCTTCCTTTGTTCAGTCCTCTGCTTTAAGGCTGCAGATTTTCTGAGTGACCTTGGCAAATCCCTTTCCTCCTGACTCTTCTGGATCTAAAAACTGGGATTAAGGTACTGACTCACACTACAGAACACTTTCAGATTTGAGGATGGAAAACTTTCAGAGCTGGGATTTAGTGTATTTTTAATTTTAGGGATACAATTTTTTATTGTATCACCAAATTGGGTGATTTATCTCTTTTAGTTTGGATATGCTCTCAGTTGTGAGACAGAGCTGTAATAAATTGCCTCATTTAACTTCTGGGTCAGCTTTAATTTATGGAACACTGGTGCATCTACCAAACTATTTAGTTTGGTTCTAAAGTCCTTATTTGACAGAGAAAACTTGGTTCACACAAGTCCTTTCTACTACCCCACATTTGGGTTCTGGGTCTTTTCTCCTTACAAGCAGAGGATGTTTTCTGATGTTATTCTTTATTTTTAATGATTTTTTTCAGGCTGGGGCTGTTCCCAGCAGTGGTTGTGGCAGAGCTGGGGCAGCCTGGGCTGGGCACAGGGGTGTGAGGGGCTGGGACAGCCCCTGCCCCTTCCCTGGGCCCATCCCTCAGCCCCAGTGCTCACAATTCCTCTTCTCTGCCTGTCTCCAGTCACCCAGGGCTGAGATGGTGAAGGCAGGTGCAGAGTGGCAGGGACAAAAATAACAATTTCAGTCACAGCTCCTGCTGCAGCAGGGGGATCTCAGCTCCCCTCCTCTCAGAGAGCAGCTCCCCTTGTCAAAGTCATCCCAACCTCCCAGCTGTGCTCTGAACAGGCTCTGAGATGAGAGTTTGACAAGGTAGATGGGAGACTTGTTCATCCTCTGATGATCGACAAATCTCAGATTTATTGATTAACAGAAACACTTATAATCACAGTAATGAGGCTCATCCATATTGCAAAACTAGAGCTCACTATTGGTCAGCTGTAAAAAGTCAGTCCCACCTTTCTCAAGATGTTTGTTCTTCTTTTTTACCTCCTGTTATCACATAATTTATTAAACAACTTCTTGCTCAAAGAAACCATGGCCTTGAATTAGGCAGCTGTTGCTTTCTCAGATACTCTTTCTCACATCAGTTTTTCCCATCGACTGTGTCTCAGTAAAAAACTGTCCACAAGAGTTCTGCATCCCCTGCAGGTGAGTGCTGGGCAGGGAGGGCCCTGGTTCCTGTTGAACTCTCTCCATTTGAGCTCTCTCCAGCTCTGGCACAGCAGGCAGGGCTCTGGTTCTGGAGCACTGTGGAAGGGCAGCACCAAGAACCCCATAAGGAACTCAATTTCATTTTCTATTTGGAAAATAAATCCTTTTTTATCTCGTTCCTCTAATCCTCAGCTTCCAAATAACAAGCCATGATCTATTAGCTTTAAAGCTTGAGGAAATTGGGAGTGAAGGATTGTAGAATTCTGGAGTAGTTTGGCACCTTAAAACCCATCTCTTTCCATGGCAGGGACACCTCCCACTGCCCCAGGCTGCTCCAAACCCCATCCAAGCTGGCCTTGGGCACTGCCAGGGGTGCCACAGCTTCTCTGGCACCCTGTGCCACCCTCACAGGAAAGAATTTCCTCCTAATGTCTGATCAGAGTGTGCATTTGAAAGTCTAGGTCAGGTTTTCCCTGCTTTTTTGTCTCTGGATTTGAGCCTTTTAACTTTTTTTTCCTTTAGGTTTCCCATAGGATGTAGACCCTGCCTCACTGCATGCAAGAGCACACAGATGTCATTGGTTATAGAAGAACTTTAAGAAGTCATAATTATTATTTTGACAGAAATCATTACTTACATGGGGACATTCTAAGCAGAAATAAACTAAAATTTCCCTCTTCTAGTTATAGTAAAAATCTGAAGCCAAACAAAGTAAACTTATTTTGGATATTCTGCTGTTTCCATTGGTAACAGCCCTTATATGGAACAACACAAATCTGGCTGTTGTTGACCTCCCCATTGCCACTTTCTGGTTCTTGCACATTGGCTGAAGGTTCAGGATTGAATTCACAAAGGCTGGAGTGGATGATTTACACAGAACAATAACAAAACTTTTGGCAGGCAATTTTAACCACCAATTTTAATTTGAAAATAATTGAATTGCTTGCTTTTCAAAATTTCTGTGGTTTTGGTTTTCTGTTGTAATGGAAAGTTTTGCAGTTCTTTATGTCTAACTTGCAGCTGCATTGTGTGTAAGGACAAACTGAAATCTCCTTTAAAGGGTGAATATTGAACTCTAAAAATAACCCAGAGAGAAACCTGGCTTTGAACTTTTTTTAGACGTGTTGCTGTGTATGAAAATGATATTTCAAAAGATGTTCCCTTGGAAGATCATAAGTGGTTTGGTTTGGTCAGAATTTTGAAGAATTTGCCTTGGGAAGGAAGGTATGTAATTACCTGTGGGGTGCACAGGTGTGAGGGGAAGCAGGCAAGTTTGTGCATGATGGCAAAAGGTGCTGAATTTAAACACAAATAAGTGAATTTTTGTAATCCTTTAGTGTTTGGAAGTTTGGTTTGGGTGTACATTTGACTGAATTGTATGTCTAGAACAGGACAGAAGCAGTTGGGCTTCCCTTGCTGTGGGTCATGTGTTCAGGCTTTCTTCTGGAAATCACAATCAACTGAGGCACACAATTAAAATGTTACAGCAAAAATCTCTGATTTTCACTTTCACTTTGGGACTCTCAGTTTCAAAGTTGAAATGCAGTTGAGGCACAGTTGTGCCCACAGTTGTGCCCTGTGCTTGTCAATTCTGTCCCTGCACTGTGACAGGAGTGCTCTGCCAACTTGGACCTGGGGAGAAATGACCAGGTGTGTAAAATTCCTTTTCCAAAATATGTATTTCAAAACCTGATACGGAGTGTCCTGAGAGAACAGGACTGGAACATGACTCTTGTAGCTCCTGAACAGGACTGGAACATGACTCTTGTAGCTCCTGAACAGGACTGGAACATGACTCTTGTAGCTCCTGATGCAGCTGTGGGTTTGTCTGTCCCCAGTGGGTCTGGACAGGGCTGGGAGCTTGGACGCTGCTTCCAGCTGACATTTTCTGTGTCCTGCTTAAATAAACCCACAGGGTAAGTTCAGAACAAGACAAAAACACCCTCTTACCTTCAGGAGTGGCTCTGGGTACCTGCAGTGTGGGTGGAATGCCGTTCTCCTGTCTCATGGCTTGCTGAAGCCCGGCTCTGGTTTTGTCTGTGCCCGGTCCCTGATGCTCCTGTGCCTCTCGCACTGCAGGCTCCGCACGGCCTCTAGATGTCCCTCCTCATCCTCGCACGGCCCCGGCAGCAGGCACTGCAAGAAATGCAGCTCCAGCTCAGCCCCCTCCTGCAAGGAATAGAGCCCGGGCACGTCTGACCACAGCAGGTACAGCTCTCGATGATATCTTGGTCCCTGACGAAGGAGGAAATGATGAGGAGGACTCCGTCTTATCAGAAGGCTAATTAATTACTTTGTTATACTGTATTATTCTATACTATATTACACTATATACTTTATTTTACTATATTATTCTATATTATACTATATTATTCTATAGTATATTACACTATATACTTTATTATACTATATTATTCTATATTATACTGTATTATTCTATACTATATTACACTATATACTTTATACTATATTATTCTATATTATACTGTATTATTCTATAGTATATTCACTATATACTTTATTATACTATATTATTCTATATTATACTATATTATTCTATAGTATATTACACTATATACTTTATTATATTATATTATTCTATATTACACTATATTATCCTATATTATACTATATTATTCTATATTATACTATATTATTCTATATTATACTATATTATTCTATAGTATATTACACTATATACTTTATTATACTATATTATTCTATATTATACTATATTATTCTATATTATACCGTATTATTCTATACTATATTACACTATATACTTTATTATACTATATTATTCTATATTATACTATATTATTCTATAGTATATTACACTATATACTTTATTATACTATATTATTCTATATTATACTGTATTATTCTATACTATATTACACTATATACTTTATTTTACTATATTATTCTATATTATACTGTATTATTCTATACTATATTACACTATATACTTTATTATACTATATTATTCTATATTATACTGTATTATTCTATACTATATTACACTATATACTTTATTATACTATAATATTCTATATTATACTATATTATTCTATATTATACTATATTATTCTATATTATATTACACTATATTACATTACATCTAAACTGAACCTGCCAAGCACTCAAGCCTGCACACACTGCACAGAATCTCGTGACTGTCACCCGGTGGGCCTGGGCAAATCAATGACCCAGCCCCAGGTATTGGTGAGGCTGAGCTGATTTTCTGTTGGTTTAAACAAGACACTGCTTTCTGCTTCTTCATTTTCCCATTAACTTTCAGATAATAATCTCCTTTATATTGATGGAACAGCTAAAGAACAGGATACTTAACATGTCTAAAGCTAAAGGTGACAATGAGTACAAAGAAAATTAAGATGCTGCAGCCTGAAGTTTATTCTTTCTTAAAACCATTCAAAAACAACATTTGAGGGAATAGCCAGTAAAATTCTGAGGTTTGCTATCTCCTGAATAATGGGGATGGTTGCTAATGAATGTTGATATCTCTAGCTGTCTCAGACCATTTAGCTGTGGTCCAAATTCATGCAAAATTAAATCATGGGTGTCTCTTTCCTGTACAGTGGTCACTGAATGACTTGTCCTGCTTCCAGCTCCGTGGAACATGGAACTGGAACTCCTTAAACTATTTCAGATTAAATGCAACTCTCTGTGTATTTTCAGGTACCAGAAACTTCTGACTGGAAGAGGTGAGGTGCAGAAACCCTCAAGCACTGAGCTCTCCTGCTTTGCTCAGATGAGGTGAGGTGGGTTCCTCAGCAGACAACAGGGACAGAGATTGCTTCTGCTGCAAGTGATGATGTGCCTCTGTCATGGAGGGAGCACAGAGCAGGCTCCTGCCCTCTGCAGAGAGTGCTGAGCTGTGGCTGCTGGGGACAGGGTGACCTTGGGGTGCCCCAGGGCATGGAGCCCAGCTTGGAGAGCAGCCTGGAGAAATGTTGAGGCCTCTGCAGGCAAAGCAGCCCTGCTCAGAGGGTGGGTGGGTCTGGATCAGTTTCTCTCTCTGGGGGAACACAGAGGGTTTAACACACTATGCAATTAAATTCTCAAAAGACTGTGACATCCTTTTAGTTTCTGCTTTCCATCCTAGTGGGTAAAGCTCTGGGCAAACCACAAAGAGGGAGTGGTGGGGTGTCCTGAGGTTTCCACATGGGAAGCCTGTGGGTACCCCAGTCTCCTGACTTTGTACCATTGGCTTTAAGGGGCAGATGCTGTTTTTGAAGTGCATCAGGACACACATTTACTGTTACATGATCCCTGCACTGAGAGCCCAGTTCCATGAAGGGACAAACATCCATTTCTCAAAAGCTGCCATATCTTGTGTTGCCAGTCTGGTACTGTTTGGAGCCAGGATTTGTTTATTTAGGGACAGCATCAAACACAGGTGTTGCTGTGCAGTATCAGGCCAGACTTGTCCTTAAACACAACATTTGTCCTCAAACAGAGCCCCTGTGCTGTGTCTCTAGATGTGTTTGTTTTGGGGGTGCTGAGCAGAGGCCATCCCTGAGGACAGCCAGGATAGACCAATTCCAGAAACACCAGGCCAGCTGATAAAATGCAGAGCAGAAAGGTCTCTCACCTCTTTCTGTCAGTGATGGGGTCAATCACACCCAGCTGCATCATCTGCCAGTTCTGGGCAGAACTTCTGCCCCATTCACCCATGAGGTGAAAGGTTCCTCCTGCCAATACATGATTTTCTATGATCCCTGCCAGTGTAGCATCCAGGTTGGGAACTTTTTAAGGAGGCCAAAGGGGTTGATTGTTGTATTTCCTTCTTGTTTCAGTCAGTTTATTCCTGTCCTTGACTTTGCACTCCACACAGATGAGCACAGATCTGTGTATGCACATGTTAGTTAGGAACAAACAAGTGCCCAGCTGATATTCCTCCCCAGCCCCCTGAAAAAGTCAAAGAAAGGATCAATTTTATATCTATATCTTCATATATAGATATATATATGACAGATAAAAATATATATGTATGGAATTGCTGAAAACAGTTTTGTATAGTTTTGCTGAAAATCAAATTGTTCAGAATGAATAGAAAAGCTTTATAGAAGAAACATGGTTCACCATAAAAATGTTTGAGGTGTGTGTTGTTTGAGTTGGAAAGAAAAGGTTTTCAGGATCTTGTATTATCCCACCTCAGATTTTTTGGATAAACCCCTCTTGGAGGCTTTCTAAGTGCAATTGTGGTTTGGGGGAAGGCTGAGAACTGGATGAGCCATAAAAATCTGAATCCCCTTCTGAGCTGAAGTGATGCTTCCAGTCCAGGACTGTGAGACCCCTGAGACCCCTGGGCCATTGCTGCCTGCTCTGCCTCAGTTCTGGGCTGGAGGGTCTCTAGGGCTTGTTCCCTTTGGAGTTTTGATCTAGCAGTAACCTCATTTAGAAAGAGATGTACTAATTGCAAACGAAGGCTGGGGTTTTTCACAGCAGCCTTGGAAGAATGAGAATCCCATGTCATTCAAACTAGTTGGAAGGGAGCATGGAGATCTGCTAGGCAGCTTGGTACATTTTGGTCAAATAGCACAAAAAATCAATTTTCCTGGCCTTATGTCTATGTCCAAGCAGCTGGTGTGCACACACAGCTCTCTGAGCAGTTTGTCTCACTTTGGTTTTGCACGTCACCTTTTTATTTCTATTTTCTCTCCACATTTTGTCCTTTCTCTCATCATGTAATTTTAGTATGATAAACCCTGCTCTTTCAAACAGCAGTGCTCTTCCTGTGTGTCTGGAGAGTACCTAAATCACTTGAAAGATGAGTACAAAGTGCTAATAAACCCAATATACTCTGACTTAAAGCAGCAGTACTATTAGTGATTAATTGATTATGAATGATTTTCCCAGTGCAGTTTTGTAGGACACCTTGTCAAAGATCACAGTTAGTGTATAAATTATCACTTGAGGATTGCTGCTGAGGAAGAGTTTTCTTGCCATATAGCCCAAAAACTGCTTTAAACAATCCCCTGTCCTCAGACCCACTCAGCTCCCAGTCAGTTCAGTTAAGGATGCAGTTCTGGCATGGGTGCTGCCCAGTTTAGTGCCTTCAAGGCATCCCTGTGAAGTTACCAGAGGCCACTTCTGTGCAATTTATTTTTGCTGCCTTTTTTAGAGTGTTATCAACCATAAAAACTGACATTCTCAAGGAGAGAAGTGTGTACATTGTTGTGATATAGGAACGTTTTTCCCAGAGAAATTCTGGTTTATCACACGAGCCTGTAAATATGTATTTACAATTTTGAAAGCACGTCTTTATGTCCCTGATTGTAAATGCTCTGTTTTTAAAGTTTTATAACATGTGACTCAACCAAGACACCACAGCACACAGCTTTATATTGTACTGGTCTGTTTGAAGGGTCCATTACAGTCTAAGCTGTAGCAGAAAAATATCCATGTCACCAACAAGAAATAACCCATGGTTGCACCAGATTTCATCATTTTTCCTCAGATAAAAATGCATTTTTTCTGGGAGGGGGGGTGGGGGGATGATTTTTCTTGCAGAAAAAAAAGCATCAGTTCAAAATGATGTCATTTCTCTGGACCAGTGAGGAGATTTCATTCACAGTGAATTCAGGAGAAGTAATGCCATCTTTTCCCAAGGCAGAATTTCACAGTTTTGCAGCAAATTTTTAACCTCCCCCGTGCCTGCTGATGAAACGTGAAATTTTGCCCTTGACCAATATCACAAATTCTTGTGAAAATTCAAGGAGAGGGTGGGGAAAAAGCTCAGGTTTTGCATGTAGAATTGGCAAGGACAGCACTGGCAGCTCTGCAGAGCTCTCATGGCAGTGCTGGTGCTGAGGAGTTTATTGAAAATAAACCCTGTGGAGATGTGGGGGGACCTGGGCTGTGCTGGGGCTCTGAACTGCTCTGTTGTCTGTCTGCCATGTAAAGAAAAAAAACAACAATAAATGAATGAGGAAAACTGCATTATGGAAATATTTATTGTTATTCCAGCCAAGGATGTCTTAAAAATGGAGACTGGCTGTGCTCTGGCTCTGAAACAATGGCATGGTTTGGGGTTTTCCTGGTGGGTGGTGGGGCAGGAGGAAGGAGATGTGGGTGTCACCTTGGTGTGGCAGGTTCAGTGCACACAGACAGGGACTCATTGTCCTGACAGCTCCACCCCAGCATTCTCTGTGTGTAGTAAATGCCACAGGCCCTGCTAAGGCACCGTGGAGGCTTTAACAATAGGATTGCTGACACAGCAGCCCAGAAATGTTCCTACCCTGGACTCACAACGTATATTTGTACCCTTAAAAGGAAAAAACCCTATTGACCCTTCTATTGGTCATTTGTAAACCCTTTAACCTGTGTCCATTGGTCCAGTTTGGAGCCTGGCCAAGGGTATATGTGTAGCTCACTGTACCCCATTAAGTTGGAAGAAGAATTGCCCCGGGCCTTTCCCGCTCTCCTGAATAAACCATCTCCAGTGGAACTGGTCACTTCTATTGGTCACTTGTAAACCCTTTAACCTGTGTCCATTGGTCCAGTTTGGAGCCTGGCCAGAGGTATATCTGTAGCTCACTGTACCCCATTAAGTTGGAAGAAGAATTGCCCCGGGCCTTTCACACATCCCTGAATAAACCATCTCCAGTGGAACTGCCGGCGTCTGCTTCTCCTCTCTCTGCTCTGCCTGAGCCATGCCCGGGGAAGCCAAGCCTGGCAGCAGCTAAACCCTAAAGAGCTGAGATCCCAGAGCTGTTATCACTATCCAGAGCTGTTATCACTATCCAGAGCTGTTATCACTATCCAGAGCTGTTATCACTCTGCTGGCTGCAGGGCTCCCCGTGGTTTCGGGTCCCAGCGGGCTGGACCCCGGGGCTCTGTCCTTTCCTGGGATAGAGGTCCTGGGCCAACGCCGGCTGCTGAGACCCCCCAAAAGGCTCACAATATCTGCGTGCTTGGAGGAGCAGCCCATGAGCCCTTTGCAGCCCCTCTGCCTCCCAGCCCACAGCTGCTGCTGAGCTGGGTCACTGTGGGGCTGCAAGGCTGCTCTGCTCAGCCGGGAGGGAATGTCAGGGCAGGGGGTGCAGTGGGAGCTGTTCTCCTCCCAGGAGAGCTCCTGTTTCATAAACTGTGTGCCATCACAGCACACTGAGGCATTTTATGGTTTATTCAGGGCCGTTTGTCCCTTTCCATTCGGGCTGGAGGGGCCTTAAAGCTCATCCCATCCCACCCCTGCCATGGGCAGGGACAGCTCCCACTGTCCCAGGCTGCTCCAAGCCCTGCCCAGCCTGCACTGCCAGGGACGGGGCAGCCACAGCTTTGGGCAACCAGGGCCTCACCACCCTCCTTGCAAAAACCTTCTTTAAATCCACTCTAAATGGAGCCTCCTTCAGTGGAAAACCCTGTAGGGGAATCACTGAGGGTGGTGGGCAGCCATGGTCATGGGTGCATTAATCCCATGCATCCCAACCTTAATAACAGCAGCAGGTACAAGAAATAGGTTTGGGAACAGCTGAATTATGTATATTAATATTAATTTCACATAGGCTAAAAATGGCTCTCTCACCCCAGAAAATCTGAAGGTTCCTTATGCATTATAAATCTGATCTCTTAGAGAAAATCCACTGTTGTCACTGTCAGTGCCTGCAGCAGCCTGACAGGCTGCCAGGCTGCTCTGGCACTGTCACAGCCTGTTTGGCTCTCAGGAAATGCCACCCAGCTTCAGGTGAGTTTGAAGGGATCTGATTGTGCTGAGCTGTCACTCTGTCCCTGAACCTTGAGAAATATTCTTTAAATAGCTGCATGCTCCACTCTTCTGTCTGCGCTGCCACATGAGGCAGCACTAATTACCCCTTTTGATAAGAGCTGTGGCTTTTTTGGGAGAAGGCTCCATCCAAAAGCAGATAAGGAGGATCCTGAGGCTGCTGCCTGGAGGCTGCTCAGCTCTGTGTGTGTGGTGAGGGCAGAAGGATGCAGAGGACACAACACTGCCTGGATCCCCTGCCAAAGCCCAGTCAGCAAAGCCAGGGGCTGCCTCAGTGCTTGGTGCTCCAAGGAAAATGCTCCAAGGTGTATGCTCCAAGGAAAATGCTCCAAGGTGTATGCTCCAAGGAAAATGCTCCAAGGTGAATGCTGCAAGGAAAATGCTCCAAGGAAAATGCTCCAAGGAAAATGCTCCAAGGTGAATGCTCCAAGGAAAATGTTCCAAGGAAAATGCTCCAAGGAAAATGCTCCTCCAAGGCTGTGGGACAGAGCTGTGTGTGCTCAGGAGTGGGCACAGAGGACACGAGTCCATCTGTGGTATTTGCTGGGTCCCCACGAGGAAGGAGGAATTGATGAGTCTGACTCCATGTTCTTAAAAGGCTGATATTATCTATTATATTATATCATATTATATTATATTATATTATATTATATTACATTATATTACATTACATTATATTCTAAAACTATATTAAAGAAAGAGAAAGGAGACCGGAGGAATTGATGAATCTGACTCCATGTTCCTAAAAGGCTGATATTATATATTATACTATATATTATATTATATTATATTATATTATATTATATTATATTATATTATATTATATTATATTATATTATATTATATTATACTATATTATATTATACTATATTATATTATATTATACTATATTATATTATATTCTAAAACTATATTAAAGGCAGAGAAAGGAGACCTCAGAAGGCTGGAAAAGAATGGTAATAAAAACTCGTGACAGACTCAGAGAGTCCCACACAGCTGGCTGTGATTGGACATTATTTAAAACAATTCACATGCTGGGTAAACAATTCTCCAAATCACACTCCAGAGGAGCAAAACATGGAGAAGCTGAAGCTTCTCAGCTTCCCAGGAGAAGAAATCCTGGGAAAGGGATTTTTCATAAAATACCACGGTGACAATGCTGGGCTACATTTGGTTCCTATCAGATTTGCAGCTGCCTTGGAAGAAGGAGGGGCATTTGGCTGAGGGCAGTTCATGTTATCTTAGATATGAGATGCTAATGCAAATAGGGCCACTCCCCCTGTCTGTGCTGCTCTGCTGAGTTTTGGGTCACCTTGGTTCAGCAGCACTTTGCAGGGTTGGTTTGCTGCTCATCTCTGTGTCCCTGTGTGCCCCTGGCTGTGTGAGGGGCTGGGATGGGGATGAGCTCCAGGCTCATCTCCTTGCCCAGCCTCAGCCTCTCTGGGCCTCTGCACTGCTCCAGTGCAGCTCTGGGGAATGCACTGTGTGGGGATGGACATGGCATCACAAAATCTGTGTATAAAACCTACTGCTCACTATTAAACTCACAGCTTGCCTTCTGCACAATGTATTTACTCCTTATATATTGAATTTTCCTACAGATGTGTGTTTAACTGACAGAACGGACAGACTCTCTGAATTTCTAGGTTCCTCTATCAGGTTTACCTGGGGTGCATTGATTCAGGAATTTTTCTGAATTTGACCTTCAAGGGAAATCCTGCAGTCCTCTGTCCTGGTAGATTCTCTGTCTGAGTGCAGCTCCTCTCTGGGCCCAGCACCAACTGATTAGAGTCCTTTCAGAGCTGGCATTTCTTCCCTACAAGGATATTTACATATTAATTAATCCATACTAAAGCCTTACTTTTAATAATCAACCCAAAATATTCCCTGAGTCCTTAAGGGCATTTTCTTTCTGCACCCCTTACGTCATTTTCTTCTGTGCCTTCCAAACTTTTTTTTTGGGAAGAATAAAACTCAACCAAACAAAATTGACTTTCAGCCAAGAGCTGCTGGAGATGTAATCTGTAGGAAGGCAGAAATGTGTTTAATTGCTGCCTCTGATGCCAAACCTTAAGTGCTTTTCTTCAAAATGAGTTCTACAAAACTCCATTTGCCTTGCATGACACAGGCATCAGAACTGCAGAAACCTCCCAGAGCTGATGTCAGTGCTGTGGTGTGAGGAGGAATAATCCCATCCCCACATCCCCGTGCACCCAGTGATCCCACCTGCCCTCCTTGTGACAGGGCTGGAAGAAAATGCAAAACCCCTTAGCTGCTGTTTTCCCCCCAGAGTCTCTGCCTTGCGCCAGGGCAATGCTGATTTCTGACACAAGAAATAAATTCTCACCTGCCACCATTCACAGCTGATGACATCTCATTAAGGACAATTTCTGAGTGTTCTTTCCTGAGCCCTCCCCCATTCCCAAATCCTTTCCTACAAAGAACGTTGTGGTGGATGACCCCATTTCTCACACAGGGTATTTCTGGAGCTGTGAAGTGCCACAGCAAAGGAACGTCTGTTCCCGTGGTGCAATGACTTTAACTGAGCCTCTTTCTCCCTTTCATGCATTTTCCTGTGTGTTCAGTGGGATAATTGGGCAGGGAGGAGGAGCAGATCCCACTGAGCTGCATTTTCCAGGGCTCCTCTGTCCTGGTGTGACCTGTCCCTGCTGGGGGCTGGAGCTGCACAGAGCCCCCTGCATTTAGGGGGTTTTCCCATTGTTTCTTTCATCTCTCAATGTCCGATTTCATTTACCAGCAAACCTAAAGTTTATTTGTAAAAGCAAGTATCTTTTTCCATCCATCAATCAGTGGAATCCTTCCCATGGTTTCTTTTATCTCCCAGTGCTGCTTTTATCTCCCAGCAGCCCCACAAGTGGTTTGTAAAGACCAATTCCTCATTGCACTCACCCAGATGCAGCAACACAAACACTTTAAAAACTCCACAGCTGAATTTCCATCAGCCAAGTGCCAGGAAAAGTCCATCCAATGCACCCTTACTGGCCCTTGCCCTGGAATGTCAGCTGAGAGATCTCCCCAGGTAATTTCATGAGGCTGTAGCTGTTCATTTGCTCCCCACTGGTGACCAGAGCCCCCAAAATGCAGAGGGGGCTGCAGCCCCACATTTCTCTGCACAGACAAAAGCAAGGCACAGCTCTTCCCAAGAATATTCTTATCTCATTTGCTGTGCCTGAGTTTGTGCCAAAGTAGAATGCAATATGGAGATTGTTTACCCAAAGTGATGGGGTTTTGTTTCTCTGAGGTTCAGAGAATGTGAAACCCAGAAATATTCTTGGGGAGGATTGTGCCTTGCTTTTCTCTGTGAGGAGAAATGTGGGGCTGCAGCCCCCTCTGCGTTTTGGGGGCTCTGGTCATCAGTGGGGAGCAAATGAACAGCTACAGCCTCATGAAATTACCTGGGGAGATCTCTCAGCTGACACTCCAGGGCAAGGGCCAGTAAAGGTGCATTAAATGGACTTTTCCTGGCACTTGGCTGATGGAAATTCAGCTGTGGAGTTTTTAAAGTGCTTGTGTTGCTGCATCTGGGTGAGTGGAATGAGGGATTTGTCTTTACAAACCAGCTGTGGGGCTGCTGGTAGATAAAAGCAGCACTGGGAGATAAAAGAAACAGTGGGAAGGATTCCACTGATCCATCCATTAATGAATGGAAAAAGAGATTTGCCTTTACAAATAAACTTTAGGTTTGCTGATAAATGAAATTGGACATTGAAAGATGAAAGAAACAATGGGAAAACCCCCTAAATTCCATAAGAAATAAAAATTAAAAGGGAGGGTTATACATTAGAGGGAAATCTTTGGGATCAGGTGTTCTGGGAAGTCTGAACCTCTCAAGTACCTCAGAAATGGGGAAAGAGAGAAGAGAAATGTGGCTGGAAATTGGGATAAAAAGGAGGCTGGGTCCTCCAAAAGTTGGAGAGACCCCAGGGGATGCCCCATGGCCTCTCCCTTTATTGAATAAAGCCATAAAGGATTCCTCTGTCTCCTTTTTGGACATCAGCCTCTGGTGTTTGTGGGTTAATTCTCCTGACGTGGGTGAATCTGCCCATGAGCAAACCCAGCTCCAGCAGTGCAGTCCTTTGCAGAAAAATCTCCCCCTCAGTGAGGGTTTGGGGTTAAATTCCCTCTCCTTTCACCTTCCTCCCACACTCCCAGGGCACTGAGTCCACAGATTCCATTCCCTGTGTGCAAGCACAGCTCCTCTAAATTCAGCTCCAGCATCTCAACAAGGGGCACATTATCCTCATTATTCCCAACACTCATTTATTTCCTTTTCACCTAGAGAGAGAACCTGTGGGTCAGGTTGTGTGTTCTGCTGTTCTGTTTGTAGTTATTTTCTGTGCTGCAGCTGATGGAGCTCACAGTGGCAGCAGCAGAGCTGGGGGCACCTTAAGGAACCTTGACCAAACCAAAGAGATCCCAGGTGTTGTGGGAAGCACAGAAACCCAGGGGAGGAAATCTGGCCCTGGATGATGTGTGGGACTCAGCACAGCAGCACAGGTGTCAGCTGTGAGGGAAATCCAGGAGAGCTGCAGCGAGGTGGAAAATGTCATTTCTGTAGCTCAGGGAGGGTCATTTCTGAGGAACAGAGGTGGAAAATGTCATTTCTGTAGCTCAGGGAGGGTCATTTCTGAGGAACAAACGTGCTGAGCTGAAGTGAGCAACCCTTGGAGCGTGTCCAGAGGGAAGGGAGGGCACTGCTGAGCTCCTCTGCTCTGGAGAGAAGGTGGAGATGCTGAGCAGGGACGTTAGGGAAATTAACCCACAAACACCAGAGGTTATGTCCAAAAAGGAGACACAGGAGTCCTTTGACTTTATTCCAATAAAGGGAGAGGCCATGGGGCATTCCCCTGGGATCTCTCCAATTTTTGGAGGATGCAGCCTCCTTTTTATCCCAATTTCCCAACCACATTTCCCTTCTCTCTTTCCCCATTTCTGAGGTACTTGAGAGGTTCAGACTTCCCAAAACACCTGATACCAGAGATTTCCCTCTAATGTATAACCCTCCCTTTTCATTTTTAATTCTTATGGAATTTAGGGGCTTTTCTTCCCCATTGTTTCTTTCATCTTTCAATGTCTAACTTAATTTATCAAATAAAGCAAATATCTTCTTCCATTCATCAATCAGTGGAATCCTTCCCATTGTTTCTTTTCTGTCCCAGTGCTGGTTTTATCTACCAGCAGCCCCACAGATGGTTTGTAAAGACAAATCCACTGTTCCTCCCAGATCAGCCCAAACAAGAGGGCTTTTCCTGCTCTCTGGTTTTTGGGGCTGTGGGCTGGATGGATGCAGAGGCTGTGGGCAGTGGTGTGGAATGGAGCCTGGCCTCTGGTGCTGTGTAACTGTGCTGGGCTGGACATGGAGCCCATGGGGAGCTTGGAACCCAGGGGCTCCTCCCAAAAACCCTCTGCAAATCCAACAGCAAACAAACAAACAGCCTTTAACAGCAAACAAACAACCTTTAACAGCAAACAGCTTCTAACAGCAAACAGCCTCTAACAGCTCCCTAATTGATTCCTTCTCATCCCCAGAGTGCCCCTCCCTCAGTGACCAAGTCCTCAGCACCTGCAGCAGACAGGTTACCTGAGATTATTTTGGTGGTTTGGAACCTCCAACGCACTCTCCCAATGCACAATGGAACTGGGGAGAAGGAAAAATACATCTATGGGTTCATCTGCAACTCTAAAACCCCTGATGTCTTGAAGCTGGAAAAGTTTTGCTAAGGAAATAAGGATTTGCAGGTAGCCTCTTGCATAATTTCCTTTTTTTTTTTTTTGTGTCCTAAAGCTTAAGCTTTACAGTTTCAGAGCTGGATGCTGCTCTGCAGTGGGTTCTGCAGAGAAGTTACCAAACAGCTCTGGGAGGATTTCATGTGACATGGCCAGGGAGAGCAACAGGCACAGTTAGGGAGGAAGGAAGCAGCCACAGGAATAAATGTTGAAGACATATGGACCAAATGTCCCAATTTTTGGTTTACTCCATGTGGTCAGGACAGGAATGTCAGGTTGAGTCTCTGAGTGAGGGCAGAAATTGTTCCTGTGTATTTAGTGAAATAAACATGGAAAGTAGTCTCTGGTCTGTTTGTTTGGATTCTGACAAAGATAATTTGAGCCTAAAATCATATAAATTATAGAATCCTAGACCAGTTAAAGGATGCTTTAAAGGGTATCTAGTCCCTGCCATGAGAGGGACATCTCCAGCCTCATTAGACTGCTCAGAGCCCCATCCAGCCTGGCCTTCAATGTTTACAGGGATGGGGCACCACGGCTTCTCTGGGCAACCTGTGCCAGGGCTTCCCCACCCTCACTGTAAAGTATTTGTTCCTTAAATTGATGTAATATCTGAGGGAGTAAACACAACACACGGACCCAGCTGGGATTTTGCGGACAGCTCCCGGCTGGGTTCTCACCCTGTGTGTGCAGTGATGCTGCCTCAGGAGCTGCTGCAGCACAGACCACGAGATGTGACTCCAGTTCCCTCTGCTCGGAATTTTCCAGGTGTTCCCGGCCCCTCTCTGCCTGCTTGGGCTGCGGTCAGCGCTGTGTTCCTGCAGGAACCTCTCATTCTGTGCCCTGGACTCTCTGCTGCTGCAGTCTGACAGCAGATTTTCCCATTCCCAGCCGGCTCACCGTGTGTTTTCCCAACCACGCGGGAACCTTTCTTCCCAGCAGACTTCCCCAAAAAAAGCTCCGCTGACTCACGGACCACAGATTCACGCAGCGCTGCCGGAGTCAGCATCCTTTGCATTGGCAGGGGGAGCTTTTCAGACAGAGATGAATCAGCGCTGTCAGACTTTGCTGGGAGTTAACTCTTGGCCCCTTTTCCCTGGAAACAGCCCTGCCTGGTGCTTACACTGAAGGAATTCCAGCCAGGCATCCTTGCGGGATGGGCACCGCGGGCAGGTTTGGCAGCCGGCGCTCGCATCTTTCCCCCCGTCCCTGGAGCATCCCTCGGGCAGGAGGGGGTTAAGGCGGCCAGGAGGGGGTTAAAGCGGGCAGGAGGGGGTTAAGGTAGGCGGGAAGGGGTTAAGGGAAGCGAGAAAGGGTTAAGGCAGCCAGGGGAAGGGGTTACGGCAGCCGGCTCGTCGTTCCCTGCCGGAGTTCCCGGCGCCTCCGGAGCGCTCCGGGAGCAGCCGCTGCATGCGGGCAGAGGGAGGAGGGCCGGGCGGGCACTGCAGCAGGGCACAGGATGTTATTTAACGTGGCTCCAGTCTCCTCCCCCTCGCCGGTGAGGCTGGGGGAAGGGGGGAGCGGGCTGGAGGGAAGGGACGAGCGGCGGGGGTGATGCCGAGAGCCCCCGAGCCCGGCCCGGCCCGGCCGGTGCCGCCCGCGGCTGCCTCCGCTGGAACCCTGCCCTGAAAACCTCCCCTGAAAACCTCCCCTAAAGCCCCCCTGAGCTCCTGAGGGGCAGCAGGGGCTCCTGAAGGGCAGCTCTGGATCCTCAGGGGCATCTCTGGATCCTAAGGGGCAGCTGGAGCACCTGAAGGGCAGCTCTGGATCCTGGGGGGCAGCCGGCGTTCCTGAGGGGCAGCTCTGGGTCCTGAGGGGCAGCTGGAGCACCTGAGGGGCATCTCTGGATCCTGAGGGGCAGCTGGAGCACCTGAAGGGCATCTCTGGATCCTGAGGGGCATCTCTGGATCCTGAGGGGCATCTCTGGATCCTGAGGGGCAGCCGGCGTTCCTGAGGGGCATCTCTGGATCCTGAGGGGCAGCTGGAGCACCTGAGGGGCATCTCTGGATCCTGAGGGGCAGCCGGCGTTCCTGAGGGGCAGCTGGAGCACCTGAGGAGCATCTCTGGATCCTGAGGGGCAGCTGGAGCACCTGAAGGGCATCTCTGGATCCTGAGGGGCAGCCGGCGTTCCTGAGGGGCATCTCTGGATCCTGAGGGGCAGCCGGCGTTCCTGAGGGGCAGCTCTGGATCCTGAGGGGCAGCTGGGGCTCCGAGCCCTGCGGAGGACGATCCCCGGTGCTCTGGTATCCCCGGTGCCCTCACGGCGGCAGGGCTGGAAGGACGGAGCCTCTGCATCCCCACGGGAGAATTCCCGTGCTCCGGAGATGTGTCCCAGCTCACGGACAAGGTAGGGCTGGGCTTGGATATTCGGGAGAAGAAAGAGCCTCAGGACTTTGCTGTGACCGTGGCGGATGCCCCAGAAGGGGCCGATCCTCAGTGCCCGGCGCTAATTTGCGCCTGAAGCAGCCGGACCTGCCCAGGACACGCCAGAACCTCCCGGGAGAGGCGCAGAGCTTTGGATTTCTCCATGAAAACACTGCTGGTGCTCAGCTGAAAACGTGTGCTGCTCCTCCGCCTTGAAAGGGGCAGCCCCATTCCTCCCTGGGTGTCTCCTCCTGCCCTGAGGATCCGCGGGGGACAGCAGGGCTGGGAGCTCGGGCTCTGCTCCATGACCAACACTCAGCTCTGCAGGGAAGCCATGGACTCGCCCCCGGCCTCCTCCAGCCCTGCTGCAGGGCCCGTCACCTTCTCCCAAGTTTTTGGGCAGCAGTGCCAGCTCATGGAAGCAGGTAAGAAGGGAACGAGCACACCCCCGTGCCATCCTTCATCCCGCATCCTGGCTTGTCACGCCCTTGCTGTCCCTTTCCTGCTCTGTTTCCCGAGTTCTTCCCTAAAATCTGGTGTTTTCCAAAGGGACTGAGGTGACCACTCTGCATTTGAGCACTGGCCTCGACTACCCAACAAAAGCTTTGTGCCCAAATATTTACAAACAGCAAGAGGTGGGATGGCCCTGTGGGTTTGGGTTAACCTGGGCTGGAACAAGCTGCTCTTTCTGTCCTTGCTGTCCCTTTCCTGCTCTGTTTCCCAAGTTCCTCCCTAAAATCTGGTGTTTTCCAAAGGGAAGATTGGGGTGACCCCTTTTGCAATTGAACAATTTGGCCTTGACCACCCTGAAACCACTCAAAAGCTTTGTGCCCAATTATTTACAAACAGCAAGGAATGGGATGGCCCTGTGGATTTAGGTTAACCTGGGCTGGAACAAGCTGCTCTTTCTGCCCTTGCTCTGTTTCCCAAGTTCTTCCCTAAAATCTGGTGTTTTCCAAAGGGATTGGGGTGACCCCTTTTGCAATTGAGCACTGGCCTCCACTACCCCTGAAACCACTCAAAAGCTTTGTGCCCAATTATTTACAAACAGCAGCAAGGGGTGGGATGGCCCTGTGGGTTTGGGTTAACCTGGGCTGGAACAGGCTGCTCTTCCTCTGATGGTGGAAGTTACTGTTTGGGTGTGAGCAAAACGTGTGTGGTGATTTTTGCATTTCAAAACAATGACATTCTAAGTGATTTGCTGCTTTGGAGGGCAATTCTGCAGCATGTGAATATCTGCTTTGGTATTCAGCTCTGTGAAGGACAAAGTGGGTTTTTTTTCATGCCTTTCCCTTTCTGTTTGTGTTCCTGTAGCACCCAGAAGCTCTGCTCCTTTTCCCAGGTGTTTTCATACATTTCTAACTCTCTGCAGATGGGCCTGGTTATTTCTTATCTGTGCCTTTGGCTGTTAGGTGGGTGGTGTGTGACATGACTAATCCCAAATTTTCCATGTTTGCCTCTTGCTCCTCACGGGTGCTCTGAAGCAGCAGCCCCTGAGGTGCCCCAGAGCTGTGCACTCACATCCTCCTCCACATTCCCCAAATTTAACAGATTGGATAAGGGATTTTATAAGATTTGCTCCTATTTTCCTCTCCCTGCTGGCAGGTAGCTCTGAGGAAGGATGTGTTTGTTTACTCAGGGCCATGGATAAACCTGGGTTTCTGCAGTGATGCCATAACAACACTTGCTCTGAATTTTTAGAGCTTGTTTTTCTCAGATCTACTGGTACTTTCTCATTACTGTTTGTGCTGGTACAGGTATTGTGGCAAATTTATCCTGCAAACTGTCCCATCCTATTTCCTTCTGTTTTCTGTCTCTTCTAGTAGCCAGTTCTGTTACTAACAGCGTTTGGATTGTATGTTTAATGTGGTGACATTAAAAATCCTGTGTATTAGTTTCCTGCAGGTCTCTGTGGGACTTCTGCTCTGCCTCTTGAACTTTCACAGGTAGAGCTGGCAGGATGACTCATTAGGTGACTAATTAGCTGACTGCTACTCAGTTAATCAAGTTGGAGATCATGCTGCTGCCTCCAAGAAAATGTCAGGCAGCTCTTTAAGAGGGTTTGGTATTAAACTTTCCTATTCCATGTCCTGGGATCAGTCCAAAGGCTGTGGATCCACCGTGGCAGGTCTTACCCAAAGAAGAGATGTAGGAGAAAGCTCTGATCCTGGGTGAGCAGTTTGTTTCCCAAATTAGCAAGGTGGTAAAACACAGGTGGAAGGTTTAGTTTGGTTTGTTTTCCTTTCCCTTTCTTAGGGGGAAATGCCCCAAAAGGAAACCTGGGACTTCAGGGTTTTCCAATTCCATTTGACTTAGTCAGTCAATGAGACAGGTGGATCATCCTGGGAGGATTTTCTAGATGTTTCCTCAGGTAGGAGGTGAGATGCAGTGTAAGGATGGCTGCCATGGGTGTCAGTCACACCCAGAGGGATTTAATGTGTGTTCCTGTGAGTTTTCTATCCTTACAGCAATGGCCAGACACACTGAGCACTCCTGAAAGCACAGCTTCAGCTGCAGTGTCTGGGGCTGTGTCTGTGTTCCTGCCATGGGCAGGAGGGGTGCCCTGGGCCAGGGGGAGCACACACAGGTTTGGGACACCCAGCTCTGGGTCCTTACATGGGAAAAACGCCAGTCTCTTGGTTTTAAATGTTTAAAAGTTTAATAGTAATAAAATGGTTATAAAAATAGCAATATAATTAGAGTATTAATAATTTGGACAATTGGGATTAGGACAATATGAGACAACAGAAACAAAGAGTTATGACAGTCCAGGTACTTCTTTCTGGGTGAAATAAACCCAAAAAAGAACTCAGGTTAACAGAGGATTAACCCTTAAAAGCAACAGCCTGTTGCACATTCATATGCCTCATCCATGATGCATAAATTCCGTTTAAACACAGGATTCTGTCTGGGCAGTGTCAGCTTCTTCCTCTGAATCCTGACAGCATCTTCAGGACTGAGCAAGGCAGGAAGAAGTTCATTTCTTCTGATAAGGGAGCAATAAATTCTCTTTCTCTGAAAGTTTCAGGTGTCCTGTGGCTGCTGTCTTGGTGCAAGTGCCTTGTTCCTCTCTTTAAAAAAAGTATCTTACATAGCATAGTTTCTTTTTTAACATTATATTATAACCTAAAACTATATTTAACACACTACTTAAGCAAATCAATACAGCATAACTCTTTGACATAACACATATAATACTCGTTTTAATATTTGCAAAAAGCAAATCATAAAATACACATTTTTCACATTTGTGTCCTGTGTCACTGAGCTGACATTTGGGACAGGGACACAAAAGGTCTCAGTGTAGAGCAGGGCTGTGTAAAAGCCTTTACAAACCATAAATCCTGATCTTGTCCCTGTGATTCCCCTCACCAGCAATCTCTGAGGAGCCAAGTTCTGACCCCAACAGTCCAAATCTCACAGGAAAGGTTTGTGGGTACCCAGAACCACATCATTGTCACTGGTGGCATTTGGGCTCCTTAATAACCCTGGGATGGATGAAAAAGGTGCTGCCCTTAATTAAATGTCAAAGTTTGTGCCTGGAGAATTGCTGAGGCTGAGACAGATCACAGCTTGACAGCACTCTGTGATGTGCCACCTGCCATGCTCTTGTGGCTTTTACAGCTCCTGCCTGTGCTGTGAGGACATTTCTCCTCCAAGGTACCCGTGAGAGGAGCTGGGCTCTGCTTGCAGAACGTGCTCCAGGAGCATTTTCTGCTCTTGATGGAGAAATCAGGGGTGTGATGCTCCCCTGCAAACACATCCCCTTCTCCCTGTGCTGCTCTCCAGTAACTTACCCTGAAAGCCAAACACTGAATGTTTGAAGTCAGCTTTCCCCTTGCCAGCTGCACCTCGTCCCCATTGATAAAAGATCTGTAAAATTGGTGTTTTGAGCAGCTGATCCTGCACAATTGGCTGATTATTCCTGGACAGCTTATGGAGATCTCTGCAGTCACAGAACCAGCCTGTGAGTGCTGCCAGCCCTGCCCTGCCCTTGGCACAGCTCCTCGCTCTGTGTTTGACCTCTGGAGCATTTCCTGGCACAGCACATGGGATGCTCTTTGGGAGGTTGTTTTTCTGCCTTCCCATTTTATCCTGTTGCCCCTCTCCTCCCCATTCTACAGCAGCTCCATGACTTTGTGCTCCTGGTGCTCCCCTGGGTGTTTATTTGCCCTGGGTGCAGGGAGCAGTGGGGATGGGAAGGCTGCAGCTCACTGAGCTCCTGCTTTGAGATTTCCCTCACAAAACTCCAGTTTTCCTGCTGGATTAAGGTTTTTTCTGACCCAGAGATGGGCAGCTGAGAGGCATTTTAAAAACTTTTATCCCATTTTCAGGCTCATGTGAAGGGTGAGACCATACAGATGTTATAATTCTGTTTCCCACATTTCCCAAGGCAGCAAATCCTTGCTGTTGCAGGAATTAAATTTAAATTTGGCTGATGCCTGGAGGATCTGTCAGTGCCACTGGGGACGTGGTCACCTTTAGAGGGAGTGTAATTCCCAAAGGGGGGCTGTAATTCCTGCCTGGGATCACTGAGGGAATAAGATTTCTGTTTTCCTTGGCAAGCCATGCAGGGTGAGTGATGTTTTGCATTTCCAGCCCAGCTACAAGGCTGGTGATTTCCAAAAGGAGTAACTGGAAAAGAAGTTTCATAGCCCCATCCAAAATCTCCTGATCTCAGAAGAAATTCCTGCCTGCCAGGCAGTGCTGGGGGGTATTTCTTGCTTGAAGCACAAATTTAAATCTGGCACAGGTTCATGCTGTAAATTTTGCCATTACCCAAATGAAAGGCTCCAGTTGTTCAATTTAGAAAGAATTTTTTTTTAAAGTCTGAAGGATTTATGATTGTCACAACCAAACTTTTAAAATGGATGTTGCCAAGAATTTGGAAGAGTATTTCCCATCTGATCTCTCAAGAAATATTGAATATATGGAGTGAGACCTGATCTCCAGGAGAGCTGAGTGTTCTCTGGAAGAATTTGGCTTAGTTGAGAAACCATTTGTGCTATACATGGCCAAATTCCAAGCAATTTGTTTGGTGTATTGCAGTTTTCTGGATTTACAGCCATGCATTATTCTCTGACTCACTGCTCCATTTGATTAATTTCCATTTTTCATCAATTCCTTGGCTCTCAGATGCTGCTGATTTGTTGGGCTCCCAATACTTTTTCTTTATATCTTGCCAGTTAATTTTCCATCGGTTATGAAATAAGGAACTTGATCCAAAATGTGACCAGAATGAACAAGAAAATAATTTGAAAACCATCCAGAACTTAAGATTTTGCAGTGAATCTCTTCCATATTATATTTCCATTACATATACATTATCCATTACATGCATTCTGTATTCCACTTTGGCTGCTCCCCTAATGGATGTGAGTTTGGTTTGGCTGCTCCCTCCCAGCAGAAAATTAAAGACATGATAAAAAATTCTTAGGAGTTCTTCAATGGAAATAAATGTCATGTGGCTCAAAGCTTTTGACTTTCCCCCCTAGATCTGTTGTTTCTATCTCTTGATCCAGCTCCTCTCAAGGGGAATGTGAGGTGAGATTGATGTGGCATTACCTAAGCAAAATATTTATCATGCAGCATGAAATCCCTGGAGTCTCATCTGGTTCTGGCATCTTTTGCAAAGATTTTGTTTTGCAAACAAAGCATGGAATATGCAACATAGAATTCCTTCATCTGGTGCTTGAAAATGGTTTTAAACAAACTAAACAGTATTTTAAAAAGACCTGCTCTGTACCCCCTGACTTGGGTGAGGGTTTGCTCAGGAGCTGGGCTCCTTGGAGCAGCTCAAATCTGATGGGTTTTAGATCTGAAAAAAAGTGATTCATGGGAAAATTTCAGCCCATAATGAGACATAGAAGGAAATCTCTGACCTTCTAAACTGAGGCTTAGATGAACATTTACCATCTGTGCTCTCTTTATTTTGTGCCCGTTAGTCCCTTGTGCATTTTTCTATTATTTAATTAATTAAACAGCCACCAAACAGGACGTGGTGTCACACATTACCTGGAGTTGAGGCAGGGCAGAGGGGAGCAGCTCCACCTTCTCCCCACAGCTGAGCTGGGCAGTGCCTGTTGGGGGATGGCACAGAACCCCAGGGTGCTTTGGCTGGGAGGGACTTTGAACCCAGCCTGTTCTCTGTCACACTGGTATTTCTAAAAAATCCTCTTTACCCAGGATTCTTCCCCTGGGAAGATGGGTGTGCCTCTCTCATCTGTGTTTGCTGCTTTGGGATGTGGTCTGAAGATTGTTTACCAACAGGGAATGTTGGATTGATTTCAGGTGAATTGTTTTTAATTAATGACCAATCACCACCAGCTGTGTCAGACTCTGAGGAGGCAGTCCGTTTTTCATTATTATCCTTGTTAAACCTTCTGTCTGTATCCTTTCTCTTTCTTTAATATAGTTTTAGTATAGCATTCTTTTAATATAACATATTAATATAACATTATAAATATATAACATATAAATATATAACATTTTAATATAACATTATAACATAACAACATAACACATTAAACATATATAACACATAACATCCAACACATATAACATAACATATAATACAATTATTATAATATAATATAATATAATATAATTAATATAATATAACATAATATAATATAGTATAGTATAATATAATATAATATGATATAATATAATTAATATAATATAATATAATATAATATAATATAATATAATATAATAATAAATCAGCCTTTTAAGAACAGGGAGTCAGATTCTCATCTCTCACCTCATCCTGGGGACCCTCACAAACACCACAGTTCTCACCCCTGCCATGGGCACCTTCCTCTCTCCCAGGCTGCTCTAACCCCATCCTGCCAGGCCTTGGACACTTCCAGGGATGGATTCATTTCTGCTGCTGGGATTCCTGAATTACAACACTGTGAGCTCAGGCTCCAGCTCCCAGAGCAAACCTTTAGTGACAGCTCTCCTTGCCTCCTGTGGACAACAGCAGCAGACAATCAGCATAAAACTTGCTTGGATCAGTTGGTTTGGGGCCACACAGGATCAGGGCTGGGAATGGTCTCTGGCACTTGGAGCATCAGGTTTCCTACGTGCATTAGTCAGTGATAAATCTTTGATGGTAACAAGCTGTTTCATTTGCTCTCCCAGGAGAGGAGGGGGTGTGTGTGGATGCCAGAGATGTTTGCAGCAGCCTGGTTTAATTACTGTGCCTCAGGTTAGATTAACGAGTTTTGGGAAAATAAGAAACTGGAGCAGGTGTCAGGTGGGTGAAGTGAGATTGATTTGGTGATCCCAAAGAGTCTGGGCCCCCTGGGTGGGAAACCATGGACCTGCTAAGGTGAGGCATCACTGGCTTGTGAGGATTATAAATAATCCAGGTGAGGATTGGTCATAGAACCATGGAATGGTTGGGGTTGGAGGGACCTTAAAACCCATCCCTTCCCACCCCTCCCACTGTCCCAGGTGGCTCCAAGCCCTGTCCAGCCTGGCCTTGGGGACTCCCAGGGATGGAGCAGCCACAGCTGCTCTGGGCACCTGTGCCAGGGCCTGCCCACACTTTACAGGAAAGAATTTCCTCTGTGTATTTAACCTCAATATTCCTTTTCAGTTTGAACCCATCACCTCCTGTCCTGTCACTACCGTGCAGGCCCCCAAGGCTGTTGTGTTGCAGACACCTGGAAGAGAAAATTCCTGACTGCAGCATTACACAATTGAAATTTACTTTGTTTTGTCAAATGTCATGATTGGGGATTTTCCTTTTACTGAATCTGGCTGCTCCTGAAGTTTCTGTTCCCTGAGTGGGGCTGTGCTCTGGGTTTTTGTGCTGGTGCTGTCAGGCTTCAGCAGCTCAAAAGCAACCAGACAAATCTGTGCCCACCACTGTGGTGCCTGAGAAGGTGCAGAATGAAATCCCTGCCAGCTTTCTGTGCGTGTCACTGCCAGGCTGAACACCTTGTGTGTGCTGCTGCAGAAAAAGGTGTCATTTTTGTCAAAACCAGGCCTGTTTTTCTGACATGACAAGCAATGTATCACAAACAAACTGCTTGAGAAGCCCCTGGGGTTTTGTGTTTTAGAGGAGAACAGGATAATCTGATTGCCTCCAGGGCCAGCTCCAGCACTAGGAGGAAACATCCTTTACCTCTTCCCAGAAAAGCAAGAGTTAAAAATTCTCCTTGACAGGTGATGTGCTCCTGCCTGAGCTGAACAGATTCAGGGGCCACAGAAATGAAACGGGAAGAGCACAAATATTTTTCCTTTCCACCCAGTGGGAAGTGCTGTTATTAGGGATAAAAGAAGTGACATTTATCTGCCTCTTTCCACTTCATTAGGTGGGACTGTGCTCCCAGATGGACTCCACTTGCTGTCTGTAGCTTTTACTGCTCTGTAAAATTCTCCTTTTAATCACACAAACATTTTGCTGCTGTTGTTTGCTTGGGGAGCTTCACTGGGCCCTGAAGGACAGAGGCACCACAGACAAGGACTTGCTAATACTCTATAAATATATAAATATATAACTCTATGTGAAGGGCCCGAGAGAAGCATGGAGGCCACGTTTCAGTGAGCACAGTGGGCTGTAACAGGTTGGAAGTTTTGTTATCTCAGAGAGGATTTCCTGCTTTGGTTTATTTCAGGCTGGAAAAGCTCCTGGGAGCTGCAGGGCCTGGCTGAGAACACAGGACAGGGATTTCTTACAGCAGAGAGGATTTGCTGATGGCCAAACAGCAGCTGGTGTCCTGAGGGTGATGGATTGTACCTGCTTGGAAGAGGGGAGAAAAAAGCAGTATTTTCAAAAAAAAAAAAGAGGATGTGGGAATGTGGGTATTAAAGAGATGGTAGAAGATGTCCTTGGGTGGAGCTGAATCCCCATTTCCTGCATGGATCTGGTGCTTCATTCCCCCAAGCAGCACCCTGGAAGTGTGATTATTGTGTTTAAAACCACACACCACACACTGAGGGGTGATTATTGTGTTTAAAACCAGCCCAGAGCAGCCACTGAGAGGGGACCATGGACATAAGTGTGGATTTATGGATATGCACCTACCCCTGTTTATATAATTCACAGCAGGAGTGGGTTATTCTTAAAACAACAAGGAAAAGATTTCCCCAAATGTTCTGACTGCTGTGTGCTACCAAGTACCAGGAAAAAAAAAACAACAAAAAACCCAAAGCCCCAGACAAATAGGAGAAAACAGTAAATATTGAACAGTATTTTTTTGTGTGTAAATTAAATATAAATTGTCCCCTGTCATCTCAATAGTCAGACTCCATTATTAGAGCATCTGGCCCATGGAGGTGTGATTATTGTGTTTAAAACCAGCCCAGCACAGAGCAGACACTGAGAGGGGACCATGGACATAAGTGTGGAATTATGGATATGCACCTACAGCTGTTTATATAATTCACAGCAGGAGTGGGTTATTCTTAAATCAACAAGGAAAAGCTTTCCCCAAATGTTCTGACTGCTGTGTGCTACCAAGTACCAGGAAAAAAAAAACAACAAAAAAAACCAGAACCCCAAACCAATAGCAGAAAACAGAAAATATTGAACAGTATTTTTTTTTTGTAAATTAAATATAAATTGTCCTCTGTCATCTCAATAGTCAGACTCCATTATTACAGCATCTGGGCCCATGGAGGTGTGATTATTGTGTTTAAAACCAGCCCAGCACAGAGCAGACACTGAGAGGGGACCATGGACATAAGTGTGGAATTATGGATATGTACCTGCAGCTGTTTATATAATGCACAGCAGGAGGGGTTTATTCCTAAAACAAGGAAAAGCTTTTCCCAAATGTTCTGACTCCTGTGTGCTACCAAGTACCAGAAAAAAAAAAAAAAAAAAAAAAAAACAACAAACCGAAAACAGGAAATACTGAACAGTATTTTTAAATGTAAATTAAATATAAATTGTCCCCTGTCATCTCAACAGTCAGACTCCATTATTAGAGCATCTGTGCACAAAGCACTTGTGAGCTGATTTACTCCTGATTCAATTATGGGCAGTGTTCATCTGCCCTCCTGATGGACTAATTTGGTTTTGTCAGTTAATGCTCATAGCAAAGTGTATGGATGTAATAATTCATTGCAATTGCAACCCTCATGTTTTATGACACCAAAATAATGAACTGAAAAAGTGTGTATGATTACACTTGCAGCTACAAACAGGAATTAGTTATTATTCTTTCTTTGGAGGTCTTGGAGGCAATTTTAATGGCCATGCATTATTAGAGTGGTGAAGGGGATGAAAGACATGAAGCAAAGAATTTGTCTTTGCTCTGGCTTTATCCTGTTTTATGGTAGGTGGGGATTTTTGAGAATCATGTAAATGGATTTTTTTTTCTTAAATTCTGATATGAAATAATGAAAGTGTTTTACATCCAGACCATCATGAGTTTAACTGGTAAATCAGCTGAACAAGGCTGAGGTTCCTGCCTTTGTGCTTTATCCTCCTGGCTAATGCAATGGATGTAATGATGGAATAAAAACCATGTGAGCCCCTCCAAAATTAAACATTCCTAAAGAGCTGGAATATGATCCCCTCAAAATATCCATATGTTATCTTGGCTTGGAATGAAACACATTATATGAAATTTAAACATGGGGAAACTATGCTAGAATTGGAAATATGTTTGATTCCATTAGTTTTGAAATGGAAATGTAGAGTCATCAAAGCTCTGGGAGGCTGGGAGGGAGAAATGGATGGGTTTATTCTGCAGGAGAGAAAGACCCTGCAGTGTCCTGAGGGTTGTGGCAGATGGGTTTTGGGTCAGGAATGTTGCATTTTTGCAGGTCAGGAATGTTGCATTTTTGCAGGTCAGGAACGTTGCAATTTTTCGGGTTAAGAACGTTGCATTTTTTTTCAGGTCAGGAACGTTGCATTTTTGCAGGTCAGGAACGTTGCATTTTTGCAGGTTAGGAATATTGCATTTTTGCAGGTCAGGAATGTTGCATTTTTGCAGGTCAGGAACGTTGCATTTTTGCAGGTCAGGAATGGTGCATTTTTGCAGGTTAGGAACGTTGCATTTTTGCAGGTCAGGAACGTTGCATTTTTGCAGGTTAGGAACGTTGCATTTTTTTCAGGTCAGGAATGTTGCATTTTTGCAGGTTAGGAACGTTGCATTTTTGCAGGTCAGGAACGTTGCATTTTTGCAGGTTAGGAACGTTGCATTTTTGCAGGTCAGGAACGTTGCATTTTTGCAGGTCAGGAACGTTGCATTTTTGCAGGTCTGGAACGTTGCATTTTTGCAGTCAGGAATGTTGCATTTTTGCAGTGTTATCCTGTCAGTCTCCCTCCCAGCAGCACCTCAGTGAGGGCTCCCAGCCCAGCAGCCAGAGCCCAGCTGTGGTTACAGACAGGAGTCCCCCCCTGGTCCTGCAGCTGTGGCAGGAGGCTGTGCTGCCTCCTGTGGGCAGAGCAAGTCCCAGGGAATTCAATTTATTTCTGTTTCCACTTTTCCTTTTGTGCCAGCTTGCCCAGTTACCTGAGAAATGCAGTTGTGGTTTGTTATATTCTGTGTCCTTGGTACCCCCTTGGAGGGAAAATAATCCAGGTGCCAGCTCTTAATTGGACAGTTTAGTCTGCAAAGCCCTTGTACCAAGAGATTGTTGCCATTTTGTGCCTTCTAATGAAAAGCTGCAGAACTCACAGCAGTGAGACTGTTTCACTGATAAGAAATAACAAACACCTGAGTGTGAGCATGAACTGCTGTCTCAGTGCCTTCAATCCAGACCCAGAGGAACCCACAGCTGGGACCCCCTCAGGGCTGGAATGGGAAGAGCTTTAAGGTCCCTTTTGACACAAACTCTTGTGGGATTCTGTGATTCCATAACCACCAGCACTGAGTGCTCAGCTGGGACAGTGCAGTCATTTTTGTAGGCTTTAAACAAGAGTTTGATTTTTCCTGCCTGGACTGGGAGCCTGGTGGGTCAGGGGCAGGGTGGTGCAAATATTGGATTTGCAGAGACCCTCACGGCAGGGAGGCATGATGAATCTGACTCCATGTTCTCAGAAGGTTAATTTATTATTTTATGATACTATATTATATTAAAGAATACTATACTATACTAAACAATACAGAAAGGATACTTACAGAAGGCTAAAAAGATAATAATGAAAACTCCTTACTCTTTCCAGAGCCCCAACACAGTTTGACCCTGACTGGGCAATAAGTGAAAACAACTCACAGCACAATCCAATTGAACAATCACCTGTGGGTGAACAATCTCCAAACACATCCCACATGTGAGCACAACACAGGAGAAGCAAATGAGATAAGAATTGTTTTCCTTTTCTCTGAGGCCTCTCAGCTTCCCAGGAGAAGAATCCTGGGTGAAGGGATTTTTCCAGAGAATGTGAATGCACAGTGCAAAAATGCCTCGGTTCCCTTGAATGTACTGGAAATATCAAGAGTGACCTGGCCATGGCACCACACAGCTCTGAGAACAGAAATTCACTGTATTTATCCATGTTTCCCAGCTTCTGAAAAATCTGGGAAGACTCCAGTTAGGAGTCAAACAGGTTAAATCAAGATGTAATTTTTAAGATTGTGAAAGGTTGGAGCTTCTTCCTCTGTTTTTCACCCACAGATAATGATGGAAAGGACTCTCCAAAACCAGCTCTATCCATGGCTGCTAAAATTCTCACCAAATATTCCAGCCCCTCTCTTGGACAGCTCTGCACCAACCTGTGCAAGCTGTGGCCAATTCCCACAGCCTGAATAACTCTGTTTTTCTAGGAAATCTGGTGTTTGTAACATAAATTCTTTGTGCTGTGGTGCTGACCCCCGGTGGCTGCTGCCTGGTGTCTCCTGCTGTGCTCTGGGAAAACTGCTCCTGCCTGGATCCTCACTTCCCATTTAGCACCTGGCTTTAAGTAAAAAATTTGTGGCAATAATAATAATTTAAAAAGTGTTTCTCAAAATGTATTCTGAGAGAGAGCACAACTATTCTCCAAGAAATAATTTTCTTCTCCATTCCACCCCCTTTTCCCCTCCCTTTTTTTTTTATTTCATTTTTCTTTCCCGTTTTAAATTACTTTTCCTTCAGCTTGGGGGACATGTTTGCAGTGGCCTATTGCAGACCTGAGAGCAGTTTGTTTTCCACCAGGTTATTTATCAGTTTGCTGTGTGCTGAAGCTGCCAATAACACACTGACTTGGAAATAATGATCCATCATCTTCAATTCCTGTGGATTTGTCAGGCTGGGGGTGGCAGCCCCAGCTGAGTTGGTTGCTTTAAAAAACAAAAGTAGGAAAAAGATTTATTGTGTTTCTGAATATCCTCTATTTCTTAATTCCATTTCTTAATGGAAAGATGAGATTTTCTTGTTTCTCCCTCCTCAAAATGCAGGGCTTTAGTAAATAATGTGTTAAGTGCAGCAAACTCATTAAATGATAAGTGCCAGCTACACAAATTGATACAGTGGGATTTGTTTCCTGTAAACAGCAAAATGCTGCTTTTGCAGATAAAAACAAAGCTTTTATCTTCAAGGCAAACTGCAGATGAACTAGAAGGGTAATTTAACATTCACAGTTGTTTAAAAGGGATTAACTCCTGTGAAGATTTGTTATGCACATGTAGGAATCCCAGAGAAGGCATTTCAGAAGTGAGAATTTTTTTCCCCCCTGTGAAGTTCAGCATTTTAGTTAAAATTTGATATTCATTAGAATCAGAGATGGATGGAATTCATACCAGTGTTTTGTGAGGGTCTTTCTACCATTTAATATTTTAATGTTCTCCATGTGGGGGGAAAAAACAAAGTCACCATGATCTCCAGCTTTGATGGCAAAAGGCACACAAGAAAGTTTAAAATACAAATTAGCTCCTCTAGAATCCAACTGTGTGGATCTAATTACATCTAATGCTAATTATCCTCTTGATCTTAGCATTTTACTGTATTCCAGCTATGACTATTGCCAGGCATGAATCACACATTTAGGCTTATCCACATAAAACCCAAAACCAGGCTGGGGCTGCTGCTTTGCCTTGGGAGTAGAACAGAGTGTTTAGATGCTTTTTGTATTTTTTTTCCCTTCCCTTTCAGCTTTTCTGAAAAAAAGTTACCTGGGAATGCCCAGTGCTGTTTGCACTGCAGGAAAGTTGTGTTTTCTC
Organism: Setophaga petechia; assembly: GCA_024362935.1. NCBI lineage: Eukaryota > Metazoa > Chordata > Aves > Passeriformes > Parulidae > Setophaga > Setophaga petechia. The sequence continues at coordinate 1,099,017 of JANCRA010000047.1, forward strand.
TACTTTTTTGGAGAGAGGGTTTTTGTTATGCTTAACCCTCACTGAGCTGGGTAATGTTCCACTAGAGGTTTGCTGCTTCCATTCATTTGATTGAATTAGGGAATCGTGGCCTTTCCCCCCTCCTTTCCCTTGGGGAGGGGGAATTTATTATTATTTTATAATAAATCTGAAATGGTTCATGAGAGACTGGGGCTGTGATCATTTCTTTAAGAAAGGCTGAGTAGAAATGGTGGGCACTGATAGCTGTGATCTGCAGAGGGATTCATGTCATAAATTAGGGTGCCCTGACAAGAGAGAAGATGACATATCTGACTCTATTGATATCAGAAAGTTAATTAATATTGTATTTGTGGAGTTCCCAGACAAAGGAAGGAATGATGAATCTGGCTCCATGTTTTCAGAAGGCTAATTTTATTATGATACTATGTTATATTAAAGAATACTATACTAAACTATACTAAAGAATACAGAAAGGATACTTACAGAAGGCTAAAAAGATAATAATGAAAACTTGGGACTCTTTCCAGAGTCCTGGCACAGCTTGGCCCTGATTGTCCAAAGAGTCAAAATAATTCACAGCAGAATCCAATTGAACAATCACCTGTGGGTGAACAATCTCCAAACACATTCCACATGTGAGCACAACACAGGAGAAGCAAATCAGATAAGAATTGCTTTCCTTTTTTTCTCTGAGGCTTCTCAGCTTCCCAGGAGCAAAATCCTGAGCAAAGGGATTTTTCCAGAAAATACAACATTGACAAAGTAATTACTTTATTACACTATATTATGTTTTATTATATTACATTGTACTTAAATTGAATCTGCACAAGCACAACTGGACACAACTGCAAAGAATTTTGTCCTGATAGTCTCAAGTCACACACACACTCTGTGGTCCCTGACAGCCCAAGAAAACAAAACCCCATCACTTTGGGTAAACAATCCCCATATTGTATTTTACTTTAGCACAACACAGGAGCAGTGAATGAGATAAGAATTGTTTTGATCATTCTTTTCTCTGCTTCTCTCAGGTTCAGAGAATGTGAATCCCAGATTTGGGGTGTTTTGGCTGCACTGTTTCTCTTCCCTGCTGTTGGGCCATGGCAAGTGTGGGTTTGGCAACCCCAGCTCAGGGTCTGGAGCTGGGCAGGGTTCCCAGGGCCCCACTCTGGAGCTGGGCTGGTTCCCAGGCCCCACTCTGGAGCTGGGATGGTTCCCAGGGCCCCACTCTGGAGCTGGGATGGTTCCCAGGCCCCACTCTGGAGCTGGGCTGGTTCCCAGGCCCCACTCTGGAGCTGGGATGGTTCCCAAGGCCCCACTCTGGAGCTGGGATGGTTCCAGGCCCCACTCTGGAGCTGGGATGGTTCCCAGGGCCCCACTCTGGAGCTGGGATGGTTCCCAGGGCCCACTGTGGAGCTGGGATGGTTCCCAGGGCCCCACTCTGGAGCTGGGATGGTTCCCAGGGCCCCACTCTGGAGCTGGGATGGTTCCCAGGCCCCATTCTGGAGCTGGGATGGTTCCCAGGCCCCTCTCTGGAGCTGGGCTGGTTCCCAGGCCCCACTCTGGAGCTGGGATGGTTCCCAGGGTCCATTCAGGAGCTGGGATGGTTCCCAGGGCCCCACTCTGGAGCTGGGATGGTTCCCAGGGTCCATTCTGGAGCTGGGGATGGTTCCCAGGCCCCACTCTGGAGCTAGGCAGGGTTCCCAAGGCCCACTCTGGAGCTGGGCAGAGTTCTCAGGGCCCCACTCTGGAGCTGGGATGGTTCCCAGGGCCCCACTCTGGAGCTGGGATGGTTCCCAGGGTCCATTCTGGAGCTGGGATGGTTCCAAGGCCCCACTCTGGAGCTGGGGATGGTTCCCAGGCCCCTCTCTGGAGCTGGGATGGTTCCCAGGCCCCTCTCTGGAGCTGGGATGGTTCCCAGGCCCCTCTCTGGAGCTGGGATGGTTCCCAGGTCCCACTCTGGAGCTGGAATGGTTCCCAGGTCCCACTCTGGAGCTGGGATGGTTTCCAGGCCCCACTCTGGAGCTGGGGATGGTTCCCAGGCCCCACTCTGGAGCTGGGAAGGTTCCCAGGCCCCACTCTGGAGCTGTGCAGGGTTCCCAGGCCCCACTCTCCACCTGCAGGGTTTGAGCATCTCAAACACACAAATATCCATCCCAGTGTGGCTGGTGCTGCTCGCTTTGCTTGATTGATGGAGTTCCTGGGAACAGACCAGGAGAGGGAGGCAGAGCACGCTGCAAAGCCGAGCTCCCAGCCAGCCTGACTCCAGTGTTTCTGGAGTTTCTGGAGTTGAAGTGTCTGCTCCCAGCCAGCCTGACTCAAACGTTTCTGGAGTTTCTGGAGTTCCTGGAGTTCAGTGTCTGTGCTGGCAAAGCCCAGGGCAGGCAGGGCCAGCACGGGGTCCCTCCCCAGGCGGGGCCGGGCGCTCACTGCGGGCAGCGCTGCCAGCACGGGCTGCTGGTGCCTCTGCCTCACTTGGGGTGTTGAGGGAGGCTCTTCTGGGCCTCAAGTGACCCCTCCTTCCATCCCTGCATCCCTCCTTTCACCCCTCCTTTCATCCCTCTATCCCTCCTTCCATCCCTGCATCCCTTCTTTCACCCCTCCTTTCCTCCCTCCATCCATCCCTCTATCCCTCCTTCCACCCCTCCTTCCCTCCATCCCTCCTTTCATCCTTTCCTATCTCCTTTCCTCCCTCCATCCCTTCTTTCCTTCCTCCATTCCTCCTTTCCTTCCTCCATTCCTCCATCCCTGCTTTCCTCCTTCCAGTCCTCCTTTCCTCTCTCCATCCCTCCTTTCCTCTCTCCATCCCTCCATCCCTCCTTCCATCCCTCCTTTCCTCCCTCCCTTCATCTCTCCCTCCCTCCTTTCCTCCTTTCATCCCTCTGAACCTCCTTTCCTCCCTTTATCCCTTCTTTTCACCTCTCCATCCCTCCATCCCTCCTTTCCTTCTTTCATCCCTCTGAACCTCCTTTCCTCCCTCCATCCCTCCTTTCACCTCTCCATCCCTCCATCCCTCCTTTCCTCTCTCCATCCCTCCATCCCTCCCTTCATCCCTCCTTCCATCCCTCCTTTCCTCCCTCCATCCCTCCTTTCATCTCTCCATCCCTCCATCCCTCCTTCAATCCCTCCTTCCATCCCTCCTTTCCTCCCTCCCTCCTTTCCTCCTTTCATCCTTCTGAACCTCCTTTCCTCCATCCCTCCCTCCCTCCTCACCCACCTGCAGTTCTCAGCCCAGCCCCTCACTGGCAGCTCCTGACACCCAAAGCTGCCTGGGGCAGATCCTGGGCTGCAATCAGACTCCATGAGGTAGCTGATGGCTGGTTCAGGTTAGTTAATCTGCACAGATTTGGGTTCATTTCAGGGTCATTTGAGCTGATTTCATGTGATTTGATGATTACAAGCAGCAGCATTTGTTTATCAAATAGGCCAGATTAGATGTAAATCAAATTTGTCCAGAGAGTTTGAGCCCAAGAAATGTTCAGCTGTGAGGGTGGTGTACTGGTGATCCCATTTGGTTTATCAAATAGGCCAGATTAGATGTAAATCAAATTTGTCCAGAGAATTTGAGCCCAAGAAATGTTCAGCTGTGAGGGTGGTGTACTGGTGATCCCCCCTGCAGGGGGGGAAAAAAGGAAATAAAAACTTGAAAATCAGAGTTTTTGTCTTTATGGTGTTTTCTGTTGTGAGAAATGTTCTTAGTTTTATGAATTGAAGCCTCCCAAGGTGAATTGTGAAATCCAAAGAGAAAAAGAATTCTTCTCTCAGCAATGGCTCTGCAATCTGCCTATTAAAAAAAAAGGGGGGGGGCATTTTAAGGAAATAAAAAGTATTTTGGGAAACTAGCTCTTACAAGAGTCACATCAAGGGCCTTCTGTGCTCCTGGCAATCAGTCCAAATTCATCAGTCAGTTTCTCTATAGCTGTGCTCTGTATAAAAGTTTTATTTGATGTCCCAGACAACCTTGAGAATTCTTCTGGGCTGCATCAATTTGATTTAATTCAGCTTCATGTTAGAGCAGATGATCTCAGATCAGCCTGGAGCACCCACACTGTGCTTACTGCAGGATTTTGGCTGGTGCATTTTTAGGATTTTTGCCAGGACAGTGGGACCAAGGCAGTGACAAAAGTCTTTGTGCCAGGGGCAAGTGTGAGGAAAACAAAATTCCTGCTCAGTGCTGCCTGCAGCACCCCAAGAGAATCACCCAGGTCAGCAACAATTCACCCCAAAATAATTCTGTGAATGAAGGGTAGGGCAAGCTGTGCGTGTAAGTTCTTGCCAGAGGAGAGGTTTTGCTAAATAAAATTCTGGTGAGCAATTATTCTCATCATTTGGTGGCAAATCCTCTCAGGGAATTGCTCTTGGTAACTTCTATTTTATTAATTAGCTCAGCTACCATGAGGCATTAATAAATATTGCAATGCTCCTGATGAAGGGTTAATTGTTTATTCCCCTTTTGCACATGGCACACCTGAGGAATGAAGGCTTTTCCTCATTTTTGGTAGGTACAGAGGCACTGCTTCAGTTCCCAGACTCAGGGAAAATGTGACTGGTGTGTGTGAGGAGCCTTTGGTGTCTGCTGGGTCTGGCCCAGTGAGGAGCTGCCATGCACAGCTCCAAGGACAGGACTCTTCCCAGTGGGGTGTTCCTGTGATTCTCAGGCTGGCTTGGGTTGGAAGGGACCTTAAAGACCTTCCTGTCCCACCCCTTCCACCATCCCAGGCTGCTCCAAGCCCTGCCCAGCCTGGCCTTGGGCACTGCCAGGCATCCAGGGGCAGCCACAGCTGCTCTGGGCACCTGTGCCAGGGCCTGCCACCCTCATGGGGAAGAATTCCTTCCCAATATCCAACCCAACCCTGCCCTCTGGCAGTTTGAAGCCATTCCCCCTTGTGTTGTATTTGTAGGGATGCCCCAACAAAGGAAGGAATGATGGATCTGACTCCATGGTCTCAGAAGGCTGATTCACTATACTATACTACATTATATCAAAGAATAATATAATATACTAAAGAATACAGAAAGAATACTTACAGAAGGCTAAAAAGATAATAATGAAAATTTGTGACTCTTTCCAGAGTCCCAACACAGCTTGGCACTGATTGACCAAAAAGTGAAAACAATTCCCAGCAGAATCCAATGGAACAATCACCTGTGGGTGAACAATCTCCAAACACATTCCACATGTGAGCACAGCACAGGAGAAGCAAATGAGATAAGAATTGTTTTCCTTTTCTCTGAGGCCTCTCAGCTTCCCAGGAGAAGAATCCTGGGTGAAGGGATTCTCCAGAGAATGTGAATGTGACACCCCTTGGGCTGTCCCTGCAGGCCCCTGGAACACATCCCTCTCCTGCTCTCAGTGGGACCAGGTGGGTTCCACAAACAGCCCAAGAATGATTTATGACATTTCTTATTAGGAAACAACCTCCTTGTTCCATTTTCTGCTTATTGCCACCATTTTTTCCCCCTTTACAAGTCTAAACCTTCAGTAAACCAAGGCATCATCTCAGGGATTATTTTTTTTGTGGCTTAATGGTTTACTCAGTCCTGTCCCCATGCTGTGACAGCCCTGCCCTGGCTCCTGTGCCAAGAAGAGGCAGCCAGAGCTCAGGCAGTGAAAGGATGTCACCCTGGTTTTTTAAGATTCTCAAAGCCTTCTGATGTTGACATTCTTCTAAGGAACTTTATCACGCACTTTCTTGTAAATAACTTGTTGTTCACATTCTTTTGATGGAGGAGGAGAGAATTGATGGACTGTTGTTGTAGCCAGTGTCATTGGAGAGGTGTCACTGTCACCCTCCAATCCTCTGTCACCTTTGTAAAACTATAAATATAGGAGTCAGAAAATAAAACTTCCCTTTTTTCCTTCACCTTGAAAGAGGTGTGTGCTCGTGTTCCTTTGTGTCTGATAGCGACAAAAGGTCACTGTGATAAGGTGCCACATGAGGTGATAAGGTGCCACATGAGGTGATAAGGTGCCACATTCCCCCGGGGTAGGACCACAACACCCTGTGACCCTGCCCTGGTACAGAGTGCAGGGAAAATGCAGGATTGGCATTTCCTGGAAATCCCTCTTGGTACAGCCTCAGTCCCTGGAGGGGGTTGTTGGGCTGGTGAATGTCTCCTTCCATTTGTTTTCCTGCATGGAAAGAGGGGTGTCCACTGTGAGATGCTGCCCTCAGGGTCTATTTCTGCTTTTCAGGTATCACCTCTGGTGCCATAATTTCCTTTAATGAGCAGAAATAGGTCTGTGATGAGAGAGTTGCCAGGGCTGTTGTTTTACAGTGGAGAATAATGTGTTTGAGGAAAGGTGTTTGTCTTATTTTCTGGGGCTGTCATGGTTAATAAATGGATGAATAATTAAATAAACTTATCCATATTTAACTCCACAGCCTGTGGGCATATGACCAATTTGGACAGTCCTTATGTCAAGGCACATATATCAGCCCTTGGAAGAAATCTCAATTCTTTATGGAAGAGCAAGTTTCTCTGAGCAAATTCCTTGCTGAATTTCCAATTAACTTAATAAATAGGTTTTCTTCTGTTTGTATTTGTTTTACAAATGTCCTGTATTGTTTTACCACTGACACCTCAGTGCTTGTGCTCATCCTGTGTGCCATGATTAATGCTTCTCTGTCCAATGCTTGAAGCTTCACTGGGTTCACTGTTATTATTCCATATAGAAAATTATGTAGAGAGTTGTGAAAGTCCTTGATTGAATTCCATACGTAAAACACACCTTGATTCTGGGGAAATTAAGGACTAAAAAATAGATGGTTTTAGGTTTGGATATTTTACAGCCTGGATTTTTTATTCCTTCAGCTTTGGACCCAAATTTTTTGTTAAGGATTTTATCTCCTTTTGTTTTCATCTACATAAAGACCCCTTCAATGGATATTGGATGAAGATGAGTGTTATTGAAAGTGTATTTCAAGACTGAGACTGAGTTTTTGGGTGAGAATCTGGTCCTTGAATGTTCTGGAAGTATTTTAGCAGCTCTGGATCCCTTTGCTGGCCGTGAGCAGCGGGGTCAGTGGAGCATCTCCTCTGTTGTTATGGGAACACCAGCACTGGGGTGCCAGGGAAGGCAGCAGAGATGGTGTTTGTTGAATGACATGTAAAATCAGGTTTTGCTATTTCTCCTCAGAGAGATTTCCATTCTTGCTTTTGCAGCAATGCTCTGGGTGCAGGATGTTTGGAGATGTAACCTATGCTGGAAACAAATACTCTTTATTTCCACATGGAATTGCCATCTGGGTGCTGTTATTTGGGATGTGCATCTCCATCCTTTTCTGTGCTGTTTCAATAGTTCACTAATTCATCTCAAGATGTGAGAAACCCACATCCATAACTCCCTCAAACCTCCTGGAATTCACTGAATTATTGGGGGCTGAGGGTCCATTGAGGTTCAGTGCAGGGTCAGCAGTGCTACCCCACACCTGCTTCACACTGCTCAGGTGTTTAATCCAAACCCACTTGCATTTTGAGTGGCATCTCCTCTTTGAAGCGTGAACAAAAGCCAGGAGGTGAAATCCTGAGGGGCTTTAGGATGAGAGTGTGCAGACAGGGCGGCTCCAGCACAGCTGCACTTGGAGCCATAAATATTCAGAGGCTGGGGGTAAAACTGCTCAGCCGTGGGTGGAGAGGCACTCCCAGCACAGCAAATCCTGATTTTCCCAGCTCCTCCAGCCCAGCAGATGCTGCTCATCCTTTGCCATGCTCCTGCCTCCCATCCAAGGCTGGCTCTGGAATATGTGGTCATAACTTCCTGACCAGACAGCTCTGAGCCTTGTAACTTTTGAAGACTAGTTCAGTAGAAACTCATTTTCCTCTATTTTGGGTGGAGGATGTGTGAGCTGGGTTGTTGTATTTTATTTAAAAGAGTTTTTTTAAATAAATAAACTTATTTATTTATTTAATATATATAATTATAAAAATATATAATATAAATATATTATATTTATATATTATATATATATATAAATATAAAAATATAATATAAATATAAACAATTATATAATATAAATAAATAAATAAATTTAATAATAAATATATTAAATAAATAAAAAAATAAAAGTAGTTTATTTAAAAAAGTTTTTCCTACTTTCAGACAAGATAAAGCCTTAGACATTTTGGAGCCTGTTAAAGCACCCAGCTCAGAGCTACAGCAAAGTATTTAATTCCATTATTTTCACTCCATCTTTCTCCCTAAAAACCTCTAAAGCACACATACCATTAGAGCTGCTTGAATGCTCCACAGTCAAACTGCAGGAACTTTGTCACTGCATCTGATTGGAAATTCAAATGGGATTTGCTGGTGGGGATCTGAATCCATCTGTCAGCACAGGGCACGTGAGGAGGAAGGTGGGGATGATGGTACCAGAGTCAGCAGTTGTGGGATCATTTCCTACATCATTTGCAGCACAGGGAGTTCTAAGCACTGCTAAACCTCATGTTTTAAAGAACAGAGCCAGGAAAATTGGAGATGATCTTTTCTTTCCTGAGAGCAGTGAGTTGTAGCTGTTTCCTGGGTGTTGTGTTCACAGGTGCTGAGAATTCTTACGTCTAATGCTTCTGGAAATTTCCTGCTTCAGTTGTAGCACCTGGATCTGCCCAGGTCAGGGACAGGTGATGCTGAACAAGGGGGTTATGATGTTGTGCACCTTCCCCCCAGACACACATTTTACCTCCAAGGTTTTTTGAGGGGCTTAATTATTTGATTATTTCATATAACTGCAAGAAAAATCAATAAACAACAGGATGTCTCTTTTTTTTTCTTTAAAAACCAGTATTTCATGGTTGCTATAATTTATTATTTTCACTCTCCTTTTCCCTGCTGTTGCCTAAGCCAGGAAGAAGCTAATGCTCACTAATACTGAATTTTAATTTGTTGATCAAGTTTGAGAGAGACCCATGAATGAAAAAGAAAATCCAACCCAGCATTTTCAGTATTTCTAGTTGTTCCATAAGGAAAAAAGAAATCTAAATGTTGTGAGCAAGCAAGAAATGCAAATGTGTATTTTTCCAGCTGATAAACTGGAATTTTGCTGCTTTGATTTTTTTTTTTATTTGACTTCTATTTTAGTTTTTTTCCCTAGTTCTGTGTGTCACTAATAGAAACATATTGGGTTTGATGAAAGTCATAACCTTGTAACAGACATTGTTTTTAAAGCGTGGAGCAGAACAGTCTGGAATAAATCTGTGCTTTATTTTCCAATCAAAAACAAGCACTCTTCAGTCCAAGCTTCTGGTCCTCCTGGAGAGGCTTCACAAATGTGCTCCTGCCTTGGATTTAGAAGGGAACAAATGAGACACCAGGTGCCAGAAATCAGACATGCAGTATTTCAGATAACTCTGTTTGTCCTTTCTCTGTCAAAGACACAGATGCCCAGTACTCTCCTCAAAAGCTCATCAGAGGAAATCCTCTTTATACCTGGGAACAATTTCTCCAGATGGTAATGTCATCACACAAGAACAACAGTCTTCCATTGATTGTCCCCTGCAGGTATCCCAGGAATAGAACCATTATATAAAAATTTCAAATCTTACAATTCCTTGTTGCAAATCTGATTGGGTTTTGCTTCTTTGGGATGGTAGAATATTCTCTTTGGGTTTTTTCCTTCTCTTCATTTTAGAGGCTGCTTAGTCACTGAGAATTGCAGAGGAGCAGGTGTGTGAAGTCTGAGTAACATCTGTGTGGCTGAGAGGGGCCGTGGCCACTCTGGGGTGGCAGGCAGGGCAGAGCTGGGGATGTGAGGAAATGTCTCAGTTTGGACAGACTGGTGTGTGCTAAGGAAGGCAGGAGCCTCTCCTGAAATGGAAAATGTAAACCTCCTCCCTTCAAATTGCTATAAATTTGAAATTAAGGGGCTCTCAAGCAAAAAATATGGGAGCAAGAATAACAATTCTTTAATAGGGAAAAAATAAAAAGTTAAAATAAACAATGCAGTAAACCAAAACAACAGTGCCAGAGTCAGAACCCAGCCTGACACCCTGTGGGTCAGGCTGGTGGCAGCAGTGCCATTGGAATTGTGGCTCAGCCCTCCTGCAGGGTCAGGGTGGTTCTGCTGGAGCAGGGATCCTGGAGAAAGGTGCAGTCTCTGCCTCTGGAGATCCAGGGGCAGAGGCAGCTGCTGCTCCTCTGGGCAATCCAGTGCAGGAGCCGTGCTGGTGTTCCAGAATCTCCAGATTCTATCCAGGTAGGAATGCTTGGCTCCTCCCTCTGGGCTCACATCTCCCAGTGGGATGCTGTAATTTTTATAAATGTATAAATCTTCCAGAGGGAGGATTGGTTGTGGAAGAGATAAAGGAAACTGCCCAATGAACAGAAGACAGCTGCATCACCTCTAACAGAGGGCAGACAGAGCACACCTTGCCCTGCAATCCTGGCCAGGAAGGGTGGGCTGGGATCTCTGTGTGTGCTGGGCTCACACCCCCTCTCCCCCACAGCTGCCCCAGCAATTGCTGTGTTGGCTCCTTGAGGGGAGTGCAAATCACAAACCAGCCTGGGAAAAAGGCCCCTCCTTATTCCAGAGGCGGCTTTGACCCAGCTCTGATCTACCAGGTTTGCCAACAGAAGCTGCTTTTTTTCCTGTTGGCACAACAGTGACTGTGCAGCTGTGGGTGAGGGAGTTTGGACTCTGTAACCAGTGTGATGGATGGAACAGGGAAAAAATCCCAAACACCATCCTTGGCTGAGGAGCTTGGAGTGTTTGTGGCTTTCTTTCTGATTTGAAAGTCAGGATAAAATCAGAAGTAAAGATTTTTAGCTTGGAAATTAACGGGTTTTATCTGCAGGCTGGGGAAATATGTCTGGAGAAAAGGAGAACTCAGGGGGGACCTGAGTTCTCTGCAAATCCCTGGCAGGAAGGTGGGGCCAGGTGGGCTCAGGCTCTTCCTGCAGGGAACAGGTGAGAGGAAACAGCCTCAGGTTGGGCCAGGGCAGGTTCAAGTTGGACACTGGGGAAAATTTCTGCACTGAGAGGGGGCCAGGCCTTGGACAGGCCCAGGGAAGTGGTGGAGTCACAACCCCTGGAAGGGACAGGGTCAGGAGGGACCTGGGAGAGCTGGGCTGGTGGTTGGACTTGTGAAAAACACCAATCACTTGTCTTTAAAATTTTAATTATTTAATAGTAATAAAATTATTATTAAAAAAGCAATATAATTAGAGTAATAATAATTTGGACAATTTGGATTAGGACAATATGAGACAATAAGAACAAAGAGTTATGGACAGTCTGGGTACCTCTTTCTGGGCAAAATAAGCCCTTAAAAGGACCCACGTTAACAGAGGATTAACCCTTCAAAAGCAACAGCCTGTTGCACATTCATACACCTCAGCCATGATGCATAAATTCCATTCAAACACAGGATTCTGTCTGGGCAGTGTCAGCTTCTTCCTCTGAATCCTGACAGCATCTTCAGGGCTGATTGAGGCAGGAAGAAGTTCATTTCTTCTGATAAGGGAGCAATAAATTCTCTTTCTCTGAAAGATTCAGGTATCCTGTGGCTGCTGTCTCAGTGTGAGTCCTCTCTTTGAAAAAAGCATCTTACATAGCACAGTTTCTATTTTAACATTATATTATAACCTAAAACTATATTTAACACACTACTTAAGAAAATTAACACAGCATAACTTTCTAACATAACACATATAATATTCATTTTAATATTTTCCAAAAGCCAATCATAAAACATGCATTTTTCACAGACTGGATGATCTTGGAGGTCTTTTCCAACCTAAATGATTCCATGTGCAAACATGGCCATCTCAATGCTGGTTGGATCTCCAGGTTTATCTGTGCTGCTGCTGCTCCAGCACAAGTATCTGCACTCCTGAAGGGACTTCTATCATTTATCAGATCCCTCTACAGCCAAGTTAACAAGCTGGCTGCAAAAGGAAAATATTTCAAATGATAAAAAGAGGTTTTCTAATTTTAGTCCTTGAAACAAACCTCAGTGTTGTCTCTATTTACCAGGTAAATTTATTTCTAAACCCTCAATCCTTTCTCTATTTGCCAGGTAAATCTTTAGTGCTGGAGCTGACTGGTGTGTGTAGGAGGCATTTTTGTGTTTTACTCAATGCTTAGAGATCAGTGGAAATGAAAAGTTGTATAATTACCCTCTGGCCTTTTATCTTGCTGTGGTATCATCCCTAGAGAACAACGATGGGGTAGAGAAGCCTCTGCACAGCAGATAATCACAGCCATTAGAGGAAACAATCCCAACTTCAAATCAGCTGTGTTTTGCTCAGTAAAACATTGATATTGGAGTCTGTGTTGATCCATCCCTGAAACCAGGCAGCCAAGGAACAGCCACTGCTCAAGGCAGCACCCACAGATTGAACTCATTGTTGAATATTCTGGTAAAATCTTAAAATACTCAGAGGATTGGTGTCATGAGGTGGGGGGACACAAAGGATATGAACATTTGCTCTAAGTGAAAATACAAGTCAGCCTTAATTACAAATTTGCAATCAATGCTGCTGTGTTTTGAAGGTCTTGGTAAATAATTAATGAGCGAGTCAAGCGTAAGGATGGAAATTTCCTCTAAAATCTGATTTTAAGGGAGTATCGGTGCTTTCTCAAGGCGGAGAAGGAAAGGAGCAGATTTATGACACAGCTGGAATGCAGGAGGTGGAGCAGTGGTTCTGTTCAGGAGCTGAATGCACGTGGGGTGGTAGAGCAGCTCCCTTTGCCATTGTCCCTGATCAGTGCAGCAGCTGAGTGACCACGATTGGTGACTGTGTGGGGAACATTCACTTGTCAATAAGATCCTGACTGAATGTCACATCCACTAAATGGCATTTAAAGGGGAAGGAAATCACTGTCTAACACCCCTGAGAAAGGGCAGAGCATCAGCTTATCTCTGAAATTTTATTTTGTCTGAAACCAGTTGAAAGTACAACCCGAGTTTGCCGCATAAGGATTTTTTTTGCTCCAGTTCTGAGCTGAGCTGGCTTTAAAGCTCATGTCAGGAGGAAGAACAAACTCCCATGGGGGGCAGTGGCTCATGGAGCTCCTGGATCTCTGTGAGCTTCTGCCCTTGGTCCTTCACCTCCTGCTCAAACTGGACAAGGTGTTCAAGCCTTGTGGGGCTCCGTGCCCAGCCTGAGCCCTGACAGAGAACACAGCACCTGCCAGGGGCTTGATGACATCTGCTTCTTCAGAAAATGGTGATATGTGAGCTCAGGTACGCCAGCATTCCTCCATCTTTTTGCAGCACCATTAGATATGACTCACTGATTAAAAAAACACAATTACAGCGCTGACTGACAGGTTTGGGGTGCCTTTTTGGCTCTTTCTAATTAATGAAGTAATTAAGGACCATCAAACCTCGACTCACAGCACCAGAGCTGCCTTGTGTGTGTGTGCAGGGTGGGATGCAGGGTCTGGTGTGGTTCAGAGCCCACAGGGGCTGTGCTCTGGTCCCAGGGCTGGTGCAATGCAGATGTTTGTGCAGCTCCCCACACCAGCCCTGCCATTTCCAGATTTAGTTCAGGTCTCACTGCAATGCCCTCTCAGCTTAGAGAAAGGAAAAGAGCCTTCATAGCTGTTCTAAAGTTTTGATCTCCATATTTTGAGCCCTGTTGGTGCAGTCCTCATCACTCAGAGGGACTAAAACCAAAACCACACCATCCTAACTATGTTTGTCTTGTTTCTAACAAATATGTTGCTATGGGAACTTGATGTTGCTCTGATTGTTGCACCAGATGCACCAGCTATCTGTCTCTAGGCTGGGGTTTTTTTCCCCTGCAAATTAATTGCATTTAAACGAAACATATTAAGTTATTTCATGTTAATTAATTTGAATGTTAAGCTGGGTGTTTGCAGTTTCCCCCTCCCTGCTCACCCCAAAACATTAATTAACTGCTCCAGACCCTGCAGTCCCTCACCCATCACTGTTGGTCTTCCCCAGCTCTCTGCAGCACTCAGTGCCTGCACGGGAAGTAATCAGTGTCCAAAATAATTGCTTTTCACAAGTCTGCAGTCAGCTTCCTTGTCACATATTTAAGCTGTAATGAAACTGTTTCGGTTGCCAGGAAGAAATATTCAGCTGAAATGTACAGTAATTGCAGGTGGAAAGCAGAGCTGATAATGGAGCTGGTTTTATTGAGCACGTTGTGCTTTCATTTGTTGAGGCATTTCCTCCAGCAGGGCTCTCCTCTGCTCATTCCTGCCGGGGGAGGAGGGCTGGGACCCTCCCGGTGCATCTGCTCTGAATTCAGGCAGGGGAAGGGGCAGGAGAGCTCAGGGTGGTGCAGGGGGATGTGAAAAACACCAATCACTTGTCTTTAAAATTTTAAAAGTTTAATAGTAATAAAATGGTTATAAAAATAGCTATAATAATTTTGGACAATTTGGATTAGGACAATATGAGACAATAAAAACAAAGAGTTATGGACAGTCTGGGTACCTCTTTCTGGGCAAAATAAAGCTGAAAAAGGACCCACGTTAACAGAGGATTAACCCTTAAAAGCAACAGCCTGTTGCATATTCATACAGCTCATCCATGATGCATAAATTCCATTCAAACACAGGATTCTGTCTGGGCAGTGTCAGCTTCTTCTTCTGAATCCTGACAGCATCTTCAGAGCTGAGAGAGGCAGGAAGAAGTTCATTTCTTCTGATACTGGAGCAATAAATTCTCTTTCTCTGAAAGATTCAGGTGTCCTGTGGCTGCTATCTCAGTGGGCGCACCTCATTAATTTCTTTAAAAAAATATTTCACATACATAGTTTCTATTTTAACATTATGTTATAACCTAAACTATATTTAACACACTACTTAAAAAAATTAATACAGCATAATTTTCTAACATAACACATATAATATTCATTTTAATATTTTCCAAAAGCCAATCATAAAATACACATTTTTCACAGGGCATGAAGAGCATCTTTGGCCCAGAGGCAGAGAGGGCATACAGGATAAATCTGATTGCTCTGTGCTTTGCTTGTGCATTCAGCCAGCAGTGGGGCTCTGGGAAAATACTTAAATTGGAGTTGCTTACCTAAAAATCTATGAATAAATTATCCAAGAGTTGTTTCTGAATCTAAACTTCCTGGGAGCTCAGCAGCAAACAAAACCATTGCTTAGGTTTGCAGCACACCCCAGCAGATTTCCTCCTAGAATTCAGAATTCTTGGAGCAGAATCCTTGCAGTGGGAAAGGACAGGATGGTGAATGTGTGCAGCAGACTTCAACATTTCCTACATGGCTCTGTGATCTGTGGTCAGGAGCTGCAGACAAACTGGCTAATGAATTAGTAAGCCCACAGGGAAATCTTATTTACAAGGAAGGCAACAGAAACATTAATGTATCTTTATTAGCCTTATTTAGGCCATCTGCTGTGTGCATGGTGGGAGCTGCACGGTCCCTGCAGTCAAACAGCAGCAGGGATGTGCTGAGCTCCAAACTGTGGGAGCTCAGAATATCATTCCTTGTAGTAAATGCCACAGGCCCTGCCTGTGCACCTTGGAGGCTTTAACAATAGGATTGCTGACACAGCGGTCCAGGGATGACCTAACCCTGGACTTACAATGTATATTTGTACCCTTATAAGGAAAAAACCCTATTGATCCTTCAATTGGTCACTTAGGAAACCTTTAACCTGTACCATTGGTCCAGTTTGGAGCCTGGCCAAAGGTATATCTGTAGCTCACTGTACCCCATTAAGTTGGAAGAAGAATTGCCCTGGGCCTTTCACACACCCCTGAATAAACCATCTCCAGTGGAACTGCCAGCGTCTCCTTCTCCTCTCTCTGCTCTGCCTGAGCTACACCCAGGGAAGCCAAGCCCAGCAGCAGCTAAACCCTAAAGAGCTGAGATCCCAGAGCTGTTATCACTATCCAGAGCTGTTATCACTATCCAGAGCTGTTATCACCCTGCTGGCTGCAGGGCTCCCCGTGGTTTCGGGTCCCAGCGGGCTGGACCCGGGGCTCTGTCCTTTCCTGGGATAGAGGTCCCGGGCCAACGCCGGCTGCTGAGACCCCCAAAAGGCTCACCAATAGCTCCTGACGTCCAGAATCACCCAGAAAACCCACGGGGGGCTCGGAGCTCCTGCAATGGTGCCAGGCATTCTTTGTGGCTGCACTTTGACCCTTCTAGGGTGTGTGTGAGGACATGAGAATGAGCACAGTTTGAGTGGTGGAGGGATCGTGCATTCACAGGGTGAAATATGGATTTTGGGATTTTGGTACAGGGGGGTTATGGAGACAAGATGGAGGAATCAGGGCGTGTCTCATGCTGCTTCTTTCTTCTTCTTGTCTCCCATCTTCTGTGGTGCTGTTGGCACTTGGAGATTGGTTTGTGGTGAAGGTGCACTTGTTAATAAGGGTGAAAGGTATTGGGGATAAAAGGTAAATATGATGTACATAGTTTTTATTATAAAAGGACACGACCGCCCCGTGGGTGGGCAGAGTGCCCTTGTGTTGCTGGTGGTCACAGGGGTTTGTTAGAGGATGGATGAGTCAGGATCTTGATTCCATGATCAGAAGGCTAGATTTATCATATTGTGATATATATACAGCATTATAACTATGCTACATAAAGATAGAAAGGCAAGAGGCTTCTTCAGAAGCTGCTATGCTAAGAAAGAGATAGCAAGGAAGGAAAAACAAGGCTCTGTGTCTCAGCAGAGACGACAGCAGCTCCACCGTAGGTGGTCAGTAGGTCCAAACATCTACAGGGGACCAATCACAGGTGGACCTGTTGCATTCCACAGCAGCAGATAATAATTGTTTACATTGCTGCTGAAACCTTTCAGCTCCAGCAAGGAAAAATCCTAAGAAAGGATTTTTCAAGAAGAATGTCTGTGACACCCTTGGCTGCCTTGCTGGTCAGATCCCAGCTGGCAGAGAGGAAAACTCTGTGAGACAAAAATAATAAACATTTTGAAGACCGAAGCATTGAAGAGTCCAGACTCATCCTTTGATCCAGGGCTGCCCTGAACCATCCTGTGTGTGCCCCAGCAGAGACAGCAGCCAGAATCAGGCACCAAACTCTGCTCATTGAAATGCTTCCTTAGCCCTCTCCAGCTCCTGGAACGTTTTGCTGCAGTGAAAAGTCAGCTGATCATCATCGAGGCAGGCAGCGTGGAATTTTCTGTGTCTCCCTTCAGATTCATTTTCTTTCTTATTGCTTCTCTTTGACTTGGATTTTGATAGGTTTTTTGAGGTCAAGTTGCCACTGAAATTACTGTAACCCAAAATTTAATAGCAAATTCTGTGCCTTGCAAGCCACTCTTTGGGAAGATAGTTTTGGTTCAGCTAGAGTTACTTGCTTTTTAATGCACACACAGATTTTTCTGCATATGTTTAGATAATTTGAATGTAGCCCAAGGAAAAGGAATTAAAAAGTTGATTACCATAATTTTGAATTTTATTTCCTTTTGGCCTTTTCCTATTCCAAGTGTGTTTCACTTTGCAAATTGTTTTGCTTGGATCTTGCCAGCTCAATCCTTGCAATTTCTCACTGAATTCAGTGAACCCACGATACCAGCTGCTCTCAGTGGCCACAGTTTTGTTGCCAAGGTTCTCTTCACACCTTTGAAGCATTGTTTATTTACTTTTTTAAAGGAATGAAAGTCCATGTGCCATGATGATTCCTTGCTCTCCTGTTGAGCCTGAATTTTTAACTGAAATGTAAGCCTAAGCAAGCAGCCTGTTAATTCCCAACTAACCTTCTCACTGGCTGATTGCAGCTGGGGAACAACAGCTTTCCCATTTTGTTGAAATAAATAAATTGGGAGGAATGTGTGGAGGAATCTTAGAGGCTTTATTAATGCCAAACACACAGAGGCTCCTGCTTAGATTGTACTTCTTTGATTACTCAACTGAGTTATTAGATACATGAAGAACAGCCATTTAAATGTAAATCCATTCTCCTTCTGTAATAGATAAATGGGCTTTGCCTTGAATTTGTAAGCAGAATATATCACTTTGATATAGCAACTGGAGCTGAATAAAGCCAGTCAGTAGACCAAGAGAAGGATGCAGATTCCTTTAAAGTGAATGGAACAGAGGAGACCATCAGTTAGTTAATTAACTTCAATTTCTATATTAATGAACTTTCTCTGGTGCTTGTTTAAGCATCCAGATGCTTGCAAAATGTTTTTTCCCCAACAACAGGCGTTAGTTGGCATGTGATAATTACAAATGGGGGTACCTGTCTTTTATATCCCAGATGGAATTTTTTCATGTGCTCTGTGGCACAGTCATAGTGTGGGTGTTCCAGAGCTGTGCTGGGTGGGCATGCAGGCTCTCAGCCCCAGGGCACCACAAGTTCAAAACCTGAAAGAGTGGGAAAAAAAGGATTTTTGCATGTTTTGTGTGTTCCTCGTGAGCCCTGTAGAAGGCAGGAGGTCAGAGCTGGATGTTCACCACAGGTGGAAAGCAGAGCCAATAATGGAGCTGGTTTTATTGAGCACGTTGTGCTTTCATTTGTTGAGGCATTTCCTCCAGCAGGGCTCTCCTCTGCTCATTCCTGCTGAGGGAGGAGGGCTGGGACCCTCCCAGTGCATCTGCTGTGAATTCAGGGAGAGGAAGGTGCAGGAGAGCTCAGGGTGGCGCAGGGGGCATGAGGAGCATCTTTGGCCCAGAAGCAGACAAATGAAAAACTCATCTTCCCAGGCTCCTCTTGAGCACAGGGCGCTTGGGCTGCATCACATTCCTGCTCCAGACCCCCTCTGGATGATCTGCTGGTTGTTACCAAGAACAGAGGAGTTGAGAGAGCCAGCCCCAAGCTGTGCAGGGTGTGAGGAGGTGACTCCTCCTGCAGGGTGGTACCTTCAGGATGTTCTTCATCAGGAACTGGCTCTGCTCACCAATGCCACAGCAGTCCTGACACAGCTTGGCCCCAGCTGGCCAAAGAGTGAAAACAACTCACAGCAGAACCCAATGAAACCATCAGCTGTGGGTAAACAATCTCCAAACACATTCCAAAGGAGCAAAACACATGAGAAGAAAATGAGATAAGAATGGTTTTCCTTTTCTCTGAAGCCTTTCAACCTCCCAGAAACAAAACCCTGGGTGAAGGAATTTTTCAGAGAATGTGAATGCCACAGTTGGATTTCTGTCTGAACACTGGAAAAAGAGGAATTGTCCCATGGGCTGGGAGGAGGGAGAGCTGCCTGCAGAGACAGGCTCCCACCCAAACCAGAGGCAGATGTTTTCCTCTTACTGATTTTCCACCACTCAGAACCCCCTGTGTGCTGGTAAGCAAATTTCTGTTTCTCTCACACATCCAAATTCCAGTTTGCAGTTCTGTTCCTGCACCCTTAGCTTTTCCTTCCTTAAAATAGAAATACTCTGAAGGAGGAAACAACTCTATTTTATCAAAACCAGGCTGTGTTCTCAAAAGCCACTACAAAAGTACAGTCAAGAGCCAGGAGAACAAATAGCAGAGTTTCACCTTGGTCATCTGTAGGAAGTTTTTTATTTTCTTTATCCTGGACTCCTGGTGTTGTAGCTGCAAGTGTAGCTGTCCTTGTTATCCACCTACTATTGGGTGCTATTAATGGGATGTTTAATTCTTCCTAACACCACAGCAATCTGTGGAATGGAACAGATTTAAATTCTAATAGCTAATAGCTGAATAAATACATCTGCCAGCCATAGGCCATCTCAAGTATTGCTCACTGTAACTGTAGTTAAAATGTAATTAAAGCCAGTTAAAGCCATCAGACATCTGGGTGGTGAGGGGTTTGGCCCATCCTGCTGCTTTCACTGCCTCAGTGAGAGCTGGGGGTTAATGGAACAGTCCTCTCATCATGGGAGTGTATCTCAGTAATCATGGGGACAGGATTTGCAGTGATGGCTGCATTAAAAACACACTAAAAAAAAGAATAAAGATATTAGAGAATAATCTATTGCTGTTAGTACAGTGGAGGGAATAGCTTCTGATTGTACTCTGAGTGTGAGGAGTCCTCTATGGACATGAATTAAAAGTTTCAGAATCATAGAGGGGTTTAGGGCTGGAAGGGAACAAAAATTCCATCTTGTCCCAGCCCCTGCCATGGGCAGGAACACCTTCCCCAGCCCCATCCACCCTGGCCTTGCCATGGACCTTTTTGCCATAATACTTTAAAATACTTGTTGCAGTTGGTTTTGCAAGCTGGGAGCTAAAGGAGAAGAAATAAATGAAAAAGGAGGGTGCTGGTCATACATCCCAGAAACATCCTTGTAAAACCTTACAGTTGTTTTTGGAAACTGCCTGGTGCTGCTTTTATTACTTATAAATGCCATGGAAGAAATTCAATTGCTTTTCATACTGTATCCCTCCAACCTGGGGAAGTTTCTGCTGAAGTCTCTGGAGGAGAGAGCTTTACTTAATCCCCTTAAAATTGGTGTGAGTGCTCCAGCTTGTTTTGCTGTTCAAGCCCTGTTTGTCCTTATGTCCTCCCTTGCTTTTCTGAGGATGGGGAGGTTTTGGGGCAGTTTATTTATTGCATCATTCTGAATCACTGTGCTGGTGGTTGTGAGCTGACTCTGGTTGGGGTTTGCTGGTTTTAATCTCATTTTTGAGTTGAGGTACTGAAGACTGCTCTGTGTATTACCTGCTCTTGAGCATCTTTCCTTACATTTCTGATGACTTATTTGCTAGAAGGGATAATTAAAAATTACAAGTCTGGAGATATGGCAGAGACAGTGGGATGTAGGAAGTGATTTTCTTTGCTGAGGCTGGGAACAAAAACCCTCGATGCTGTGAGCAAAACTCTGTGTGGCAGAAAGAAAATAGGGCAGTCTGACTTGATGAGGATTTATGTCTGTTGGGTTTCTCTGACTTTAAATACTGCCTACCACAGAACCTGAGTTATTAAACCTCGATGACTGATGTATCTGTGTAGACCAAGGAGTGACCCTGAACCTTTGCTAAGCTTTTAAGACACAAAGTTCATTTGTTTAGATTTTCTTTCTCTGTCTCTGAAACTAGAATGGAGGAAAGGAATTGAGAGCTCACCAGAGAAAGTCAGAGAAGAGCAGGAGCCCTCAGAGGTGATAGAGTTGTTGTCAATATAACATTTCTACAAATAAGATTTAACTTTTAGGCTACATTTTTTTGGAAATCTGCTGGAATTAGAGACTGAGCCTTGCACATCCATCTGTCTTTGTCATAGATATTTATGTGACCACTCCCTACTTGAGTTTTGGCAGCACTACTCAATATTTCATCTTAAATTGATGATGTGTACAGTAAATACTCTGTGAATATGAGCTGTAGCTGTAGGAGATCCTTTAGGTACCCCAGGCACAGCATTAGTGAGCTGAGCTTTACCTGCTCCAGGGCTGGGTTTTCCAATGCTGAGATCCATAGGGAGAGGAGACTTTAAATTGTGCTGGACTTGCTTCCTCAGCTGTTGAAAACTCAAATTTTCCCAAGGCTTTGAGTTTTAAAGACAGAAGAGAGAATAGATCCTCTACAGCCACACGTTTTAGTCTTGAGACAGTATAAAAACTGACTTTATCTGAGGGGCCACGTGTCAGGTTTGCAGCCTCCCAGGACTTGAAGCAGTACCTTAATATTATGTTAATAAATAATTATTATATTTTAATATTCGTTATTTCCTCCCTGATATCTCAGGATGCAGATTCACACACACAGCCCTCCAGAAACACACACACAACATTTTTCATTTTGCACTTTTGCAGCGATCAAGCAGACACAAAGCAATGAAAGAAGGGAGTGAATTCCTCCCTGGTTCCCAATGAATTTTGCATGGGAAGCAGTTGTGTGCACTGGAATCCCTCTGTGCTGGACAGCAGGACACTGCTGGACCAGGGACTCCAGCTCAGCAGCCCCAGGACACCCTCTGGGGTTAATAAAGCCTCTAAACAGGAGCAGTCTTACAGAGCATGTGGGGATCAGCCTGCCAGGCCAAAAGCTATTTATTGTCACAAAGTGTGGCATGGCAGGCTGCTTCCAGATCTGCCACCTCTCCAAACTGTTTCCAGACACAGCTGTGATAAATAAGTATGATTCGTGCAGATAAAATTGAAACAGTAATCGATATCAGTACAGTAATTAATATTTGGGAATAATAAAAATAGTGCTGATAAAATTGAAACAGTAATCGATATTAGTGCAGTAATTAATATTTGGGAATAATAAAAATAGTTAAAAGTGGTAATGCCAAAGAAGAGAGGGAGAGGAGGGGCTCCACCCCCCAACCCCTTCAGATGTTCACAAGGACAGGAGGAAAGAAGCTGAAGATACAGTGGCTAAAAATGAGCAGAAAGGAAACAAAACCTGGTTGGGTCCCAGAAAATGCTAATGATAAGGGATTTATTGCTTTGATATGTAGATCTAGTGATAGGTTAGTTTTGGTTTATATTGTACTGGCTTGGTGGGCATGTGTAACCCAAAGGTGAATTAAAGGACACAGAGGAGGACTATGAAATCTTCATCAGATGACCCCCAAAAGACTTGGGTGTGGGCAAACAACACAGCCAAGTGTGAGCTTGCTCAAACTGATAGTAACATTTAATTTTTAATAGACTAATTAAACTGACCACCACAAACCTCAGAAGTCAAGTGTAGTTTTGGTTTGTATCAGTTTATTTCTGCTTTTTCAGTAGGGCTCTGACAAAATGCTGAGAAAATTGTGTCTTTGTGTCAGGATTGTTCAATTCCCTTTGGTGTCTTTTGCATTTAAACTTCTGCTCAATACTATAAATACCATCTTGTCTCCCACAATTTTCCAAGGGATAGAAAGCTTATTTAAGTTTTAAAACAGCTGGAGTAATAGGCAAACATGTCATTAAGATCCTAATCAAATACACACAATTATTTTATTGTGCAAGCTTGGAGTTTTAATAGAACTAAAATTACAATTGAATTCAAGGCCAAGGTAACATAATCCCCCTCTGTGGTTCTGCTGATTGGAATTTTAAATTCCACACAAGAATAAATGGAAATAAGTCTCTTTTGTAAAGCACCATGGTGCCAAAATGTGACATCTGTAATGACATGCTCATCAGATTTGGTTGTATAATTTGTACCTTTAATTTATTGGGCAATGAGACTCCTAATACGTACTTCATGTGTCTCCAAAGGCTTTATTTGGCCGCCAGCCTGAAAAATATCAATATTGTAAGGATTAAGCAACCAAACAAAAAATCAAATAGTCCAACAGAGAGACTAAATCAATACAAAAGAAATGTTTGGGTTGCGTGAAGTCATTGGACAAGGCAGAGGGATAAAGCCGTGGAGAAATCAATGTGCCAAAGGACAGACAGACAGACAGACAGAAACACCTTCTCCAGCTCAGCCAGGGGCTGCAAGGCTTGAAAAAACAAAGGGGAGGTCTGAGGTGGTGAGGTGGGTGTTGGGTGGTTGTCTGTCACAGTCACATTTTCTGAAAAATCCCCTTGCCCAGCATTCCTCTCCTGGGAAGCTGAGAAGCCTCAGAGAAAAATGAAAACAACAATTATCTCATTTGCTTCTCCTGTGTTGTGCTGCTTGGGGATGTGGTTTGAACATTGTTTATCCAACATGTGAATTGTTTCATTGGTTTCATGTGAATTGTTTTAATTTAATGACCAATCAGGGTCAGGCTGTGCTGGGACTCTGGAAGGAGTTGTGAGTTTTCATTATCATTCTTTGTAACCTTCTGTTTGTATCCTTTCTCTGTTCTTTAGTATAGCATATATAATACAATACAATGTAATGTAATATAATGTAATATAATATAATATAATATAATATAATATAATATAATATAATGTAATGTAATGTAATATAATATAATATATAATGTAATATAATATATAATGTAATATAATATAATATAATGTAATATAATATAATATATAATGTAATATAATATATAATATAATATATAATATAATATAATATAATATATAATATAATATAATATAATATAATATAATATAATATAATATAATATATAATGTAATATAATATAATATATAATGTAATATAATATATAATATAATATATAATATAATATATAATATAATATAATGTAATATAATATAATATAATATAATGTAATGTAATGTAATATAATATAATATATAATGTAATATAATATGTAATGTAATATAATATAATGTAATGTAATATAATATAATATAATATAATATAATATAATATAATATAATATATAATGTAATATAATATATAATGTAATATATAATATAATATAATATAATATAATATAATATAATATAATATAATATAATATAATATATAATCAGCCTTCTAAGAGCATGGAGTCAAATTCATCATTTCCTCCTTCATCCTGGAGACCCAGCCAATACCACAGTTGTCCAACCCACCACAGCAAACCCCCATTTCCTGCTGTTTCACCCCAAAAACTGATGGTCTCAGCCCAGCATACCCCAAGTGTGACACTGGTGCCACACCAGGGAGTGAAGGTTGTCATTGTGTAGATACAGAAAAATTCTGAAGTGTCTTGAGAAGGAGGAGGGTTGAAAGGTCATGGAAAACACAACCTGCATAATTTATTCACAGGATGGGTCAGAAATGGGTTTTGAGTACAAATCTGTAATTAACAGCTCTGTAATTGACTCATGGGCCCGTGTCTGTACAATTAACTCCTTTCTGCTCATGTTGGACAAGCATTCCTTTGATCAGAGTTTGTAATTTCAGATCTATAGTTTTTAACTGAAAATCCATGCGGCTGAAGAAGATTAAAGTCTCCTCAAGGAGGACACTGCCAGCACTCACAGTATTTCTGTCTGATTTAAGGGTTTTGAGGATCTTACACCCTGAAGGTGACACGTTCCCTGTCAGACGTGAGGCAAATAAAAAGTTGAAGCTTTTTGAAAATTTGTCAGTGGATCTGTCGTGGATTTTTGTAATTAGCCAATAATCTCTGTGACCGTGGAGCTTTTGGAGATCTTCTGTTGTCACTGAGCTCCCTGAGGCTGCTGCAAAGGTGTGGGTTTGATTTTTCTGTGGACTCATGGAGTTCATCTCATCAGGGAAAGCCCTGGAACCTGTAAATCAGACAAAGAAAAATGCATAATTATTTCCTGTGATACATTCTCATGCATTTCACAGAGAGACTGTTAGAGATGCAGCTCTGCCTGCTTCATTTTTCCATTTTTAACTCCTTTGCCTTTCAAAGACCCGTCTTGCCACGAAAATTTATGGTGGGTGCAAAATTCCTCATCTCCCAAACAAACCAAGTAGCTGGAAAGGAGCAGCCAATTAAGATGCACGATGCCTTGCCCTAAGTGACAGCCCATAAATCAGAGCCCATGGAATATTACATTTTAATGCACTGTGGAAGCCTCGTGCTCGGTGCATCCACAGCCCCCAGATTACTCAGGGATGAAGTCACTCCTTGGGGGAAGTGAGGGAGGTCACACTGATGCTATAAAAAGGTGTCAGGCCTTTGGTATGTTGTTTGTAAAAGGAAAAGAAACAAGATTCTGGGCGTCTGCTGGCTCTCACTGTTATAGGAGGTGTTTAGGAACCTAAAGTGGGTTTCTTTCTTACTGCTATTTAATAAATGTGATTTATTAGGAGGCTGAAGAATGCTGTTAGCAGAAAGGCTTGTGAGAAAAATTAACAGAAAGCGTGACTTGAAGGGGTGAAGTTCAGAGCAAAGTCACTCAGTTTGGCAAGGAACACATTAGCAAAACAATGCACTTGGGCAAGAAGAAATCCCAGCCCTCAAGAAACGGGGTCAAGAAAAACACCCCTCTGAAAATGGGTGTTACAGATACACACAGAGCCAGATCTACAGTTTTCACTAAAATAACACAAGAATGTGCAGAGTAGCAGCACAAAATTTCCCTAAACTTCAGAAGAATTTTATTATTCTTTACTTTGATTTTACTGTACGGTCCCACGCTGCCACGAGATCAGAATGCAGGGGAAGGGGCTGTCTGGAGCTGATTCCTCTGAATTTTGAGGTGATTCATGGAGGGATGTCACTGCTCCTCCTTTGGGGGTGATCCCCAGCTGAACCCATCCTGAATGTGGGGGATTCTCCTCCCAGGAGCTGCTGGGCAATGCTGCTGGGGGGAACCTGCCTTGTATCCCTGAACTTCTGGGAAGCTGGTTCCTGCTTGGAGCATTTCTGCTCATCTCTGTCAATTCCTGCTCTTCCCCATCCCTCTAAGCTCTGTTATCTCCATGTCTGAATGTGGTGGCTTTGTTTCTTTTATTTCCAAGGGGTCAAGTGCTTACAGGGAGAGAAATCAAAGAGATGGGGAAAAAAAAAACCCACCCAACCCCCAGAGCCCAGCAATGCAGAGGGAAAGAAGGGACACTGCTGTGAGTGCCAGCACTTCCTTCCTTGCAGTGAATGAATTCTGTGTCAGGGGCAGGGAGATGGAGGAGACTGTTCCTGGTGTCTCACTCCAAAGGGCAGCACATCCTTTGTGCAAAGGGGACCCAGCAGGCTCTGACCTCTGGAGTGGCTTCAATCCACCACAGGCTCAGCCACGAATATCTCCACTGATGCCTCAGGTTTTGGCTTTTATATTTTTCACATTTTGTTCTGCTTTATTGTGTAATTCTGGACTTCACATGAGGGGATGGTGAGCTCTCCTCACAGAGCAGGGAGACAAAACAATTCCTGCTCCAGCTGGGGGCCAAGGACAAATGATCCAAATCTCAGGCCCAAGAGCACAAACAATGTGGGCTGAAGAGAGAAAGACAATTAGGATGGGACTTGAATCTATAATTGGATAATTAACTCCAATATACAAATGGACCAAACCTTATAAAAATGTGAAACCCCACAACTGGTTGTCCATTTTTGTGGCCATTTTAAGTTGTACTGCCCAACTTAGATCCATTGAGGCCTCTTAATAAATCCCTACTTTATTCTTTAGCTTTGTCTAGTCTCTGTTCTAGGTCAGCCTTCACAGGGCATCACCACAGGCACCGAGCGCAGCTCAAATAATTTAAAGGAGAAATGTTGAGCTCCTCCCCTTGGTGCTGGGGACAACTGATGTACCTAAGCACAGGCTGATACAGTCCTATGGACCCTGGAGTGATGGTGGAGATTGGGAACTGATCCCCAGGCACCAGTGACTGGGTGTGTGGGTCAGGAGAGCAGTGGTGTGGGCAGTTTGTGTGCACTAATTTAATATTCACAGAATCACAAGGTTGGAAGAGACCTTCAAGATCATCAGGTTCAACCCAGCCCCAACACCTCAGCTCAACCCTGGCACCCAGTGCCACATCCAGGCATGGTGGCTCCACCGCCTCCCTGGTTCCTGGAAATTCCCCAAATTCACAGAATTCCCCCAAATTCTCAGAATCACCAGGTTGGAAGAGACCTTCAAGACCATCAAGTCCAACCCAGCCCCAACCCCCCGACTCAGCCCTGGCCCCCAGTGCCACATCCAGGCTTTGTTAAACACACCCAGGGATGGGGACTGCAGCACCTCCCTGGGCAGCCATTCCAGAACTTTATCACCTTTCTGTAAAAAACTTTTTCCTGATATCCAGCCTGTATTTCCCTCTGGATGTACCACTGACTCTAAATGCTGCACGTGGGGTGAAATACTTGGTCATGAATCAGGTTTTTGGGCTGCTCTCAACACCTGTGGTGTCCTGGTGCCCAAATGTGGCTGGAGCCAGTCCAGTAAAGCCCTGCCCAGCTGAATTCCCAGAGGAACTTTGCCCTCCTATTTGGAAAAAGGAAAAATGCATAATTTTCAGATTAAAATTGCAGAGCACAGTCTGCCCTGCTGCTGGTGGTGAACTCTGGTCTGAACAGCTCCTCTCCACTTCTTTCCAGATGCAAACCTGTGTCCTGCCTTCCAGCTTCCCCCAGAACTGCTGCTCAGCTCCACCTGTGCTCATTTATTCATTTTTTTCAAATTCAGAGAGCAAAGCATGAAGTTATAAGAAAGTCCCTCTCCCCCCCTTAAAGATCCTTTCATTAATAATTCCTTGATAACACAGCAGCCTTGGCAGAGGAAGAGGTCAGTCCTTGGCCTATGCAAATGTTGATTCAGACCTGAATTTCTTTTTTTTTAACTTCCAGGTTGGCAGCCTGTTGTTTAAAAATGAAAATACCTCCAATTCTCTTTAATTTTTTAGCATAAAAGTGCATTAATGATGAGGCAATTTTAGGCCACTTGAGCTTGTTTGACCTCAAAAGGTGTAGGAGATAGTATTGCCTGAAAATATAATATAATATAATATAATA
The DNA here is from genome assembly GCA_024362935.1 of Setophaga petechia. Classification (NCBI taxonomy): domain Eukaryota; kingdom Metazoa; phylum Chordata; class Aves; order Passeriformes; family Parulidae; genus Setophaga; species Setophaga petechia. The sequence continues at coordinate 1,127,174 of JANCRA010000047.1, forward strand.
TAATATAATATAATATAATATAATATAATATAATATAATATAATATAATGTAATGTAATGTAATGTAATGTAATATAATAATCTAATATAATGTAATATAATGTAATATAATGTAATACAATATAATATAATAATAATGTAATATAATATAATATAATATCATATCACATCATATCATATCATATCATATCATATAACATAATATAACATAACATAATATCCCCAAACTTGCATTCTGCTATGTATCATGGAAAATCATAACCCATCAAACAAGAAATAATCTCTGGGTTTGCACCAGTTTAATCAGAGAAGAATATTTCACCTATTTTGTTTTCCCATATCAATGCCACATGGAAGTCCCATAATTAATTAAACCATGTGAGAATTTATGGAAGCAGCTTAGGGAAAATATCAGAAATTTGTGATATTCAGTATAAAAGGATCCTGAATTTGGATTAAGCCCATTGTAGTGCTTCTTATTAATTCATAACTGCTCCTGCTTTTATTTTTTTTTCATTTGAGGCAACTTCAGAAGATAAAGTTGGAAGAACAATGAAGCTGAATTCTCAGATTTCCAGCCAAAAGGGTGTCCTTCTCCTTTTTCATCTCATGTTTATTGTTTTACCCCATCAAATAAAAAAATATCAGATACTTCTGTTAGAGTAAAAGCAATGTGTAGGAGGAACCAGAGGAAAACAGGCTGGAGGCTTCCTCAAGAAAGGCAAAATCTTATTGTTTGCTCCTTATCAACAGACAGCAACAGCCACATTAAATGGAGCTGGATAACAGAGTAATTAATTCCTCTGTCTGAAACTTTGTGTCATCTCTACGTGTGATTGGGGAAGGGCTGGGATGAAAAGCTTTGTCTCTGGAGCTGCTGCTCTGTTTTATTTCTGGAGGTTATTTTGGCAACATCCCCCTCCAGCTGTGCCTGGGTCTGTGCAGGGCTCTTCCAGCCCTGCTGTCCCTCAGTGTGGGTCAGACATGGGGTTGCCACATCTGGGCTTTGTGTGCAGCCAGAAGGGGCCTCAGCCAGCAGCTGTTGGGGAAATTACCCACAAACACCAGAGGTTATGTCCAAAAAGAAGACACAGGAGTCCTTTGGCTTTATTCCAAAAAAGGGAGAGGCCATGGGGCATCCCCTGGGATCTCTCCGATTTTTGGAGGATGCAGCCTCCTTTTTATCCCAATTTCCAGCCACATTTCCCTTCTCTCTTTCCCCATTTCTGAGGTACTTGAGAGGTTCAGACTTCCCAAAACACCTGATACCAAAGATTTCCCTCTAATGAATAACCCTCCCTTTTACGTTTTACTTCTTACAGAATTTAGGGGGTTTTCTTCCCCATTGTTTCTTTTATCTTTCAATGATCAATTCCATTTATTAGCAAACCTAAAGTTTATTTGTAAAAGCAAATATCTTTTCCATCCATCAATCAGTGGGATCCTTCCCATGGTTTCTTTTATCTCCCAGTGCTGCATTTATCTACCAGACCCACAGCTGGTTTGTAAAGACAAATCCAGTGTTCCTCTCAATGGCAGATGTCAAACCCAAAGGTGGGCAGCCAGGATGAAGTTTTCCCTCTTGCTTTCCTCTTCTGAGTGAAGCAGGATTACCTTGGCCTGGGATCTGAGCAGGGAGGGTGTGGGAACCCAGGGCACTGGGAATATTTCTGTGTCTGCTCTGGGCAGCACTGACTCTGACCCTCATTCATGGAGAAAGTTTCCTGGTCTTCAAGATAGACTGGAATCCACAAAATAGAAATAGAAATAGAGTGAAATAGATTACAGAGAGCAGTGCAGGTGTATCACTTGGTGAGAAATTGAGGTTTTGGGGTTTTTAGTCTGTTGTGGATGGGATCAAGATGGAGGGCACAGGGTGTCATCCTGGGTTTCTTCTTCATGCTTCTTCTTCCTCCTTCTCCATGGGTTTGGTGGCATTTTGTAATTGGGCAGAAAATCCTCATTATGGATGCTCTTTAAGTTTTCCTTTGATGAAATCCAGCCAAAATGCAAGTTTGCCAGCAGTCAGGGAGATTTCAGTGCAGGAGCAGAGCAGGTTTGTCCTGTTTGGTATCACAGAGCCATGGATGGCCAAACCCACGGGCAGTGAGGGGAGCTGCAGTGTGGCCTGTCCTGCAGCTGATACAAAAGGTGAATCATTCTTTCATGAAAAGCCTCATTTGAATGGCCTCCTCTTTTCCTCAAGATAATTTAGACTCTGGGAATAACTGGCATAAGGAGCTGTTCCATGTTCTTACCTTTTGTTTCCCTCGTGCTGGGGACCTTAAAGAAGCACAGAAGGACAGGAAATCCTCCCTTGGAGCTTAAGTGCTGAAGCAAGGAGTGTTTGGGGTTTTTTGGTAATCATTATTATTGATTACTGTCCCTGTTCCCACCTGCCTGCCCCTTTCTCCCAAGGCCAAAGCCCTGGTGGTGTTTCCTGGGACATTCCCAGCCAGGCTGCTGTGCCCCAGTTATTCTGCCCATCTCATGCCAAGCACACACAGACTTTGCAAAATGGGGATCAGTAATCTTTGTTTTTCCTAGATTTCCTCAAACCCTTTCAAGACCCATTCGAGGTCAGGGAGACCTGTGAACTCTTCAAATTATATTCTGAATAGCTTCACATTTGCCCTTTGTGCTCATTTGCACTAATCAGGCTCTTCCCTGTTATCATGGGTGAGTCACTCACTTCCCCACTCCACTGCTGGAGTTTGCATGGTGTGGTCGATTATGACCCAGTTCTGGTAATTTGTCCTCATAATGATTCATTTATCACTATCCAGAACCCACTTCAGCAAAACACTTAAATGTGCTTTCAAATGCTGCACTTACAAAGAATTAAAATAAGCACTTGCTTGAATGGTCTGGAGGTGGGGAAATTGTGTGTAATCACACTTCTCCCTCACTGATAGTGCTGACAAATGTTCCACCTTACAGCATTCTGCAAAAAGTAACAATTGCAGATAAATAATTTTGATAAGCAGAATCAAATAACAGCAGCGTGTCATTCCTGATTAGATTTGACATTGTGCTAACATCCATCTTCCCCAAACAGCTGCATTGATGCAAGGCTTTCCTGCTGGAATCTGCCTCTAAATTATAAAACTGTCCAAAATGTACAAAAAGATTTATTTCAATTCTGAGATCATTGATTTGCTGGAGAACGACAGAGCAAACTGCAGCATTTGCTGGATACCTTAGCAGCACATTTATGTAATTGATTCTTTTTGCAAGCAGATGCAGAAGAAATATGAAATAGAGTTGCTTCAATTTGAATACTGTTCCACATGGCCAGTAGTTCTGACGCTGGTAGAATTGGTTTTATTTTATATATATATTTATAAACACTCACATATACATATATCAGAAATTGGTGATACTCAGTATAAAAGGAACCTGAATTTGGATTAAGCCCAATGTAGTGCTGTTTATGAATTCATAACTTCTCCTGCCATTCTTTTTTTCTTTCATTTGAGGCAACTTCAGAAGATAAAGTTGGAAGAACAATGAAGCTGAATTCTCAGATTTAAAACTGTGATTGCAGAGAAAGCATAAAGCACATATATATATATAAATATATAAATATATATATATATATGTATGTATATATATATATATGCATGAATATATATATTTATTTATTTTTAATATAACCTTTACCAGCTGAGTTATGGCAGTGAAAACTACCTGGACACAATCAAAGTTCTTACTGAAACTCACCTCTACGTTTTTATTTAAACCACGCTGAAAGTTAAATCTTGACTAAATAGGTTGGGGAAAGTTTTAATGTGAGACCATGTTGACTCTGAGTAGCACTAAATACTTTGCTTAATTTGCATTTGTTAGAAAACGTTGCCATTAAAACTGCAGCAGAGCGTGAGCTGTGGTAGCGTGAATGGTTTCAGGACAGGACTTTTACACCTTATTAGCACTGCAGTAAGGGAAAAATACTTTAAAAGGCATTAAGGGGGAAAAAATGTCATTAAGAACATATTTGTCAGCTTCCAGAGATGTTAATGAATAGGAACATAATGGCATTAACAGCTGGAGATCATCTCCTTTTCCAGGGAAAACTTTAACCTCACACACTTCTTTCATCTTGGTATGGAAATATGTGCTAATGAAAGCTCTTCCCAGGACAGGAGCTATTGAGGGGTTTAAGATGTGGCAAAAAAAAAAAAGAGCCTTATGTATGCAGTTCTCTTTTATACTTATTTATATTTAAATTATAATTATTTATTTTGAACATATAAATGAAAGTCATTACAAAGAGTAACGAGAGGAGGCTGTGAAAGAAGCCAAAGCTTGAGGCCTTACACCTCAGAGTTAATTTGTGGTGGTGCTGGCAGAGCTGTGCTTGTCACACATGCAGGAAAACCCATGAGAAGATGTCTGATATTCTCACTGCAAACATTTCTGAGGCTGAGGAGCAATCCTGGGGGGAGGGAGGCTGTTTTTGCTTTTCATTAGCCTAATCTCGTCAGAGTTTAATAGCAAAAACATGATAAACCTCATGTTCTTTTCATTAAAGAAACCTGTATCTCCTCTAGTTCCATGCCTGCTATCTGCTGGCGTTATTAGGGAGTTTATCATCCTCACTTCTCATGCAAATTACACAAGGATTGGGAGGATTTGCTCCTCAGCTGAGGAAAGAATCAGGTGGATCCAGAGGTCCTGAGCACCATAATTGGCACCTAAATGTGCTTTAGGCAGATGGTGCTGTAGATTGTGCCAGCAAATTATTTCTTGACCATGGCTACTTCTGTGCTGTGTGTTATTTTGTAGATTTAAATCTATCCTTTATTCGTGTCAAAATACCTATGGAAGTATTTTGAAGTGTAATTTTAAGCTTCTTGCTTCGAAAGGTATTAATACAGAGAAATGAATCAAAATCTCAGCAAAATTTTGGAAGATGTCTTTGTCTCAGGGTAAAAGTAACACCTGAGTGTCACAGGCTGAATGAAAACTGCATCTGGGACAGGTTTCCTTTTTGTCCCAGAGGAAGAGCAAGAGCTGAGTCCTAAAAATTAGTGCAGACACCCCAAAATGAGCTGAACTGTCACCCTGGTCTTTTAAGATTTTCTAAGCCTTCTGATGTTGACATTCTTGTAGGGAATTTTCTCACACACTTTCTTGTAAATAACTCATTGTTTTGCATTCCTTCCATGGAGGAGGAGAGTGTTGATGGACTGTTGGTGTAACCAGTGTCACTGGAGAGGTGGCACTGTCACTCTCCAATCCACTGCCACCTTTGTAAAACTATAAATATTGGAGTCAGAAAAATAAAAGCCCCTTTTTTCTTTCACCTGGAGAGCAGGGTGTGCTTGTGTCTTTCCGTGTCCTATAGTGACACTGAACTTTTAAAGGAAGGCAACTTTCCAGTGCACTGAGAAATAAAAAAAAAATAAACATCCCTTTTTTCTTTCACCTGGAGAGTGGGGTGTGCTTGTGTCTTTTCGTGTCCTATAGTGACAATGAACTTTTAAAGGAAGGGAACTTTCCAGTGCACTGAGACACCCTACAAATGCACTTATCTTGCCTTTTCCCTCACATCAACTTCATAATCTCTGATGATAACTCAGTGATCAGCAGCAAAAAGGCCGTTTTAATGAGAAACATGAAGGATATGTGTAGTCTGGCTAGACTGTGAAAATGTGATGTTTCAAATACTGCAGAGAGAAGCCCTGTGTGTGTTTGTGCTTTCTGTGTGAGCACAGTGTCACCAGCTCCACACATTCCAACTCTGGAACGCCTCAAACAGACTCTGTCTCCCACCTCCCCGAGAGTGTCTTAAAATTGTCTTTGAAATGTGGTAAAAGTACACACTTTGATTCTCACCATGGTGTTTGCAGTCTGAGCTCAGCTGCATTTTAGCTGCAGCTTTCCAAAAATCAAATCAGATCTGTTCAGGCTGTTGGGCTGTGAGAAAATAAAGAGCTGCTTAGGGGTGAAATAAAGTCACCGTTGCTTACTGCTACAATCAGAATAGAATTATTGCAAATGGTGCTCAAAAGGGAGCAGGAGGAGCCTGCTGGTCACCTGCTCTGCTCTGGCTGTTGTTTGAGCTGCTGTGCCACCACTAAATCAGGAGTAGTGCCAACAAAATGAGTCAGGGGAGCCCCACAAATATGAAGCACTTTGCCAGAGAAATTCAAACTGCTGTGATATGTGAATCACTGCTTGCCCTCTGAGTCTCTGTCTGTGTTGGGGTTTTTGTGTCTGTTTTATGAGCTGCTTTTTAGTTGCCTTCTTGGCCAAAGCAATCCTCCAGCAGAACACAAGAGCTGCTCCAGCTGAGCAGTCGTGGGCCTGCTCAGCAGCTCTCCATAGCCTAATTACAAACCAGCTGCAGGTCCAGCACCTCTGGGATATCCAGAGAAACCTCCCCAAAACGCAGCCATTTATAGTCTTTGCTTTTCAGTGGCTACCTTTGATTTCCCCTTTTATCAAACTGAACAAAACACATCTCAACTCCAGCCATCACTAAGGGTCTGAAGGTTTCCCTAGCTCAGGCTTTAGCAGGAGGAATTTAGCAGGAGTTAATGGCCCTGTATTCGATGCTGTTGCTAAGAAACCCTGGCTTGGCTCACGATGTCCTTTTGCAGTTTGGCATCTGAGTTCCTCCCTCCCCGATGGAAACGCTCCTGCTGCAGCCTCTTGGCTTGTCCAGAGCAGGGTGTGCTCTGCTCTCAGCTTGCCTGGCTCAGCCCTTGGCAAAATGACGTGGGAATCCAATTTCCCCAGGTTTTTACCCACTTTAGCCCTCGTTTGCTGAAGTCCAGACCCCCCTCCTGCCCTTGGCTGGGGCCTGCAGCCCATTACATGTTTGCAGTCTGGGACTGGCTGTGCTGCAGAGTATTCCTGCTCCTAAATGCCTGGTATCCAGGAGATATCATCACCTGGCTAGAGACACAGAGACAATTTAAAAGCACAACCCATCTGTTTTACACGGGTAATACGCAGTTCTCTCGTTGCCATGGCAAACCTGGAAAGAGGAGCAGGGAGAGATGTTCAGGTGAGGGAGCTGTGCCTCACTGGGGAGGCAGGAAACAGGTTTGGGGCTGTTTTCTTTTTAATGAGGTGCAGAAATCCATAGGGGTGTAACCAAATGCCTCTTTTGCAGGAATTTCCTTGAGTCCTCTCTTGATCTGGCATTTTTATGGGAGATCCAAGGAACCCTGCACTGAGTCCTTATAGGTTTAATGAGACTTGGTTTGCAGGAATGGATTTGGTCCCAGTTTGCTCTGGATCTGACACTGTGTGACATCTGACACACAGTGCAGTTCCTCTCCCTTATTTCTGATGTGTGGGTGGAAGGAAAATGCTGGACACTGGAGATGAAGATGGGGTTTCTAAAGACCAGGGGTCCTCCTTATGCTCAGGTTTCCCTGTGCTCTTCCCTTCCCCAAGCTGGCAGAGAAGTCCCTCAGGTGTCTGGAGCCCAGCATTTCACCCACGTGCTGCTGATGCAGCCCCATGTCAGGCTGGACCCCTGAAATCATGGTGAGAAATTGAGAAAAAGCAATTTAGAGGAAAGACTCATCATTCTGATGTGTCAGCACTGATGAGGATGAAGTCCACCAGGGACCCTGAAGCTCCACTGGAGAGAGCAGAGGTGGCCTCCATGCAGATGGAGATATTCAGGGCTTGCTTCTTATTTACACAACACAATATTTTGCACTGCTGTTGAAGTTGAGCAGACTTGGTGCTGATCTCACCCTGACTTTATAAGAAATAGAGTAAATAAATCTCTTGCACTGTGTGATCTCCAGACACCCTCAATATGACACCAAAATCAGTTGATGGAACTGTATTAGCACTTTCCTCTCTCCTGTTCTTTTGGCCATAATTAACAGGGACACTTCCTGTCAATCAAGTGTCAAGATTAAATGCTTTCCCTTCATCCATCACAATTCTGTTCTGTGCCAAAGAGAATGGTTGTTCCCTTGGGCAGCTGCTGGGGAGCAGAGCGATGGGCTGGGTTAGTAACAGGAGAATTAACTTTAAATGCTAATGTTGAGCTTTACACAGGTTCAGGAGGCTCAGACAGATGAAAGGCTCTCAGAAATTGTGTCATTCTCATTGCCTCAAAGAGAAGGAAGTTGGAGCTCCTGAGGATGGAGCAGTGAGGCTGGAGGATGTGTTCAGCCCCTGGGCAGGGTGAACACATCCTCCTCGGCAGGGTGAGAGTGGCAGCAGGTCAGGGTGCTTCCATATGACTCCTTTGGGGCATGTCCCACCCATCACAGGCTGGCCACCCAGGGCTGGATCACTGCCTTGACCTGGCCCTTCAGGAGTTTTTAAGCTCCATCCTGAAAATCAAGTTAGACACTGAAATGCCTCAGTGACCTCAAGAGCCAAGAACTGAGGGCAGCTTTCAAAACAGAAACGAGTCCCTGAGTTGCTTCAGGGGGTTTTGAATGTTTTTATCAAAACCTTTTCTATTTACCTAATAATCCACGTCACAGAGAAGAAGGAGGCTTTAAAATATCTCCTGCTCTGCTGCTGCTGTGGCTGCAGGTGCCAGGGCACTGCAGTGATCTCAGCTCACCTCTCCCTGTGCTGGCTGCAGCCCGAGCTCCTCACTTGGACTTGGCACAGGGACACAACTGCTGGGAAACCCCAACCCTCCCCAGTGCTGCCTGCAAAATGCTGCTGCCCTGTGGAAACCCAGGGCACTGGGAATATTCCTCTGTCTGCTCTGGGTGCCCTGACCCCCAGGGCAGCACTGACTCTGACCCTCATTCATGGAGAAAGTTTCCCAGACTCCAAGATAGACTGGAATCCACAAAAGTGGGAAATAGATTACAGAGAGCAGTGCAGGTGTGTCACTTGGTGAAAAATTGAGGTTTTGGGATTTTTAGTTTGTTGTGGATGGCAGCAAGATGGAGGGCACAGGGTGTTGTCCTGGGTTTCTTCTTCATGCTTCTTCTTCCTCCTTCCTCATAGGTTTGTGTGGCATTTTGTAATTGAGCAGAAAAGTCTCCACTGGGGGCTCTTTGGGATCAGTTATTGGGTTAAAAAGGAAAATAATCCAGGTGTCAGCTCTTAATTGGACAGTTTTGTCTGAAAAGCCCTTGTACCAAGAGATTGTTGCCATTTTGTGCCTTCTAATGAAAAGCTGCAGAACTCACAGCAGTGAGACTGTTTCACTGATAAGAAATAATAAACACCTGAGTGTGAACATGAACTGCTGTCTCAGTGCCTTCAATCCAGACCCAGAGAAACTGATCCTGCCCCAGTCCCACACTGGTGACAGTTACTCCTCTTGTCCTTTATTAATTTTATTGCTTTGCCAAACAATCCTGCTGCAAAGGCTACAGATGAAAGTGAGGAAAGGAGGTTAATGCAATATATGTTATCCCTGTCTACAGGGATATTTGGGATTTGCACTGCTTTCAAATTCCTGAAATGAATGCCACAAGCAAAGTTTACAAATGCAGAGTGAGTAATTTAAATGTGAAATTGCTCAGCCATGAAGTCAAGGTTCAAAGCTAAATCACAAAACCCAGGGAACCCAAAACAAAGAAGACATTGTTTTCTGCAGGTAGGGGAATTTAGAAACAAATTATTTGCCCCTGGTCATCAGGAAGAAAAATCCACTTAGTGTCACATGAGGCTTTCCTACATGAAAAAAGTGTATCCACTGCACATTGGATACAACAGAGCTAAAAGCAGCTCCACAGGAACATCTAGAAAACCTAATAGATGAGAAATAATGATTCCAACTGAGGCAAACATTTGAATACTCTGTAATTAGTACTGAATTCCCTACTTGTTGGGGGTTTTTTTGCTGTCATAATTTTGACAGATGATCATGCTCAGGTGGAATGGAAACAAAATGACTGAAAAGAAATGGGATGTGCCCACGGAGTCCTGTTCAAATGGAGCAGGATGTGCTTAAGCATCATCAGGACTTGCATGTTTTCTAAAGGAAACCTTCCCATTGACAGGCCCTTAAAAATTTGTGTGTTTTTCATTGAAAAAAAAAAACCAATGCAGAAAACTTTGACACATTTCCTGTGTGAGCACCTCCCCAAGTGCCACATCCACATTGAATATTTCCAGGGATGATGATTCCACCACTTTCCAGCCTATTCCAGTGTCTGAGCACCCTTTATGTGAAGAATTTTTTCCTGTTATTCCCTGGCACAACTTCTAAGCCTGCTGCTTGCATGACTTGTTCTTACTTACAGGGAACGTTAAGTCTGAAGCTGTGGATACAGAAAAAACTGATCACAGGATAACAGTATTTAGGAAAAAAATATTATTTTGCAGCATTTTATAGATGTAGTTTACAGAAATAACAAGTACTAACACTGGTCTGAAAAAATCTGCTTTATTTTAGGAGGAGATTCTTCAGTTCGGGGCCCATAAAAATAAATGACACACTGAAGAAGTGTGAATGTGAAGATTTTGCTCCAAAGATATAATCATGTCAGGGTTATTAAATGCTGAATATAGTCTCATTTTATCTTTATTTTCTAGATAGTTGTTTTTATTCCACATAAATAGGACTGGGGATATTGGCTGCAATGATACAAGCCAAAATCAAGCAGTAATGGACACTGGAACCACAAAATTGCACAAATTGCAACTAATCCAAAATATCCAGGGTATTGTACATCCATAGGTGACATCATCCCACGAGCTGAATGGTTTAGATGAATAAAGAAAGGTGTGGATTTCTCCACCTTCAAAAAGAATTGATGCTGCTTCATTCTTCTGTGGATGAATGGGAATGGATGAGAAGGAAATATGGGAATAAAACAATTACCAGGCAGGAGCTGCTTGGGGGCTCTGCCAGCAGGGCCAGTGCAGATGGAGCATCTGGTGTGGTCCTCAGCATCACCTTGATCTGCAGCAGGAGCTAAATCCCCCTCCCAGGCTCCCTGAGACAGCTGGGTTTGTGTGAGTGCTTGATAAAACTTGACCCTCTGATCCGCTGTACTCAGGCGAGGTTTATCAACCTGTGTTTCCACTGTTTGAATTTCAGCTTTTTCTAATGCTCTGCCAATAAAGGGCTTTTTCCTAAGATAGAATTGCTAAGCCCAGCGTTTTGTTAGTGTCACATCCAAGGTTTTAAGCAGCAGAGCTGCTCAAGGCAGCTCCCAAGGAAATTTAAATACTTGCTTTAACAGTATTCTCCATCCTTTCTTTTATCTATGAACAAATACAGACACACGCAGGGAGAGATTTGCAGGTTGCCAGTTTTCATGACTTTATTGAAGTCTCAGAATCATTGACATTTTTCTGATGTGACAAATCTGGTGCATTTTTTTGTTTGTTTGTTTGGTTGGTTGGGTTTTTTTCTAAGATTTCTGGTTGAAAGAAGTGCCATCCTAGGGGTAAAACAAAGATCTCAGGAGCTGATGAGAACAAACACGGCATGTTTGATTTTTACATCTTGTTTTTCAAGCTCCTTTCAGGATTGCTGGTGACCCTCTCTCATTATTGCAACCTGAGCAGATTACCAAGACAATACCAACTGGTTTCTCAACACTCAAAACAACACATAAAACTTCATTTTCTTCCATATGTTTGGTGGGAAACAAACCAAGCTCAGTTGTCTTCTAGCACGTTCAGTTCATTTAAACCCCAGAAAAGCCAGTAATTGTTAAATTCCCTTAAGGAAGGGTTTTTTCACCTTTGACACAAAGGAGATGGAGCATCCTGTTTGCACCAGGAGCTGCTTGTTAAAGCAGAACAACTCCCAGTTTGTAGCTGGGGAAGAGCCAAACAAGTCCCTCACTGGTGGTGGCATCTGTCTTTTGTGGTGTGGGGCATTCACATTCTCTAGAAAAATCCTTTCACCCAGGATTTTTCTCCTGGGAAGCTGAGAAGCCTCAGAGAAAAAGAAAAACAATTCTTATCTCATTTACTTCTCCTGTGTTTTGCACGTGTGGAATGTGTTTGGAGATTGTTTACCCACAGGTGATTGTTTCATTGATTTCACCTGTGAGTTGTTTCCATTCTTTGGCCAATTGGGGCCAAGCTGTGTTGAGGCTCTGGAGAGAGTCACAAGTTTTCATTATTATCTTTTTAGCCTTCTGTAAGTATCCTTTCTGTATTCTTTAGTATAGTTTAGTTTAGTATTCTTTAATATAATATAGTATCTTAAAATAATAGATGAGCCTTCTGAGAACATGGAGTCAGGTTCACCATTCCTCCCTGCCACAGGGGATCCCTGCAAATACAGCAGTGGTGTGTGATATTTCCACAGGCTGCAGAATGTGTGTTTACAGATGGGAACTGATGTGTTGAGGGTTTAGCTGACCCATCCAAGACCCTGGAGCTCATTTTGTGTGAAGTGGGAGCCAGTCCTGCACCCCATCCAAGACTGTTTATGTGAGCACAGATGGGCATCGCTCCTCCAGAGCCAGCTCACAGCAGCTGCACGTCTGACCCTGCTGCTGGCACCCAGAATTTCTGCTGTTCTCTCCCTTCTTATCTAAATAAAGCAGCTATTGTTTCTGGAATACAACAGTTGCACCATCAGCCGTGGAGGTGACAAATAAATGATTACCCAACAGCAAGGAGCAAGCAGCAGCTGTGTGTCCTATTGTATTCACAGGGTGCCCAGACAAAGGGAGGAATGATGGATCTGACTCCATGTTCTCAGAAGGCTAATTTATTATTTTATGATACTATATCATATTAAAGAATGCTATACTAAACTATACTAAAGAATACAGAAAGGATACTTACAGAAGGCTAAAAAGATAATAATGAAAACTTGTGACCCTCTCCAGAGCCTCAACACAGCTTGGCCCCAATTGGCCAAAGAATGAAAACAACTCACAGCAGAATCCAATGAAACAATCATCTGTGGGCAAATAATCTCCAAACACATTCCACATGAGCACAACACAGGAGAAGTAAATGAGATAAGAATTTGTTTTCCTTTTTCTCTGAGGCTTCTCAGCTTCCCAGGAGAAAAATCCTGGGTGAAGGGATTTTTCCAGAGAATGTGAATGCCACAGTGTCCACCTTTGGAAAGGTTTTTCTGGCTCCTGCCAAGTTTGATTGGAGTTTCTCTTGCAGGAGTTGGATTTGCTGGTTTGGCACCATGCCTGCCACATTTCTCAAATTTTAACATTGCTCTTGGCCTGGCAGTTGGCAGCTGTCTGGGAAATTCAGTTCTTTATTTGCAGGGAATGTCCCGACAAAGGCAGGAATGATGCATCTGACTCCATGTTCTCAGAAGGGTAATTTATTACTTTATAATAATATATAAAATAATATATATATAATAATATATATATTACTATTGTAATACTATATTATGTTAAAGAATACTATACTATACTATACTATACTATACTATACTATACTATACTATACTAAAGTATACAGAAAGGATACTTACAGAATGCTAAAAAGATAATAATGAAAACTCATGGCTCTTTCCAGAGTCCTGACACAGCTTGGCCCTGATTGGGCAAAGAGTGAAAACAACTCCCAGCAGAATCCAAAGAAACAATCACCTGTGGGTGAACAATCTCCAAACACATCCCACATGTGGGCATAACACAGGAGAAGCAAACGAGATAAGAATTGTTTTCCTTTTCTCTGAGGCCTCTCAGCTTCTCAGGAGAAAAATCCTGGGTGAAGGGATTTTTTCAGAGAATGTGAATGCCACATTCAGCATCTTGAATATTTCTGCAAACAACAACAGCCCAGCCATGAGGTTTGCTCTGCTTTGCTGGTGGAGTTATGGACCCTCCCAGCTCAAGGCACTGCCCAAACCAGCAGGACTCTGTCCCAGCTGCTTCAGCCTCTGCTCCAGCTCCATTTTCCCATCATAATCGTAAGCATAACACAGCAATTTATATGAATTTGGGGTTTTTTTCCCTAGAGTGAGTGGTATTTTTTTATTAAAATGTTTAGTAGTTGAACTAATACAGCTGGGGTGAATAAGTGAGCTTTTAGGGTCAGGATCACTTCTTCACCTGGATGATGTTCTTCTAGCTTTAGTGAGATTTTACCCTAAGAGAAAAATATTGTTTATTTTCTAATTGATCCTGTCAGTGTTTTAGTGAGAGGAAACAGTGAGCCTTTCCATTTTTACAATTTTGGCCAAATTCTAGTGAACTTCATCTCACTTACTACCATTATCTGTGACTTACAGCTGAAGAAACTGAGGAAAAGAAGAAAAGTCCTTTCCAGAGGGTTGATTTAAAAAAACTCAGAAAGACAGAGCAAAATGCAACAGCTCAGAAAGATGCAGAAAAATACAACAGCTCTTCTTTCCCTACTCAGTTCAGATATGTCTTGGATACATTAACAGGAATTTTTTAGCAATAGGGGGATTCTCCAAGGAGAATATGGACATCTGTCCTTGCAGACAGGTCTGGAACTCATGTCCATTTTCCAGTCAAATATGAGATTTTAAATGGAGAGGGAGTGTTAAGGAGAAATTACAAAATTTATTTCTGTGTTGCCAGATTCAAAACACACCAAAACAATGCAAAGTTGACATTTTTATTGAAGTGATTTAAAGTCCAACTTTGAAAGAAGCTTCTGCACCATAAAGGAGATGTCAGTGAAAAACTTTGATTATTAAAAAGCTGCTGCCACCCTGCAGAGCTCCACTTGATGTTATTTTCATTTCCAAAAAGGTCGGGTTTTAAAGAGAAACTAATAAGCTGAAAAAATGTCCACCTTTATTGCTGAGCTTGTTTTCCTCTGGAGCTCTAGTGCCATTTACTGGTCTGATGGCTTTCTTCTGCATCTGGGAAGCTCTGAATGCAGCTCTTTGCCAGTTCCACACCAACCATTCAGAACCCAGAGAGACCAGCTCGTCAGTAATTACTGTAATGGGTTATTTGCAGTGTTTCTTGAAAGGTGATTGAGCCCCTAATGCAGACACCAGATATTTTTTTTTCTTCACTTAATGGTGTGGTAAATTATTCCTAGAGGGGGCTCATTGAATGCCTCCTTTGAAACAAGTTAAAGGCCACAAAGGAAGAAAAAAGCTGTAGGTCTCTTCTTAGCAATAACAGGAGAAAATATTTCTGGAGTGGTTCAGATTGAGATCTTCCCAGAGTTTCTGTGAGGCTGTGGCTGTCAACAACGTCTGGCACAAGCACATGGATGGGGCAGATGGCTCAGGGTGGATTTTCCAGCTGCAGAGATGCAGCATTGTTGGGGTGAATGAAACAGGAAAGCCTTATAAATATGATTGCCTGGCAAAAGATTTTGAGAATATAGAAACTATAAGTGAGATTGAAATGAAAGCAAGCTTTGAGATCCCTCAGTTACTGAACAACTGGAAAACAGTGGTGTGGCCAGCTGAAGGTGATCCTGTTTTGATGGAACAAGACCCTCTGGTTGCAGACAGGTCCAAGGGTCAGAGCAGACCCTACAGCTTGGCAGAAGGGGTCCAAAGAGGAGTTTGTAGGGTTTAAAATGTAACACAGTATGGTAATGTAGTGATTCTTATAGGCTGTACGGAAACGCTATAGTATTTGTATCTTGTACTAGATTGGTTAGTGAGAATCAGAATATTCAACACAGAAGATGATTTATTGTATTGTAATGGGAAGTTCGACCACTCTCTCTCCCTCTTCCCTTCCCTTCTCTTCTCTTTGCTCTTTCCACTGCATCTTCCACTTCTTCCCACACTCTTAGTTCTCACCCCTTTACTCTCTTACATTCTACCCCTCTCTTCTCTCAGTCCTGCTCTGAGCTGTGGCTGGCAGCTCCCAACAAAGCCCTGCCCCCAGGCCCTTTGCAATAAACCCCAAATCCCAGCAGGGCCCTTTGCAATAAACCCCAAATCCCAGCAGGGCCCTGCACCCAGGCCCTTTGCAATGAACCCCAAATCCCAGCAGGGCCCTGCACCCAGGCCCTTTGCAATAAACCCCAAATCCCAGCAGGGCCCTGCACCCAGGCCCTTTGCAATAAACCCCAAATCCCAGCAGGGCCCTGCACCCAGGCCCTTTGCAATGAACCCCAAATCCCAGCAGGGCCCTGCACCCAGGCCCTTTGCCATAAACCCCAAATCCCAGCAGGGCCCTGCACCCAGGCCCTTTGCCATAAACCCCAAATCCCAGCAGGGCCCTTTGCAATAAACCCCAAGTTTCATGACCTGGCTGAGATCTCTTGTCTCTGTTCTTCCCGACCCTGCACCCGTACTGACACAGGGTATTTTCCTGGGTAGAGGAAAATGGGCTCTGTTTGCTCAGACATTCTGCCTTGTGGTCCTGATGCTGCAGCTTTGCAGATCAGCTTCTCACCTGGGCGGGAGTGAGAGGTGTTAAAACAGGGCAAGAATGGCTCAGGAGAGGGGAACAGGTTGGATTTTAGGAAAGATTTCTTCAGTGTAGGGGTGGAAAGCATTGGAACAGGCTCCCCAGGGAAGTGGTGGAGTCAACATCCATAAAAGTGTTCAAAAACCAAGCAGAGATGGCATTTGGTGATGTGGGTCAGTGGGCACAGGGATATCTGGTTGAAGGATGGACTTGATGATCTTGGGGGCCTTTTCCACCTTGAGGATTCCATGAATCTATGACTCTGTGATTTCATGAGCTTGGCTTTTACAAAGGAAGATTTCTTCTACTGCTAAGTGAATAAATTAATTGATCTGTCCAAATGCAATTAGCAAATGCTACAGCAGGAAAGGCTTCCTAATCAGAATCATTAATCTGGCAAAAATGAACTGTTGCATGTCTTGCATGTCCTTTTTTTGGACACAGCAAAAAACAACTTCAATAATATAAATAACACCGGGCTTTATTTATAATTTAGCTGTATAAATATCTTATTTTTACACATAATTACACACATTACTCTCTACATGCCATAACCCAAACTGCCTTGAATTTCCAGGGCTGCAGGGCTGGCTATTTTTTGGTTCCAAAGGCAGGATTTTGAGCTTTCTCAAGAACATTCTTAATTTCTGCCCAAACCTGTGCAGACAGAAAGTTTTGCAGGTGGGGATGAGGGAGTATTTGAGAGCTGGCTGTGATTCAGAGATAGCAGAACACACTGCTGATCCTTGTGCAGTCTGTCTCTCCGTGCTTTCAATGCCCCAGACCTGAGGGTTGCTCAGGCATCAGGGGGAGAACTTTCCCTTCTCACCTCCTTCGAGGGAATGAGAGCACCCATCATTATTCATGGGGCTGAAGTCACACAGAAGGATGTAATCTGACAATAAAAAAACGAGTTAAAGAAATTTAAGTCAATCACCCGAGCAAATCAGTTTTACCTGCTCTTCAAAAAGGGGTTGCAACTGGGAAAAATATAAAGCCATAAAATATAAATAAATAATTAAATAAATTTATTTATAAAGTATTTATTTAATTAATTATTTAGTGAAAAATTATTAATCCATAAAATGTAAATAAACAGTTCAATTGCGGTTGTCCAGTCTAGAGAAAAGAAGGCTCTGGGGAGACCTTAGAGACCCTTCCAGTACCTAAAGGGGCTCCAGGAGAGCTGGAGAGGGACTGGGGACAAGGGGTGGAGGGACAGGACACAGGGAATGTCTCCCACTGCCAGGGGGCAGGGATGGATGGGATATTGGGAATTAGGAATTGTTCCCTGGGAAGGTGATGAGGCCCTGGCACAGGTGCCCAGAGCAGCTTTGGCTGCCCCTGCATCCCTGGCAGTGCCCAGGGCCAGGCTGGAGCAGCTGTGGGAGGTGGGGTAGAAGGGGATGATCTGTTTGACCTTTTCCAACCCCAACCATTCCATGATTCCATCCTGTGGGAGATGCTGGAAAGCGTTTGGACACTCTGGAGCCCCTCCTGCTACCGAGCCCTGAGTCTGGCTCTGGAGTGACCCTGCAGAAAACATGGGGAGAGCTCAGACAGGGAGGCCTGAACTGCTCTGAGTATTTTCTTTTCCCTCACTGCAAAAACAACTCCCGTGACTGTTACCCAAGGAGTTCTTTGGTAACATTAAACACTAATGAACTGCACACATTTCATGTTGTTCATGAGTTTGCCCACACTCATCCCAGTCTGTGCAGACACTCTGAGGGCCTGGTGAGCCACTGAGGTTTCCCTGGCAGAGCTGTGAACTCTGCTCCCTTGGGATGGGTTTGCAAAGGATCCACCAGCAATGCAGCTCTCTGACTTCTCTCTCCACAGGAGCATACCCCCAGTGGTGAGAGATGACTTTGGGTTGTTTGTTGGCCCTCTGGGAACTCATTAAGGAAAACAGACCTTTCCACTGATATTCTGAATGCCCTGGTCCAGCACCCAGCTTGGGCTGCAGGCACTGCTGGAAACTCTCTGCCAGAAATAATTGTCCCTTGCAAATGCCACTGTACCATTTCATGGAATAAATGCTACATTTTCTCTGGTTTACAACATCCAGATGGATTGATCCAGATGGATGTGAGGACTGGATGCCACTTGGCAAGGACTCATTCCTTTTGACTCTTGGAGAGCTGGTTGTACCCAGCATCCAGATCAGACCTGAGGTTTTGGGGGATCCAGGCTGTTCTTGTTGATGTTTTCCAGCAGACTGGCACAGCAGATTTTCCCATTTCTGTCCCCAGAAGCTGCCTGGGGACTCTG
The DNA here is from genome assembly GCA_024362935.1 of Setophaga petechia. Lineage (NCBI taxonomy): Eukaryota > Metazoa > Chordata > Aves > Passeriformes > Parulidae > Setophaga > Setophaga petechia. Next base: position 1,145,707 of record JANCRA010000047.1, read on the forward strand.
CACAGCAGAGAGCTCCTGCAGAGCCCCATCCTGCAGTCCCTGGCTGTGTGGGATGGGGATGTGCTCCTGCTTTTCCTCAGGTCCAGCCTCTCCTGGAGCCATCCCTGCAGCTCTCAGGAGCAGGAGCCCTTCTCCATCCTTTTTACTGCATTTTGAATCAACACACCAAAGTCAGACTCAAACTGAGTCAAACTCAAAATCCTCTCTATCCCATTCCAGTCAGCCCAGGAATCCTTACTCAGCCTCCCTTGATAAAATTATGCTCGTGTCCGTCCTCTTTCATTTACTCACTCCTGCTGCCGAGAATTAATTTTAGACTCTGCTGGCTTTTGTCAGTAGATCTCAGGATATATAATCTATGCTTTATTTTATTTTGTGCTCATCTGGGCAGTAGCTGGAGTGTATAAAATGGGGTCTCCTGGAACAACTTTATTGCTTCAGTCTCTTCCTTGAATGAGTTTTTGGCGCAAGTATAATTTTTCCCTCGTCTCCGACAGAAGCAATTTCCTTTTTCCCCTGCACGTCCTTCAGGCTCTGGTGATTCTGCCCTGCAGAAAACCAACTTTGTCAACTCTTTCTTGCTACTGGGGGTGGCAGATTGTCCTCACCTGAGCACCTCAGCACAGCACATCCTGTCTGATAGCAGCAGGCAGAACCCCTGCCCCCCCTAAGAGATTATTTTATCTCTTTTTGGGGTGACACCAAAGAGCTAACAGAGGATTGTTATGGTTCCTTCACCTCTTGAAACTGATCCTTGCAGTGGGGAAATGATGAAATTGGAATGGGAAAAGCTGGGATGCTGACAGGCCTTTGACAGCTGTAACTTTTATTCAGCCTGTTGTCTCGTTTCAGCATTACTGAGGTGTTACCAACCTCGAGCCAAGGGGAATGACACAGAAAGGGAAAGGTGCTGTCTTCATTTTTTTCTCTTTTTCTTTTCATTTTAAGGGACCAAGACGTATCTTTTAATCTCCACTGGACATACCTGTGTTTATATCTGAGGTTCATACTTTTTTTCCTTTAAGAATTTGATGCTTTCACAAAGAACTGTCTGGGTTAGTGGAAGTGTTGTTCAGCAGAAATGTCTGAGCCATAACATTGTGAGAGATGAAGGGTTTGCCTCATTATCTCTGTCCTTTAGATTTTTAGTGGGCAAAAGGCAGGAAGTTTCTCTTGATTTAAATGAGAAATATCCAATTTTTTTTGCTTTGGAAGCTGTGTTGCAGACTGACACAGGGCTTCCAGAAAAATAGTGTCAGGAATGGTTTGGTCTTTTCAGCTTTGTTTTCACTGTGTGTGTAGGCTGGAGATTTGAAAACGCCTCTTTTACTTTCATGAGGAAGACTCAGAGGATTTTATTTTCCAATACAGTTTCCATTGTGTTCATGGGAAAAGATTTGTTTTGCTAAGCAGAGTATAAACGCAGCACTGTGGCAGATCCCTCTAAAAATTGGTTCAAGTCAATACTGATCTGCTTTCCCCACATTCTTGCTGGAAAATATTTTTTCTGATTCCTCTGGCATCTCTTTAAACCTAAAGAATTACAAATGAGAGAGGCATTTGCCCCCCTGAGCTTCATGTGCCACATGCTGCTCCAGCAGCACTGAAGTTCCCAAAGAGAAAGAGAAGAAATATCAGAGAATGGAGAGCTCTAACTTCAGATGAAGAGGCTGGAATAATATAGGATAACATAATTTAGCTTGTTTTGAATTACTTTAAAGTCAGAAAGCCTGGGAGAAGTTCTCCATGTACCAGTTTCTGGTCACAGTCTATGTAAATCTGGAAGGGAGCCATCAGCTCGAGGAGAGCTCTGCTGTACATTTGTATTACTGAAAGCAGATGTGGGCTTAGGGCTCCAGCCAAAATTTCAGAGTAGGAAAAAAATGATCTGTCCTCAATTCCTCACTGGTCAGAAAGGCTGGGATGAATCAATAGTGGTGCATTAGTGCTGGGGAGATGGCTTTCAGGCCTGACGTGTCTGATAGAGATGCTAGCTCGGGCTAGAAGTGATAGGAAAATCAAAGTGCTGCTGCCTGTGTGCAGCCCTGTGCCTGCTGCTCTCCTGCAGGGAAAACCTGCAGCCCCTGGGCTCACAAGTGTTGCTCAGTGTGAGGATGTATGATTACAAAATGGTTTGTTGATGGTGATGTTAGGGAAATTAATCCACAAACACCAGAAAGGAGATGGAGGAGTCCCTTTCTGGCTTTAACCCAATAAAGGGAGAGGCCATGGGGCATCCCCTGGGATCTCTCCAATTTTTGGAGGATGCAGCCTCCTTTATATCCCAATTTCCGGCCACATTTCCCTTCTCTCTTTCCCATTGCCTGAAGTACTTGAGAGGTAAAGACTTCCCAGAACATCTGATCCCAAAGATTTCCCAAAGATTTCCCTCTGATGTATAACCCTCCCTTTTAATTTTCAATTCTTACAGAATTTAGGGGTTTTTCTTCCCCATTGTTTCTTTCATCTTTCAGTGTCTAATTTCATTTATCAAATAAAGCAAATATCTTTTTTCATTCATCAATCAGTGGAATCCTTCCCATGGTTTCATCTTCCAGAGCTAGTTTTATCTACCAGCAGCCCCACAGCTTTTTGTAAAAACAAATCCCTCATTCCTCTCAGTGACCTGGGGAAGTTCACCTGCCCATGGTTTCCACCCCTCTTTGTGCCACACTGCTCCCAGGCCTGTGTCTGTCAGCAGTGGAGAGAGACAGGGAGGCTGACCTGAATTAAAATCTGATTTTATTGTGGGATACAATCACTTATATACTGTTTCAGGGAGACCAGTAATGTGTATTGCAATGATTAGTTAAAATCACATACAGAAATGTATGCAAATAACATCTCTTGCTTGCACAGTTAAATGGGATTTTCTTTTTCCAGTAAACCTATTTGATTAAATCTTCTTGCAATCCAGGTCTAATTTTCAAAGTGCTGTTTGCTTCTGCCAAGGCTTTCTCTTATCAAATCTCTTATGTTAACCAGGTCCAAAGTCTATCATCTGTCTGGTGTCCCCCAACATTCCAACTCGTGCTCCCCTCAGACATTGCCCTGGGGGCCTCCCCAGGCCAGGCCCATGAGCAGGAGGAGCTTGGGTCACAGGATGGGGCTGGGCTGTGTCACCCTGATTTTTTAATATTCTCTAAGCCTTCTGATGTTTATATTCTTGTGACAAACTTTCTCACACACTTCATGTAAATTACTTATTGTTTTGCATTCTCTTATAGAAGAGGAGAAATTTGATGGACTGTTGGCTTGTCCAGTGTCATTGGAGAGGTGGCACTGTCACCCTCTAATCCACTGTCACTTTTGGAAATCTATAAATGTTGGAGTCAGAATTAAACTTCCCTCTTTTTTGCCTTAGAAAATCCAGTGTCCACATTTTTCTGTTTCATGTCCTAAAGTGACAGGGGTGCCTTGTGACAAACATGTGGGGTGCACATGAGCCCCACCCAGCAGCACAGTTGTTGTTCAGCCAAGATTGGCCCTGGCACAGGGTGCCCAGAGCAGCTGTGGCTGCCCCTGGATCCCTGGCAGTGCCCAAGGCCAGGCTGGATGAGGTTTGGAGCACCCTGGGACAGGGGAAGGTGTCCCTGCCATGGCAGGGGTGGGATGGGATGAGCTTTAAGATTCCCTCCAATCCAAACCATTCCATGGTTCAATCTCTGATTTATGGTGTGGTTTAAAATGGGCCCTCCACCACAGTGAGCCTCAAACCCCTTTTCTATTAGCAGGAGGTGCAGGAACACCCTGAGTGCTGGGAATCCTCCCAGTCCCCTCTCCAAGGCTTTTCCAGGCACTGATTTTGTTTTATTATTTTAATGAAAAATAAACCCTCTCAGCCAGGAGGATTCTGCTCTTTCCCTCCTGCATTTTGGAGACACAGCTGTGATTTGTTATGGCCCTTTTGTCTGGGGAAGATTTGCTCCTCAATGAGTTGTTTCTGCCTAATCTTTACTACTTCCAATTTTGTGGGAAGATCTTCTTTAGACAGAACTAGGTCGAGTATATTTCAATTGCCTTGTGCTCTTAAGATCAGTTTGTCAGAGAGCCCTAAATAACAGATTGCTTTTTTCATAAACAGCCTGAGCAAGCCAGGGTGTGCAGCACGTTCAGGGTGTGACAGTGATGTGTTACTCTGAGTTTATCAAAGGGCTGCACTGCCTGAGCCACCAGCACAAAGAAAATACACTGAAGAATTATTTGGATCTCATTTATTTAATGAGCCAGCAGTAAAAATGAAACCACCAAACTCACCACGGTTGAGAAGGAAATCTCAGCGCAGATTTTTCAAATCTGTAGAAGTCCAGAGCTTTTCATTGGGTGGAAATAAATGTGGCCATTGGTTCATGTATAAATTGCAGCTTCATAAAGTGTGTGAAATTGCTAGGGGATTTCTGTGAGCTGTGGAGGAGGTGATTTCTGACTGGGAGCAGAGTCTCACATATGATACCTGGGGTTTGAGCCCACGAAGGAGAATTTAAGAGATTAACAGTGATTCAAATACCAATAATCACTGAGAAAGAAAATGAGCAACGTTTTAGTTGTTGGTCTGACTCACTCCTACTCTAGCTAATAAAAAGCCAATTTTTCCAGCTTCTCTCCTCTGTGTTGTCTGCAGTTCTGGTTCCTGCACATCAGAAGGAACAGGTCTCTGGGCTGTGACTCAAGAGACTGACTATTTTTTTTCTTACTATCATTTTAGCCATAACTTGTTACTTGAGATTAGAAACATAATCATGGAATCCTGCAATGATTTGGGTGGGAAGAGTCCTTCAATACAACCTCATTTCCAGCCACCCTGCCACCAGCAGGACCAGGGTGCTCAGGGTCTTGTCCCCATGTCTGCATGATGCCTTTGCTGATCCTCTCAGGAGAGTCCAGGGGAGGAAATGGGGATCAATTATTTCCAGCTGCACTTTTCCAGAGCAAATCACACTCATCCCAAACTGAAAAAATTACATTGTTTTCCTCCAGCATGGTTTCATTCCTGTTTCTTGCTTTCCCTCTGTGTCTCCACAGCTGTTGAATCTCTGCATTCCCTGAATGACCAGATCTCCCATTTCATTGTCAGCAAGTCAAAAACCCTGGATGAGGATGAAGATGCCTTTTTGCCCAGTGAGAAGGAATCTCTGAAAAGTGCCATGAGGCTGATGAGGCACCTCCTGATGGATGCACAGGTAGGAAATCAATACACAAATGTGTGTTAGGACGTGAGGAAGGCACATTGCACACATCTGGAGGAATATGTCATATTTATGTGCAGTTTTAGCAGTGGAGAACATTAATTGCTGATTCTTTAAAACTGCTTTTGGCTTCTGAAATCTGCAGCTGTGGGAAGAACATCTCAGTGTGCAGCTTGTGCTGGGGCTGAGCCTCAGATTCAGGGTTGAAAATGGCTCTTAATTTCAGGAGAAAATACAGCAATGTACCCATTGATGGGAATCCAGCAATAACCCCATTGATGGCAATCCAGCATCAGCACTACCAAAAGAAAATCATCTGTCCACTGAGCATCTGTGCTCAATGCCAGATTTAGAAGTGCCAGACAACTGAGCTGTTGGTTTAGCCAAGCTCTAAAATGCCAGTTAAAAGTCATGAAATTATGTGCAGATGTTTCTTTGCACCTTTGCTGCTTCAACAAAAAAATCCCTTTCTCTGTAGCTTTGCTGTGTTGCAGTCTTTCCTTCAACCTACAAAAAGCACCCTTTGAAATATTAATTATATTTATCTTGTTATATTCCCTTTTGGTCTTTATTTGCAAAGCCTGGATGGAAAATGACAGCTTCTGTCAGAGGCTCTATTGAAACGGGGTGGTCTCCTCTCCCTTCTACTCTAAAATCAGGGAAAGGAGTCCTGAGGCTGCCCTGAGATCTTCTGAGCTCTCCAGGGCTGGGGATGGCCTGTTCTGCTTCATGTTCTCCCACCTGGAGTCTGGTGCTTCTCTTCTCTTCTCTTCTCTTCTCTTCTCTTCTCTTCTCTTCTCTTCTCTTCTCTTCTCTTCTCTTCTCTTCTCTTCTCTTCTCTTCTCTTCTCTTCTCTTCTCTTCTCTTCTCTTCTCTTCTCTTCTCTTCTCTTCTCTTCTCTTCTCTTCTCTTCTCTTCTCTTCTCTTCTCTTCTCTTCTCTTCTCCTCTCCTCTCCTCTCCTCTCCTCTCCTCTCCTCTCCTCTCCTCTCCTCTCCTCTCCTCTCCTCTCCTCTCCATTCTCTCCTCTCCATTCTCTCTCTTCTCTTCTTCCTCTTCCTCTCCCCCTCCCTTCTTCTTCTCCTTCTTCTCCTTCTTCTCCTTTTCTCTTCTCCTTTTCTCTCCCTTTCAAAGCCTCTGGTCCTGGTGGCTTTGGCTGGCAGGGATCCTGTTGCCCATGGGGAGTGGCCTGGGGATCCCTGCTGTTAACAGCACATTATTACTATTACTATTATTATTATTATTATTATTATTATCATTATTATTGTTATTTTGATATTATTATTGTTATTGATATTTTAATATTGTGTGTTTGCACCAGGAGTCAGTCCAGGTTTGGGGGCTGTGGAGAGCACAGGGAGCAAACCCTCCCTGCTGTGCTCAGGGTTTCATTTCTGTGAGGATGGTGCTGATCTCTCTTTGGCACATCTGTAACCAAGTCCCCTCCATTTCCCCCAAACCAGCAGAGTCAATGCAGTTAAAGTGTCATGGGGAACACAAGGGGTGAGACTGAGCTTTTGGATCTGCTCCCACAGTGGGAATGGATCCCATAGACTCCCCTGCAGGTGGGAAAAAAATCACAGAATCCACAGAAATCCATGGAATCCTCCCAGTGTGAGGCTCTGGACAGAAATAAGCTGAAATCCAGTGCTTGGCCCTTTTACTCCTCTCTGGCATGGATCTGATTTTGACTGGTGGATAATTTCAGGAAAGAAAATCCAACTTGACATTTTGGGCAGAAAGTTTGGGTTGAAAGAGACCTTAAATCTCATCAGATGTCACCCCCTACCCTGGGCAGGGACACTTTCCTCTAGACCAAGCTGCTCCAACCCCATCCAGCCCTGTCCAAGCCCCAGATATTTAGAATACTCTGGGGAGTCAGCCATGAGGGCAGGCAGATAAAAATAAATATGGGGCAAAAAGATACCTATTGATAATCCCCTTGTGAAGGAATTCTATTTTTAGCACCCAAGAATTGCTTTCCTACTTATCAGCTGTCCTGAATGCATATTAATTGGTGCCTGTGATAGAGAGACTGATTAGGAAATGCTAAGAACAATAGGGAAATGTCAAGTGCTCCTGTATCCTCATGATGTGCCTGGATCCCTTCCCAGAAAGGACAGGATGTTTTCTTGCCTGAGATTTTCAAGTTGGAAGAATGACAAGGTGGGAAGTGGTAGTGGTGAGTAGAAGGATGTAAGTAAACAGGTGATAACATCCAGTAAAAAAAAAAATCCAATAAAATAAATCCTCTGAGGAATGAAAGAAACATGAGTCTGGCAGCAATATCAGCAGGAATATCCCTGCCAGTGTGTGAATATAAATATGTGCTAACCCTGACTGCAGAGTGCCCTATGGCTCCAATCATACAGCAGGAAAAAATATCACAAATGTAATTATGTCCCTTCCCTTCCCTTCCCTTCCCAAACCTTCCCAAACCTTCCCAAACCCTCCCAAACCTTCCCAAACCTTCCCAAAACTTCCCTTCCCAAAACTTCCCTTCCCAAACCTTCCCAAACCTTCCCAAACCTTCCCTTCCCAAACCTTCCCTTCCCAAACTTTCCCTTCCCAAACTTTCCCAAACCTTCCCAAACCTTCCCTTCCCAAACTTTCCTTTCCCAAACCTTCCCAAACCTTCCCAAACTTTCCCTTCCCAAACTTTCCCTTCCCAAACCTTCCCAAACTTTCCCTTCCCAAACCTTCCCAAACCTTCCATTCCCAAATTTTCCCTTTCCAAACCTTCCCAAACCTTCCCAAACCTTCCCAAACTTTCCCCTCCCAAACCTTCCCAAACCTTCCCTGTTAGTTATTTTATGGCCAGATTGATTGTGCAAGGCTCTGTACAAAGATAAACTAAAATCCAGTGCTTGGCACTTTGATTCTTTCCATGGACCTGATTTTGACTGCTGGATAATTTGAGGAGAAAACATCCAGTTTGATATTTTGGCCAGAAATCAGCTGGGCTGCCAAGCCAGCAGGAGTGGCTGCTCAGAGGGGACATTAATGGGCATTTCTCTCTTCTCTGCCACTGTTAATCTGCTTGGAAAAGGCAGGGATGAAGTGGGGGTGATGCCTTGTGCCTGCTGCTCTTCTGCCCTGCAGAGAAATTGGACACATCTTTGGAACTCTGCTTGGACACCACCAGGAGATGTTGCTGAAACAAAGGTTTCGGGTCCACCACGGGTCTGACTTTGATCTTGAGTCGTTTTTTTGGCTTTAGATGAATCACTGAACCAGCACACAGAGCTTTCCACTCTGAGAGCACTGTGAGGGCTTTTAGAGGAGGCTGTGCTGGCCCATGTGCATCTGCCTGAGAAGGGGCAGGTCCTGCCCTCCCAGCAAGGTGTCACTGGGGGCACAGAGGACAAGGATGCTCATCAGACACAGCACAGAGGCACCAGGGAGCCTGCCTGGGGTTTCACTGCTGGATTTTCTGATAGTTAAAATGTGCACTCTGTGCCCCTAAGCATCAGCCCAGTCCCTACATATTAATTTCTCCCTTGGCTGCTTGGAAGAACCTATTTCTCCCATGTGTTTTCTCAATTTACTCCACTTTTCACTGATTTTAATGCCTCAGTTTTGTGGTAGTCATGTACAAGCAACTGTGGCAGTAGTGACTGTGGCTTTACAGGGAAAATGAGAGGTCACTCCTGGGTAAACACAGCATGGAGAAACAGCTGTTGAGTGGGGGAAAAATTCTCCTCATCCCCCACGTGCAAATGGGTTTTCTCCATGGAAAATGGGGCATGTTTTGCACTCCTCCTGATACAGAAATGGCATGGGTGGCACATGAGGTGGCACTGGGGGGAGGATGGCAAGGGTGGCAGACAAGGTGGCTCTGGTAGGAAAAATGGCATGGGTGGCAGATGAGGTGGCACTGGGGCAAGAAATGGCACAAGTGGGAGATGAGGTGACACTAGTGGGACAAATGGCAAAGGTTGCAGACGAGGTGGCACTGTGGGGAGGATGGCATGGGTGGCAGGTGAGGTGGCACTGGGGAGAATGGCATGGGTGGTAGACAAGGTGGCACTGGGGGAAAAATTTCATGGGTGGCAAATGAGGTGGCAGTAGTAGGAGAAATGGCACAGGTGGCAGACGAGGTGGCACTGTGGGGAGGATGGCATGGGTGGCAGGTGAGGTGGCACTGGGGAGAGGATGGCATGGGTGGCAGATGAGGCGGCACTGGGGGAAAAGTGGCATGGGTGGCAAATGAGGTGGCACTAGTAGGAGAAATGGCACAAGTGGGAGATGAGGTGGCACTGGTGGGGAAGAAATGGCAAAGGTGGCAGACAAGGTGGCACTGGGGGATAAATGGCATGGGTGGCAGATGAGGTGGCACTGGGGGGAGAAATGGCATGGGTGGCAAATGAGGTGGCACTAGTAGGAGAAATGGCACAGGTGGCAGATGAGGTGGCACTGGGGGGAGAAATGGCATGGGTGGGAGATGAAGTGGCACTGGGAGGTGGATGGCATGGGTGGCAGACAAGGTGATACTGGGGGGACAAATGGCATGGGTGGCAGATGAGGTGGCACTGTGGGGAAAATGGCATGGGTGGTAGACAAGGTGGTACTGGGGGAAAAATTTCATGGGTGGCAAATGAGGTGGCAGTAGTAGGAGAAATGGCGCAGGTGGCAGATGAGGTGGCACTGGGGGGAGAAATGGCACAGGTGGCAGATGAGGTGGCACTGGGGGCAGGATGGTGCTGGCAGCTGTGGTCTGGGCTGGCTGAGGGGCTGCTGATCCATCAGCCCTGTCAGCAGTGCTGAGCTGCAGGCAGGCAGAGGCAATAAGCTGTGTGGAGTCTCTCAGCAATTGGCTGTCAGCTCAAATTCAGCCCAGGGAAGACAGTGATTTAATGGAAGTCATTACAATCTACAGGATCTCTTGACCCCGGTGCTCTCCATCCCTTCCACACCCTGGGTAGGATTTCCCAGGTCACAGAGCTGCCTGACAGCTCTCAGGAAAAAGCAGCATTTCCCTCCCTGCTGGTGAGGGCTGGGGCTCTGTGCCCAGAGGCTCCTGGTGGTGTCCCAGGAGTGCAGAACATTCCTGACATCACCTTCCCTCCCTGGGTCACCCTGTCTGTGCCCACCTGGCAGGGGGAGGGCTCCAGGAATGGGAATTGTGCTGCCTGAAGGAAAAGATGTGTTGTATTTGTGGGGTTCCCAGACAAAGGGAGGAATGATGAATGTGACTCCATGCTCTCAGAAGGCTAATTTATTATTTAGTGATACTATATTATATTAAAGAATACTATAATAAACTATACTAAAGAATACAGAAAGGATACTTACACAATGCTAAAAAGATAACAATGAAAACTTGTGACTCTAGAAAGAGTCCTGACACAGCTTGGCCCTGATTGGGCAAAGAGTGAAAATAACTCACAGCAGAATCCAATGAAACAATCACCTGTGGGTGAACAATCTCCAAACACATTCCAAAGCAGCAAAACACAGGAGAAACAATCAGATAATTATTGTTTTCCTTTTTCTCTGAGGCTTCTCAGCTTCCCAGGAGAAAAATCCTGGGCAAAGAGGTTTTCCAGAAAACATGACAAAGGTGTGCTGAGATAATGCTGGGGGGTTGCAATACTGAACGACACTCACAGGCTGAGATGTCCAAGGCAAAAAAGGGCTCGTTTATTTCTGGACTTCAATATTTATAGAATTCCAGAAGTGACCATGGATTGGAGGATGAAATTGCCACTCTCCAACCACACTGGTTTAGCCAACGGTCCATTAATTATTTTTCTTCTTGAAAGGAATGCAAAGCAGTCATTATTTACATGAAAAGTGCATGAAAAGCTCTATTACGAAAATCTAAACATCAGAAGGTTTAGAGGAATTTTAGAAGAACAGGGTGGCACTGGGGCATACAAGCAGGTGGAGAGGAAAGGTGCATTTATTCCCCTGACATGCCCCATCCTCTGCCTGGTGCTGGAGGGAATGAACAATTCCCCTGCTGGCAGCCAGCCCCGTGCACAGCACTGTGGCAGGGACACGGCAGCTGTGATAGATTGTCACTGCTGTCAGTCATTCCTGACACTCCTGTTATGCTCAGAAAGGATGTTTGCTCTGTGCCTGTTGTTTTATAATCCTCAGAGGTGGAATTTTATAGCCTAGCAGTGTTTTTTCCCTCAGACATTTCCCTAAGCAGGATTTATTGCTTCTGAGACACACGTGACATGAATCCATTACGCCTTCAAACTTTAAATCACCCCCCAGCTTTGCCTAAATTGCTTTTTGATTTGTTTTACTTGAGTTTCTGTTTCTAATTGCAATTGTGAGAGACTGGACTGGCGTGGAGCAGAAGGTATACAGCATCCAAGGGCTGAGTCATGGGCACCAGCTCTAATCCAGCTGTTTCCAGAGGAATTTGTCTAATGAGCAGAAAAGGTGCACCCAGGCACCAGCCCTAGATGAAAGGTAATAATGATCTCTTACATGAAGGAGCACATGACATTTTGCTGGATGCATGCCCTCAAAAGCCAAATTTCAGGAAGTTCAGTCCATTTAGCTCCTTCCTTGAAGTGCTTAACTGACTTCAAGTAGATTTGGAGTTCTTTGGGAGAAATACCTTCAGTGTCTTTCCCAGCAGTGCTGTGATTATCCTCAGGTGTTGTTCTGGAGGGAATGAAAAGACATCAAAACCATCTTTGGGTTTGCATTGGACTTTTTGAATGAGATCATAGCACAAATGATGACTTAGGAACAAGATCAGCTTTGTGGCACATCTGGCTTAGATTCACTTGGATTCATTTGCTGCCTAGGCATGGGAGTGTGAGGGCACTGAGATATTTAACTGCTTTTCTGCTGGGGAGTTCATTTATTTCTTAGGTAAAGACAGAAAATCAACCTGGTGCTGCTTCTAACCTAAACTGTTACCAAAACAGTGCTCTCATTGCCCAAAATTCATAGAGGAAAGAACACTTTCATTTACATTTAGAAAAGGAATGCTTTTTTCTTTAAAAACCATATTTTGTAAATGCTTTTTTCTTTAAAAACCATATTTTTTGGTGTGGTTTTTTGGTTGATTGGTTGTTTTTTTCCTTTACTCTGAATCAAACAGCTCCAGTCCTCACTGATGTGTGGGACAAACCTTAGCAGGTGTGTGCCAGCACAGGTCTGCAGATGAAGTTAATGCCAGTTTGGACAGAGGATATTGCCTTGTTTTCCTTTGGAAAATATCGGAGTATTTGAGTTGTCACCACCTTAAGCCTTTTAAGCCTGACACTGACACCCTGTAAATAAATCATTTAAGGTGAGAGTGTTTGGAAAAATGGAAAACCAGCTTGGCATGACTTACATTTAGCCATTCAACATCCCACCAGCTGCTGGGCTTTGGGTTTTTTTGCATTACCCTCCATTCCTAACCAGACAAGATAATAATTTCTCAGCCCTTTTACATTACAGACTTTTCTCCACTGGTCCCTGCTGTGTTCCTGAGCAGGCTGGTGTGGAGACAGCCACAATAATTGCTGCAGAGCTGGTAGCAGAGCAGTGCTATTTCCCCAGCTGACCTTTAAAAATAGTTCTCATTTTCTACAGAGGGCTGTTGTATAAAACCAGCCATGTTGTTGCAATATTTTGTTTGTTGCTTAAATGCTTCTCACCGTCTGTTTTGCAGACTTTTAGCAGAGCTTCAGGAGCAATGCCCCATGACCTTTATTTTCACACGAGTGGGTCCTATCAGTATCAACAGGAAGAACAGGGGAAGGAGGATTTCCTCTGGGTTTCAATAAACTGAAATTATTGGAGTTCTGAAAGCATCCTTGCCACACCAATGTGTTCCGAGGGCTGCACAAAGGGAAATGATGCAAATTCTGTTATGAAATAATATAAAAATGCAGCTGTAAATAGGTGTTCACACATCTTGGTGTTCATTTATCTCAGCCTGCACAACCCATGAGCTGGTTTGGCTTGGAGAACAGCTCCAGTTCAAGTCAGGGTGTATCAGAGGAAATCCCAAAACCCAAACTTTCTGCTCTGTATGCTGTATATTTTTTACATTAATCTTGCCATCCCATTTCCATTAGAATGAATTTTCTTGGCTGCCTCAAGGCAGTAGCAAACCTTCTAATGATCCCTCGAGGTCTAAAAGGGAGCACAAAGCACTGACTTGTGCTGCAGGAGGAGAAGATAAAAGGCAGAACCTCTGAAGCTTCATCAAGGCCCTTGCTGTGTGTAATGACATTATTAACAAGTGTCACACAGCCTGGCTTGTGGTGCCTGTCCCCAAACAGGAACCTGACATCTGCTGCCTCTTCATGGCCTGACACAGCCTGGGTGGGTGTCACTGTCACGTTTTCTGGAAAAATCCCCTTCCCCAGGATTCTTCTCCTGGGAAGCTGAGAAGCCTCAGAGAGAAAGGAAAACAATATTATCTGATTTGCTTCTCCTGTGTTTTGCTGCTTTGGAATGTGTTTGGAGATTCTTTACCCACAGGTGATTGTTTCATTGGTTTCATGTTTTGACTTTTGGCCAATCAGGGCCAAGCTGTGTCAGGACTCTGGATAGAGTCAGGAGTTTTCATGATTATCTTTTGAGCCTTCTGTCTGTATCCTTTCTATATTCTTTAGTATAGTTTAGTATAGTATTCTTTAATATAATGCAGTATTATAAAATAATAAATCAGCCTTCTGAGAACATGGAGTCACATTCATCATCCCCTCCTGCCACGGGGGTCCCAGCAAATACAATAGGTGGGCTGTCTCTATTAATTCAGTTTATTTGGAGAATGATGTGCTCTGTGATGAGGAATCAGAGGCACCTCTCACTCAGGGGAGCTGTCATGTGCTGCTCTCTGCACCAGCCCAGCTCTGCACATCCTATTGACCCACAGGGGTGGGTCCCACCTGCCTGGTGGTCATGCCTGACTCAAAACCCATGAACTTTCTGAGCCAAGACTCAGGATAAGGAAGTTTACAAAATAACTGCAAAAATTAGACTTGAAGCCTTGGAGAAAGATCATTTCTTTATTTTCTTGAGAGAGATCCAGGATGAATTTATGAAGCTTTTTTGTCCTCTGGGATAGCCTGTGCTTTTCCCACCCCTCAGGGGTTCACACCTGAGCTGGAACCATGCAAAGGATGGATTCTGCTGCCTACCATCACTGCAAAGAAATATTTATATCACTAAATAATGGTGCTGAATCCTCAAATTACATTTGCTGTAAGGCCAAGCTGGTGGTAATTCACTGGCTGCAAGGTGGTTCAGCAGGGTGACATCAGGTCAGTTCTGATTTCATTCCCATTCTTTCTTATTCTGCTTTCCTTTGGAACTGGAAAAAAGCTTGTTATTCAGAATTAGGTTTGATATTGCTGTTGAAAGCTCAGAAATGCTTTCAATATTTGCAACCCTGCAAGAGTAGAAGACTAAAAAAAAGCAAAATAAATCACATGTACAAAGAGGAGAGCATAACATCTCCTTTAAAGGGTGTAGAAGCAAGACTCTCAGCAGTTGTGTTGTTTGTTTAGTTGCTTATAAGTTAGTGTTGACTTTTTGGTTTTTATGAGGTGTGGAGGTCAGTAGGAGAGGATGGCCATGCCAGTGGAGAGGTCGAGCTGGGGGTTGTACAGCAGCAACTCAGCACTCAGAGAGAGAGAAATAAAAATATACATCTCCATGTGTGTGTATCTGTGTATAGATAAGGGCAGAGCACCTGAGAAATCCTGATGGACACCTTTCCCTGATTCAGAGGAGAACCAGAACTGATTAAAAGAGGAAAATGCACAAAGCAGCCAAGATTTCTGCAGGCAGATCTCTGCAGACTGTAGATACTGCTAATTGAATTCATATCCAGGTAATTCCAAAATTCCAGTTTCTGTGATGCCTTCACAGAAGGCCCTCACACCTCTTAGCAGGTGGGTTTTATTTGCAGAGTCCTGTTGAGCACTGAAGAAGAGGTGACAATTTTTTCTCACTTAGAACTCCATGTGTATTCATGAGCAGAACGTGTGTGCAAAGCTTTAATTGAAGTTCACGAGAGAGAAACGATGAGTATCTTCATAAATGTAGAAGAAGCAATTAGGGGAGACCAGAAAGGATTTGCTATCACAGCAGTTTATCAGCAATGCAGATTTTTCAGTTAATAACAGGAAAAAAAACCCCAATTGTGCAGCCAGCAAATGAGACAGAAAATCCCAGTTAGCCTCACTCAGCGCTTGGAAAGCACACGATGTGAAGACTCAGGAAAACGTGTTCCCTTCCCTCAATGTGTTTTCTCCTGCCTGGAGAGCCTCCTGCTCCATTTCTAATTAACAAATGAGCTGAAGCCCCTCACCTCAGCCCAGAGTGAGCTGCAGCTGCCCCGTGGTGCTGGACCAAGCCACTGGGAAGCCTGAGAGCTCCATCCCAAAGCAAATCCTCCTCCTGACTCAGCTGCAAACTTCCCCTCCAACCTGTGAGCTCAGGGGTCACCAGGCTGAGCCCAGCAGGAGATGGGAGCCAGCCAAGCACATTTGTATTTTTGTCTCAGAAAAACCAATAAATATTTAATGGCTGTGCGAGACACAGCGAGTGTTTGCGTTCTCTCCCCATATATCAACAGTTGCTTTAAGCACTTGCTTGATAAAAATTAAGCTGTTTCTCCAGATTCCTGCCTCAGATGCTGGGTAGGGAGCTAATTTTGTAAGCAAAAGCTGCCTTGTTTTGGAAAACAAATCCAAATGGGAGAGCTGGTTTTTGAAAGTGAGTGCTGGGCTGCCATTCCTGCAGAAATATTCCAAACAGCTCTGTGAGTTAACCCTGGCAACAGATCTTGTCCAGATGTAGTAATCCTTTATACTTTAACTCCTTCTAGGCTGCAGGCTTAGCTCCTTCCCAGGAAGGCATCCATGCCAAATGCATTCCATTCGATTTCATTTGCACTGAGTTTTGGCAAGCCATGGGTTTTCTCTGGACTCCAGTTTTTCCCAGCAAGGAGATGAATTCTCTGGTTGCAAGACCCTGACACCACTTCAGATCTGCTCTTCCTTCAGGGAAAAGGTGTCTTTTATCCCTTGCACAAATTTAAGGATGTAATTTAATTCCCATCTTCCTCATCTATCTGTGAGCTGGGAATAATATTTGTCTACTTCACAGTGATGGTGTGAGGCTCTTCATTCATTAATGTGTAAAAGCTTTGAGATCCTTAGGATGAAAATTGCTTTAAAAGATGCTGTTAATAATAAATATCAAGTAATGCACCTTGGTACCTCTTAGCAATAATTGGTGCTATCATTCCTGCCCAACTCTTCCATGAATTAAAAGGCTTTGAATGGGACTGGAACTACGAATGGGATTGGGACCAATTAACAAGTAATCATATGTCAGTTTTTATATCCTCAGCATTCCTGTCATGGGTCTCTTGGGAAAATCTCCATGGATTTTAATGGTGCAATGTCAGAATTCAGCCCCAGACGTGTTTGTGGGATAACTGCTGGATAACCTGCATTCTTCTGGTAACTTGGTTGCTTAGTGATTAAGCTAAAAGCAAAAGTATGCTAGTTTAATATTAACATGAATGGAATTAGCCACCCTTTCTCTGAGTTAAATGTTACAGGAAAATTCTCATCATAAGGAAACCATGATTTTTTTCCTTTGATATATAGATTTAATTATTTTCTTGATAGTTTTTGAGCTGCTCTCTGTATTTAACCTCCACTCCAGCATGTGGAGACTGGCTTTTATGGAAAATCCAATAATTTGCTGCTCGTTTACCCAACTTATACTTTTATTAGATTTCAAGCCCACAGCACTCACCCTCCTAAATGGAGAGGCTCTAAATATACATCCCAAGTAAATAAAGACCTCACATAAAGAAATTGCCTGATCTTTTAAAGACATCAACATTATTTCTGTGGAGGGGGAAAGCACTGAACCTTGGAATGATGTGTGGGATGGAGGCAGGACAAAGGACCACGAGAATCAACACCATGAGGAAGCTGGTGGCCAGTGAGGTGTGGATTTACAGCAAAATGTTCCCCACTCAGGAGCAGCCTCAGCAAAATGTTCCCCACTCAGGAGCAGCCTCCTGTCCCTGGCTGGAAGAGAATCGAGTGCTGTGAACGTTGCTGGTGCCACATGGGGGAGATGTTGAAGAAGAGCTGGATCTTTCCACTCCAGCACAACTTCCAGGGAAGAGCAGCCTGAGGGCTTTAGGAGCCTGATTCCTTTCAGTTTCCTTCCTGCATGATAAGTATATAAATATCCTGTATAAAAGGCATCTGTGCAAAGCACTTGAAAAATTATCCCTCTTGCCTTCAGGGTGCATCCAACATCCTCCAGTTGCCAAAGGTGCTTTTATAAGCAAGGCCATGAAGGGATCAAGGAAGATAAAATCAGAAATGATGCAGTCCCTTGTGTTAGCACCACTGCAGCTCTTGCCCTCCTCCCTCACCTCAGCTGGGTTTGGAGGAGCTGAGGGAGTCTGCAGCTCTCAGCAGGATTTCTTGCTGCTGTTCCCTAATACCCAAAAAATAAGGATAAGCTCACACAAGTAGTGTGTGATTTACTCAGGCCCACTGGCCATCTTCCTTGTTTCTTCTTAGAATAATGCTTTTCACACTGCAAATTAGTGGTTAATGCTTACTTATGCCTGAGAAATCTGCACAGAAATGGCTATAGGGAGAGTATCTGTACTGTGTGAAAGCCAAAAAAAGTAAGATTGACTTTTTGAATTACTTTTCCAATATCTTTGTTTTGTTTTGTTTTTCTGCAATGGTGTAAAAAGATATTTATTCTAGGACCCTGATATGTTTTATAATATTCTAGCAGCCAGGTTAACAGGTAGAACCAGTACTTTTGTAGCAGGAGTGAGCTGTGAAGCCAGGTTAGGTAGCCTGGGGGAAGTCAAGACATCTTCATTTTTCAGCTTAAAAAAAAAAAGAAAAAAAGAAAAAACTACAAGCACACAGCACATACCCCAAAAGCTGAAGTGCTGCCCCCTTTGAACTGGGCTCCAGCTGACTCCAGGGGAGCTCTGGCTCCTCTTTCAAGCACAACCTTCCCTTTCTGCCCACAGACAGCCAGGGGCTGTAAGAATACAGCAACTTTTTCCTCTCTCTTTCTGCATAGAGGAATTCAGAATCACTGCATGATGTGTGCCCCAATTAATATTCCCTGATTGTTTCCCTTTCCCTTCCAAATGATGTCAGTCTCCATCATTTTTGCAATGATGGTAGTGAGAGGAATGTCTCTTTTTCAGAAATATTTTATCTCTCTTTTTTGTGCTCACAACAATCTCTACTCATCTCAGGCTTTTTCTTTTTCTTTTTATCCTCTTGCTTTTGACTTATATTGTAAAAGACCTACAGTAAAATAATGAAAACTGTCTCAATCTATCACTACTCAGTTTGTACATTATTAATAATGAAGGCAGTGTAATTAGGCTGCAGAATGCACAGTGAACACAACACTAAGATGTCCTTAACTAACATCTGTGGCTACTGCTTGGCTTATATTGGCACAAGCCACCAAGATTTTACATGAAAACAGTGATTTGTGTCTGGCATTGCTTTTACAGAGCACAGGGGCTTCATTTTGTCCTGGCTGCCTGTTGAAAGACAGTGTGAAATCCATGGCAATGAATGCTCAGCTCTGTCTGAGTCACACTTAAGGTGCAGACCCTGCCCTCAGTGTCACTGCTTTGCTGAAAACTTCTTTCTCTTGTGCCCTTGGTGGGCAGAAACTCATCTTTAGGATGATCTTTTCCTCTTCTGCCCCTTGCTGTCCCTTTTCCATGTCAAACCCTCGTGATCCCCATCCTCATGCTCTGTGACAAGGAGGCCAGGAAGGAACAAGGTGATTTTCCAGGCTGTCATCAGCACAGGCTGATGGTTTGATCCTCTGCCTGTGCTGTCCTGACCTGTGACATGTTGGATTTTCAGTATCAAAGGCATCAAAGGTGTCTCTGTTTCAGTTTGTTCCCAAAATGGTGGGGGGAAATCTCACCCCTAACACATATGTAGGGCTGCAAGGCCCCCACTGCCACAGGCCTGGCCATGCCCATCACAGAATTATGGAATCATTTAGGATGGAAAAAAATCTTTAAGATCAGCACATCCCATCCCTCCCTCTTTGACAGCTTCCAGCTGCTGGCAGGGCACTGGAAAGAGATGTTTAGAACAAGAGGGGTGTTTAGATCAGATATATGGAAGAAATTCTTCCCTGTGAGAGAGGTCAGGCCCTGGCACAGGGGCTGGGGAGAGAAAGGATCCTAAAGACCATCATGTTTCAATCCTTCTGCCCTTCCACCACCCCAGGTTGTTCCAAGCCCCATCCAAACTGGTTTTGGACACTTCCAGGGATGGGGCAGCCACAGCATCTCTGGTTAACCTGTGCCAGGGCCTCTGCACCCTCACAGGGAAGGATTTCTTCCTCATATTTAATCCAAACCTATTCCCTACCAGTTTCCAGCCATTCCCCCTTGCCTGTCAAACTGGGATGGACTGAGGTGCTCCTCCCCTCAAACTTTCAAGCACTTTTCCCCAGCTTGCCAAGGCTGCAGCTGCTGTGAGCAAAACCCCTCCTGTCAGAGCCAGAGTTATGATCCACCCCAAACCTTC
Source organism: Setophaga petechia (assembly GCA_024362935.1). Lineage (NCBI taxonomy): Eukaryota > Metazoa > Chordata > Aves > Passeriformes > Parulidae > Setophaga > Setophaga petechia. The sequence continues at coordinate 1,165,440 of JANCRA010000047.1, forward strand.
CTGCTGTGCTTACATGGTGTACATGATCAGTGATGACTCTGCACAAAGCAGAAAATAAACCAGCCCTACAGCTGTATAAATGCATCAGCTCCACAGAAAACACAGGGAAATGCAACGTCTGCAGAAGGAGGGAGGGGAATTGAGAGTGCAAGGGGTTTTATTGTGGCACATTTGAGAGCAGAGCCCACAACAGAGAGTGAATAAAGACCTTATAAAAATACTTGGCAGCAACTCCTCTAAATCTTTCAAGGTATGAGTTTCTTATTTTAGTTGATTTACTGAGCTGACAAAGAGGCAATCATCGTTAATCAAAATAACTCACTCCTGCTTTGAGTATGAGAGCTGAAGTTAGATGAAGGTCATTGAAAAGAGATGATGAACTAGCCCAGGATCTTTAGTGGCTGGAGTTTATTAGGGAGCCTATTCTAGAGGGAAAACAGATTTTGGCAAATGCTGATGGTTTTTAAAATGGATTTTTTTTCAAGAAGTCAGGATTGCATCTCTCACAGATTGACAGATGGGATACACTCAAGCATGCATGAAGGGATGATTTCCTGATGGCTTTTAGTAGCAAGAGGTGCTGTATTGGAAAGCATTTGGTATTTTCCTGTAGGCAGGGAGGGAAGCAAAGATTTGGATAAGATATGTAGGAGATGAGAAGTGATAGGGGCCTGTGAGTGCCAAACCACATTTTCTGGGGAAGCTACAGGAGACCAAGCCACTGACACTTCTGAGAAATTCCTCTCTTGGGCATCACAGGGATTTCTGTCCATGCCTAAATCCATTTCTACTCAGGGAAGTATCTTTCCTCAACCTTTGACAGTGCAATATCACCCTGCTACACTCCTCACCCTGGTCAGGTGTGCACCAGCCTGTGCAGGACTCACTGAGGAGGGCGTTTGTGAACACCTTGTTCAGCAGTTTGCTGATGGCTGAGCCCCAAATAATGCAAAACTGAACAGGCAGAAGCCCAAGAATCCTTCAAAATTATGCTAATGATTCTTAACAAGTTCCATGTTTTGCCTTGAAACTCACTTCTTTAGCTAAAATGTTCTCTGCATTCTGTCTAGAATGAAGGGAAAATATCTAAATTGAAGCAAAAGTGATTGCCCAAAGCAGTGAGGACTGCCAGTGCCTGCAAGCAATATCAATTAGTGTTCTGCTGCCAAAGTTATCAATAGCTCTCTTGCCAGTAGCTTTTATTATCAAAAAACTGGGTTGATAACTGTGTATTTCACTTGGCTAACAAAATGTGTGACCTTAGCACGACAAAGGGACACGAAATCCCACAGAAATTTTGTTTAAAGCTAAATGATTTGTGCTTGAGATTTGTTTTCTATTCCCTCTCCTTTTTGCCCTGTGGACACATCTGATGAGTCTAAACCTTGTCATTTAAAAGCTTTTGTGAGGTATTTGAAATTTCTAAATAATATGCTTATACATTTTGTTTTGTTTGCATCAAACAGTCCTGGGGGCTGCAACCATTAATGGAAAACCAACAAAAGAGCAACTCCCAAATACAGGGGACCACTCCAATGCTAAGAAAGCTGTAAGTTATAATACAAACAGCATACACCTATGTCAGCTCATGAATTAAATTCTATTTCCAAGAGCTCTCTTGTGGCAGCCTACTAAAATAATATATTACGTGCTCAGAGGCAGCATTGGACTGATACAATGAAAGGGGGATAATTAAAGGCTTTGCAAATCCCAAATGTGCCAGCAGCTGCAGGTCAGCTCAGGAAGCAGCTCTGGGAGCCACACCTGTCCCTCCTGCAAGGATGGAAACCCATTACATGACACTTGTGGAGAATAAACCTGGAGGGAGAACAGCTTCTCTGTCCTGGATAAATATGTGGAAGAAATCCACTGGGAATGATGCACAAAAAAAGGAGTGGTAGCAGGTGGCAGCACTTCTTTTCACCCTACAAAATGCATATTTAGAAGCAAAATGGAGAGGAGGAGCCAATTAGTGGGATTACTGTGCTTCAAGAGGCAGGTGCTTGCATTCCAGCTAGGAAAGTGCTGCTTCCAATGAGATGAAATGCAGGTGCTTTGTACACAACAGAGGCTTTGGCAACAAAGTTTTGCTAATTACAGAAGCAGAGGACAAAGAGGTAAAGCTCGACAGCAGCTTGTTTGACAATGAACAAAGGACACATAAGGCAGCATTAAAACTCAAAAAAAAAAAAAGAATTTTCAGAGCTGAACAATTCTGCAGGTTCATTGTGGGAGCCATAAAGAGAAGGAGACGTGGTCCTTTGAATGGGGGGGAACAGGGAGATGGGGACAGCCAGGATTGCTTCGGGATGTGAGGACTAAAATGGCTTTGAGCAGGATAACAACCATGGCTGCACATTCCTGCTTAACCATAGAAAAAATGAACACCAGAGAAGAAAACTATGGGTGAGCACCAGAAAAAGGGCTGAAACACAAATCCTTTTGGTCGTCTGGATGCAGCTCTGGCTCCATCTGAGCTGAGAGTGCCTTTGCCTGGCTGCAGAGCAGATGGTTCCTCTGGGCAGAGCTGGCACGGGCAGGGCACGGTGCCACGGCCTGGGGAGGCATGGGGGGCACAGGATCCACCAGAGCTGTCCTGCAGAGCCAGGGAGGGCTGTGTGGAGACCCAAATCATGATTGTCACAATTTAGAGATGTTCCCAATTACTCAAAAAAGTGCTGGGCCCAGCTGTGGCCCCTCAGTTTGGGAAGGACGTTGGGATGCTCAGGCACATCCAGAGGCTGGAGAGGGGCTGGGAACACAAACCCTGTGAGGAACCCCTGAGGGAGCTGGGGGTGCTCAGCCTGGAGAAAAGGAGACTCAGTGGTGACCTTGTCACTCTCTGCAGCTCCTGAAAGGTGCCTGTGCTCAGCTGGGGCTGGGCAGTGGCTCCATGGGGTATTTGGGTATTTGGGGAACTGGGCAAGATTCCATGGGGTAGAGCTGCATCCAGACAAGCAAAAGGATTTCTGTTCTAGCCCTTGCTCTGGTGCTCACCCATAGTTTCTTTCTCCAGGCAGCACTGACAGAACCAGAGGACACAGTTCTCATCTGTGCCAAGGGAAATACAGGTTGGATATTAGGAAAAAGATTGTAGAAAAAGAGTGATGAAATTCTGGAATGGCTGCCCAGGGAGGTGGTGGGGTCACCATCCCTGGAAGTGTCCAGGGACAGACTGGAGGGGGTTTGGAGCACCCTGGGAAGGTGGAATAGCAAGGGGTGGAATGAAATGAGTCTTCCAACCCAAACTACTCCGTGATTTTTCCAGCTCCTTGGCTTTCTGTGACTGCCAACAGTGCATAACCAGGATTTAACAGGGGAGAAGAATAGATGGGTACAAAGCTGCCTCAGAGAGAAACCTCCTGGGTGCACCAGGGACAACAACCGAGGTTTTAAACAATGCATCTCTGCAGGAGTCACGGGAGAGGGCAGCCAGGAGGCAGCCGGGCTCCGGCAGGGGCCGGGGAAGCGCTCGGCTGCCTCGGGCAAGGGAGGATGACTGTGATCCCGGGATAGAAACCTCAGCCTGGCACCCCTCAGGAAAACCTGAGAGAGAGACCTGAGTAATGCCCTGTAAACAAAAGCTCTAAGTGAGGAAACAGCAGGAGGGATTGGTGAGGGATCCCAGGCTGGAAATATTTCCGTGGGTTTTGGAGGCTCTCGAGGAAAGCTGGGTCTGGGGGGCAATAGCCCAGAGAGCAGAGCTGTGGAAAGAGCTGTAATTAGTGTCTGACAAAGCAATTAAAACCCGACAAGCAAAGGCAGCAGAATGAAGCTGATGGAAGTGGACAAGGCTCCAAATGTGAGTTTGAATCCAAAACACCACGGGGGGAAAAGGTGCCCGAGGCAGAAACCTGGGTGACAGTAAGAGCTGCACCCCATGGAGCCACCCCTAGCTCCACAAATACCCCATGGAGCCACCCCTAGCCCCCCAAATACCCCATGGAGCCACCCCTAGCTCCACAAATACCCAAATACCCCATGGAGCCACCCCTAGCCCCCCAAATACCCCATGGAGCCACCCCTAGCCCCCCAAATACCCCATGGAGCCACCCCTAGCTCCACAAATACCCCATGGAGCCACACCCAGCTCCATAAATACCCCAAGGAGCCATCCCTAGCCTCCCAAATACCCAAATACCCCATGGAGCCACACCTAGCTCCACAAATACCCAAATACCCCATGGAACCATGCCCAGCTCTACAAATACCCCATGGAGCCACCCCTAGCTCCACAAATACCCCATGGAACAACCCCTACTTCCCCAAATACCCAAATACCCCATGGAGCCACACCCAGCTCCCCAAATACCCCATGGAACAACCCCTACTTCCCAAATACCCCATGGAGCCACACCTAGCTCAACAAATACCCCATGGAGCCACTCCTAGTCCCCCAAATACCCAAATACCCCATGGAACCATCCCTAGCTCCCCAAATGCTCAAATACCCCATGGAACCATGCCCAGCTCCCCAAATACCCCATGGAACCACCCCTAGCTCCCCAAATACCCCATGGAGCCATGCCTAGCCCCCCAAATGCCCAAATACCCCATGGAGTCACCCCTAGCTCCCCAAATACCCCATGGAGTCACCCCTAGCTCCCCAAATACCCCATGGAGCCACCACCAGCTCCCCAAGCACCCACACACAGGGAATTTTCTCCTGCCCATGTCTTTCCCCAGGGATTTGACGATTTTCCCTTCTTGGTTGTCCAGTCCTCCAGTAAAACTGATTTTACTGAGATCTAAGGCAGGCTGGGTGTCTGTGTTCAGCCAGGGGTGCTGCTGGATTATTTGGAAAGAACTGGCCTTATATAAATTTAGTTGTAATGTGAAGTTGTTCATTTGCTCCCTTCTACCTGAATTTTGCAATTTGCTACTATTTTAACTAAGCCTTGTTAGAGAAAATGGCTCTAATTTGCTTTTGTCTCTCAGATGTGACAAGAGCAATGCACACATTTGTGCCTGGCTGTGTTTTCTCTGTGGCTGAGACTCACCAGTCAAATAAACTATGAAAATTTTAAAAAACCCTAAAACCTGAGGACTGGCACATATCTGACATGGACTTGTGTGAGAGCTCCAGGTTTTCTCACATTTGAGAAAGCTGGCACAAGAACTCACAGATCTGGAAGAAACATCCATGCAGGTTGACTGCACAAATGAATTTAATTGTTTGCACAGGATCTGTTTTGCTGCTTCACACTGTAACAACACTGATCTGATTATTTTTCTTTGCTTTAACCAGCAAAATGTCTCTCATTGGTGTTTGCATAATTAATGCTATAGGATTGGGCTGTGATCCAGCACCATGCCAGGAATTGCTGTGCTCTCCAATCTGCTGCAAAACAGCATTTTCTAGCACATTATTTTTATTCTAATGCTGTAATATGGAAAGCCCTGCAGTGCCCTGGCTAATGTGGCTTCTTCTGTCTCTGCATCACAGTAGTTGGCTCTTCCCTGACCTGGGAGAGCTACAAATCCCATTAGTTTAAAAGCAGCAGCATCCTGACTGTGTTCCTGCTTGTGAACTCCAAGCTGCATTTGTCTGTTAGATGGATCTGCACAGTCTGGCTGTAATTGGGGTGGTTTAAAACCTGCTGGAGCAGCAAAGCACTGCCAGGGGGGAGTCAGGAGAACTCACCCAAGCTTTGTGCAGCAGATTTTGGGATGCAGCTTCACATTTTGACTGAGGGTATTGCAGGGAAACCCATAAGGGCTGAAGCTGTCCTGTCAGGGGTCACATTTGCTGGGTGTGGGATGGACTGGTTTAACTGGGAAACACCTTGGAGATCCCTTTATTATTGCTTCTCTGAATGATCCACAGACTGGTGCTCAAAAGGGAAATCTTTCTTTTGTTTTCAAGAGAAGGGAGTATTAATAATGATAGCACAACCCTCTGGTTACTGTGTGGTGACAGCCAGCAGGAAACACAAGGGATGAAATGAAATAATGCAATCCCAATAATGAAGCAGTGTAATCAATAATGCAATCAAACAGATGATTATACCCTAATAATGAGCACACCCCCTGCTTCCCAGTGAATTCTGCAGCTTGGCTACCTGTGCTTCTCACCAGGCACACAGCCCTTTGTGCCAGGTGGATTGAGGAGAACTTTCCCTACCCCCCTTCAATTTCATTTTTTCTCTCCATCTTCCCCTTGCACACTCCAACCCCCAAAGCCCTTCCCTTCAATATGATGCTTGACCAAATGTGCATTATCTGGCAGGATGATGCATCAAAAATACTTCTGACCCTTCCTCCCTGCTTTGGTACCATCTGGCAGAGAGGTCTTGGACCAGCTCCTTCACCCCTCACTGTCTTTTTTCCACCTGTAAAGCACAAAGTTTGCTGTTCTTGGCCCTGTGGGTGTTTGCCTTGGGATGAGAAGGGTGGTAATTGATACAGATCTCTCTTCATTGCTCTAAGGCAATAGTGGCAAAAAAATCATGGCTTAAATGACTTAACACACCTGGCCCAATATCAGTGAACATCCAGCTGTGCCAGGCATGAAGGAGAGTTCTGACCTGCCTAAAAACCTCTTTGTTTTCTCTTTTTCACTTCCAAAAATGACTTGCAGGGATGGGGGGGGAAGGAAGGTGGGTAAGGTTGTGCTGAACAACTCTCAGTAAGTTTGGGAAGTCTCCTCTTTATCTGGCAGCTGCACTGCTTTGCTGATAAGCCCTGCAGCCAGCTCGATTTGACAGGATAAACCACAGCAAGCAGCAAACTTAATCTCCTTGAGGCAAATGGAAATGATGTCTTCCTGCTGATCTGCCTGTGCAGATCCCACAGGCTGCTGCCAGCAGCAAAGTTTGCTCCCAGGGGCTGCCCTGTGGAAACCCAGGGCACTGGGAATATTTCTGTGTCTGCTCTGGGTGCCCTGACCCCCAGGGCAGCACTGACTCTGACCCTCATCCATGGAGAAAGTTTCCCAGACTCCAAGACAGACTGGAACCCACAAAAGTGTGAAATAGATTACAGAGAGCAGTGCAGGTGTGTCACTTGGTGAGAAATTGAGGTTTTGGTGTTTTTAGTCTGTTGTGGATGGCAGCAAGATGGAGGGCACAGGGTGTTGTCCTGGGTTTCTTCTTCATGCTTCTTCTTCCTCCTTCTCCATGAGTTTGGGTGGCATTTTGTAATTGGGCAGAAAAGTCCCCATTGCAGCTCTGTGGGATCAGTTATTGGGTTAAAAGGGGAAATAATCCAGGTGTCAGTTGTTAATTGGACAGTTTAGTCTGAAAAGCCCTTGTACCAAGAGATTGTTGCCATTTTGTGCCTTCTAATGAAAAGCTGCAGAACTCACAGCAGTGAGACTGTTTTACTGATAAGAAATAATAAACACCTGAGTGTGACCATGAACTGCTGTCTCAGTGCCTTCAATCCAGACCCAGAGATGCTGATCCTGCCCCTTCCATTCCCAAAGGCTTCAGGCTGGAGATGCAGGTGGGACACCCCTCCATGTCCCCAAATTCCCATGAGGCAGTGGAGGATGCTGTCACCACCCTGTTACCCTGAGGGCAGGATTTCCCAGGGAGTTCTTGCATGAGCAGGACACAGCAAGAGATTGCTCCATTTGAGGTCTCTTTCCATAGATGTGATGAGAAAAGAGATCATGTGTGAAATGACCATCCAAACAGGACCTCTGAAATAAAGGAAGAAGAGGCAGAGAGTGAGAGCAGAGTTTTATTGCTGGAAATCTGATGGGGTTTGTAAATCCAGGATAAAAGGAGGAAGAGATTAAGCAAGAACTCTAGAGGGACTTTTGAACAAAAAACAAAAACCCAACCCAAAGAAACTTCCCCAAATTCCTCCAAACCCCAGAGTGTGTTTGTTTAAGACCATCAGCAGAGTGAAGCTGGTGGTGGGACCTCCAGGCCATGCCCCAGCCCAGGAGAAGAGCAGAGAGGAGCATTAGTGCTAAAAGCCCCTACAGGTGGTCCAGCAACACCTGCAGAAAGGCACATAAAAGCAAAGTGCACTTCTGGGCGATTTTCTGAGCTAAAAATACAGGTAAAATAGAGATAAACTTTCCAATATCATTGACAATCCCCTCAGCACAAGGGCAGGTGCAGCTGGGAGGTTTGTGCTGGAGGCAGGGGAGTTGTGAGCACGGTCTGGCAGAAATGGGGAATTTCTACTTGAGCAGATTCTGCTTAGAACTGGGGATAACTTTTGAGTGGAAAACACCTTAAAAGCATTGTTTCTGCTACAGTCCCATGATGAAAGTTGGTCCACTTGAGGCTCTTGGTCTTTTTCTTGCCAGTACTAATGGGGTCACTCAATGCACAGCCTCCAGTTTGGGTTTGGGTTTCTGTTCATGGTTTCCAGGGATCCCACCATGTATCTCCCATTTCCTCTCTTCCATTATTTCATTACTCAAGCAACTTCTATCCTTGTCTCCTACAGAGTAATTACAGAGCTTTACCACTTGGCCCAAGGAAAATCAATTTGATTTAGCACACCAACAGTTAATTTTTAAAGGCATAATTCAGCAAAGAAACTTAAACTCTAAATAAATCAGACAAACTAAATAAGAATGGGATCTCTCCTGCAAATTTATAGGTGGCAAACTGAAATGTCAGGGGGTCATATATTCATCTGTCAATGTGTAATGCAATTAGACAAGATAATTGGGCAAACTAAGTTTTTACAGAGATCTGGAAAATGTATTAACTTTCCTTCACTAGCTCTGATGGCAGTGCAGAGCCATTGGGGGTCTGTGTAAGGTGCAAAACTGAGTCTGGATTTAGGATTAAGGTGGGAAATATTCCAATGGGGAGCCTACACCCAGTCTGCTTTCTCAATGTCTCAGGCACAGCTTAGAGGAGGAACAGTTTGCTGAGTTCCCTTGTGCTGATTGAGCAGGGCTCAATAATGGAAATGGCAGGGGCAGATGTAAATATGAAGCCAGTAATATGTCTTAATTTAATCAACACTTGACAAAAATCCCAAGGAAATAAATAATCTGTTCACTTAGCAGACTTTACTGGGGTAGCTCCAAATCTTTTGTGGCAGTGAAGCCCCAAGCTGAAGTGTAAACAGCAAGAATGATCAGAATTAGAAATTCTGAGCTCTGCCTCTATTTTAGTTTTTTTTTTTCCTAAGGGATATGAAAGATATCTTAAACAGGATCACAAGCAACAGGGAGTCACAGAGACTGGGGCAAGGGGTGCATCCTTCCTCATGCTTAACTTCCCCTCCATTTTTACTCCTTGTGCATGTTGATGTGTTTATTTCTGCCCTGCTATCACTTTATTTCTGCCCTGCTATCACTTTAATAGCTGGCATATTTTAGGCATTGAGTCTGAAATAGCAGCAAGAAAAAGCAAAAGTAAACTCTAAGAGGCAGGTTTAGAATTACCCCTGAATTAAAAAGCAGGCTTCAATATTTAATGATGAGGTACTAAACGATGTCCTGACAATTTTATTAAACTAAATTGAGGCAGCACATTTGATTTAGGCCATCTAAGCTTTCTATTCCCTTGCCTAGGAAGGCTTGTGGTAGTAATCAACTCCCTATATTCAGAGGAAATTGTTTCTTTATGGTTTGAAGTGTGAAGACTCTTCTAGATAACCATATATTGCATCCAGCAGGACCCTCTTTTAGCCCATTCAGCACCAGGAGAAAGGAGCAAATAGTGACAGAATTAAGGGAGAAATTGCAGAGCAATGGCCTCAAACTGATGCAGGGCCCTCATTCAGCAGAGCACTCAAGCACACGTGGAACTTGTAATCTCTGTCAGATTTGATGAGGGGCTTGTGAACCCAAAAGCTTTTCTGCCTTTTTCTCAGATCCATCAGCAGTTCTAATGAAATCAGGCTGAAACTTATGGGTTTCATGCTCTCTAGATCTGTATTGCTGCTGCCTTGCACCATTCAGCCTGGCCATGATGGATATTGGTGGATATTGGTGGATATTGGTGGATATTGGTGGATATTGGTGGATATTGATGGATATTGGTGGATATTGGTGGATATTGGTGGATATTGGTGGATATTGGTGGATATTGGTGGATATTGGTGGATATTGATGGATATTGGTGGACATTGATGGATATTGGTGGATATTGGTGGATATTGATGGATATTGGTGGATATTGATGGATATTGATGGATATTGATGGATATTGGTGGATATTGATGGATATTGATGCCTGCAGCACAGGCTCCTCCCAGCCCTGATTTTCAGCCCCAGGACTAGAGAGCCTTTAAATACAGTATTTTATATCATAGCTGGAGGTATGGAGTTATTTCCTGTGGTGTTTGTGAGGGTCCCCAGGACAAGGTGAGAGATGAGAATCTGACTCCATGTTCTCAGAAGGCTGATTTATATTATTACATCATATTATATTATATTATATTATATTATATTATATTATATTATATTATATTATATTATATTATATTATATTATATTATATTATATTATATTATATTATATTATATTACATTATATTATATTATATTATATTATATTGCATTATATTGCATTATATTATATGGCATTATATTATATTATATGGCATTATATTATATTATATTACATTACATTACATTACATTATATTATATTATATTATATTATATTATATTATATTATATTATATGGCATTATATTATATGGCATTATATTATATGGCATTATATTATATGGCATTATATTATATGGCACTATATTACATTATGTATCATATCATGCCATATTATATCATGTATCATATCATATATCACATCATATATTATATTACATCATATCATATTATATTATAGAATGCTATACTAAAACCATACTAAAGAAATAGAAAAGATACATCAGAAAGCTCAACAAGAATGATAATGAAAGCTCATTACTGACTCAGAGAGTCTGACACAGCTGGCTGTGATTGGTCATTAATTACAAACAATTCACATGGAACCAATCAAACATTCACCTGTTGGTAAACAATGTCAAAGCCACTTTCCAAAGCAGCAAACACAGGAGCAGCAATCAGATAATTATTGTTTTCATTCCTCTCTGAGGCTTCTCAGCTTCCCAGGAGAAAATCCTGGGCAAAGAGGATTTTTCAGAAAATATCATTGTGGCAATTTCCCACAGCCACGAGCCCCTGAGTTGATCAAACAAGAGGCTGTAGCATGGTGGCAGGTTCATTACTGCAATTTGAGCTCCACACAGAAACAGCCACCAGTGAGGGGAAGGATGATCTGTTTGTATGAGCCTGAATTCCCCCAAGATTTAGCATTTAAGGCAATTACTGTGCTATTCCTTCATGCCTCATATACAGGAAGTTCTTGGGCAATTATCAAGTTCAGGGGGGAAAATACACAGATAGAAATGTGGATTTTAAACTGTGTTAGAGTCCTTGCCAGGAAAGCCCATGGCTTGAGCAGAGCTCCCAGGGCACATTGGGAGGATTAAAAAGGATTTGTGTGCTGGGACCCCATGCCAGGTTTGTCTGTCAGGTGATCTCCAGCACCACTGACAGTGTAAATGTTCATCAGACAGACATCACCAGGGCTTGCTGATTTCTCCCTGAGGATGCAGGAATTTTTGGAAATCACCACTTTAGCAAAGCTCTCCAGTAGGAATGGCTGGCTGATGCACAGTGCTGTGAAACCTGGAATTTGAGCATGCAAGGTTAATAAACAGCAGCAAGTCACCATAACTCACAAATTAAAGGCCCCAATTTTCACAGTCGGGCTGCGAGATCTAATTAAGGCTGGTGGAGCAATTCAGTGTTTGGAGAGTAACTGCCTTGTTTAATTTATCCACAGATTTTGCTGCCTTCATTTTTTTTTTTGAAGTAGCAAAGGAAGAGAAAGCAAGACAGAGACCTTTCCCTCAGGACTGTGTCCATCTGCAGCAGAAAGCTTCAGCTCCTCTGTGCTTTGCAGTCTATTATTACTTCTCACTGGTTATTTGCTGGGTAATAGAGGAAGCTGCTGGGTTTATTTTACCTCCTTTATCACTTTAAGCAATGTCAAAGACAGCTAATGCCCACGATGGATGGTTTGCTATTAGAAATATGAATATTATTCAGTGTAATTGGTGCATCACTGTTATCTCAATGGTGTGTGCCTCGGGCTGGATCCTCTGATGGATCTGCAGGCCATTGTGTTGTATCTGACAGAAGGACTGAACAACCCTAAAGTCACCCTCTGTGTCCAAATAAATGAGCAGCTGATCACAAAGCCCACAGGGGGTGAGGCTTTTGGGTATTCCCACCCAGCCAGGTCACTGGGATATCCCTGGTACACCATGGGCTTCTCCTGGACCTAGACAAACAACAAAAAAAGGGAATTATTGAGGCAAATTCATGTTTGATGCTTCCACCTTGGGAAACTAAGCCTCTGTACCATGGCAGTTTTGAGTACCAGGAGCCATTGGATTGGAACATGCCAAGAAATGTTCTTCATTGGGAAGGAATTCTCCCCTGGGAGGGTGGGCAGGCCCTGGCACAGGGTGCCCAGAGAATTTGTGGCTGCTCCATCCCTGGCAGTGTCCAATGCCAGGCTGGACAGGGCTTGGAGCCACCTGGGATGGTGGGAGGTGTCCCTGCCATGGCAGGGGTCAAGAACAAGAGGAGCTTTAAGGTCCCTTCCAACCCAGACCATTCCATGATTCAATGATTCTACTGAATTATATCCACAATAAACCATTTTTTAGCCTTCGGGTAATCAAATACCAGCTGTCAAGTAAAAACAGAGTATCTTGAGTGTGGCCTTTATTTGTATGTAACTATTTGGTTTTAATTGGTAGAGAACACGTTCCCACAGAGGGGTTAGGGTCTGGCAGCCCCTTTTTCTGATATTCAGTGCTGTGCTCTGCTGTGGTGCTGGATTTCTTCTGCACTGAGGGTAGGAACAAGGAAAGGTCTTCTATATATTTTCCAAAGCTGCTCCCTTCCAGGAGGATCTGGGACAGAAAACCACTGAATTAAAGGCATACAGCAATTTATAAACAGGGGAGGTCCCAAGGGAGGATACAATCTTTAACCAATTGGGAGAAACTGGAGGTGGAACACAAGGTGAGGAATACAATGTTTAAACCAATAGGGGAGGAGAACAATTTAAACCAATGGGGTTTCAAGGGTTACAAAATTGATGGAGAAGTTTCCAGAGAAAGGGACAGGCTTGGGGAGGGATTGACATTCAGTGGGAGGAGAACAAAGGGCAGGTCTTTGGGGAGATGGACAGCCAGGGCAAAACCAACAGCACAGGGGGAAAGAACAATCTATTGGTGATAAAATAGGCTATAACAATAGAAAATAGGGGATTTATAAAGCTGACTACCAGGACCAAATTACAGTCAAGGCCACACAGCACAACAGTGCTCAACCTGCCTTGTTCTCTGGCCACACAGACCCCTCTGGTACTCTGGTATCTGCTGTGCTGGAGCCACAGACAGCCCTGCAAGGGCCAGAAAAAGCCATGTTTGGCAGAAAAGCAGAGTGTGACATTGTGCTGCAGCCAAAGAGCCAAAGTGTGAGTGATGAGAGTCACTGTGAGCTCTGCAGCCCCATTTCTCTGCACAGAGAAAAGCAAGGCACAGCTCTTCCCAAGAATATTCTTACCTCATTTGCTGTGCCTGAGTTTGTGCCAAAGCAGAATGCAATGTGGAGATTGTTTACCCACATTGATGGGTTTTGGTTCCTTGGCCTGTCAGGGCCAGGTGTGTGTGTCAGGACTGGCACAAGATTGAGTGCAGTGTTGCAGATTCAGTTTAGATGTAATATAATATAGAATAATATAGTATAAAAAAGTAATTAATTAGCTTTCTGATAGGATGGAGTCCTCCTCATCATTCCCCCTGCCACAGGGGTTGCCTGTGAATTCAGTGAGGGGCTGCTCTGCCCACCCAGGCCTGGCAGCTCCTGCTGGGGGCACAGTCCCTCCTCTCCTGCTTTCCTCAGCCTTTTTTGCTCAAAACCCCAGTTTCCAGTGGTTTCCTGCTTCGTTGCTTTGCTGGTTTGGCTCAGCATCTGCTGCAGGAGCCGGGGGATTCCTCAGTGGGGTTTGTGTTTGATGGGAGACCCTCGGGCCCTGGCTGCTGCTGAAGGAGCTAAACAGCTCACATCAGGTTTTTGAGCACCCACTGCTCCAGATGAAATCAGTGGGGAGCTGCATCCACTTCAAGTTTCAGAGCCCATTTAGCTTTGATTTGCATCTGGTATCTGGGGCAAACTCTGGGAAGTGTCTGATTTCATCCAGTCTCGCCGATGTCTGTGATTTTATCAGCAAGTCTCAGGGTATTTGCTGTGTTTTTTCCTTAACATCCCAGCTTTAACCATCAATTGATCACATCAGAAGTGAGTCACTCAGTTAAAAATAAAAGCTCGTGTCCCCTGAAACATCGGGTTACAGTCAGGAAAACATAGAAGCTGCAAGAAAAAGAGAAGGGAAAGTGCAAGAACCCAGAATTTTCTATTGTGAACATCTTGTAAGGGATCCCTTGGCCAAAAACCAGAATTTTAGGAGGTCTGGGTTTGGTAAACCTGCAGGAGAGGAGATGATGTGAGGTGCTAGAGGGGATTCTGGGTGTTTCCATCTGATTTGGAAAGGAAGGCTGCTCAACCCTACCTTGTTTTATCCCAGGTGAACAATAAAAATATTGGATTTATAAAAGGTAAATGATGGTGTGTGAAAGCAGGAACAAAGGGGTAGAGTGATGCCAGGGACACAGTCCAGAGCAAATATGGGAAGAGCTCTCCTGGTCCATCTGGGTGATGCTCCTGGGTGCTGTGTTTGTGGGAGTTCTGTGCCATTCCCTGGAGAAAAAGCCTTAAAATGGAAAAACATTGAACATATAACTGAGCTCAAGCATTTCTCACTCTAGTTATGGAGCAGCTGCCCTGGGATGGGACTTGCTGGGAAGGCAGGCAGGGCAGGTGGGGTGGGAACACTTCTTCAGCATCTTTTCCCATGGGAGGGGATAACAGAGCAGAGGGCTCCAAGGGGCTTGGAGCAGGAGTCAGGGCTGGGATGGGTTACCCCAGGCATATCCCATCCCATCCCATCCCATCCCATCCCAGTGAGTCACTGGAGCAGAGCATTGCTCATTTTCCACCTTTGCAAAGCTGGAATTTGTCCCCATCAGCATCAATATTCCAGCAGGCTCCCAATATCCACAGCTCCCCTGTGCTGTTTGGAAAGCCAGGCACCTGATAAACGTTTGACCTAAGCTGCCATTCCCATTTTTTACATCTTTTCCTTGCTCTCTCTGCACAGCCAGCACCATTTGTCACATCCCAGGTGAGGGGAAGGAGAGAGGCAGCTCCTGCTCTGTGGCTCTCCCATCCCTGCTCTTCCCATGCAAGAAGGAAAATTCCCTTTAAAACCACAGGGTCAGGGAGCTTTCCTGCATGGACACTGCCCTTTTCTCCACAGCCAGGACTGCTTCCTGGGCAGCTGGTTCTAATTACAGCAGTGGAATTGCAGAGCTGTGCTTGGCCAGCCCAGCTCGGGGCTCCCAGAGCCAGAGGGAATGCTTGGGAATATTCCTCTTCCCTCTCTCCCTGCCCCAGCATTCCCCAGGCTCCACAAACTCTTAACTTTCACACACCATGGGGGGAACAGTCATTGTTATCTCAGGACTGTGAGCCAAGGAGAGAAATAAGAGGACAAAAGAGGAGCTTGTTTTGTTGGGGCTTTTTGTTTCTCCCTCCCCATCTCCATCATTCTTACACTCCCAGCTCTGTCTGCAATCCCAGCCTGTTTCAGGGTATCTCTTGCCAGCCACGGATGCCCTGTGGGATTTCCCTTTCTTCTCCATTGTCTTTGCCTGTTTTCCTGCAGATAATGGGGAATGCAGCATCTTGCAGCATTACAGTTATTCCTGGAAAAACACTGTGCTGGGTGGCTGTGCTGCTGACAAGGGGCAGGATGGCACGAGAGAAATGTCTGGGGCAGAATTGGTGGGGTTGGTGCAATAAAAACTGTTGGGGTTCCACTGGTTCCTCCTCAGAGAAACATCACAGATGTTCAGTTTGGGTCCCCAGGACGAGGTGAGAGTTGAGAATTTGATTCTATGTTCTTAGAAGGTTGATATATCATATCATATCATCATTATACTGTATTATAGAATGTTATACTAAAACTATACTGAAGAAAGAGAAAGGACAAGAAGGTTTAACAAGAATGATAATAAAAGCTTTTGACTGACTTCTCAGAGTTTGACACAGCTGATGGTGATTGGTCATTAAGTTAAAACAATTCACATGAAAGCAATCAAACATTCACCTGTTGGTAACCAATTTCTAGACCACATTCTAAAGCAGCCAAACACAGGAGAAATCAGATAATGATTATTTACATTTTTCTCTGAGGCTTCTCAGCTTTCCAGGAGAAGAAATCCTGGTGAAGGGATTTTTCCAGAAAACATCACAGTGACACAGAGACACCACAGCAGCAGAAATAAAGGAGGAATTTTCATTTCCTATTAAAGCAGGTGTAACTGGGCTGAACCCCAAAAATTGGGGGAATGAGCTGCAGGGCTGCAAGGTTTCCTTTAGTATGGGCTGGGCTGTGCCTTTGTAACAGATAATCATCAAGGAATGCTCATTCTTTCAGTGATTCTGTCTCCTGAGACACCCAACATGTGTGATTTGGGCTGTGCCACAAGAGTCATTCCCCCTGTCAGGAATTAAATTAAACACTTCCCAGAGTTCTCCCTGTGCCACAGGGACCTGCCCACCCTGCCCTGTCCCTGGCAGCCTTTCTTCCCCTCAGAGATGCCAGGAATGGTGAGTGGTGTGTGCCAGGCTCCTGTTTGCCTCCTTTTGGCATCACAGATTCTAAACCCAGTGATTAGGAGTCATTAAAAGCAGCAAATTCCTTATTAACAAAGGCTTTGTGCCATCACTTGGGGCACTGGGTGGCATTTCCAAGCTTTGGCTCTCTCCAGCAGAATCCCTGGCATTTGCCCCTTGCCCATGGCTCTGGGGACTCACCTGTGGCACAGGGAGAGCTCTGGGAAGTGTTTCATTTAGCAACAGTTCTCTTTAGCTTCATACAGCTATTTATTCCTCATCCCATATTTATTTGGATTGCAATGAAACTGCTCAGGAGGAGATTTGGGGTTTTTTCCCCCAAAATTTTGCATCTGCATTTAGAGCCTGGACCTGGGCTTGTGCTTTGCCTGGTGCTTTGTGACAGGGGCAGAAGTCAGGGAGGTGTGAAGAGGAATAATTTATTTAATAAGATGTGTCTTCCTACCTACAAGCTGTTAATGTTATGCTTAGTCCCTGAACCATGAAAGGTTATAAATTACTTGTTTATCTACCTCATTTCTGGATGTTTCCACTCTCTGCATGACATTCAGATCCCTTTTTCTGAATCATTCTGCTTTTGAGAACTTCAAATCACACAGCACTGCTTCTAATGGATCATTTTGAAATAAATTCAGGATTTCTGTGGCTTGTTTTTTCCCCCAGCTGTATCAATTTCTGAGGGCTCTTTTCTCTTTTTTTGGGATGGTGTGTTGTCTAGTAAAACGCCAACTAAAATTGGCATTTAGTTGGCAATAAAACTAAATTAAAAGTTTAGTTAATAAACTAAATAATAAAAATCTGGGGGGATATTTAGGGGGAAGTCTCTGTCCAAGGTGCATCCTGGATGTGAGGGCTCCAGGGAAACTCAGCTGGATTATTCCCTGTGCATTCCCAAGCCACTTTTATTTCCCAATCACTGATACTTGGACAGTGTCTAAATATCCAAATGGGTAAGGAGAGGGAAAAAAATGGAGGAGTTTGGAGAACTGTGTGAAATTCAGAGCAAGAAGAACAGAGGAGGAGGAACAAAGTGCCCCAAAGCAAAGGAACAGGCTCCAGGCAGGGAAGAGGATACAGGGACATTTCATTTTATCATTTCTTTCCTCTTGAAAATCTTATTTCTCAAAACCCACCTGACAAGTTCAGCAGTTTCACTCAAAAAAAAAAATCCTGAAACTATGAGAGACAAGTGGTAAAATTGGCTCTGGGGATTGTGGGACTGTTGGTCAGGCCATGTCCTGGGAAATCAAGATTAGAAAAAAACATGGATTTTTAAAGGCTGTCCTGAACTGATTAAATGTCAGAGAATCACCCCAGAACTGCTCTAAAATTTTAATAGAAATAGTTTAAATTTTTTAAGTTCATCTGAACATCCCTTAGGACGTAGAAACCATACGAACAAAAGGGTGATGGGCAAAAAGGGACAGAATGAATGGTTTAATGAAATCAGGGACATTTTTCAGTGTCTGGTTTTAATAAATGGGTCATGCAAAAAGAGTCCCCAAATTTCCTAACCCTAAAACTAATGTGAGACATACCAAAATAACCTGTTCATCAAACAGAAACCAGAAAATTAAGCAAAACTTCTAAAAGAATAATCCATTTTCCTCTGGGCCAGGCTACATCACCACAATCAACCCACCTCGTTGTTTCAGAGGATGCAGAAGAATTTGCTACATACATTTTTTTTTTTGCTAAAACATTTCAAAGCAAAGTTTATTTGTTCACATTCTGTTGCTAATTCCTCTTGTAAATATTGTGTGAAGTGTTTGTTGTTCTTTTAAACTGTGAGCAGCTGTAGTGGTCTGGGAGACAGCACTAATGAACAGATGTGTATGGCAGGAAAAAAAAAGCTATTATCTTCCTTTTGTTCACCAAAACTTGTTAATTTGGGAGTGTTTGCATTTCAAGCTGCAATTTTATTATCCACCAAAGGTGTAATAGTGGGCTTTAGAAGCTGAGATAATTTTTTTGCCTTCAGTTTTTCTTTTCCCTTATTTACCTATCTGCAAAATGAAAATCCATGAATTACCTATTCCAGCCCAGCTTCCTACTGGCTCCTTATGTTCTGCAAGAAGCTCATAAAAAACAGACTGGGGAGAAGTCAGCTGTAATCAGTGGAAAATGAGAGTTCCCAAAGCCCTGAACAGTTCACATGAGCATCACTTGTATAAGAAAACAAAATAAGGGAAGGATTGGGCATCCCTGAACTTCCATTTTCATGCCTTTAGCTGCCTGTGGTCTAATTGTGGCCTTACCAAATTCAGAGGAATTTTTCTAATGTTTCAGTAGGAGCAGACTTAGGGATTGTTGGGATGGTTGTGGCTGTTGCTGTTCTCCATGAGATGTTTGGAATTTTAGGGAGAGACCTACAACAGGCAGGATTCAATCAGGCTGGCATTGCTGGGGTGATTTATGTCTCTAAACCACCACCAAAAGCTGGAAATTACTAAAAAGCTGTGTACAAGTGGTGTTGGCCATCTTAGGCCTTCAGCCATGCTCCTGTGGGAAACTGAGTTTTTGAGGTGTTAAATTCCTTGGGTGGAGATCAGAGAATGGTCTGTTAATGGATTCATGACAGGAGATTATGGCAAAGAAAATCAAATAATCTCCCTGACAATCCAGGAAAACTTCCTGCAGATCCCTTTGTACTGCCCTGTGTGGAGGTGTGGAAATCCAGCTGAGCACCATGGACCTAGAGAAATCCAAACCAGGGGATTTTCACTCCTTCCCTCTGATTCTTCCTGAAAACACAATATATGCACTTGGACACATTGAATAAACAATACATACATTTACAACCATATATAGATTGTGTATGTATGTGTACACACACACACACATATATATATATATTTATGTGTGTGTATATGCAAAAAATAAATATATGTATCACTTTGAGGTGTATTTCCCCAGCCTGAATCTCTCTTAATTTCATCATTTTTATTTCTGCCTCTGCCCTTTTTCAAACTATTAATTTCCTGCCTGACATGTTGTCACCACGTCCAGCCCTGTGTGTCACCCACTGCACCAGGGGTCCCTTTTAACCTCTGCTGTAATTGAGGATTCCAGTTCCAGGGCATTGGGGTGACTCTGCTGTGCCACCAAGTGAAGGTGAGAGGATTTTGGGGTCACCCCAGACCAGGTGATGTCCCCTTTGCAATGGGAACCTGTTATTATGCAGCTTGAAACCTACAGGCATCCACCTCATGCTGCACACTCATCTCTTATTTATTGTCCACCATTTAAATTAAGTCACATTTACTGTGGCTCCAAGGCATCTTCTCCCCCTTGAATCTCTCTTTCCAATTATTTTCCCCCAGATGTCATTAGCTGGGATTTGCCAGGTTGCATCTCATTTTGTTTTCTGTCTTTTTGCTTAATAACAAAAAAACACGAGGGGTCACTTTGAGGCAGTGGAACTAATGGGCAATCATGGATATTACAGAAGCTTGAAAAATTATTAAGGTGATGAAATCTTTCTAGTGCTACATGCTAATGAGACCCCAGCATGGGGCTGTTTCTGAGATAATCCTATTTCTAGGCTGATTGAAATATCATTGTGAGTGTTTCCTTCTAAATCTGTACGTTCTAAGGATCCATACATTTGGCTTTCCATGAAATTGGAGTTTGTTTTTCATGAATTCCTGTATGAAACAGATTAGGGGGGTGCTTGTAAAATCTTCTTGAGCTGCTGTTGTTGGGCATTTTGTGATGGAGGGACAGTCTGGGGTGGGCAGTGGGGCTTGGAGTGCTGCTCCTGCTGCCCACAGGCACCAGAGCCTCCCTGCCAGGGCTGTGCCCACAGCACAGAGGGGCACTGAGGAGCCTGCTGGGCTGCAAGGAGCTGAATTTTAACCTCCTTGGGATTTTAAACAAGGGGGGATTTTTACACAAGTCTTGGGAAATGGCCATATGGATGGTCCCATCTGAGAGATCCTGTTGTGGTGTTGTGAGGTCCCCAGGAGGAGGTGAGAGATGAGAACTGACTCCAAGCTCTCAGAAGGCTGATTGTATTATATTAATTATATTATATTATATTATATTATATTATATTATATTATATTATATTATATTATATTATATTATATTATATTATATTATATTACGTTATATTACGTTATATTATGTTATATTATGTTATATTATGTTATATTACATGATATGGAATTATATTACATTATATTATATTATATTATATTATATTATATTATATTATATTATATTATATTATATTATATTACATTATATTACATTATATTACATTATATTACGTTATATTACGTTATATTACGTTATATTACGTTATATTACGTTATATTACATGATATGGAATTATATTATATTATATTATATTATATTATATTATATGGAATTATATTATATGGAATTATATTGAATTATATGGAATTATATGGAATTATATACTAAAACTTTACTAAAGAAAGAGAAAGGAGACCTCAGAAGGCTCAACAAGAAAGAATAACAAAACCCCATAACTGACCAGAGTCCTGACACAGCTGGACTGGGATTGGGCATTAAATTAATACAATTCACATGCTGGGTAAACAATTCTCCAAATCACATCCCAAAGCAGCAAAAGGGGGAGAAGCTGAAGCTTCCCAGGAGAGGAAATCCTGGCCAAGGGATGTTTCATAAAATATCACAGTGACGAGTTTCCTCTTGCCAGGACAGCGTGGTACTGTGGGCTGGGCTGGTGTGGGGAGGGAATATTTTCTGTGTGAGCCCCAGCTAACACCCAGTGCAGTTCCCAGCAATCCCTGAGTGATTGCTACATGGAACTGGGGTGGTTGTGTGGCACTGTGGTGGTTAACAGGCTGTCCCTGCCAGGAGGGAGCTGTCACGAGTGCCAGGCACTCAGGCTGCTCAGCCCTTGGCTCACGGGATCACCACGGGCTCCTCGTGGCCAGGGGAGGATGAAATGAAGCACAAGGGAAGAGCTTTTCTCTGCATGACCCCCTCCCTGGGCTTTGGGTGACTTTTATTCACTCCAGGGGCTGAGTAAAGCCCCAGTCTGGGCTCGGCTGGAATCAACATCTGTGCCTGAAAAACTGCACTAATGCAGGGAACACATGATGAAAAGTGGGGATTGTGAGCAGGGATTTTTTATTCAGTACAAGGAAAATTCTCTCCCCAGAATGAATGGCAGCTATTCATGTCAATGAAAGGAGAGACAAGGAGTCAGGACAATTTTACTAACCCTTAATAAGGCTCCCAATCTATTTATAAATGGCCATGGATGTGTGGCTCTGCTTTCAGCTGAAGACTGATGGCAAGAGTTCAGTTCAACCTCGTTTTTTTCTTTTTCCTTAATGCTCTAAAACTCATTGTGGACTTTGTTGCTGGTTTTCCTTCAGTCAGATGCTGCTGGTGCTGCAGCTTGGTCCCTCCTCACCCAGGGATGACTGCAGGGCTCTTGGGAATGCCTTCCTTACAAAGCCAAGACCTCTTCCTCCTCCTCTTCCTCTTCCTCCCCCTCCTGAGGAACCCTTGTTGTCCCATCAGAGATCTCCCTTTGATCCTCACTGACCCTTTCACCTGTCCTTCAGCTTCACCTTTGCAGATACAGATCACCCTCCCTTATCTACTGAGTCTGAGCTGCATTTGAGTGACCTGGAATTGTATTTGATCAGCCCCTGGAAGGATGAATCCTGTGGGATTTACACCTCCAGCACAGGAGGACATGGTGGCTTCCTCCTGTGCCACTTTCTTTCCAGCTTCAGGGAATTGTGAGCTTGAAACCGTCCCTGATAATCCAAGATAATTCCTGTTTGTTCCCCCCTTGATGCTGCTTTGACTCCCTTGAACAGCAGCTTAAAATTTCTAAGTAACCTATAAAATATTTTTATAGATTATATCACTTTATAATTCTATTAATAATTCTTTAAATTTTATAGTTCTATTAATGGTGTGTCAAAAAGTGCCTGTTCAAAAATCCCAGCACCAACCCAGTTTTGTCCAGTGTTGGATGGAGGCAGTGCAGGTTCAGCAGGGCTGGGGTGGGAATTGATGCCATTAACTGTGGTTTATTGACTTGGAGGGAAACCTTTCATTCTAGACTTCATAGGAATTGTTGCTGCTTTGTTGTTTTTTGGGTTTTTCTGTTTTTAATATATCGAGCTGCATTCTCAGAAATCACCAGATGAAATCTCTGCCTGTTCCCTGTCTCAGGCACCCATAATGATAAATTTGGGCTCTAAAACTGCACTGCTGTTATCATGTGCATTCCTGTACTGCAGTTTATTGCCTTCAATTGTATATATATATTTTCTTCCCATGTCTATTCACACTCTTTCAAGTGCAGAAAATGAGATTTGTACACCCACTGAATAATGCCATGCACCAAACCCCAGCTGGAGGGAGAGGACACCACTGTTGTACCTTCCACAGACTCTTCTCAGGTGGTTTTGTTTGAAATATTGTGGGGAAATTCAGGAGGGAGAAAGGTTTCTGCTTGGCTGCTGAGATAATTTTCTCTGGGATCATATTCCAGAAGGCTTCCCTTGATATTTTACATCACATGAAGCTGTGACCCCTTTGGCTCTGTGGCATATGTGTCTTAAAAACACATTCTTTGCATAAAAGCCTTGGAAATGCTCTGAAGCCTGAGACTGCAGCAAGGACCAAATCCATGTGATGTTGTCATAACAACAAACAATAATTTGAAATGCAGATTTTTCTTCTCTCCTCTTTGGTTGTGATTGAAAGCTGTGGAAAATGGGGGATTTGCTGCACTGAGATTGTTCCTATTAGAATAAGAAGGTGATAATGGGAGCTGGTAGGATGCCTGAGGGATCAGGAGGATGGTTTATGAATACTCCTAAACTGTAACACAGCTAAACCAAGAGCTGGTTGTGTTTCTGTGATGGTCTGTCCTGATCTTTCTGCTGAGCCTGTAGGACTGGTGTGACCTGGGGGCATCTCTGGGATCTCTGGAACAAACAAACAAACAAACAAGCAGCTTTCCTGCAGGTAAAGCCTGAACTCCCAGCCCTCTGACCAACCTGTGCAAATTGCAGCATCTTTGGTGTTTGTTTCCAAACAGCTGTTCCATCCCTTGGAGCAGATGAAGGGAGTTTGATGGGTTATTTACAAATAGCTTTTGCTGCTTAAAAAATAGAGTTTTCTTTTTGTGAGGAAGGAGCTGTGTGATTCCCCAACTATTGTACTTGTGGGGGATGAAGGAAGGAATGATGGATCTGACTCCATGGTCTCAGAAGGCTAATTTATTATTTTATGATACTGTATTATATTAAAGAATATTATCCTAAACTATACTAAAGAATGCAGAAAGGATACTTACAGAATGCTAAAAAGATAATAATGAAAACTCCTGACTCTTTCCAGAGCCCTGACACAGCTTGGCCCTGATTGGGCAAAGAGTGAAAACAACTCACAGCAGAACCCAATGGAACAATCACCTGTGGGTCAACAATCCCCAAACACATTCCAAAGCAACAAAACACAGGAGAAGCAAACGAGATAAGAAGTGTTTTCCTTTTCTCTGAGGTTTCTCAGCTTCCCAGGAGAAAAATCCTGGGTGAAGGGGTTTTTCAGAAAATGTGAATGTGACACCCCACATCTGTCACTTCATCAGCCACTGCTGCTGTCACCTGCTTTTGTGCTGCTGCTGGTGGTCAGGCTCAGCTCCCATCCCTATCCATCCCATCCCATCCCATTAACATCCATCCCATCCCACCCCACCCTGTCCCCATCCCATCCCAAGATCCTTACCCCCTTCTCCATCCCCATCTCATCCCAACATCCTCATCCCCCTTTCCATCCCCACCCCATCCCATCTCATCCCATCCCCCCCATCCCCATCCCTATCCCATCCCATCCCATCCTCATCCCCTTCTCCATCCCCATCCTCATCCTCTTCTCCATCCCCATCCCATTCCAAGGTCCTCATCCGCATCTCCATCCTCATCTCATCCCAACATCCTCATCCCCCTTTCCATCCCATCCCCATCCCAATCCCCATCCCCATCCCCATCCCATCCCCATCCCCATCCCATCCCATCCCCATCCTATCCCAAGATCCTTACCCCCTTCTCCATCCTCATCTCATCCCAACATCCTCATCCCCCTTTCCATCCCATCCCATCCCACCCCATCCCATGGATCCCATCCCCATCCCATCCCTATCCCTTTCCATCCCATCCCCATCCCCATCCCCATCCCATCCCATCCCATCCCATCCCATCCCATCCCATCCCCATCCCCATCCCATCCCATCCCATCCCATCCCATCCCATCCCATCCCATCCCCATCCCCATCCCATCCCCATCCCCATCCCATCCCATCCCCATCCCATCCCATCCCATCCCCATCCCATCCCCATCCCCATCCCATCCCCATCCCCACCCCATCCCATCCCATCCCATCCCATCCCCATCCCATCCCATCCCCATCCCCATCCCATCCCATCCCATCCCCATCCCATCCCATCCCCATCCCCATCCCATCCCATCCCATCCCATCCCCATCCCATCCCCATCCCCATCCCATCCCATCCCCATCCCCATCCCATCCCATCCCATCCCATCCCCATCCCATCCCCATCCCCATCCCATCCCCATCCCCACCCCATCCCATCCCCATCCCCATCCCATCCCATCCCATCCCATCCCATCCCATCCCATCCCCATCCCCATCCCATCCCATCCCCATCCCATCCCATCCCATCCCCATCCCATCCCCATCCCCATCCCATCCCCATCCCCATCCCCATCCCATCCCATCCCCATCCCATCCATCCCATCCATCCCATCCCATCCCTCTCCCCACCCCTCTGTACATCCCCAGCCATTCCTGTGCTGCCTCTCTGAACCCACAGGGTGCAGCCCTCCTTCCAGATGGGGATGAAGCATTTTTATCTAAATTATTCCAGATTTTGTGAGTTGCTCTCCACTGTTCAATGCAGGGTGCAGGAGCAAGCCATGGGGAGGGAGGGGTGAAAGTGCAGCCCAGGGCTGGCCACTGCCTCACTTCAATGTTTTATATCCAGATAAGAAAAAATCACACTCTGCACGTGAGCTCCAGCCTGATTTCTCTGCCCTTTCTGGCTTCATTCCTGCTCCTTTTGTAACTTTTCATGTTTCATGATGCCTCAAATGTCAGAAACCTTCTTATTTTCCTTGATAGGTTTGTGATTTCCTTAGTCATCCATATCTGTCCTCGCTCTTCTCTTGTTCTCATATCTGTGAGAAGCCAACTCATTTCCTGAGCTTTACACAAGGGCTTTTTCTTTTCCTTTTTTATTTCTAATCTTCATTTCCTTTCCCTGTCCATCCTCTTTTCACTCCCTCATTTCTGCCTTTCCTGTTACACCAGCACTTTCCTCACAGCCTGGGTAAAACCAGTTAAATTTTTATAAAAGAATAATCATAAAGTGAATACACCTGGTATATCAACACAGGCAAGATTTGTTCTGAGCAGTGTAAATATTCTCAAGATCTCAGAACCCTTGAAATGAATCTTCCACCCTTTGGAAAAGGTGCCAGTGGCATTTGTTGGTGCTCTGGAGATGCAGGACCAAGCAGGAGAAGCACATCAGCAGCCTGCAGCTATTTCAGACATATCTCACCACATCATCTATAGAAACAGCTGTTAGACACAAAAAAGATGGGGAAAAACCAGACACGAGCCTTAACTGCAATTATTTCTAGTGGCAGGTGCAATCTCCAAAGCTGCAGAGATTTCTGCTTGCCTCAGATAAGTCTCTCAGCTCTGGATGTCTCTTTTGGAGCCTCTTTCAGAGCTGCTTTGCTGCAGAGCTGGGACAGCCTGGTGGCTCTGGCCAGCCTGAGACCCAGGCTGCTGCCACCACCCCTCTGCTTCCCCTGCAGTGCCCCAGACTTGATTTGCACCCCACAAATTCAGTTTATTAACTACCTTGTCTTTCTTAATAATAATTCTGGAGTAAACAAGCCTTATTCAATAATAATTTGATGTTTAGGACAAATCACTGCTATGGCTGCTGCAGCAAGAGCAGTGGTTTCATTGAGAGATTTTGATATGTAAAATTACCCTCTGTGTTTTATTCCTCGTGGTGGAATTTATTCCTTCTCCCCTCCCTTGCCTGCAGGGTCACAGTTGCAGCCTCTCTCCCTCCCATCTTTCTTAGCAAATACCAAAGCAACACATTCTTAATATTTCAGCAACATCTATTTCCTCTGTCAGCAATCCAATCCCACCGTGTCTCCAGAGGCCACTTGAGTCTCTTTCAATGATCCTTTTTTGTATTCCACACTTGGAAAGGAAAAAAAAAAAAAAAGGGAAAAACCAGTATTTGTATTTAAACCAGTATTTGTATTTGTCTTCAGCCTTGGTGCAATTCTCATTTTCTGTCTGGTGCTGCTGCCCTGAACCCCCTGCCCAGCTCTTCCTGCACCCTGTGCCCCATTTGCTCTGCCCTCATGGGTCAGGGCCTTATTTCCCCCAGGATTATTCCAACACCTCCCCATTCCTGCACCATCACACATTTATTTATTTATTGCTGCCTAACCCCAGGGCTTGACTATTTTTTTTTTTTGCACTGTTTTCACCCCTTCTGTGGCCTCAGTTGTTTTCTGCAGTAATTCCATCCTCAGGCTTTTTGTGGCTGCATTTTGCCCATCAGGAGGAAGTCCCAGACCTTGGCTAATGAGAAGTGCTGGGTTTGTGCTGCAGCAGGTGATGGCTGGGGCAGGGGGCTGTGAGCACAGGCCACTGTGTGTTAACCAGTGTAATTCTGCATTTCATCTGAGAGGTGGATAGGGATGAATAAAATCAGCCCCAGAGACACAAAAACTTGGCAGCTTTCAGGTTATGAAATACCTGAAATGCACTTATTCATCAGGCTGCATTCACAGGCAGGTCCCATCCAGCCATGAATTTGTACTCAAAAAGCAAATTGTCTCCTCCTGCCCATGAATAAAGCACGTGAACTTCTGCAGTCCTTCTCCCAAGGCTTGAACACACGTGGCAGAGTTGGTGCTCTCTGCAGTTTTACCCATCTGTGATGGGAAAATTGGTGTATTTTGCAATGGAAATAATCAACATAAAATCCCAACACAGACAACACAAGTCAAGATGAATATGTTCCTGTTAGTGGATCAAAGTAAGCACTAGATTTCCCATTAAGGCCTGTTTTAAACTCAAAGTGTGCATTAAAAGCCCTAACAGGTTTATTTACAAATAGTTTGATAACACATCTTAAACCACATTCCTCTTATTCCAGATAGGATCAGGGTTTTACTGTAACTGAAACTGGCCCTGTGCTGCTCTAGCATTTCACCCAGCAGGATCAGACCAGCCAGGCAGCAGAAATTAATTCCCATCCTGGGGAGGAGTGGGTGTCTGGGAGCTGTGCATTCCCTGTGGGACACCCTGGAGGGGCCCACACCTCATCTGAATGCTCTGCATGGGCACCAGGAGTAGGAGAAGCAGTGCTTGGAAAAGCAGTATTATTTTCTGATAGGTCCCAGGAATGTATCTGAGTTGTGGTGCTTTGTCCTCAACCCAGAATTTGCATTTCTGTCTGCCCAGGATGTGTTTGATCCCAGCATGAAGGGAGCCCAGGCTGCTTTTTTATCCTGTGTTAACAATCTCTCCTTCAGCATTTTGCCCTTTTCCTTGTAACCAAGCAGCCTCTCCAGAGCTCCTTAGAGTTTGTGGGAGAGTCCAGGTTAAAGCTGTTAAAACTGGTGGGTTTTTTAACCTGGAGCAGCAGAATTCTGTGTTTCATTGTGCCAGCAGAGTGAGGCATTTGGACAGGCAATGCTCCACAGAGAGAGGCAGCAGCTGGTCCAGGCCTTGCTGAGTCCCTCTGATATTCCCTTGAAGTGGAGAGCTGTGGAGAGCCATCCACTGGGATCACAGGCTGCCTTTCCACATCTGAAACAGCCATGGATAATCCTGGCTGCATCAAAAACCATGGCCAGGTCTGCAGCTCCTCCAGATGCTGGCTGCTGCCATGGCTAATCTGCTTCTGGGCAGTTCCTGCCCTTTCAGCTCCTTGCTGTGGGCTGTGTGCTGCACACGTGGAGCTGTGCTGGCCCAGGAGGACACAGAGGATTCCATAATCCCCTTGGAGCAGCCTCAGAAGTCACTGACAGCCACTTCAGTGGGAGCTGTGAGGAGAATTTTTAATTCCCCTCTTTGCAGCATGAGACATTTTCAGCCTGCATGGCTCTATTATGATGCTAAGGAGTCTCAAACAGCACTTTTTTCTTTCTGCTGATGTCATTTTACATCAAATACAGGGTGTCATTGCTTTGGTGGCAGAGCAGGGAGTGGCTGTGGAGGCCCTGATGTCCCGTGCAGCCTCAGAGTGCTGGGACTTTGTGGAAGCTCTTGAGCTTCTGCAGTTCAAAAAATTTGTTCATCGTTTGAAAAGTGAGTAAAATTAGGTGAGGTATGAGGAAGAGGAGAATTTCTGGCTGTGAGGGTGGGCAGGCCCTGGCACAGGGTGCCCAGAGAAGCTGTGGCTGCCCCTGGATCCCTGGAAATGTCCAAGGCCAGGCTGGATGGGGCTTGGAGCAGCCTGAGATGGTAAAGGTGTCCCTGCCCATGGCAGGGTGGAACAAGATGAGCTTTAATATCCCTTCCAACCCAAATCATTCTATGATTCAATGATATTTCCATCCAGCCCAAGAGAAAACCACTCTTTTTAGGCTCTTTTGTTCTCACAGGTGTAGCTGAGCTGCTGATAGAAAATCCTTGGTGAGGTTGGCAGAGCTGCTCCCGTTGCCGGCGGCTCCCGCGCGTTTCCCTCGACACCACGTTGGAGACAAGTGTCTGTCAGTGATTTTGGCAGCATCACAGCTCCTTTTAATCAGCTCTTTAAAGACTTCACAGCTGGTGGCCAAACTCCTGCTGCAGATTCAATGGAGCAATTTACTCCTCAGCTTCTCACAGTGCCTGCATCTATCGCACAGTGGCACGGTGTGCTCGGAGGGGTGGGACAGAGCTCAGCTGTCCCTGCATCTCTGACACCCCTGCACTGGCACAGGGCATGCAGAGCTCTGGGGGACATCTGCTGGAGATCAGACCAATGCAAGCAGCAGGAGACAGCAAAACACAGGGAGCATCTCCTTTGGTTTCTCATGGAGATGGGCAGCGACCACAAGAATGAGATGCATGCACCAGGGGACACATTTTCCAGAACATTTCATTTTCTAGAGTGTTCATTCTAGAACATTTTCATGCTCTAACTTGTCATTTCACTGGCACAGGAGGATGCAAAGCTTTGGGGAACATCTGCTGGAGATTGGCCAATGTAAGCACAGGGTGCACCTTTGGTTTCTCATGGAGATGGTCAGCCACCACAAGAACGAGATAATCTTATCCATCCCTCTCCCATGCACCAGGGGACACATTTTCTATGTGAAACACAGAAATTCTAGAACTTTTTCATGTTCTAATTTGTCATTTCACTGGCACAGGAGGATGCAAAGCTTGGGGAACATCTGCTGGAGATCAGGCCAATGCAGGCAGCAGGAGACAGCAAAACACAGGGAGCATCTCCTTTGGTTTCTCATGGAGATTGTCAGCCCACCACAAGAACGAGATAATCTTATCCATCTCTCTCCCATGCACCAGGGGACACATTTTCTATGTGAAACACAGAAATTCTAGAACTTTTTCATGTTCTAACAGGGAGCATCTCCTTTGGTTTCTCATGGAGGTGGTCAGCCACCACAGGAGTGAGATAATCTTATCCATCTCTCTCCCATGCACCAGGGGACACATTTTCTAGAACATTTTCTAGAACATTTCATTTTCTAGACTGTTCATTCTAGAACATTTTCATGTTCTGACTTGTCATTTCACTGGCACAGGAGGATGCAAAGCTTTGGGGAACATCTGATGGAGACTGGCCAATGCAAGCACAGGGTGCACCTTTGGTTTCTCATGAAGATGGGCAGCGACCACAAGAATGAGATAATCTTATCCATCCCTCTCCCATGCACCAGGGGACACATTTTCTATGTGAAACACAGAAACTCTAGAACATTTTCATGTTCTAACTTGTCATTTCACTGGCACAGGAAGATGCAAAGCTTTGGGGAACATCTACTGGAGATCAGACCAATGCAAGCAGCAGGAGACAGCAAAACACAGGGAGCATCTCCTTTGGTTTCTCATGGAGGTGGTCAGCCACCACAGGAGTGAGATAATCTTATCCATCCCTCTCCCATGCACCAGGGGACACATTTTCTAGAACATTTCATTTTCTAGACTGTTCATTCTAGAACATTTTCATGTTCTGACTTGTCATTTCACTGGCACAGGAGGATGCAAAGCTTTGGGGAACATCTGCTGGAGATTGGCCAATGTAAGCACAGGGTGCACCTTTGGTTTCTCATGGAGATGGTCAGCCACCACAAGAATTAGATAACCTTATCTATCCCTCTCCCATGCATCAGGGGACACATTTTCTATGTGAAACACAGAAACTCTAGAACATTTTCATGTTCTAACTTGTCATTTCACTGGCACAGGAAGATGCAAAGCTTTGGGGAACATCTGCTGGAGATCAGACCAATGCAAGCAGCAGGAGACAGCAAAACACAGGGAGCATCTCCTTTGGTTTCTCATGGAGGTGGTCAGCCACCACAGGAGTGAGATAATCTTATCCATCTCTCTCCCATGCACCAGGGGACACATTTTCCAGAACATTTCATTTTCTAGAGTGTTCATTCTAGAACATTTTCATGCTCTAACTTGTCATTTCACTGGCACAGGAGGATGCAAAGCTTTGGGGAACATCTGCTGGAGATTGGCCAATGCAAGCACAGGGTGCACCTTTGGTTTCTCATGGAGATTGTCAGCCCACCACAAGAACGAGATAATCTTATCCATCCCTCTCCCATGCACCAGGGGACACATTTTCTATGTGAAACACAGAAATTTTAGAACATTCTCATGTTCTAACAGGGAGCATCTCCTTTGGTTTCTCATGGAGATGGTCAACCATCACAAGAATGAGATAATCTTATCCATCCCTCTCCCATGCACCAGGGGACACATTTTCTATGTGAAACACAGAAACTCTAGAACATTTTCATGTTCTAACTTGTCATTTCACTGGCACAGGAAGATGCAAAGCTTTGGGGAACATCTGCTGAAGATCAGGCCAATGCAAGCAGCAGGAGACAGCAAAACACAGGGAGCATCTCCTTTGGTTTCTCATGGAGGTGGTCAGCCACCACAGGAATGAGATAATCTTATCCATCTCTCTCCCATGCACCAGGGGACACATTTTCTATGTGAAACACAGAAATTCTAGAACTTTTTCATGTTCTAACAGGGAGCATCTCCTTTGGTTTCTCATGGAGGTGGTCAGCCACCACAGGAGTGAGATAATCTTATCCATCTCTCTCCCATGCACCAGGGGACACATTTTCTAGAACATTTTCTAGAACATTTCATTTTCTAGACTGTTCATTCTAGAACATTTTCATGTTCTGACTTGTCACTGCACTGGCACAGGAGGATGCAAAGCTTTGGGGAACATCTGATGGAGACTGGCCAATGCAAGCACAGGGTGCACCTTTGGTTTCTCATGAAGATGGGCAGCGACCACAAGAATGAGATAATCTTATCCATCCCTCTCCCATGCACCAGGGGACACATTTTGTTCTAACTTGTCACTGTCAGCAGCAGCACTGCTCCTTACAAGCACCTAAAAGGAGTCTGGACTGAGGTGGGGCTCAGTCTCTTCTGCCATGTCTCAAATGAAAGAACAACAGGAAATGGCCTTAAATTGTACCAAGGGAGGTTCAGATTAGATATTAGAAATTTTTTTTCCCCTAAAAGAGTGGTCAGGTATTGAAATAAGTTGCCCAGGGAGGTGGTGGGGTTGCCATCTCTGGAAATAAAACCCAATAAGCACCTGGGATGCCATGAAATATTCAGTTGCACCTTGGGATGTGGGACTATGCTGTAATCCAGGCAACATCTAATCAAGGTCCAGACCCAACTCTGGCATTTAAATAACTCTTACTCCATCTTAAAGCTATGTTGGAACTATCTTTACGTTTTTAGGGACCAGCCCTTATATTTCATTTTGGATTTTCTGTGTTAAGCAGAACAACAGCATTTTTCCTGCAGCTGAAAAGCTTAATTTCTCTGCCTAAAACAAAGCCCAAGTCCTGTTTCTCTGATCCTGGGCTATTTGGCAGCGTGCTGGAAATCACTCTATTCACAGGAGACATTATTACCAGGAATACAAGCAGGTTATTATTACTCCTGCTCAGCCTGGCTTTTGATGGGTCTCTCCAGGATCTGTTTCTATTCACTGTTTATTTTCATTAGTGGTTTGAATGATAGAAGTGATGATATGGTTACAGAACCTGCAGCTGATAAGGGTGGGAGCTTTTTTCAGCCCTCTGGAGCTCAGCATTGTGACTCAGGTTGACCTTGGCTCGTGGAACTCCTGCTCTGCACAAGATGAAATTCAGTATCAGGGGGAGCAAAGTCTTTTTCTTAGTAGGGCAAAATCAGCTCTGAAAAGTGGGGGAAAGTGACCTTGGCAGAAATGTTTGCTAAAAGGATTTGGGGTTTACTCTGGGTCACAGTAAATCCACCTGGAGTTTAGTAACCCTCACCAGGTGGTTTAAGGCTGTGGTCAGTCTCTCCTGGGAGCCTTGCAGCTCCTTTGTGGGATCTTCAGCACTTGAATATGAAGAGTTTAATGGAAATTGTGGAGGTCCACGCACTGAAAAATGGCTGCAAGCTTTTGGTTTGGATTTTAAAGGTATATTTGGATTTTAAAGGTGTATTTAGAGTTTTTATTTATTATTTAACTCCATTGTTGAAATATGAAGGCTATTTTCACGAGGTGCACTGTGGGCCAGTGCTTCTCTCAGAATAAGACAGGTTTTTACTGCATTTCTTAGCTTCAGCCAGTTAGACAAGTTCTCATTTAATCATGGCAGGACTGACCCTATTATTAGGCAAGTCCATCTTTGTTAGGTTTTCACCAGAATAAAATAATATCTGACCCATAACAGATTCCCTTTCAATGAACTACTGGCAAAGCTCCTTGTGAAGGCTCTTGTTCGAATAAATTCTTGGCAGAGCTCTGGATAATGAGATTTCCATTGAATAAGCTGTTAGCAGAGCACCTTTTAACTCAATTCAGAGGGTTAGAGAGCAGCCCTGAGAGCCAGGACTGTCCAGCTGGGTCTCTGGCAGAGGCACTGGAGGAGCAATGTCCCTGTTCCCAGGAGCAGGACACTGCCACCTCCATGGTCAGGCCATGTGAGGCTTGGAAATTCCTCTAAAATCATCACCATATTTTAGTGACATGGCTGTTGAGGCCAAACATTCCTGTCCCCATGAGCTGAAGATGATTCCAGGTTTACTGTCTGATGTATGAAGTGGGGTGACTTTGAGTATAAATTTTTGGGTAACACCCCTCTGTAAAACTTCTTTAAAACTCTTCTTTCCTTTATTTCTGGAGATACTCATGATTATTCCCGCATTTGTATCACACCTGGAAAGATGGTAAATGTCCAGGCACTGTGCACAGAAAACACCTCTTTCTCTTCCCAAATATAATTTGTTATTCCAGCTTTCCATCTGAGGCTGGGATTATGAGTGGTCAGCTTTCATGCTGCAAATCTTTGTAATGGGATTAAGCAGATAAGGACATGTAGAAAATGATTAGTGCTCTCCTGGGAGCCATTAATGGTTTGTAAAGTTCCTCACAGCAGTAACACCTACTGAGCTGGGTTGTGCAGGAAGAAACTTGCACTTCCTTTAATACTAATTTTAGAGAGGCTGAGGCTCTCTGGGTAATGAGTATTGATTCCTTGGAGATCTGCTGAGAATTGTTGAGCAGATAGATTTAATCAGAAGTGGGATTCTGGTTGTAGTGCAGATAATACAAAGAAAATCACACATTTCATTAAGTTTTTTGGGGATGAAGATAGGCAGGGAAGATGAAAAACCTCAATTCCCTTCCTTTGGACCCTGTGCTGCCTGCTGCTCTGCAGGGCCAGAAGCAGCCTCTTCCAGATAACAGATTTTTGGGATGAAATGGGCTCCAATTCCCTTATTTGAGGTCCCAAGCACCTTTTCAACCACAGAGAACCTGTGGGGGCTGCACTGGGGCAGGGGCATGTCGGGATCATTGGTTTGTCAGAGTGACCCCGAGAAAAGTTCCAAAGTCTCTTTTCCCAGCCCGGCGCTTAAAGAAGGAGTCAGAGCTCTTCATCTCTCGGTCTTAACGTTGTTTATTAATTCTTATCTATAAAAAATTTTCTCCTGCCCTGCCGAGGTCAGCTCAGCAGGGCAGCCACAGGCACTCTGCCTGCCCCCGGGGTGGGGTTATGTCTTTATACTATAAACTACATCTACAATATTTACAATTACTCCCCAATACCCATCACCTATGTTAGACAGTGAGCTTCTACTCTAAACCAATCTCTAAGTGCCACCATCACAGCAGAAGATGGGAGACAAGAAGAGGAAAGAAGAAGCACGAGGCACGCCCCGATTGCTCCATCTTGTCTCCATAACCCCCCTGTACAGGGATATAACCCCCCTGCACAGTAATCCTAAAATACATAATTCACCCTGTGATAATTTCACTAATATTCTACTTAAACTCTTGTGGCTTGCTGATCTTCATAGAAGGTTGGTATTTGCTCCACGGGCCATAATCAAACTCACAGAGGCATTTTGGGCTCTGTGCCAGGGTCTCTGAGCCCCCTGGCAGGGTCTGGGCTGCTCAGGACAGCCAGAGGGATGTGCTGAACCCGACACTGGCACTGCAGAGCATCATCTGACACGGGTGCAGGGCTCCCAGTGCAAACCCAGGGATGAGATGGGGGAAAAGAACATCTCCAAAAGACCTTATGGAACATCCCAGACACTGCAGCCACTTCTCTGCAGGCACCAGCCCTCCTGCCCTGCTGTAGATAAGAGCTGCAGGATTAGCTGCCCCCAGGGCAAACCCTGCTCTTGCTCTGAGGGTTTGGTGTTTGGCACCAGCTGCTCTGTGAGGGATGAGATCCGTGCTCAGTCCTGTTTGTGCTGCAGCCAGCAGGGGTTTGGGGTGCTCAGGGAACGTGACAGGAATCTGTGTCTGGGATGGCTGGGAATTATTATATATATATACATATATATATATATAAATATATATATATATATAATAATTCCCAGCCATCACAGCTGGGATATGCTGGGATATATATATATATATATATATATATATATAATATTTATATATATATATATATAAAATATATATATATTATATATATATTATATTATCATATATATATATCAGCTGTGATATATATATAATATATATATAATTATTATTATAACAGATAAATAATTATATATAAATATATATATAATTATATTATAATAAATAAATAAAGTTTATATTTATATTTATATTTATATTTATATTTATATTTATATTTATATTTATATTTATATTTATATTTGTACGCAGCTGGGAAGGGACCCCCTCTCCCTCCCCATCCTGACAATTTCATCAGGCCTGGTGCTGTGTGAGCTTTTAACAGAGATACCATGTGGAGCTCTGTCATCTTCTGATTATCCCAATTGAATTTGGATATCTCACAGTTTAAAACTGAATTTGATTATCTCAAACTTTACATTTTTCATGGTGAAGGATGGATGCACAGTAACTCATAGAACACCCCAAGCTGGAAGGGACACAATGAGGACCATCTAGTCCACGTGACCTGGTAAAGCAGGAAATGCTTTAAAACTCGGAAAAGTTCCCAGTTTGGGAACACTAAACTCAAGTGCAAGGCTTGAGAAGAGCAATAATGGCCAATGGTTAACAGAAAAAATAAACATCAGCCCTCCAGGATGGGTCCCTGATGCTGAAAGCAGAGGCTCCTTGAGGAAATTACATGGCTGGCAGCCAAAGGAGCTCTTGCTTCTTCAAATGCTTCCTAATTAAGTTCTGGCTATTAATCTGTATTCCTGGGTCAAAGTTCTTCTATGAAATAACAAATTAATATGAATCATCTTGAGGAAGAGGCAGGAGGTTGGTTTGATTTGAAATCAGGTGTCTCCAGCCCACGTGAAGGGGAAATGGGCTGGTTTGTGGCTGAGGCAGAGTGAAGGCTTTGGATCTTTTTTTAATTGTGTGCTGTATGGGCTGCCCTGTTCTCCAATGATTAAGGGTGATTATAAAATTATCTGGAAAAAAAAATACATTTGGATGTCACTGCCATGCAGAGATACTCCTGTGCTCCTCAGTGCCAGGCTCTAATCCTCACAATGCCTCATCCCCTCTAAAATTTTTCATGGCATTGATATTTACCCACAGAACCCTGCTCGTGGCAGAGGAGAACATCTTCTCTACCACCAGCAGTGCCCAGGCAGGAGAACTTTGGTGAATGTTGGGCTCATCCTGTTGGTAACCATCATGGCAAAGCTGAGGGATGAAACTCAAGCTGGAAATTAGAGACTTGCTGGAGCTGAGGGGTGTTTGGGACCAGGTCTTTCATCTCCTTTGGTACAGAGTGGAGCAGGATCTTGGAGGTGCCTCCTAGTCACAACCATAATTTGTAAGGGTGTAACGTGACTCCTGCATAATTTGGAGTGAGGGAGGTGGTCAGGAGGGAGTGATTCAGATATCCCACCCTTTCATGGCTCACCTGAGGCTGTTCCAGCCCAGCAGCCACAGCTCGTGTCTGTGTGCCCATCCTCACCTCCCCTGTACCCTGCTGCACGAGAGAAACACCTCCCCACACTCAAGGAGGACCTGTGTGAGTGCAATTTTCTCTGAACACCTCATTTCTGAGCAGGCCAATTGCACCTCTCCTCTAACATGCAGCTGGGACACTGCAATGACTCCTAAAGCACCAATCTGGGTGCCCTCTGTCTCCATGGGAGCAGCCACAGCACTCACCCTCTGCTCTGCCTCCTCTTCCCTGCCCCAAACCTCTCACAAAGTCCTGCTTTATTAGGTAAGAGAACCTTGCAGTAATTTGGTTTTTAAGTCAGGTGTGCTTGCAACAGCCCCAAAGCTGAGCTCTGCCTTGCAGAGTGGCTGATCCTTCTAAAAAGTCACTGTTATCAGTCTGAGATTTGACTTGGGAGACTCAGGAGCACAAAAATGGACTTTTTTTCCTATTTTTGAAAGTATGGATGGAATTTAAAGCAAGTGAGGAAAGATGCTGTCTCCATGGGAGCAGCCACAGCACTCACCCTCTGCTCTGCCTCCTCTTCCCTGCCCCAAACCTCTCACAAAGTCCTGCTTGATCAGGCAAGAGAACCTTGCAGTAATTTGGGTTTTAAATCTGGTGTGCTTGCAACAGCCCCAAAGCTGAGCTCTGCCTTGCAGAGTGGCTGATCCTTCTGAACAGTCACTATTATCAGTCTGAGATTTGACTTGGGACACTCAGGAGCACAAAAATGGACTTTTTTCCTAGGTTTGAAAGTATGGATGGAATTTAAAGCAAGTGAGGAAAGAGGCTGTGAAAGACCTTGCTGTTATTCACCTCGATGGGGCAACACACTTGATGAAAAGCAGGGAGGAGGAAAATAAATCACTGGTAATTGAGACAAGCTGTGTGAAGAGAGGAACAGACAGAGGCCAAGAGAGATTCTCATGCTGGATTCAAAAAGCAGATAAAAAAACACCAGCAGAGAAATGAGATTAGAAGAATGGAGGGTAGAGATTTATACATGTCTCATTAGAAAAATGAGTGTTAAATTGAGATATTCTGGGCAAGTGAGCATTGGTACATCTAACAGCAGCTTTGTGGGGTGGTTCATGAGCTCATGGATCCAGTGACTGTCCAGACTGGGACAGAAGGGTGGCCTTGTGGGTTCCCCAAGTGGAGTTACCAAGGAAATCCCAGCTAATAATGAAGAGCTGGCTCTGAAAATCCTGCTTGTGTCTCCTCCCCCCCCCAGCCCAGCCCCTAGAAGACAGGGAACCAGTCCACACCAGGGTAATCTCATCTCTCTGGGCTTGGCTGCCCACGGGCACAGCCCCCATTTCTCCTCATTTTTCATGGACAGGAGTGAGGACATTGTCTCCAGGCCAGCGACAATGCCTGAGTGCCACAGGCTGGGTGTGCAGGGAAAGCAAACCTGGTTTCCCTTTTTCTCCATCTCCTGCTGCTGTCCCCATTGCTAACTGAGATCTGCTGAAGGAGGCAGCTTGGGGGAGGTGGGTAGAGATGGTTTTCATCAACACAAATGTTGAAGGTTCTTTGTGTTCTGCCTAATCCTTTGTTTGACCTCGTTCTGTATCAACTGTGAACACAAGCCATCAGTTTAATTAGCAGGAAATGGAGGAGCAGCAGCACAGAGCATTGGGGAGCTCCCCCTCCTCACTCTGAGCAGAACACTCCAGTCTGGAGCTGTGTTTTGGACTTTGGAGAAGGTGATGGGAGATGAGATATAATTCTCAGTTCACAGAATTCAGAGAATCCCCGGGTTGGAAGAGACCTTCAAGACCATCGAGTCCAACCCAGCCCCAACACCTCAACTCACCCCTGGCACCCAGTGCCACATCCAGGCTTTGTTAAACACACCCAGGGATGGGGACTCAGCACCTCCCCAGGCAGCCATTCCAGAACTTTATCACCCTTTCTATGAAAAACTTTTTTCCTAATATCCAATCTATATTTCTCTTGGTGGAACTTAAGGCTGTGCCCTCTGGTTTTGCCTGGAGACAGAGCCCAACCCCACCTAAGCACAGGCACCTTTCAGGAGTTATAGAGTGACAAGGTCACCCCTGAGTCTCCTTTTCTCCAGGCTGAGCACCCCCAGCCCCCTCAGTGGTTCCTCACAGGGTTTGTGTTCCCAGCCCTGTTATTAGATGCTGCTTTCAGATTCCACTGCAAAGCTGCAGCACTGGAAGGCTTAAACTTGGTCACATCTGGGGACATGTGGATGTTCATGATCATTCCCTTCTGCTGGAATTTCATTTTGCAGGGTATACCCCGGGAATATATTGTTGCAGTAAAGGCAAAGGCTTGGGAGACAGAGGGATGGGAGTAGTTCAGAAATTCCCTTTATGGCCCCCTGATTTTGGAGTGGAAGGAAGAAGCAGGGAAGGTGGGTGGTGAACCCATGCCCAGTGCACTGCTCCTTCTGCTGCCTTGATGTGTAAATAACAGCTAAAGGTACTGGATAGAGCTTTCCTGAGAAAAAGGAACTTTGAGAGTCTGTGGTGTTTGGCTTTGATAAGCATTCTTTAGCCTATGCCCAGAGTGTCCAGCACCACAGCATCTCGTCAGCTTTAGCCCAAGGTGTGATTCTGTGATCAAAGTGCAGCCTTTAACCAGCCTGCAGCAGCAAGATGTTTCTCAGCATCTCATTCCAGGAGCTCTGCTCCCTCTCAGAGCAGTTTGTGGTTCCATCCATCCTTGCAGCAGGAAACAACCCAGGTCAAATCAAGTCATGCCTTTGCTCCCCTGCATCCTCACCAGCAAAACTCCTGTAAATCTCTTTTAAGTAGAGTTTCCTCATTTTCATTAATCCTATAGTTTATAATTACTTTGTAATGAAATTTTTAGGACTTCAGCTCATGATCTTTTGTTAAAGAGCCAAACAAAGCCTCTCCTAATTGCCCCAGCACGTTCTGACTTGAACTACAGGAGGTTCAGTCCAAGGGGTAAAAATAATGATTAAAAAATGTCCCCAAGGGGGTGTGTGTGTTAGAGCTCATTGTGGGTCTGCTCTCAGAATATTCTGGAAATAAAGATTAAATATTTCAAGCTCTGGAGCTGTGCTTTTTTCCCCCAGTAAATCATTTGACCAAGCACATGTTTCTGGATCTGCTCTGGCACAGAAAGCACGTGGGAAGATGCTGCTTCACAGAGGCTCACGTGGATGGAGAAGGGTTTGGATCATGAAATCCCACTCTCCTCCAGACACTGCTCAAATGCCATTGCAGACAGCACACAATTAGTGCTCTGACTCTGAGCTGTTTGGGTGTAGCAGGATAATTCCCAGTTGCCAACTTTCTTCTCCAGTTCCAGGCTGACTTTCAACATCTCTTTGTTTCGTGCAGCACGACTTTCTGAGTAATAGGAGATGATTTACTGGATGTCACATCTAAGCTTTGATGAGCTCTAAGGTGAATCTTCAATAAATTAAATGTTTTTCAAGAGCACAAAGCTGCATGCACAACTAAACAACCAAAACCACCCTGGGTTTGCTGCCTGCCAAGCTCTTGACTTCCAGAATGTCAGTCCCTCAGCAAAATGATTTGCACTACACAGTAATGAGCTTGGTTGTTGTTTAGATATCCAGAAATGTTTATTATAGCTAGAATGTTTATTTTTAATAGTTATATGCAATATTTATTATATGCAATATTTAAATATGCTATATATATGATATGATATGATATGATATGATATAATATTATATTATAATATTATAATATAATATAATATAATATAATATAATATAATATAATATAATATAATATAATATATTCTATATATTATATAATATAATATATAGAATATATTAGAATATTCTACATATAATTTATCATGGTTATTTAATATAATAAACAATATTAAATACTATTTGTTCAGGGTTGCCTGTCCCTCTTGGATACACCCAGCAGTGACATTTTTCTCCTTACAGCCAGTGTGGTTTCAGCATCTACCCACTGGTTTTTCATATCTCCCTTTCCTGTGAAAGTCCCTGTATTCCAATCACTTCTTGGTCTTCCTGGCATAAACTGAACAAATTAAATAATTTGATTAAGATTTGGAGGATCAGGCCTGAAATATCCTCTCTGTTCCTTCCCAACACACCCGTGCTGGGCACTGTGTGTGGGACATTCATGGAATCACAGAGCAGTTTGTGTTGAAAGGGACCTCCAGCATCCTGTGTTTCCAATCCCCAGCTCTGGGTGGGTTAACAGGGTGGCAAATTAAAATGAAGGGATCGATGTGCTGTGTCCATGAGGAAGGATCAGCCTCTTCCTCCCTGTGCTCACACATACAGATGAGGTGTTACAATAAATCAATGGCCTCGATTCCCACAGAGGCACTGCAGGAATGGCAGGACTGAGGGATGGATAAAGCTGGGCTTTTATCACTCTTTCATCAGTAAACATTGCAAATGATCGATTAGACAGGGAAATGTTCAGGGCAGCTTTTGATTATTGGGCCTGTCAGGTTGCTCGGCCTCCCTGAACTGCACTGGGGGTGCCAGGGATGCTCCAGCTGGGAGAATCCCAACCTTTGGCACAGAGCAAGGGCTTCCATCCCTCACCATCCCCTGGCCAAGGGTGGGGGGTTCCTGTCCTCCTGGTGGTGCTCAGGAGCACAGAATCACTGAAACATCACATGCAGGTGCTTTTATTGGAGAGCTCTGGGTGTCAGGGGTGCACAGACACAAATCTGACCCAGCATGGGTTCAGGAT
This sequence comes from Setophaga petechia, assembly GCA_024362935.1. Taxonomy (NCBI): domain Eukaryota; kingdom Metazoa; phylum Chordata; class Aves; order Passeriformes; family Parulidae; genus Setophaga; species Setophaga petechia. The sequence goes on from JANCRA010000047.1 coordinate 1,207,623, forward strand.
GAACATGTTTTATATTCTGTCATGATATAACTTACATATGAATTTACATAATTAATTATCAATGTGTTCAGGAACACATAATCACAAAATTATTATTGCAGGTGCTTTTATCAAAGAATTCTGGGTGTCAGGGGTGCACAGACCCAAATCTGACCCACTATGGGTTCAGGATGAACATGTTTTATATTCTGTCATTATAGAACTTACATATTAATTTACATAATTAATTATTAATGTGTTCAGGAACACATAACCACAGAAAGATTATTGCAGGTGATTTTATTGAAGAGCTCTGTGTCAGGGCTGCACAGACACAAATCTGACTCACCATGGTTTGGGATGAACATGTTTTATATTCTATCGTTATATAACTTACATATTAATTTACATAATTAATTACTAATGTGTTCAGGAACACATAATCACAAAATGATTCTATGCAGGTGCTTTTATTGGAGAGCTCTGGGTGTCAGGGGTGCACAGACACAAATCTGACTCCAACATGGTTTCAAGTCGAACGTGTTTTATATTCTATCATTCTATAACTTACATATGAATTTACATAATTAATTATCAATGTGTTCAGGAACACAAAATCACAGAATGATTATTGCAGGTGATTTTATTAAGGAACTCTGGGTGTCAGGGGTGCACAGACACAAATCTGACCTGCCATGGGTTTGGGATGAACATGTTTTATATTCTGTCATTATATAACTTACATATTAATTTACATAATTAATTATTGTGTTCAGGAACACATAATCACAGAAAGATTATTGCAGGTGATTTTATTGGAGAGGTCTGGGTGTCAGGGGTGCACAGACACAAATCTGACTCCAACATGGTTTCAAGCTGAACGTGTTTTATATTCTATCATTCTATAACTTACATATTAATTATTAAACTCACATTCTTCTATTGTATACATTGATTCCATCCAAGCAGGGACTTCTCCTGATCCCCCTCAAACCCCTGGCATAGCTTCTCATGATTCTTTAAACAATCATTATATCTAATCACATAACAGTTATATCATTTATCATATACTGGCACATGATCTAGCAAACACAAGGCCTAACATTTCCCAGGGCCCACCTTTAACATTTCCCCAGGGCTCACTAAGCCTGACTTCCTTTCTAACTCCCCAAATTTCTTTTATTTTAAATTTTTTCCTATCACTCCCATCCATCCTCGGGCACGCTGCAATTATTGAAATCGAACAAAACTCGCCAATATCTCAGCAAACAGCCCCGATTTGGAATTAATCACAGCTTTAATTTGACAGCAAACGATCCCACTCTGCTCTGCCACGTCTCCTCTCCCCTCCCACCCACGGAGCCGCTGCAGGGAGTCTGAGGGAAATGAGACGTGCAGCCTGCCCTGCCTGGGAAAAGCCTCTTTAAGTGATCAGCCACAGACTTGGGTGGAATATTAGGCAGTAAAACAGGTTTTCTAGAAAATGAGATTGCCCCTGGCACTGGTAAATCCATTCAGGGATTCACGGGAGCCGGGTGGATACGGTGACATTTGGGAGGCAAGAGGTATTTTTCTTTCTTAATAATTCTGATATGGAGGGATTATAAATTAAGTCGTTTTCAAAGGCAGGACCTGATCCTGCTTTGCTGTCGCTTCCTACCTGTTTTGGTCTCACTGATTTCATAGATTTTGATACAGGAGAAGCAAGCTGGGGTTTCATTTCTGGAGTAACACTAAAATCCAAGCATCTTTCCTGCTTTCTGCAAGGGTCCATGTACATGGAGAGTGGCTGGCTCTGCTCCATCAAAACCCTGATGTTTCTATGGGAGGAAAAAGAACAAATGAGTGTTTTACCCAGGCCAGGGAGTGACAAGGGTGATGCCTTTGGCCTCAGACACCTTTTGGGAAGGATCCTTATCCTGGCAGCACATTTAAGACCCTGGGGATGGGTGTCTCCAGGCTGGCTGGTTTACCCAACACTTATTTCTCTGAATGAAGTGAGATGGGAGATCTGTGCAATGTGTCTTTTTAGTAAATTAAGCGTTACAAATGCTGCTGCCACCCTTCCCCCCTCACATATGTTCTCTCTTTCCCCAGTATTAAAAAAACAAATAGTCTGCAGAGCAAAACTGAATCTTATTGCCTCATCCTCTGCTTCCCAGCCCAGGAGAAGTTTTGTTTTGGAGACACCAACTCTTGGTCCTGCTGGTACAGAATGGGTCCATAACAACAAGATTCTGCACGTTTGCTCCTCATCCTTGCTGGATTTGCTTTTACATCTTGTTGTGTTCCAAGAGGAAGAAACAAATAAATGCAGAGCTTTTTACCTCAGGGCTTCAACAGCAGTTGGGAGGATTTAGATTATTGTTGGCTGGGATTAAGTGTCTGGTGTGGGCTTGAAGAGATGAAGCCCAGCACATGGCTCTGGCCCTTGAGTGTAGAAAGGGGTGAGTCTGGGAAAAGCAGGATATTTCTGTTTCTTATCTTCAATATTTTATTTGGAATTGAGGATGAAGAAAGGGGAAGGGGTTCTTCAGGCTGGAGAAGTCTCCAGTGAGGCCTTAGAGCCCCTTTCAGTGCCTAAAGGGGCTCCAGGAGAGCTGGAGAGACAGGACAACAGGGAGTGGCTTCCCAGAGGGCAGGGTTAGAATGGAGATGAGGAAGAAATTCTTGGCTGGGAGGGTGGGCAGGGCCTGGCACAGGGTGCCCAGAGCAGCTGTGGCTGCTCCATCCTTGGAAACGTCCAAGGCCAGGTTGGACAGGGCTTGGAGCAGCCTGGGACAGTGGGAGGTGTCCCTGCCATGGCAGGGGTGGAAGGAAATGAGTTTTAAGGTTCCTTCCAGCCCAAACCATTCAGTGATTCTGTGATATCCAAGGGTGCCCAGCCAGGCCTGGGCAGGGAGGAGAGGAGAGGAGAGGAGAGGAGAGGAGAGGAGAGGAGAGGAGAGGAGAGGAGAGGAGAGGAGAGGAGAGGAGAGGAGAGGAGAGGAGAGGAGAGGAGAGGAGAGGAGAGGAGAGGAGAGGAGAGGAGAGGAGAGGAGAGGAGAGGAGAGGAGAGGAGCAGGGCACAGGAGCTCTCTGGGCTCGAGGTGGATGCAGAGAAGGTGTGAAAGGCAGCTCAAAGCTCCAGCCTTGCACAGGGGAAAAGCAATTCCTTCAGGCATTACCCACTGGCAAACCCAGAGCAGCTTCAGCAGAGAGCAGCCCTGATGCTCCCAGGGGGGATTGATGCTCCAACAAAGCTGCCAGAGCACATGACCTGACTTTTGGGAAGTGCTGAAGTGTCTCTGGCTTCCAGAGCAATCCCTGGGTGTTTGCATCCCTGGGTCTGACCCAGGGAGAGGTGCTGGCCCCCTGTGCTTCCAGAGGGATTAAAAGGCTGCTGCTAAACAAACTGCTGCAGCATCACCCTTGGGATGTGTGCCAGGGCTCAGCCTGGTGCAGTCTGCAAGGGAAGATAGAGAACCTGGGCAATGGAGATCCATCACTGAAGCACTGACAGTTGCTTAACTGAAATATTTTCAAGCCCTGATGGCAGGATAATTTTGTATATCTGACTTTATTTTTAGAGTTTGATTGATAGTCGCAAAGAGGGAAGAGGAGAGCTGGAATTTTCTTCCAAAGGAGTCTGCAAGCCCAGGTTTCCTGTTGTGCCACGTTACAGTCACTTTCAACACGATTCTTGTTCCTGATTAAAATAATTCACCATGTTTCTGCAGCCAGCAGGAGGTTGGAGCAGTTTGTGCAATGCAAAATGTAATAAATGTTTCGGAAGGCAGGGAAAAATATTTAGCAAATCTGGAGTCGAGTCCCATCTCTCTTAATTTGGCTAAACAAGGCAGTAGATAAGGCTTTTGCTTTTGCAGAGCAAGAATTTCAATTACTTGCAGGAAGTTTGCAAATTAAGAAGAAGGAGGTTAACAATGAAAATAATTTCCTCAGGTTTGGAGCTCTGCAACGTGATTTGGAAGTGATTAAAATGATAAGCAACTCTGTAGTCCTTGCCAGTGCCTGTGCACTCCAGTTATTTATGGCAGGGAGTGCTGGGGAGCAGGACTCTGTCCTCTCCCAGCAGCTGCCTGCTGCTGGTTTGGTGCCTCATGAAGGAGTGTGGAAACCCAGGGCACTGGGAATATTTCTGTGTCTGCTCTGGGTGCCCTGACCCCCAGGGCAGCACTGACTCTGACCCTCATTCATGGAGAAAGTTTCCCAGACTTCAAGATAGACTGGAATCCACAAAAGTGTGAAATAGATTACAGAGAGCAGTGCAGGTGTGTCACTTGGTGAGAAATTGAGGTTTTGGGATTTTTAGTGTGTTGTGGATGGCAGCAAGATGGAGGGCACAGGGTGTTGTCCTGGGTTTCTTCTTCATGCTTCTTCTTCCTCCTTCTCCATGGGTTTGGGTGGTATTTGGTAATTGGGCAGAAAAGTCTGAACTGCAGCTCTGTGGGATCAGTTATTGGGTTAAAAGGGAAAATAATCCAGGTGTCAGCTCTTAATTGGGCAGTTTAGTCTGAAAAGCCCTTGTACCAAGAGATTGTTGCCATTTTGTGCCTTCTAATGAAAAGCTGCAGAACTCACAGCAGTGAGACTGTTTCACTGATAAGAAAAAACAAACACCTGAGTGTGACCATGAACTGCTGTCTCAGTGCCTTCAACCCAGACCCAGAGAAACCCACAGCTGGGACCACCACAAAGGAGCTGTTGGTTCCCATTAGGATTTGGGCCAGAGCTGGGCAAGCAGAGAGAATATTTTAATAAGAGATATAAATAAATTATTTATTTAGAGATAAATTCTGCAGGAGTAAGACATGAACCTGTGGGAGCAGGTCTGACCTCCTGCCAACTCCTGCAGGGGCAGGAGCAGCACAGGGCAGCTCTGGGTTGGGGACAGGATTGTGATGAGACAAAGATTAGAATCCTGGAGGCAGATAATGCTGGGGTTATTTCTCCTCTATCACATCTTCAGGTCTTCCTGACCTCTCACCATTCCTGATGCTCTGCCCTGGGTTGTCCCCATCTCCTTGCAGATTCCTTATGTCCAGTGGCAGAAGAGGGTGGCACAGATCAAGCCAAACAGGGATCTTAGCTCCAGCTTAGCCCACATCCCATCCCAGCAGGTATCTCTGCTATGGAGGGTCTGTAATCTGGATAATCAGTGTGGTATCTAAAAGCAGGTTTATTTACTTTTTCTGGGGTACCACCAAACATAAGAACCCATCTCTGGCTGTGGAGTCACCCAGACACTGGAGGGAGGCAGCCAACACCAGGCTCCTGCCCTTCCAGGTTCTGGGGAGAGTCATCTCCAATCTTCTGGAGCCTCCTGGACTCACCTGGGCATGTCCAACCCTTTTTCTTTCCAGGGAAAAACCAAGAGCATGAGATGTCAGAGGTGACTGTGTACTAACCTTGCTCTAGTGCAGGTTCAGCCCAGGCAGAGCTGCTGATACCAAAGAGACTCTGGGAGAGCTTGGTCCAAGCCTAGATCCAGCCAGGCAGCTCATATTCTACTTGATCTGGTAAAGAGGCTAAAATAAGTATTGCTCCAAAAAGCTAAACATGAGCCATCCTATTTAAGAAAAAAATCACCAAAAAAAAATTTTAAAAATCAATTTTGATTGCCATTGAAATGGAAATGAGGTGATGACATAAATCCTACTTGGTGAGAGTGGTTTGTTAGAGCCCAGAGGCCAGGTTAGTCCACATTTGGTTCCTCTGGGTGCTCCCAGCAGCTTTTCACAGGGATCAGGCAGCCCAAAGGGGGCTGGGGGTCCAAGAGCTGCCCTTGACCCACTGCAGTGACATCTCCAGCAGCAGCAGGATTTTTAGGCATCAGGTTTGTGCATAAAGCCCAGGGATAGAAAGCTCACAGCCAAATTAAATAACGTTACAGGTGTTTTCAGTGTTGTTTTATTTATTTTCTGTTCTGTTTTTTCTCACTCTCTCATTAGGCAGCAGCTATTCTGTGGCCACTTTTATTCTCTCCCCATCAGTTGGTTGCATTGATAATCAATCTTTTGAAGCACAGGGTCTTTTCCAGGTTTGAATTCTTTGGATTTTATTAAATAAATGTGCATTTGTGCAGAGTGGAAACTTTGCTCCTTATCAGGATCATCTGTCTTGGTGAAATGACTTGGAACAGCTGTTCCATGAAGCAAAATCTGATAGAAACACAGGGACTGGATATAAACACAAACATTAGTCACTATGGAAACTAAAGTTACTGCAAGATGCCTCCAAAAAGCTGTGTTTCTATATGTTTCTCATCCTAACCAAATATTCCCAGGGGATTTTGCCAGCCACTTCATTGAAAACCGTCTGGGAATGTTCTGCTTGCTTGCACATGGATCACTTGGGAGCAGCACCACAGCTTTGGGTACCACAGAGCTCTGCAGTCAAAATTGATGGCTTATTGATTTATCCCAATTCCTGGAGGCTGGCAAAGGACAAAGCAGCATTTAAAAACATCAAAGAGCAAAGCTGAATCTGGGGACTTGTGGAAATGAGGGCTCGAGCTCCAGGCTGTGGGTTTAACCCACTTCCAGCCCCACATCCCATCCCAGCAGGTATCTCTGCTATGGAGGGTCTGTAATCTGGATAATCAGGGGGCTTTGCTCCTCCATCTGCCAGTCCTGGGACTTTTCCATGCATTTAAAAAAGATATTGATGAAGGAAGAAGCTCCATGCCCTGCCAGAAGGGCTGTAATTAAAAACCAGTTTCTCTGTTGACAGAGGAGCTGCATCTTTAGACAACCCTTGGAGACTGCAAAAATAGATGTGATTGCTGGATGAGACTGGCACCTTGCAGAGAGGAGCCAGCACAGGCAGAGAACAAAGTTTGCAAGGCACAGAAATCACCACCACAGGGCAAAACTGGCTCTGTGTAAAGACAACAACTTGTGCAGCCACGGGTGCTGTGCCAGCCCTGGGGTCTGAACCCCCCCAGAGGAGACATTTCCCCTCTGCTTTCTTGGGCCTTCTTCTCCTTTTCTCAGGAGTTTTAAGGAAATCCTTGGTCTCCATGGCAACTGCTGGCTCTGTGACTCGTGTGGGGACAGGGGACCTCCCGAGCCAGGTGTGGGCTCAGCCCCCAGGCAGAACCAGCCCCCGGCCTGCCCCCCTCCATCCCTGCACCCAGCCGGCTCCTCTCCTCCCTTCTGCTGACAGCAGGGGGAAGGTTTGGCAGCAGAGAAGCAATTTCTCATCATTAACACACTTTATCCACCCAATCCCCATCCTCAGGTCGTTGCCATCCTTCCTAATTGTCTGTCCTGGGCAAGGGGGGGAAATTTCTGCACTGAAAGGATGGTCAGGTATGAGAACAGGCTGCCCAGGGAAGTGGTGGATTCAGCATCCCTTGAAGGGATCAAAAATGGGTGGATGTCACACTTGGGGACTGGGTTTAGAGGTGCTCAAGACACTGCTGGGTCAGTGGTGGGACTGGATGGTCTCAGAGGGCTTTCCCAGCCTGAAGGATCCTGTGCTGATTATTTATTGCTGGATTTCTCCAGTGGAGCTGGGAGCACACCCCAGCAGAGCAGTGGCTCAGGCACTGTGTGTGAGGCTCCTGTCTCTCCCTTGTCCAGCAGTGGCTGCCAAAATGCAATTCCCACTGGAAATGAAGATGGTGGGGGTTTTTCTCCCCCTGTAATTCTTCATCATTATCTTATCATGTCGTAGACATTCTTCTTGAAAAATCCTTTCTTAGGATTTTTCCTTGCTGGAGCTGAAAGGTTTCAGCAGCACTGTAAACAATGATTATCTGCTGCTGTGGAATGCAACAGGTCCACCCGTGATTGGTCCCCTGTAGATGTCTGGACCTACTGACCACTCACGGTGGACCTGCTGTCGTCTCTGCTGAGACACAGAGCCTTGTTTTTCATTCCTTGCTATCTCTTTCTTAGCTTAGCAGCTTCTGAAGAAGCCTCTTGCCTTTCTATCTTTATGTAGCATAGTTATAATGCTGTATATATATCACAATATAATAAATCAAGCCTTCTGATCATGGAATCAAGACCCTGTCTCATCCATCCTCTAATAAACCCCTGTGACCACCGACAACATTATCCCTCATTAGCTTTACCCCAAATCCCCTTTTACACTGAACCCCTCCTCCACTGATCACCCACACGATTTAGTGAACAGAAAACCCGAGAAGGAAAACAATCCCAGGCTGGCTGAATAGCCAGTTCCTGCTGAACCCAGAGAGATTTGGGTGTCTGATTCACTCAGACTCCTCCTCCTCTCTGCAAATCCCAGCCTGGCAGCTCCTCCAAGCCCATCCCATGCCAGGCTGAGCAGACTTGGCAGGCTCTGGGCTCAGCAGAATAAATTACCCTGGTTTCCAGCTCCTTCCCCTTTTCCTTGCAGGGATTCAGCATTGCTGGGGAGAGGAGGGTGCTGGGCTGGTGTAACCACGGTGGGGCATTGTTGATGGTGGTCACAGGGGTTTTTAGAGGATGGAAGAGACAGGATCTTGATTCCATGATCAGAAGGCTTGATTTATTATATTATGATATATATATATAACATTATAACTATACTACATAGAAATAGAAACTATACTACATTATAACATACATTATAACTATACTACATAGAGATAGAAAAGAAAAGGAGCTTCTTCAGAAGCTGGCTAAGCTAAGAATAGAGATAGAAAGAAAAATAACAAAGGTCTGTGTCTGTGCAGAGAGCGAGAGCAGCTCCACCATGAGTGGTCAGTAAATCCAAACATCCACAGGGGACCAGTCACAGGTGCACCTGTTGCATTCCACAGCAGCAGATAATAATTGTTTACATTTGCTGCTGAAACCTCTCAGCTCCAGCAGGGAAAATCCCAAGAAAAGGATTTTTCACAAAAGGTGTGTGCGACAGGGCATCGTGTCACGATCCCCACACGTTTTGGATAAATAATCAACGTCCCCAAAGCAGCAGCAGCAGAAACCAGGAGTGGCTGCAGCCCTGGGTGACAGGGGAGGAGGTTGGGGCCATTCCCAGGAGCCATCCATGGAGTCAGAGTGGATTTGCTTGGAGGGGACCTCAGGGATGAGCAGGTGCCAGCCTGGGGAGATGCCTCGTGCATAACCAAACGTGTTCTCTGTGCCTGGGGGATGCAGAACTGCAGGGACAGCGTGTCCAGCTCCCTCCAGCCAGCAGCACAATTGTGGGATGGGCTGGGAATTCTGCTCCTTTTGCTGTGCCTTCTCTCTCTCCATTTACTGGCCTTAATAGCCCTAAAGAGCTTCCTTTACAAAATAAAAAAAACAAAAACAAAACAAAACGAACAGAAAAACCAAAACCAAAACAAAAAAAAAGAACCAAAACAAACAAACAAAAAAAAAACCCGAAAAGAAAACAGAAAAAAAAAAAACAAGAAAGAAGCAAAAAACCAAAAAAAACCCCCAAACAAACAGAAAAACCAAAACCAAAACAAAAAACCCCAAAACAAACAACCAAACAAAAAAACCCAAAACAAACAGAAAAACCAAAACCAAAACAAAAAAACCCCAAAGCAAACAACCAAATAAGAAAAACCCAAAACAAACAAACAAACAAAAAAACCTGAAAAAAACCCTGAAAAAAAAACCAAAAAATAAGCAAAAAACAAACAAAAAAAACAACACAGCAAGCAAAAAAAAACCCCAAAAAAAAACAGCGAAAAAAAAACCCCAACAAACAAACAAAAACCAAAAACCACAAAACAAAACAAAACAAAAAACCCCGAAAAAACCCTCCACAAAAAATCCAAAAAACCCCAAACCCAACACAAAAGAAAATTAAGCTGACAGTGTAATGATAATTAGAATATTAACAAAAATAAGGGTAATTATTAAAAAAAGGGGGTCTTATTCATTTATCTCCCCTTTTTTTGAGCTGTATTAAATCCTCAAGCACTGCAGTGCCTGTCTCAGTGCATCCCTAAGGGCCTGTGCCTGCAGTGGGATCCCAGATGGGATCTCAGGTAATGAGGCAGAGGTGAGAACATCCCCTGGTCCCTCAGGAGAGAAGAAAACCCCACAGGAGGAGGGAATTGCTCCCAAGGAAATGATTTCATGGCCATGGCTGGTGGCCTGCACAGTGTTTGAGTGTCTGGGGGCTCCTGGGTGTTTGATCCCAGGGTTGGTGAGCATGGATTCAGCTTGGACAGGAGGCAGATTCCCCAAATCCATAATTTGGTTTTTAATCTGCTGACGAGATTCCTGAGCTGGATACAGACATTATCTCCTCCTTTGGATGAGGGGTGGCACAAAAACCAAAAACCCCAAAAAAACCCTCCACAAAAAATCCAAAAAAACCAAAACCCAACATAAAAGAAAACTAAGCTGACAGTGTAATGATAATTAATGATAATTAGAATATTATCAAAAATAAGGGTATTTCTATTTTTAAAATGGGGTCTTATTCATTTATTTCCCCTTTTTTGGAGCTGTATTAAATCCTCAAGCACTGCAGTGCCTGTCTCAGTGCATCCCTAAGGGCCTGTGCCTGCAGTGGGATCCCAGGTAGGGTCTCAGGTAATGAGGCAGAGGTGAGAACATCCCCTGGTCCCTCAGCAGAGAAGAAAACCCCACAGGAGGAGGGAATTGCTCCCAAGGAAATGATTTCATGGCCATGGCTGGTGACCTGCACAGTGTTTGAGTGTCTGGGGGCTCCTGGGTGTTTGATCCCAGGGTTGGTGAGGATGGATTCAGCTTGGACAGGAGGTGCCTGACTCGGCTGCTGTCTCTGCTGGGGCACACACAGGATGGTTCAGGGCAGCCCATGGATCAAAGGATGAGTCTGGACTCTTCAATGCTTCGGTCTTCAGAATGTTTATTATTTTTATCTCACAGAGTTTTCCTTTGTGCCAGCCGGGATCTGACCCACAAGGCAGCCAAGGGCGCTCTGACCACCCTCGGGGCGGTTGTGTCCTTTTATAATAAAAACTACCTACATTATATTTACCTTTTATCCCCAATACCTTTCACCCTTGTTAACAAGTGCACCTTCACCACAGACCAATCCCCAAGTGCCAACACCACCACAGAAGATGGGAGACAAGAAGAAGAAAGAAGCAGCATGAGACACGCCCTGATTCCTCCATCTTGTCTCCATAACCCCCCTGTGCCAAGATATAACCCTCCTGTACCATAATCCCAAAATCCATATTTCACCCTGAGAATGCATGATCCCTCCACCACTTAAACTGTGCTCATTCTCATGTCCTTTTATAATAAAAACTCCATACATCATATTTACCTTTTATCCCCAATACCTTTCACCCTTATTAACAAGTGCACCTTCACCACAAACCAATCCCCAAGTGCCAACATCACCACAGAAGATGGGAGACAAGAAGAAGAAAGAAGCAGCTGAGGCACGCCCTGATTCCTCCATCTTGCCTCCATAACCCCCCTGTACCAAAATCCCAAAATCCATATTTCACCCTAAAAATATATAATCCCTCCACCACTCAAACTGTGCTCATTCTCATGTCCTCACACACACCCTCAGAAGGGTCAAAGTGCAGCCACCAGGAATGCCTGGCACCATTGCAGGACCCCCGAGCCCCCCGTGGGTTTTCTGGGTGATTCTGGACGTCAGCAGCGATATCTGAGCTCCCACAGTGAGGCAGATTCCCCAAATCCACCAGAATTTGGTTTTTAATCTGCTCACGAGATTCCTGAGCTGGACACAGACATTATCTCCTCCTTTGGATGAGGGGCGGCACAAAAAGGAAAAGGAGGAAAAAAGAGGCACATGATGTGAATTTATTTGCATCTTCCAACAATAATCCAGTCATTCTAGCCTGGAGATGCCTGTCCTGCTTAATGCCCCTTTATGCAATTTCTTTTTTCATGGTGCCCAAGAATTTGTTTGTTTATTTATTTATTTACAATTTTCTTTCACTGGGGTGGAAAATGAGGGGCAGAAAATGCCATTCTGTTTTTTAAATTCAATTTTATTGCGATTTATTTTGTAAGCAGTGGCTTGGCTGGGGGTTTTCTGAGCCCACAGCAGGTGGGAAAATTCCAGGTCCTGAAATCCCAGCTCTGCTGCTGCAGAGATCCATTGGAGCAATTCCCAAGAGCTCCAAAACAATTTCATTTCCTACAGCAAGAAATGGCAATTGTTGGGGTGGCCACTAAATAAACAAACAAACAAACAAATAAATAAATAAATAAATAAATAAATTAAAAAATTCAAATTAATAAAATCATTTATAATAATTAATAATAATAAATTCATTAATAATTAATAAATTTGATGGAGTGGTCACTTCCATCCCACCTTTATACCAGCCAAGACTCCAGCTCCATCCTCAAATGCCCCCAAATCCCAGGCAGAAATTTCATCTGGAAAAGGCAGAATTGTGAGGATTTTGGAATGGGAGCCTTATTTCAGCTTGGCTTGCTAAAAACCATCCTGTTGCTCCGAGTGATTACACAATAAATTTGTGAGAGGTGGTCACAGAATAAAATTTTAAAATAAGTTTATTGAATAAAAAATATAAATTTATTATATAAATATAATATAAATTATATAATTATATATAATATAAATATTTATATAATATTTATTATATAAATATATAAATAAAAATAAAAATTATGTTAATAAATACTAAATTAATAAAATAATAATATAAAATTTAATTAATAACAAATAAATTTGTTGGGGTGATCACTTCCATCCCACCTTTATACCAGCCAAGACTCCATCCTCAAATGTCCCTAAATCCCAGGCAGAAAACTGCATGTAACACTTTGTCTCTTTTGCATAAATTTCATCTGGAAAAGGCAGAATTGTGAGGATTTTGGAATGGGAGCCTTATTTCAGCTTGGCTTGCTAGAAACCATCCTGTTGCTGCGAGTAATTACACAATAAATTTGTGAGAGGGATATAAAGCCATAAAAGCAGTGGTAATGGTTTGCAATTTAATAGCTGAATTGTAAATGAATTTTCCTATAGCAGCTTTAATGCAGCGGGCTGCTACAATTAAGGGAACATTCTTTGGGGTGCCTTTAATTTTTTGTTGTTGCTGTGAAGTTCAGTGCCATTAATTCCCTGCTTTAAAGAAACCAAATCATTAACCACTTCAAATGTGAAAGCCAAATTTGAATTCTTCTGCAGCCAACAAAATTTTGTCTTGGAAAAGGTGTTTCTACCCCATTTGCCTTTGTTTTCTACCCCATTTGCCTCTGGTTTTTACCCCATTTGCCTCTGGTTTTTACCCTATTTTACCCCATTTGCCTCTGGTTTTTACCCCATTTGCCTTTGGTTTTTGCCCCATTTGCCTTTGGTTTTTACTCCATTTGCCTCTGGTTTTTACCCCATTTGCCTTTGGTTTTTACCCCATTTGCCTCTGGTTTTTACTCCATTTTACCCCATTTGCCTCTGGTTTTTACCCCATTTGCCTCTGGTTTTTACCCCATTTTACCCCATTTGCCTTTGGTTTTTACCCCATTTTACCCCATTTGCCTTTGGTTTTTACCCCATTTGGCTCCTGCATTTTCTTACAGCAGTGAGTGTGGGGCTGCACCATTTATTGTGTTTATGCCCTTCATCCTCTTTTCATCATCACCCATCTTGCTCCTGTGACATTTGACATCTCCTGCCATTAAGGTGGAAAGATTTGGCCATGCAGGGAGACCCTGCTCACAGCATTTAGCATCTCTTCTTAATTTATTGTTTGATAAAGGATTATTTGAATGGGGTGTGTGTGTATTGCAGTGCTGTGTGTGCATCCCTTCTCCAGCTTTGGGGCTCTCTGGGCACAGGGGGTCTCTTATTTAAATCTCTATTTATGTCTCTATTTAAATCACTATTTATGTCTCTATATCTCTATTTAAATCACTATTTATATCTCTATTTATGTCTCTGCCCCCACTGTGGGGATGCTCTGTGCAGCAACAGAGCCCTCTTATCCCCCTATACATGAACTCATCCCCATCCTTTCTCCCCTTCCTTCCTCTGTCCCTTTCCAACCCTCTGGATTTCAAATATCACTCCCAAGCAGCTCAAGCTTTTGGAAATCATCTCCCTGGAGCAGCACTGCCCCTTCCCACAGCAGGGCCAGTGCCAGCTCTTGGTTTTCCTCATCCTCTTCTCCTTCTCACACTCCCCTAATCACATCTTTCCACTTTCATGTGTTTCCTGTCTTTGAGGGAAATGCCATGGAATTCAGCATCTGATCTTGGAAGCATCTTTGGGGCAACTGAAATTGTTGCTAATTATTGCTGGTGTGTAATTATTGCTGGTGTAATTACCTTGCCAATGCCACCTGCTGTCCCCACAGAGGAGCAGAGCTGGTGCACCAGGGTGTGATAGCAGGGCAAACTGACACAGGCAACCCTCCTCTGAATATGGGAGTGATAATTAAAAGGCGCAATCTTGTGTAAGGTGATGGAGACCTGAACCTGCTCTGAGGGGTGACTCCAAATCCCCTCCTCCCATCCCTGAATCCAGATTAAGGGCCATGTGTAAAAACAGTGCATGTCCTAATGCAATTTTCTCTCTTGTGCATCATTATTGTCATAACTTGAGCCTTAATTTCAGAGTTTCAGGATCTTTTTCATTCCTCAGCCCTTAATAGTTGACAATTTGTGCTACAGTCCATGGTGCAAGGTGGAAACTCCTGCCTAATGCAATTTTCTCTCTTGTGCATCATTATTGTCATAACTTGAGCCTCAATTTCAGAATTTCAGGGTCTTTTTCATTCCCCAGCCCTTGGCTATTTGTGCAAGGTGGAAACTCCTGCCCCACTCCCAGCAGGGGTTTGACCTTGAATTATTCCTCCATATCCATAAAAAATCTGCTCCCTCATTGTGTTCCAGGCGGAGAAAAATGATTTAGTGAGGATTGGTCTGGAAGTGCTGTGGGGAACAGATCTGTGGGGGGCTAAGAGACACCCCAAGCAAAATGGGGTGTCCCTATTGCAGAAACTGCTGCCCACCTCTCCCAAAAACCCCAGAGGTGCCTTTGGATGAGCTGGGAGCTGCAGTGCCCTGCCCAGCTGCCATGGAGGGTGGGGAGGTGTTGACTGGGGAGCAGGGATGGGATTCCTGCTCAGGATGGAATCTGCAGCCCATGGTGCAAAGTGTAACTCCTGCCCCATTCCCAGCAGGGGTTTGACCTTGAATTATTCCTACATATCCATAAAAAATCTGCTCCCTCATTGTGTTCCAGGCAGAGAAAAATGATTTAGTGAGGATTGGCCTGGAAGTGCTGTGGGGAACAGATTTGTGGCGGGCTAAGAGACACCCCAAGAAAACAGGGTGTCCCTATTGCAGAAACTGTTACCCACTTCTCCCAAAAACCCCAGAGATGCCTTTGGATGGGCTGGGAGGGTGGGGAGGTGTTAACTGGGGAGCAGGGATGGGATTCCTGCTCAGGATGGAATCTGCAGCCCATGGTACAAAGTGTAACTCCTGCCCCATTCCCAGCAGGGGTTTACCTTGAATTATTCCTACATATCCACAAAAAATCTGCTCCCTCATAGTGTTCCAGGCAGAGAAAAATGATTTAGTGAGGATTGGCCTGGAAGTGCTGGATCAAGCAGGGGCAGCCTGGCCTTGCTGTGGGCACAGATTTGTGGGGTGCAAAACAGGGTGTCCCTATTGCAGAAACTGCTGCCCATCTCTCCCAAAAAACCCCAGAGGTGCCTTTGGATGAGCTGGGAGGGTGGGGAGGTGTTAACTGGGCAGCAGGGATGGGATTCCTGCTCAGGAATGGAATCTGCTGGGGGAGGCAGGGCCGTGGGTGCAGCTCCTGGAGCATTCCGAGATGCAGAGGGGGAGCAGGGCAGGGGAAGGAGGGAATGAAGGATCCATTGTGAGGCCCAAAGGCACTGCTGGAATCCCAACTCTGAGCAGAGTGAGGGATGGAGTCTGTGCCAGAGGGCTGCAGGCAGTGAAAAAGCTCAAAATTATATTCCTTAAAATAATGAACTTTAATTTCTGAACTTTAATTTCTGACTGTCCTGTGTGAGCACACCCATGGGAGGTGCTGCCATTCACTGGGTCCACTCAACATGCTCAGAAAAATTAAGAGAAAATTTTTGTTTCTGTGCCAGAGGGCTGCAGGCAGTGAAAAAGCTCAAAATGATCTTCCTGATAAACTTTTATTTCTGAAATCAAATTTCTAAACTTTAATTTCTGACTCCATTCCAAGCACCCTGTGTGAGCACACCCATGGGAGCTGCTGCCATTCAATGGGTCCACTGAACATGCTAAAAAAAATTAAGAGAAACTTCTTGTTTCTGTGCCAGAGGACTGCAGGCAGTGAAAAAGCTCAAAATTATGCTCCTTAAAATAATGAATTTTTATTTCTGACTCTCCTGTGTGAACACACCCATGCGAGGTGCTGCCATTCACTGGGTCCACTCAGCATGCTCAGAAAAATTAAGAGAAAATTTTTGTTTCTGTGCCAGAGGACTGCAGGCAGTGAAAAAGCTCAAAATAATGCTCCTTAAAATAATGAACTTTAATTTCTGAACTTCAATTTCTGAACTTTAACTTCTGACTCCATTCCAAGCACCCTGTGTGAGCACACCCACGGGAGGTGCTGCCATTCAGTGGATCCTCCCAACACCCTAAGAAGAATTGAGAGAAACTTCTTTGATTTTTCACCCCATGTTTGTTGTTGTCCTTGAAATTTGCCACCTGCCACATCATCCAGCCTGGAGAAACCTGTCCCACCTGAGTATTTGCTGGGGATGGAATTGATTCCTGTAGCCTGGGACAGTGTTTGAACATCACCCAGCAGAGGAGCATCACAGCCTTTTTATCTAACAAGTGCTTCAGCAATATAAATATTTAAGTACAATAAACAATTATGATCAAGTTTCTTGGGTGACTGCACACAGCAAGTGAATTTTAAATTCATTTCCCATGGGTATTGAGTCTTCACATTCACTTTCTGTGGATGTTCATGCTAATAAAACTTCATTGCACAGAAAGAGAACACAAGAGGGATGCAAATATGACAAGGGCAAATTTGCTTAAGAGTTCAAATGAATATTCACCAACTTTTTATTATTTTTAAGTATTCATTCCTATTTGCTATAAAAAGATTATTTTATCTTTATTCTCCAAGCTCAGTCAAGCATGTTTGAGGTATAATATGTATTTTCTTATACGAATGGAAAGATTTGTTACCAGCAAGTACAGAGTGCATTTAAAATGTGCTTTATCTTCAGGAAGTGTCACTGCTGAACCCACATGAGTTACCACTGTCCTGATTTACATCTCTATTTCAGCACATCTTGCACCCTAAGGCTGGGATCTCCCTGGTTTTTCTCCTTTAAAGCTGCAGATCTCAGATCCAGATCCTGACACCATTATTTTCCTCTGATTTTCCCTGCTAAACTTTCATCTCGTGCTGCCCTCAGTTATGAGGATGCTGGAGATGTTTTCCCTTCACACAAACTCAGATCCCCTTTGGAAGGACTTGGGGGTCACCGTGGCTCAGTTTTGCCTGAGGCAGAGGGAGCAGAGTTTTGACATCTTCATTTGATTTCTGTCCTGGAATTGAAAGAGATGCAAATTAGCAATAATGAATATTTTCATTAGAAGTGTCTAGACAGTACATCTGAGAACAGGATAATGATACTTCTGCTTTATATAAAAAATTCTGAAGTAGACCCGGGATCTTTTTTTTTTTTTTTTTTTTTTTTGTCAGAAAAGATAACATTTATTTTTTAAAAAATGTAATTTAGTGTAAGTGAAATTAGGGTAATTGCTAATTATGTAAGTGCAAATGAGGCAGATCTTTATCTCGAGTCAAGCTGCTCTGGCGCAGATTATGAACCGTTACTTTCATGAGGTGGCAAAAAAATATCAGCAAAACTGCCCTGAGGAATTTCTCATGTTTATCAAGAGATTTTGGACAGTGAGGGGTGTGAGCATGAGGGATGGAGTGCAGTAAATGCCACAAGCCTCGCTAAGGCACCATGGAGGCTGTAACAATAGAAATGCTGATACAGCAACAGATACAAGTTCCTAACCCTGGACTCACAACGTGTATTTGTACCCTTATAAGGAGAAAATCTTGTTAACCCCTTCTGTTGGTCACTTGTAAACCCTTTAACCTGTGTCCATTGGTCCAGTTTGGAGCCTGGCCAAGGGTATAAATGTGGCTCACTGTACCCCATTAAGTTGGAAGAAGAATTGCCCCGGGCCTTTCCCGCTCTCCTGAATAAACCATCTCCAGTGGAACTGGTCACTTCTATTGGTCACTTGTAAATCCTTTAACCTGTGTCCATTGGTCCAGTTTGGAGCCTGGCCAAGGGTATATGTGTAGCTCACTGTACCCCATTAAGTTGGAAGAAGAATTGCCCCGGGCCTTTCCCGCTCTCCTGAATAAACCATCTCCAGTGGAACTGCCGGCGTCTGCTTCTCCTCTCTCTGCTCTGCCTGAGCCATGCCCGGGGAAGCCAAGCCTGGCAGCAGCTAAACCCTAAAGAGCTGAGATCCCAGAGCTGTTATCACTGTCCAGAGCTGTTATCACTATCCAGAGCTGTTATCACTATCCAGAGCTGTTATCACCCTGCTGGCTGCAGGGCTCCCCGTGGTTTCGGGTCCCAGCGGGCTGGACCCCGGGGCTCTGTCCTTTCCTGGGATAGAGGTCCCGGGCCAACACCTGTAGGAATCCTAAAAACCAGAAGGTTTTAAGAAAGAAAGGTTTTAAGAAATCAGCCTCAGACAGTAAGATAGTTAGATGCTAAAAGCAGCAGAAATATTAGTAATGCAAACGTGAGAAAGCTTGAGAAAAGAATAGGCCTATGTTAGGTGCTGCCTTAAGTGGTAACAAGTTTTCTTAGTGTATATCTTTAGAAGGTTGAAGTTTTGAATAGACCTTTGTGCTTTGATTTCTATGAAGAAGCTATTGTTTCAGAAACTAGGCCGCTTAGCAAAACTACGTGTGCTTTATATTATTGGACAGAATTATTGTCAATGTTCTTGTTCTCTATGTGATTGGCTGAAATGCAGATGGAAATGGCTTTATGATATGCTGTAATGTTAAGTCTCTTTGGCATTCTGCTTGGTTCAGCGAGAAGGTTGCATCTGTTATGTCTCCATTGTTGTAACAATGTTGTTGAGACTGATGTGTTAATAAAACCTCTCAGACGCTGACAAGGAGTGCCCCGTTCCGTTCGTGCTTGTACATAGATTATTGTGAGGGCAACACCCAGCTCCTGAGACCCCCAAAAGGTCTACAATAATGGAGCACCACCCCTCTCATTGCAGGAGTTTTATCACAGAATTATTTGGGCTGAAAGGGACCTTAAAGCTCATCCCATCCCACCCCTGCCATGGGCAGGGACACTTTTCACTGTCCCAGGGTGCTCCAGCCTGGCCTTGGGCACTGCCAGGGATGCAGGGGCAGCCTCAGCTGCTCTGGGCACCTGTGCCAGGGTTTCACCACCTCACAGCCAGAATTTCTCCCTAATACCTTCCATATAGGTTGGTATCTTTTCCCCTTTTCCATCTGTGTTCTGCTGTGTCAGAGAAGCTCCCCCCTGCAGCCCTGCATTCCCCACACCTCAGCTCCCATCCCCATCAGGTTTGGGGTTTTTCCAGGCTCATTGTCCCACCCTGGGCCTCCAGCAGTGTGACAAACTGCACTTAGCACCCAGCAAAACTTCATCCCAGGGTGTTCCATGGGAACAGGTTTGATTTTCCACGTGTACTGGAAGGAAGTTAATAATACAAAACCCACCCTGGAGTCAAGTACTGCAGAATGAAGTCAGGAACCTCACAGGATAAACACATTACCCTCATACAAGCTGCAGTAAGTGGGTATTGGAAAAATTAAATGCACTTGAATGGCTTTGCAGATTTATCTCTGTGCCCATAAAACCTACTGACAGTGAGCAAACACAAGAGCTTGGCACTTGTCCTGCTTGGTTTAATTGCCTTTAGTGGGTTTTATATCCATCACCTTCTTAAAATCCCTGAGTCACAACCCCAGCAGCTTCTTGTCCTGAAGACTTGGGGGTGATGGAGATGCTGGTACCCACAGAACCTCCTGCATCCACTGGAGCCTCCCAGCATGCTTAGAATTTTCTAAGGAATCCATCCAGCTGTGCTTTTAGAAAAATATTATTAATTTAGCCTTCGTGGGAGGATGAGGGGAGCATTTCATATCTGCCCTGGGTTTGTCTGAGACCTCTCAGAGTGATCCCTCTGGGGTGGGCAGGCCCTGGCACAGGTGCCCAGAGCAGCTGGGGCTGCCCCTGGATCCCTGGCAGTGCTCAAGGCCAGGCTGGAGCACCCTGGGATGGTGGAAGGTGTCCCTACCATGGCAAATAAACTTTAAGATCCCTTTAAAGGACTTCAAAGTCCCTCCAATCCAAACCACTCTGATTCTATGATAAGAAAATCAGCTCTCCCCTGGCTGCCTCCTGCTGCACCAAGCCATCATTTGAGGGCATCTCCCTGTTCCCTGGAGAAAACTTCCCCATTTCCATGAAAAGCTATTAATATAAATAATATAAATAATATAAATAAGCCTCACCTGCATTAGCAGAAGATAATGCTCCAAGGCTTCTCTCTGAGAGGCCTGAGCTGCTCCTGGCACTGCAGCTGGTGACCAGTGCAACCCCTCTGGGAGCACAGATTGCTCCCAGCAGCAGCTGGAGGGACCTGGCTGTGCCTGTGGCAGCTCACAGCTGATCAGTTCTGCCTTTTTTCTCTCTACCATTATTCCCCAAAGTGGAATAAGGAAGAGATCAGGGAGCTGTGGCAGCCTGGATTCCCCCCAGCCACGGTTGGGGAGTGATGCTGCAGGCTGGGAGGTGGCTGGGAGGGACCCTGGCTCTGCATGGCCCTTCCCTGGGGCAAAAAAAGCAGAAAATGCAGCAGTGATGGGAACTCTCTGAGATTATTTTAACTGTCAGACATCAGAAGCAAAGTAAAATGCCCAAATGAGTTGACAGCAGCTCAATTTGATCCCTGCCACGAACTGACTTAGAGCCCAAATTTTTCAGAGGCTGATAATCACCTTGGAATTGATTTTGTACCAAGATACTTTATCACATGTACTTGGTGTGGTTTGATGGGGTTTTTTTAGAAGTAATCTATGTCAAAGTTAAACAGACTTTATTAGAAGACACATATTCCCTGCCCTTCTCTGGCTGGGTGTTCCTTTAGGGTAAGTCATGGAGATATGAAGGAATTGCTGGGTGTTTCTTTAGGGTAAATCATGATGAGATGAAGGAATTTCTGGAGGTTCCTATAGGGTAAATCATGGTAAGATGAGGAATTTCTGGGTGTTCCTTTAGGGTGAATCATGGTGAGATGAAGGAACTGCTGGGTGTTCCTTTAGGGTAAATCATGGAGAGATGAAGGAATTTCTGGGTGTTCCTTTAGGGTAAATCATGGAGAGGTGAAGGAATTACTGGAGGTTCCTTTAGGGTAAATCATGGTGAGATGAAGGAACTGCTGGGTGTTCTTTTAGGGTAAGTCATGGTGAGATGAAGGAATTTCTGGGTGTTTCTTTAGGGTAAATCATGGTGAGATGAAGGAATTTCTGGGTGTCCCTTTAGGGTAAGTCATGGTGAGATGAAGGAATTGCTGGGTGCTCCTTTAGGGTAAATCATGGTGAGATGAAGGAATTGCTGGGTGCTCCTTTAGGGTAAATCATGGTGAGATGAGGAATTGCTGGGTGCTCCTTTAGGGTAAGTCATGGAGAGATGAAGGAACTGCTGGAGGTTCCTTTAGGGTAAGTCATGGAGAGATGAGGAATTGCTGGATATTCCTTTAGGGTAAATCATGGTGAGATGAAGGAATTTCTGGGTGTTCCTGTAGGGTAAACCATGGTGAGATGAGGAATTTCTGGGTGTTCCTTTAGGGTAAGTCATGGTGAGAAGAAGGAATTGCTGGATGGTCCTTTAGGGTGAATCATGGAGAGATAAAGGAACTGCTGGGTGTTTCTTTAGGGTGAATCATGGAGAGATGAAGGAATTTCTGGGTGTTCCTTTAGGGTAAATCATGGAGAGATGAAGGAATTGCTCAGTGTTCCTTTAAGGTAAATCATGGAGAGATTAAGGAATTTCTGGGTGTTCCTTTAGGGTAAATCATGGTGAGATGAAGGAATTACTCCTGATTTAAGTGGCAAGCCTTGCCCTATTTCAGGGTCACAGGTGCCCTCTGCCTTGGTCACACCCTGCTCCAGCCCAGCTGCTCCTCAGTTTCCCCATCTCTGAGATGACACCTGCAGTGTCCTCCTGCCTAACCCAGGAAAAAGAACACTTGGGAATTATCTGCTGCAGGGGGATTTCTCTCACTCTGGAAAACTCCTGTTTTTCTCAGGGACCCCAACCTGTGGTGCAAACCCTTAAAGAAATGGACATCAGGACACTCCAAGCTCCAAGTTCACAGAATCAAGGGACCCATACTGGCACCTTAAAACATGACTGTAATTAAAGTAACATGTAGATGTAGAAATATAATGCCAAATTTTCAGCTGCCTTCTCAATGCTGAAATTTTATCTGGGTGTATTTTTAGGTCTTTCACAGGTTAGTGGGGAATGTAATTACAGGTTTGTATGCAATACAGGATTAGTCCACCCTGCTGGCAGCATTTTGGATAAAACCAGGGAAAATGGAGTGGGGGCAGGGGGAGGGCAAGGCTATTTTTATTGTTCCACACTCCCAGCACATTCTTGTGAAAATATTGTGAAACAGACTGGTCCCCAAACCAGGGGTGACCCAGGCTTGGTGCCACTGACAGAGCAAGGGAGGGTGATGGCACTTGGAGCAGAACCTGTGCTCTTTCACCTGAAAGAAAAGGGAAGGACTAAATTAAGTTTCACTTTTGTCTGGATTGGGCTGTTTTGCCCCTGAAACGCCCGTGGGAATTCTGTGGATGCTCATGTGCTCCCTGCCTGCTGGGTGCCAATGGGGGACAGGGTGCTGTGTGTGTTAAAACCCCTCTGTGCTACAATCTGAACTTCTCCATTTCTGAATTAAGTTTAGGATTACTTTAGAGTGCTGAGCCACCCTTGAGGTCTGGTCTTTCAGTTGCTTGACAAATATTGCAATAAAAAAAAATCACATTTTCTCTGTTGCTATTGTGTTCGTGGGGTGCCCCATGGCAGGAAGGAATGATGAATCTGACTCCATGTTCTCAGAAGGTTAATTTATTATTTTATGATCTATATTATATTAAAGAATACTATACTAAAGAATACAGAAAGGATACTTACAGAATGCTAAAAAGATAATAATGAAAACTTGTGACTTTCCAGAGTCCCGACACAGCTTGGCCCTGATTTGGCAATGAGTGAAAACAACTCACAGAAACCCAATGGAACAATCACCTGTGGATAAACAATCTCCAAACACATTCCAAAGGAGCAAAACACAGGAGTAGCAAATGAGATAAGAATTGTTTTCCTTTTTCTCTGAGGCTTCTCAGCTTCTTAGGAGAAGAATCCTGAGTTTTTCAGAGAATGTGAATGTGACATGATGCTCCAGCTGACCCTTCCCACTGCTCTGCCCTGTGGCCCCTGTTCCCAGTTTTGTTTTCTGGGAAAGGAGCAAAGAGCTGCCCTTCCACTGCTTCTGCCCACGGTGTTCATTGCCACAGCTGAAAAAGACGAGCACAAATATTTCTTTCTGCCTGCTGCCCAAATGAGGACAGCGATTTTACCTGGAATCCACCAGGCTAACGCAACTGGAGGGTCATGAAAATGCAAAGGCTCTGAGTTTCCCCGTGCCTCTGCTACTGTCAGATCTTCATGGGAATTGAGTTCCCAGGACAAAGGAGCTGTCAGAGGAGCGCTGATGCTCCATTAATGGCAGGGTAGGGTGACCCACCCTGCGTGTCAGCATTGCTGCTGAGGGAAACAGGAGACAAACCCATCATCACCTCTGCCGCATCTCTCCCACTAACACCTCATTTAAGTGTGTATTTGTCTGCTGATTGATCACAGGATTTTTTTCACGGCGCACATTATCCTGCTGAGTGCTTCACATTCTCACTGCTCATTGGAGTTTCCACACAATGCTCATCACAGAGCAGGAGGTAAATTGGGGCTGCAAAGATAATTCTCCACACAGTCCCCATTCTCATCTTCTTGGGGGATCAGCAGGACCTGACCTCCCAAACCACCCTGGCAGTTCTGAAAAAGCCCAACCAAAGCTCCTTAATTTGTGATGGGGAAAGGAAGGGAAATGGAATTTTATTCAGACTTCACCTGGAATGATAGAACAAGAGGGGATGGCTTCCACTGACAGAGGGCAGGGTTTCACTGGATCTGAGGAAGAAATTCTTAACTGGGAGGGTGGGCAGGCCCTGGCACAGAGCAGCTGTAGCTGCCCCTGGATCCCTGGAAGTGTCCAAGGCCAGGCTGGACAGGACTTGGAGCACCCTGATATCCCAGGAAAGTTTCCCTGCCATGGCAGAGGGGGCAATGAGATGGCCCTTAGGGTCTGTTCCAGCCCACAGGACTCTAAAACTTCTCCTGGGTGGGGATTTCTGCAGTGGAGACCACCATAAATCAAAGGTATTTTGCAGGAAAGCAAAGTGATCACAGCACATCATCACCACTGTCTCCATCTACCATGGAAGGGAGCACTTCACACATAGTTTGCAGTGGAGAAAGTGTTAAAACAGCAGGGTGAACCAGAGTTAATTTTTTGTCGAGGTTTATAGATTGACTGGTGAGGTGAGAGCAGGGTCATCTTGGAGATGGCTGCAGCACATCAACCTTGCTTGAACGTGTGAGTTTGAACGGCTCCATCCACCCTTCAGTGCCAGGGACCAGGCCCAGGCAGGTGGGAGATGCACAACAGTTCATCAGCAAGGAGAAAACACCCCAAAAATGGCACTGAACCCAAAAAATTGTATGTTTAGCAGAGACCCTGAACCTCCTGAGTAATCTGTCTTGGATAAGAAAGCAGAACCCAAAACAAGTTCCAAGTTTTGTGTCCATTGCAGAGAGAGCTCATCAGTGAGGCTGATACCTGCTCATGCAGAGCTGGCTGCTGACAATAAACACTGAAACACAGGCTGAGCACACCCAGATCCAGGGACTGCTGTAATTCATTAAACAAATGTTGGGTTTAATAGCCCCGTGTCCAAAGCTGGTGCCATGGATGTGCTCAGCTGTGAAATATGCTGTGGAAGCCATTGGTTTGCAAAGGGCTCTAGAAATCTGCTTTCTATTAACATAAAATGGGTTTACTGCAGAAAAATCTCTGGGATCACATTTTTCTCTCAATTATCCCTTCTCAGTGGGATTCCTTGAGGTTTGTGCTGGGTAACTGAGATGTGTCTAAGCTGGGGGGTTTGGAGCTGGGGTTTGTTTTGATCCATTAAGCTTGTATCTCGCCACAGTGATGTAATTCCCCCAGTCTGAGACACTTTATAAACATTAATGGGTTTGTTTTCATGGTCCCCAGGGATGTGCAGCACAGGAAGGTCGCCAAGACCATTTTACCCTCACAGAGAGAGAGAGACGGGGAAATGTGGCAAGGGGAGAAACAGAATACTCACTCAAATTTTAAACCTGTCCATCCTTAGCTGTGTTTCATTCAGTTTTAATAACTTACAAGCTAGTAACTATAATTTATTTATACATTTTATTAACTAATAAGTTATTACAGCAGTACCACATCAGCAAGGTTTACATAAAGATGCTGCTGAGGAAGCTGAGGAAGGAAAGAGCTGGTGCTCTGTATTTTATGAGTGAGAGGGGTGTAAAATGCATTTACAAATACACCTTTGCAGAGGGAAAAAAAAAAAATAGTGGTTACTAACAACTGCTGTAGCTTTGATGGGAATTATTTAGTAGAGATGTGCTGGAAGAGACTGTGGAACGTGGGCCTGGCTGTGCTTTTCCTGGGGATTGCTGCTGAAGTTGCTGCTGTCTTGGACTGGATTTTCTGGGTGATAAACAGCCATGGAGATGCCTCTGGTGATATTTGGAAAGGGCCAGTTGGAAGCTGGCCCTACAGCATGCCAGGGCACAGATCAAAAATCCCACTCTGGAGATGCTTTTCCCATCACAGAGGGTCCATTTTTGAGGATGTACTGAAAGAAGCTGGTGACACTCACAGCTCTTTCAGCTGGGAATTGCTCCTGCAAACAGAGACACACGGAGCAGATGAGAAATTAATGTAAATATACAGACAGAAGGCAATTTTTTTTTGGAGGAAGTGAGGCAGAGGCAGATAAAAAGCGATCAGCAGAATTTACATAAGCCTTCCCCATCACAGAGGTCATCATTCTGCAGGATGACACATGGAAATTCATTTTTATTAAATTCTGGATGATTATTTAATTGGAAAAAGAAGGATTTAATTGAATCAAGTCAAAGGGCCCTATTAGATTACGTTCAACCTTAACACAGAAGGCTTTTCCCATTTAGTTAAACTGGTTCCTTTGCATATTGTACATATTAAACTATAAAAAGTGGTAATCTGAATAGCAAATTAAAGGGTTTGGAAGGCCTGAATGGTACTCATGTGCTTCTCAACCCTTTTTCATCTTCTAAATCTTCTCATATTCCCTTTACTGCACTCCTTGGGTTGTAACAAGAGCAAAGATGAGGGGTGGGACTCTCAAATCTTCCTCTCTCCCTGTTTATTCCATTTCCACCCTCTTGAGGAATGGCCTGCCTGGGTGTGCAGAACACACTGCCCCAAACTCAGGGTGGTTTCCAGATTTCCAAGGCTCCCCCTGCAGCCCCTGAGCAGATGCTGAGCGTGGTCAGGTTGAATGAAGATTTGTGACTTACTGGCATTGACTCAGGTTTCCCTTGTGTCCTCAGGAAATATTCCCAATCTCTTCATGCCTCATCTACGTGGCCAGGGAATCCCATCCCTCTGGGACACAGACTCCTTGCAGAGCTGTCAACTTCCTGGTAAAAACTAGCATAAATAAAATAAAATTTAAAAAACCCATCGAAGCAATTT
The DNA here is from genome assembly GCA_024362935.1 of Setophaga petechia. NCBI lineage: Eukaryota > Metazoa > Chordata > Aves > Passeriformes > Parulidae > Setophaga > Setophaga petechia. The sequence continues at coordinate 1,234,508 of JANCRA010000047.1, forward strand.
TGGGAAATAATATGCTTCTAATGTTGTATCTTTAATTAGCTCTTAATTTCAATTTTTTCTTAATTTAAAACCAAAAGGAGTAAGGGATGGAGGCATAATTAATTTCCTAAAGTTTCATTTCATCCTAATTTTGAGGATTCCAGCAAAGACTTGGCCCTCTGACTGGGAGCTGGGTTGGGAATGCCCCATCCTTGTGCCTTTCCTCTGGCTGAGATTGCTGCATTGCTGGGACACTCTGTGCTCCTTCCAGGAGGAAACTCAGAGAAATCAAATTCTGCTCTGAGAGACTGAAATCAATTTTAATGGATCCAGCTGTTCCCCAGTAAGGATAGCAGGAGGCATGGGAAAGGGGAGAAAAACTTCCAAGATCTCTTCAGGGGATTTCAGGAAGGCTTGAAAGTTGTAAGGAAAGTTTTTAGAGTGGGGTTTTCAACTTCCCATGAGGCCACAGCCAAACTTTAGGACACATTTTTTAAATAACCACGTGCTAATGTAGAAATTCTCTTTGTCAGTAAATTTTAAAAAATTCCAGTTCTGACAGTGCAGCAACTCAAGCAGTCTATTATTAAAGTTAGATTGAGTAAGAAACTTCATTTGGAATTTGCCTTAGCAGCTAAATGGGTTCTTGGAAGGTTCAAATCAGCTTTAACCTGATTTTTTTATGATTAAAAAAAAAAACGTGCTGGTACTTTAAAGCCAAGTTCCTTTTTGCTGGAGCTTTACTTTTATTCAAGTGCAATGAGGAAGTTTTGCATATACAGTAGTGGGATTGCACACTCAGGTTATCTGGTTACATACATAATTCTCCCATTTGCAAACACAGTTTGCAGCACATGCTCATGCAAATTAGGTATGAAACTGGGCATTTATCTTGATTAGAATTCAGTTGCTTTATATACTTGCAGAACTTTATCTCACTCAGGGATGGCTGTAGAGATGATGGAGAAAGAATTTCAAAAATTGCATTTATTCTCCTTGTGGGTTGTTTGTTGGCCTTCTGGGAATTCATTAAGGAAAACTGATTTTCTGAGTGCCCTGGTCCAGCACCCAGCTTGGGCTGCAGGCACTGCTGGAAACTCTCTGCCAGAAATAATTGTCCCTTGCAAAAGCCACTGTACCATTTCATGGAATAAATGCTACATTTTCTCTGGTTTACAGTATCCAGATGGGTGTAAGGACTGGATGCCACTTGGCAAGGACTCATTCCTTTTGACTCTTGGAGAGCTGGTTGTACCCAGCATCCAGATCAGATCTGAGGTTTTGGGGGATCCAGGCTGCTCTTGTTGATGTTTTCCAGCAGACTGGCACAGCAGATTTCCCCATTTCTGTCCCCAGAAGCTGCCTGGGGACCCTGCACAGCAGAGAGCTCCTGCAGAGCCCCATCCTGCAGTCCCTGGCTGTGTGGGATGGGGATGTGCTCCTGCTTTTCCTCAGGTCCAGCCTCTCCTGGAGCCATCCCTGCAGCTCTCAGGAACAGGAGCCCTTTTCCGTCCTTTTTACTGCATTTTGAATCAGGGCTCTGCAGTGCCAGTGCTGCACAAGGACACCCTGAAGTTCAAAGAACTGCCCCAAATTCTCAGCTTGTTCAGCCAAAAGCCTGAATTTAGGCAAATATCAGAGGGTTTAGCAAATTGTGCTGGGCTTTACTCACAGGTCATGATTTTCTCTGACTTACCCCTAACAAGAGTCCTGGCTCCTCACTGTGCATCCCCCACCACTCCTGTACCTGAGAGGCTCCCACCCCACTGCCATGGGGGCTCCTGCCCAGCTCCTAAACCCATTTGTGAACTTCTCCAGGTACAGGTGGCTCAGGTGACAGCTCCCAGCACGGCTGCCTGCAGATTTGGGATGCAGGGATGGAGTGGGGAGGTACCTCCACATGGAGGTACACACATGCTCCTCCAAAGCATCCCTGTCCATGGGGCTTGGGTGCAAGGTGTTGGAGTGAGACAATCTTTAAGGTCTTTTCCAACATAAACCACTCTGTAATTCTACAATTTCACTCCAGTGAGGATGAAGCCATCTGCAGGGCTGCCAGGGGCAGGGTGGCAGCTCTGCAGGCTTGCTGCAGCCCTGGCAAACACACAAGTGGATCCCTCTGAGGGATGGATAAGGCACAGGGAAACATCCGCGCTCCCTCTAGCAGTCGCCAGCGAATGGATGATACCAATAATTCTCGATTTTTCACCCTGGGTTCGTGCCACGTGAACCGCCACTGTCAGAGCCCCTGCACTAGCACTGCTGCAGTGCTGACAGCGCTCAGGTGGCTCTTTCCCCCCCGCCCCCGCCCCAAAATCCTTCCAGGGCGATTTTTGGAGCCCGTTTTCCTCCACCTGCTGCAGGCGGCTGCCGGGCACGGGGGGTGAGCCCTGAGCGCATCAGCAGAGCGGTTCCTCCCTGGTGCCATTGTGAGCTCAGCGCGGGCGCTACAGCATCCCCGCAGCACCCCTCAACTTCCCGGGGGGCTGCGCGGGGGTCTCGCTCCCGGCGCTCCCCAGGGCAGGGACCCGCACGGGAGGGACCCGCACGGGAGGGACCCGCACGGGAGGGACCCGCACGGGAGGGACCCGCCCGCCGCAGCCGCGCTCCCACCGCCGATGCCCTCGGCCGAGCTGCCCTCGCCCCGGCCCTGCCCGGGGGGGCAACAGGTAGGGGGTACCCCCACCCCCCGCACAACCTGTTTCTCTTGTACCCCCTCCGCACAGCCCCCCCGCTTTCCTCTGCGCACCCCCTCGCAGAGCCCCTCTCCCCTCTGCGCTCCCCTCCCTTTGTCCCCCCTTGCACCCCCTGCACTGATCCCCTCTGGGATCCCCCTCCCCCGGTGCGGAGCCCCCTCCCCTTTGTCCCCCCGGCCGAGCCCCCCTCGCACCCTCCCAGCCCCCTCCCCTGGCGCCGCCCCCTCGCGCCGCCCACTCCCCTCTCGCTGCTCCCCTCCAGCAGCCCCTGCCCCCTGCCCAGCCCAGCACAGCCCCCTGCCCGCCCCCCCGCCGCTCCCTCTCTCACCTCTCTCTCTCTCTCTCTCTCTCCTCCTCTTCCTCCCTCCCCCCAGGCCAAAATCCTGCACATGATGGACGACAACAAGCAGCTGGCGCTGCGCATCGACGGGGCGCTGCAGGCGGCGGGCCAGGAGGTGACGGCGCTGCGCGCCGAGCTGGCGGCCACCGGCCGGCGCCTGGCCGAGCTGGGCAGCGACCCGGCCATGGAGCACGGCCCGCACGGCGCTCAAGGTGGGTCCCGCCGCGGGCAGGGGGCGAGGGGGCTGCGGGCAGACACGGGGGGACACTCCCGGCCGCCGCCTCCGCTCGGTGTTATTGTCCATTGTTTATTTTTGGGGGTGCCCGGCGCGTCCCGTTGCGGGTTCCCCGCTGGGCTCGGAGCGGGGTTCCGTCCCTGCCGCGCTGGGCTCCAGCAGCCCCGGCATGAGGAGGGACCCCCCGCCCCAAATGCTCACAGCCCCCCGCATCCTCCCGCCACCATCGCCGCCCCCTCTGTTCCCATCCCCTCGCCGCACCCCGCCCCGAGGTTCCCCCCGGCCGGCTCTCCCCGGTAATCCCGCGCCCTCAGCCGGTTTCGTAATTCGGTAGGAAAGCAGCCATGTTACCGCCGCGATCCGCGATCCGCGCTCCGGCCCCGCACGGAGCCCCGGCCCTGGGCTTCGGACCGGCCCGGGGCTCGAACCGGCTTGGAGCCTGAACCGGGCTGCGGGACTCGGACCGGGCTGCGGGGTTCAGGCTGCGGGACTCGGACCGGGCTGCGGGGTTCGGACCGGCTTGGAGCTCGGACCGGGCTGCGGGGCTCGGGCTGCAGGGCTCGGTCCGCACCCGGAGCCCACCCCGAGCCCCGGCACCCCCGGCACGGATAGGGGTAGGCTCGGACAGCCCCTGTGCCAGGCACACGCCCCCTGTGCCCCCCGCATCCCTGAAAAGTTGTCTCCGGAAAGCGGGGTGCAGGGGGAGCGGGAAGAGACTTCGTGTGCTGCTTAAGGAACTGAGCCCGAATCGCTCCTGTAGTGCTCGTGGTGCTCTCGCCAGGCTGAAATTCAGTTTCCTGCTAGTCAAAGTGTGTTGCCATCGCTGATACGTTTTTATTTGAATGCTTTTGTGTTTTAAGGTTTAAATTTCCCCAGTAATTACAGGCTTGCATGACAGTTTACCCCGAGCAGCCTTGATGTCAGAACAAAAATAGTGCGAGCCCTCCCCTTTCCCGATAACTGAATTTACACCTGTGTGATAAAAACGTCAGTAGCTGTTATTTACTCGTTACTTATTTACTGTATCCCTTGGTAGGGTGGTTCGGCGCTATTTTAAATAACAATTGCATTTTGATGAAGCTCTTTAAGGGCAGCATAGCGTTTGGCGGGGCATAGCTGCTGCCGGCAGGATGTAATCACGGAATTACAGAATCATAGAACACTTTGGGTTGTAAAGGATCATAAAGATCATCTTGTTTCAACCCCCCTGCCATGGCTGGAACTGATTGGATTGCGTTGCCGGTGTGTTGTTGGTCGTGGCAAACTGACTTAGAGGGATTAATTAGTGGTTTTATTCCATCCAGCTTGTGTTTCACTGTTTTGGTAGTGGGGGTGTGGGGTGCGAATTCCACTCACCCAGCTGAGCTTCCTGGTGGCTGTGGGGATGTAGGAAGTGAAGTTACCTGTGTGGCCAGGGATTTTCTGAAATGCTGTGCAGAGGCTGGGATGATCTCAGCCACTCTCTGCCATACACCATAGCCAGGCTACTGAGGCTCTTTGGCTTTTATAAAAATCTGCTGAAAGGGCAGAAGGAGATGCCAGCCTCCATCCCTCCCTGCGGAGCAGGGGCATCAGGAATGCAGATGGTGACACGATGTACGGGGCATGCATGTGGAAATGCAGGCTTGCAGCCAGGAAAGCAGGTAAAACCCTTCAGCTGCTCGTGCTCACACTGATTTCTGTGTGTGTTCAGTGTTTGCTTTCGTTTCCTCTCCAGGACGCTTGTGGGGAGATGCACGTTTCTGCAGCGTGTCCTGGCAGGGGACAGGGGGGTGTGTTCTCTGAGGTTAGGGCTTTTTTTGTTTTCCTTAGAGGTTTTCTAATCTGTTGAGTGATGAAAAATCCTCCTCTTTGTGTTCCTTTACTATCAGCATGCTGGAAGACAGTTGGTGCCCTGTAAAGGTGCCAAAGAAATGTGCTCAGTTCCCCAAAGCCTGCGTGTTTCTGCTCATAACTCTGATTACACCTGCTTTGGAGTTGTGGGGTCCCTGTGATGGGGGAAGAGTGGCCTCCCCCTCAGCTGGGTGGGAGAGTGGTACCTGCAGCTGCAGCTGCTGGAGGGTTTGCTCCATCTTCCCCCTCTGTAAGCTCAGAAATTTGGCTCGGCACGCTGATGACTCGGAGTGAGGGGAAAGGACGCTGCCACAGCAAGGTGTGACTCCATGGCCTCGTGGCTGTGAATGAGTCTTTGTCTTTCCCCATGAATTTAATAAGCTGTTATTAACACTGTGATGTATCCAGCCCTGTGCCACTGCTGTTGTAACAGAAGTCAATCAGTTCAGTGTAAAGTTGCATCTGAAGAGTGTTTTGTCTGTCATGCTTAGGAAGGAAAAGGGGGAGAGTACTTGATCTCTGCAAAACCCACCGAGTAGCTTCACTCTGCTTTGTGTTTCCTCCCTAAGTTTGGTACTATTGTTTATATGCTGCCATAAATGCTCTCCTACATCACTCTGTGTTTGTGTAGACAGGCCCGAGATATCTATAGTGAGCCATATGCTTTTCCTCAAGGATTTTGAGACGGCGTTCAGAAGGATGGGGTGAAAACAAGAATCTCTGAATAGCTCTGCTGTTGTGTGTCTCCTAAGTAGGAGGGCTGCCAAGCTGTCTGATTTATGCAAATGCATTAAAGGCAGGCAGGAGGATGGGGAATAGGGTGGCAGCCTGCAAGTGCAGATTTGGGGTGTGCTGGTGGTGCCTGGTGGAGTCTGCTTTGGTCCAGGAGGAAAAGCCTGTGGTGGAATCATCAGATCCCTTTGCTTACAGAAGCCCAGAATGGTTTGGCTTGGAAGGAGCTTTAAAGATCATCCAGTTCCAACCCTCTGCCACAGGCAGGGACACCTTCCACCATCCCAGGGTGCTCCAGTCCCCATCCAGCCTGGCCTTGGACACTTCCAGGGGTCATGGGGCAGCCACAGCTGCTCTGGGCACCCTGTGCCAGGGCCTGCCCACCCTGATGGGGGAGAATTCCTCCCTTGTGGTGGGCAGGAGCTCACGATCACAGTGCTGCCAGCAGCTGCTCCAGGTCAGTCCCAAGCTGGATGGAAGGAGGTGAATGTGTGTCTCTGTGCCACGCTCAGGCAGTAATTAATACTGAGTATGTCAGATGTGTTATTTGTGTAATTATGGTGCAGCTTGAGACAGCTGGAGGTAATAACTCTGCCCCTTTTGTGCACTCTGAGACTTTTTTTCTGCTACAATGTGCTGTTTTTGCCATGGCAAGGTATGTTTTGAGGGCCTCTTTTCCGTTGTTTTAATCAAAAGTGAAACAATTCTGCGAAGAGGGGGAGCAGGGTGGTGGGTGTGCGTAGGTAGGCAGGAATGGAACTTGTACATTGTTACAGTCCTTAGCCTGAGTGTTAATCATTCAAACCTCTCAGCCCTGACAATCTCTTTTAACCAGTGAGTTCGCTGGGAGAAGTATTTTGGCTGCAGCCTGTGTCTAAACTTGGATGCAGATCAGGGTGGAAATCAATACTTCATGTCCCCAGCTTTTAGCACAGCAATTACAGGCAGCGCTGGTAACATCTCTGCAGCTGTGTGTCAGCACCTCGTGTTGGAATCCCTGCTTGAATTTGCATGGCTTGAATTGATTGTGAGCAGAGATGTGCCCAGGGCTCTGGGGTGGGATGCTGGTAATGAGAAAGGGATGCAGCAGAGCATTGCTGTGATGGTCCATGCTGAGCTGTGACCCCTGTCCATGCTGGCTGCACCTCTGGGCTTTTGGCTTCAGAACCTACAGAATCCCCAGGCTGGAAGAGACCTTCAAGATCATGGAGTCCAACCCAGCCCCAACACCTCAGCTCAACCCTGGCAGCCAGTGCCACATCCAGGGATGGTGACTCCACCACTTCCCTGGTTCCTGGAAATTGCCCAAATTCCCCCAAAATCTCAGAATCACCAGGCTGGAAGAGACCTTCAAGACCATCAAGTCCAACCCAGCCCCAACCCCTCAACTCAGCCCTGGCCCCCAGTGCCACATCCAGGCTTTGTTAAACACACCCAGGGATGGGGACTGCACCACCTCCCTGGGCAGCCATTCCAGAACTTTATCACCTTTCTGTAAAAACTTTTTCCTGATATCCAACCTGTATAACACACCTGTATTTTCAGCAGTTTGGTTTAGAGCAACATCTGTGTGGAAAACTGAATTCTGGGGATGCCTTGCCATGCTGCATCAGGCGTTAGGTCCTTTCAGCCCCGTGTTTTTGCTTTAGTCTCCTTCCCACATTAAATGGAAAACACCTTAATTAATTAATGTTGGTGAAGTGCTTGAAGATGTAACACGCAATCAATGGCTAAGTGTTGTTAATAACACCTCACTCAGCGTTTGGTTTATCTCAGTTCTGATTTCAGAGTGGTGCTGGCACACTGTGATCACTGTCTCCTGGCCCTTGGTGGTGTTTGCCATGGATGCTGCCAAAATTCAGCTGGGGATGGGGCAGGAGCTGCACCCTGCTCCTGCAATAGATCAGGGGTTGCTCCTTGCAGTGCTGGTATCTCAGCACGTGCAGCCTAAGAAAGATTTCAGTTGTACCTTGGGATGTGGTGATGCCAAGGGGCTAGGAGGACCTTTCTGCTCATGACAGCCTAAAATAGAGTTTTTTCTTTTTCTCTTTGATCTCAGTATCCTTTCATAGCTACAATACAAGGACTTTGACTTTTGCCCGGGAGGCAATCAGTTACCTCTGTGCTGTTGCTATTTTGTGAGTAATCATCCCTGGCTGTTGAAAATGTACCATTTTCATCTCTTCAGAAATCTTCCCTGCTATTTGTTCTTCCGGAGCTGGAGAGCTGATACTGTAAAGAAGCCTGAGGAATTTGGATACTGCTGCCCAGTTGGGTATTGGGAGCATTTTTGTACCATGTTTATCAGCAGATCAAGGTCTTGCTGTACTATTACTCTTTCTAATAATTTCCTACTTTGTTTCCCTTTGTCCTGCGTAATTCAGGGAGCAACTTGTCTCATGCTCTAAAACAATTCTCTGTCCTGGGAAATAAATCTGTGCTCAGCAATGTTCCCATGGCTGCTTTAGACACAGGGAACTGCCTGCTGATAACACACCAGGTCCTTGCTATATCTTAGTCTTTGAAGATGTTAATTTAAGTATCTTTTTTGGAGCTTTCCTATTCAAAAGTCTCATCTGGCATGGTTAACATAATATTTAGATTATCATTGCTTTAGGCTTTGTCCAGGAGAGTTAAAATGAAGCTTCTAAGGATGAGTAAGCTCAAATAAACTGAAGTTGAAGGAGGACTTAATCCAGGGCTTTTGACTCACCAGTTTGAAATATAACCATGAAAATGGTGTTAGGTTTGCAGGTGGGCAGAGGGACATAGAAATAAGTCTCAGTCTTAAGTTGGGGAGGATTAGATATGATTTTGTGGGTTGTGTTCAGGCACTCTCAGATATTCACTGGTGGGGCTGGGTGTCATCCAAGAGGACAGTCTGTCCTCTCATTACTTATTCTTTTTCCTCCAGATAAATCAGTGGACTTGGTGTTCTCTGTCCCTGGGGCTGAATGTGGAATTCTCTGAGATGCCAAAAGAGGCTTCACAGCCTTGAGCAGGAGCTCCTGGCCCAGCCTTGAGCTGCAAACACCTTTCCTTGAGTGGTGCCTGCCCCTCTCTGTGCTTCAGGTACCTCCCTGCACACCAGGCACTGAGCCCCAGCACTGTGCAGAGCAAAACTTCAGCCTCCAGCTCGTTAAAATTCAATCCTCAGGATCCCTCATGCCAGCAAAGCATGAGATCAGTGCTCTGCTCCTGTCACAGCATCTGCAGAACCCTGTGCTCACAACACAGGGCTGCAGCTACACAGAAAACCCCAGGGAATCAGCCACCCAGAGGGCTCATTTTTCAGGCTGCACCCTCCCCCTGGGGATGCTGAAGGCTCAGGGGGTTGCTTCTTGTTGCTTTGCAATCCCTTCCTGGTTTTCATTTCTGTGTTGTTTTACCTGAGCCTTTATGGGGGATGGTTTTGGGTATTGAGATGGATTTTGTGGCACCTCCAGCTCGATTATTTTGGTGTTTGGAAATGTGTCCTGTGGTAGCAGGAGGTGGGATGGGTTTAGCTTTTTTTAAGGAAAAGAAGCAGTCCCACCAGAATATGGAAATGGAATAAATGCTTTGGAAAGCTTTGAAGCCTTTTGTGTAGTCAGTTTGTCTGCAGGATGGGTTTAGCTTTCTTTAAGGAAAAAGAAGCAGTCCCACCAGAATATGGAAATGGAATAAATACTTTGGGAAGCTTTGAAGCTTTTTCTGTGGCCAGTTTGTCTGCAGGAGTTGCAGAGGTGAGGAAAATCTCTTCCTGAAGGTTTTCTTCTGCACCCAATGGTAATTGGAGGCTTGGGGATGTGATGGTGAGGGTCTCCAGAGCAAGAGACTGAGGTTGAGTGTTGGGAATGGGATGAGATCTGAGGGGAGCTGAGGTAGCAGAGGCTCTCCAGGAGGATAATCCATCCCTGCAGAGCAGCTTTGCAGTGCTGTGGTCATGATTGAGCATGACATTGGCTCCCAGGGGTGTTCTGTCCCCCTCAGCACTGCTCTAGCTTCCATAATCTGATAAATTACTGATTCCCTAATCTTGTTAGTGCTGTCCTTGCCCAGATCCCTGCAGGGAGCTCTGGGATGGGGACAGAGCTGACCACAGGTGATTCTGGCTGCTGTTTCCCACCCAGACTCAGTGTGGGTGGCTTTTGGGTCAGGTTTCTGGTTTTCAGCTGGGCTTGATAAAGTGATGTGTCTGTGTCTGTGTCTGAAAATTGCTGAACTGCAAAGCCCTCTGCCTTGGAGTGCAGGAGAGGAGCTGCAGCAGAGAAATGTTTTTGCACAGAGCAATTAGTGAGAAATGGGTTTTTGTCAGGAGGATTTCTGACACTTGCTTGGTGGGAGAGCTGCAGTGGGCAGGGCTGTGTTTGCACAGAGAAATGGGAAAATCTCTTTTGCTGTTGCTTCTCAGATATGTGGTCAGGCACAGATTTTAAGTATATTATGTTAGAATTTGCTCTCAGATCACTTGGACGATGGGAAAGGAGCAGAGGTGCCTGCAGAAAGGTGAAGGGAGTGTGGTGGGACCCTGGATCTCACCTCATGGGATCTCATCTCTCTGTGGGCTCAGAGACTCAGGAGTTTGGGAGAGGATCATCCTTAACACTGCAGAAGGAAGAGGGACTGAGTGATGCTCTGCTATCATGTGGTCCAGTCTGGATTCTCTTGTCTTGGAGAATCATCCTCATCCCTTGCTGCTTCTGCAAATGTTTTTTCTGGAAGGAGCATCTCTTCTGAGGGCATCCATGAATCCATTTCTCATCCTTTTTGGTCCTTACAGAGTCATTGTGGCTCACGTCTTTTCATGCCACTTCTTCCTCTAAATTAAGATTTCACAGATTTTAGAGGCTGTATCTGGGAGCTGAGCCTTTGGGTTTATCTGACAGGGAGCTGATGTGTCACAGCCTTTCCTGCTGCTGTCCTGTGCCTTCTCTTCTTTGTTGTCTCACTTTGCTGGGTGGCACCTGGGGGAGAATCCCAAACCTTTCCATCACCACCTTTCTCACAGAAAGTGTGTTCTCCCTCAGAGGGGAGTTCAATCACCTTTCTGCAGAAAGCAGCATCTATTGGAGGTGGGGAAATTGTTGTTTGGTGTGAATCTGTGGGATGTAAAGAGAAAAGGGAGTACAATGATGTCCTGATGCCTATCTGCAGGTTTTTCCCTGACTCCTTTTTGCAGCAGCAATGAAACCATGAGAGCTGACATGGCTGGGAAATGGTTTTTTTGCAGGAAAGGTGAAACAGAGCTTGTACCTCTGCTCCAGCAGATTGAGGCCATTGCCTGTGTTTGAAACTGAGAACCTGAAACTTGAACCTTTTGAGTTTCCTTTCCCTTTTAATTCTTATCAAATCATGGTGTTTGCAGAAGTGGACTCTCATTACTGTTTAATTTCAGCCAGAACATGAACTTGCTAACTACAGCCTCAGTCCCTGGACAGCTGGGGAGTTTTCCAGAGAGCACAGCACAGGGATGATGGAGGATGAAGGCTGGCAGAGCACCCACAGCTGTTGCTTTTAACTAAACTGTGCACATCCTCCTTGGAAATCCACTGGGAAAAGCAGCACAGGATCACTGTTGGCCATCACCAGCTGAGTGGGGACCCAGAACTGGGACTGGGCAGCAGCCCATGCCATGTCTAATCCCCCAAAATCAGCTTCCTTGCTTTCTTTTAACAGCAGAATATCCCACATTGCTTAGCTTTGGCCTTGTCTGCTTTTTCAGATGTGCACAGGAGTATCTCATAAATGTAAGGGCTGAGTTTAAAGGTATTTGTAAGATTCTGCTTTTGGTCCTTGACTGGTTTGAGATGTCTCTGCCCTCCCATCATAAACTGGTATTTTTTTCAGGGTATTTCCAAGTGTTGTAAGATATGGTTGTGGGTCGAAATTTGCTGCAGGCACACAAGCACAGGAAGTGTTTGCCTGTTTTCCAGGGAGATTTGCTCTATTAGGGGTGGAAAGCAAAGCAAATTGATTTCAGGAATAGATTTGAGGAACTTGCTTTGGATGCTAAAAAAATTAGATGGTCTAGACACTCTTAAGCTGCAGAAGGGGAATAATAACATGTTAGAAGAAAGCTGGAGGACTGCTGTAAAGGTTTTAGAGGACCATACTGAGATTTTCAGTAGGAAAATCTCCAAATGCAGCTGCCCTGTGATGTGGGAGGCAGGAGGGCACAGCAGTGATGCTGGAGGAGACCCTGGGGATCTGTTCCCATCCTGGAGCCCTGTCCTTCTCCTCAGCAAGGGTGTGGGGATGAGCAGAGCCCAGCTCAGAGGGACTTGCTGGGTTTTTGATTCTCCCTTGGAGCTGAACAAGGCTCTTTGTGTGATTTGGTAAAACAGCAATTCAGAAAACAGATTCCTCATCCTGTGATGGTAAAATATTCTCTCTCTCTGTGTTCATCATTGTTTGTTCTAGCCTTAAATGCACCCAATTATTTGCTTTTATGTTCATCAATTATTGCATTATCTGCTCCAGCAGAACCTGTTGTTTTATCCACCACAGATTCTTAACATTAATTCCTTGACCTTTTATATCCCCTCTAGTATATCCAGAGCTGCTAAATGGCTTTGCCCAAATCTGCTTTTTTTTTTTTTTCTGCTGAAGTGATGGCTCAGGCAGGAGCAGAGGAACCATTTCAGGTGTGCTCCCCACCACATTTGCATTGTGTAATTGAATCTGCAAAGATCGTTTCTGTCATCCTTGGGAAGGGAGCTTGTTTTAAAGCCACACAGGGTTTGCTCAAATGAGCTTTAGTTTCCTGCATGATCTCGTTTCGTGGTCAAGAGAGGTCCAGAACTGACAGCTCAGGGTGAAAGGGCTGATTAATAGGGTTCTTAAATTTCCATGAAAAGCAGAGGGAGGTGCTGAGGCCAAAGCTGTGCAGCTCCTGGTGGGGGAGCTTTGAAAAAAGCTCATAGTGAAACCACAGAAAGGCCACATATTTAGTGAAAAACCTGCATTTAACATCAAAAACTTCTGGTTTGGGGTAGCACATTGTAACATAAGCAGAACCTTTGCAAGATTTATTACCTAGAAAGTGCCCAGGCAGTTGTGTTGGCTTGAGGATGGATTCCTGCAAGGTGTCCTGATGCTGCTGTGCATGTGATTCCAAATTTTGCCCCAAAAGGTGAGAATAACTGCCTGAGAGAGACTCAGCTTAAGTCAAATAGACAGGAGGTATTTTTATTGCGACGCGTCGGAGAAATCACAAAATGGATTTCTGAGTTTCCCGTAACAAAAGCAAACCTTTTATACAGTTTTGGATGCAGGATTACATCATATCACATACATAATCATATCTCTGCATGAATATTCATATGGGGCGTGGTGTAGGCGGAGCGTGGGCGGGGACATCTCTTTTGAGGATGATCTTGGTGGTCGTTCCGGTTGCCTTCATCATGGGCGGGGGTCTCCTGATGAGTCTTCCTCCTTAAACTTTTGAACTCCTTCCCTAATTTGGCCAATTCCCGGTGTGCTTGGCTTGGTCCCTATGGCTTGGCAAGGCTCTTAGGGTCAGTTTGACATTGTTAGCTCTGAACATGCTCAGCCCATCAGTTCCCTGTCCCTATCTCCCTTTCCTGTCATTGTGTTCCGTGCTTTAGCCGATTTATTGCTCTGTGTGGTTTCCTAAATGCTATGCTTTCTTCAAATGCTCCACATTCTATGTTTTAACTCATTATTTCTTGAAGGCTATCTGTTTTGGGGCTTCACATGGATGCTTTGGGTGGGTGAGGCAGAGCTGGGCCTGGGAACAGAGGAGCTGGGTGGATTGTCACCACAAGGGTCCCCTTGTGGGATGTGCCCAGTGCCTTGGCAATGATACACAGCAGGAACAGGATGGGACATTCTTGTCAGTGTCTGAGTGGTTTATTCACACATCAGTCTCAGCACATTGTTACAACAGTGGAGACAAGAGATGCAACCAACTCACTGAATCAAACAGAATGCTAAAGAGATGAGGGTTACAGCATATCATAAAGCCATTTCCATCTGTGTGTCAGCCAATCACATATGGAGCAAAAGCATCTTGACAATACTTCTATCCAATCCCTTAAAGCACACGGAGCTGTGGTTAAAACAATCGTGGCCTACATGCAAACACAACAGCTTGTTCATAAGAAACAAGGCACAGGGCTCTATTCATTTTTAACCTTCTAAAGATATACAGTAAGTAAACTTGTTACCACCTAAGGCAGCACCTAACATAGGCCTATTGTTCTATTTCTCACATCTACATTACTAATTTTTCTGCTGCTTTAGCATCTCACTGTCTTTGCTGTCACTGAGGCCTGTCTTTTTCTAACTTTCTCAAGATTCTCTAATTTTAAGGATTCCCACACCCAGCACTGTCTGCCCCATTCAGGAGCTGCTGAGTGCCCAGGGATCCCAGGGAGGCCCCGGGGTGAGCAGGGCTGGGGAGCTGCCACCTTGTTCTCATGCCCCTGTCCTTGCCTGGCGTGGCTCCAGCTCTGGGACTCACTCACATTCCCAGAAGGTGCTCACAAGTTGTTTGAGCCTCGCTGGAGCTGTGGGAAGGTCTGCAGTGGCCCCAGGCAGTGCCACAGGTGCTCCAAGAGTGGCACTCACAACAATCTGCTGTTCCTTCTCAAAGGAAGCACTTTGCATTTTGCCACCTTTGCAGAGGTCCTTTTTATGTGCTTCTCCTCCTTGGACATGCATCATTTCCAGGGGATTTGGGTAAATGATGTAATTTAACACATCTCCTGTGCCCTGCTTATCGCTGTCATTCCTGAGTGCACTCATTAGGGAGCAGTTTGATTTTGGGTGTAATTCCTCTGACAGGCACATTTACTGAACATCTTTGATTCAGCATTTCACGTGTGGCAGGATTAATGGAAAGCACTTTACTAAAGAGGTTTGAATACCTTGTAGGTTCCTTGAAGATTTTTTTTTCCATTTAAATGGAGCTGTATTATCTTGGGCTGGGCTTTTCTTTGATGCTGTTGTGGTTTGTGGACTGAAGTGTTTCCTCTGCTGCCATGGACTGGGGTGACTGTAGGTCCTGGAAACAGGATGCAAAATCTGAATGTATGATTACAATTATATTTGTTTTATTTTGGTTGGGGAAACATGCATAAAAAAGCCTTGAGAGCTCTACCTGTTAATTACTGTGACAATGCCATGGTAAGGACCACTTTGCAGGATTAAAACCCCATATTCAGATAAGCATTAACTGTGCTTGCTGGCAGATGAACAATGCAGATAACAGCCAGGAGCAGAGCTGGCTGGGCTGTCAGTGACAGCCTGTCCATACTGAGATGTCAGCACAGCTCCCTTTGACCCCATCACGATCCTCAGTCAAACCTGCCTCTGCACAGACACGTCTCCCAGTGGATTGGAATATTGTGCAGGGAGAAATCAAGTAAATCCTTCATGGTGAGACCCTTTATGAGTAGCCTTGGGAGCAGTAAAAGCAGTATTGAGAGATAAACAGGCACAGCCCTGTGAATTTTGGGGCCCTTATCAACCTGCTGATACACCTGGTTCTTGGGCATGTGGGATTTGGTGCTGCTGCCAATTATAAATTCTATAATTTTGAAGGGTTGTTTCCACCCTTTGCTACCACCTTTACACCAGGAGGTGGCTCAGGGTTAGGATTAAGAGAATTTGGTGTGAGGAGCCAGTTTTTTGCAGCCTGTGAGGCTGGAGAGGCCCCTCTGTGGCTGCAGGGGCCTGTCCCTTGTCAAGACACAAATTTGGCTTTGGCTGTTGGGTTGGGGTTCCTGCTGCAAGAACCTGCCCAGAATCACCTCAGCTGGGCTCTGGAAGTCACCCAGATACTTTCAGAGCTGCTGGTGTTGGATCCTCCAGGTGTATCAACCTGCTGATACACCTGGTTCTTAGACATGTGGGATTTGATGTTGCTGCCAAGGTTTCTATAATTCTGAAGGGTTGTTTCCACCCTTTGCTACCACCTTTACACCAGGAGGTGGCTCAGGGTTAGGATTAAGAGAATTTGGTGTGAGGAGGAACATTTGTGACCTCATCCATTTTTTTTGCTGCAGTGGGTCCATCCTGTGAGGCTGGAGAGGCCCCTCTGTGGCTGCAGGGACCTGTCCCTTGTCAAGACTCAGATTTGGCTTTGGCTGTTGGGTTGGGGTTCCTGCTGCAAGAACCTGCCCAGAGTCACCTCAGCTGGGCTCTGGAAGTCACCCAGATACTTTCAGAGCTGCTGGTGTTGGATCCTCCAGTGTGTTCTGAGCTGGGAGCAGCTGAACTTCTGGATTCTCTCAAAGGAAGAAAATTATCCAAGCCTTGAAGATTTGCTGTGATTTATTCCGGTCCCTTTTAGTTGCAGCTGTGCATAAGGATTCCAAATTGGGGGATATTTTGCTGAACTGCAGTTTTTTGTGAGGTAGCTCTCATTTGCTAATTCTTTTTGGTTGTTTCTGCCGATGTAAGTACAAGCTTATTCTGCAGAGATGTTTTTCATCTTTCCTGGACTTGAATCAGCAAATGAGTGTTGATATCCTTGTGGCAATCTGGTGAGGAGAAGGGAAACAAAAAATGCTCTGAAGATCATTTTGCTCATGCTTTTATTTTATATATCAATGGCCAAAGCCACTTTCCAAACCAACTGTCTTGAGTAAGAGGAGGGGTGGATATTGTTGGCTTCAAGTAGATGGAATTAACTGGTAGGAAGTTATTAAATATACCCTGGTTGCTTTGCAGCACTTTTCCAGCTTATCTTAACTTTCTTTAAGTGTGTGTGCACAGTTTAGAGGGTAATACCATTAATTAGAACAACAGGAAAGACTAATGTAAGAGTATAACCCTCTTTAGTACACTGGGTTTATCCCTGATTAGCAGAGCTGCTCTGATCTTATGGAAATCTGTGTACATGTCATTAGGAAAGTAGGATTAAGTGGGTAATTAATAACACCAAAAAGTTTTCATCGTTGAAAATGAGGAAAAATTGTAAGGAAAATAAACTTTGATTGTAGATAAAAATATGAAGTTTTTTCTTTATTCCAGTCTGCCAGGGAACAAGGGTGGGGAGAGGAGGCATTAGTTACCACATGTGAAAAACACCAATCACTTCTTTTTAAAAGTTTAAATGTTTAATAGTATAAAAATAGCAATATAATTAGAGTAATAATAATTTTGGACAATTTGGATTAGGACAATATGAGACAATAGAAACAAAATGTCTGGGTACCTCTTTCTGGGCAAAATAAGCCCTAAAAAGGACCCACATTAACAGAGGATTGACCCTTAAAAGCAACAGCCTGTTGCATATTCATACACCTCATCCATGATGCATAAATTCCATTCAAACACAGGATTCTGTCTGGGCAGTGCCAGCTTCTTCCTCTGAATCCTGATGGTGTCTTCAGGACTGAGTGAGGCAGGAAGAAGTTAATTTCTTCCAATAAGAGAGCAATAATTTTTTTTTTCTCTGAAAGATTTAGGTGTCCTGTGGCTGCTATCTTGGTGGTGGGAGTCCTTTCTTTAGAAAAAGGTATTCTACATAGCATAGTTTCTATTTTAACATTATGTTATAACCTAAAACTATATTTAACACACTGCTTAAGAAAATTAACACTGCATAACTTCCTAACACAACCCATATAATACTCATTTTAATATTTGCAAAAAGCCAGTGATAAAATCTGCATTTTTCACACACAGATGCTATGGCTGAGGCTCAGAGTAAGCCAAGGAGGATGAAAAGGATTGTCCTGGGCAGCATACAGCCAATTCTTTCTGAATTTTGCCCGGAATTGTTCTGGGTAGAGCTGTGTGAGGAGGTGAGGAGGGTGTGCTGGACAGTGCTGTTACACAGCTGAGTTCTTCTGGGTATAATTAAATATATTCTCACAATGAGGTGCTGGTCAGGCACTGAACTGCAGGCAGGAGCACGGTGTGTCTGTCTGTCTGTCTGTGTGACAAGTGCTGCTGCCAGCAGAGAATCCTGATGAGGATCCTGCTGTGCTGGGAGCTGCTCACAGCAATTTCCTTCCTGCCTGTTTATTCAGGCAAGCCCGGCCTTGTTGTGGGACTTTCTTCACCTCTTGTAACTGATGGCTGGCAGGGAGGATCTTGTGATGAAATCATTAATGTACACATGTATTTTATAGGTTTAGGGTTTTTTAATTTTTTTTTTTTATGATGGAGAACAGCACAACCAGGACTTGTTTTGGGACTTTCTTCACCTCTTGTAACTGATGGCTGGCAGGGAGGATCTTGTGATGAAATCATTAATGTACACATGTATTTTATAGTTTTAGTTTTTTCTAATTTATTTTTTATGATGGAGAACAGCACAAGCAGGGCTTGTCTTGGTAGTTATTTCACCTCTTGTCAGTGATGGCTGGCAGGATCAGCTGCTTTGTGATGAAATCTTGAATGTACACATGTGTTTTATAGGTTTCGTTTTTTTAATTTATTTTTTATGATGGAGAATAGCACGACCAGGTTTTTTCAGAGGGTGGTACCTGTTCAGGAATTTTAATCTTTGCTCTTCAGCGTTTCTTCGAAGCTTATTTTTACAAAGGTGGCACTTTTAACCTGTTGCACAGCTACCCTGTGCCCTGCTCTCCTGTTGTGGAAACGGAGGTGAATAACCAGGAAGAAAGCTCCTGTGGAAATGAAGGTGTGTGAGGCCAGTCGCTTGTTTTTAAAATTGTAAAATTTTAATAGTAATAAAATGGGTACAAAAATAGTAATATAATTAAAGTAATAAAAATTTGGACAATTTGGATTAGGACAATATGAGACAATAGAAACAAAGAGTCAGGGACAGTCCAGGTACCTCTTCCTGGGCAAAATACACCTGAAAAAGGACCCACGTTAACAGAGGATTAACCCTTAAAAGCAACAGCCTGTTGCATATTCATACACCTCATCCATGATGCATAAATTCCATTCAAACACAGGATTCTGTCTGGGCAGTGTCAGCTTCTTCCTCTGAACCCTGACAGCATCTTCAGGGCTGAGAGAGGCAGGAAGAACTCGAAAATCATAAATAAACAGCTATAGATTGAATAGAGAGCAATAAATTCTTTTTCTCTGAAAGATTTAGGTGTCCTGTGGCTATCTCAGTGTGAGTCCTCTCTTAAAAAAAGTATCTTACATAGCACAGTTTCTATTTTAACATTATGTTATAACCTAAAACTATATTTAACACACTACTTAAGCAAATTAATACAGCATTACTTTCTAACACAACGCATATAACATTCATTTTAATATTTGCGAAAAGCCAATATAAAATACACATTTTTCACAGACACAAAGCAGCAAGGTCCTTATCAGCGCCTCGCCGATAAACCCGGGCACAAAAGCCTTGGCGGGCACCCACATCTCCTACTTATTTGGAGATTAAAAGCTCTTGAGGCTTTCGGTTTGTTGTGAAAGTGAATTGCCAAGCCCTCGAAGCTTGGCAGGGCTCCCACGGAGGCGAGACCCGGCACGCCGGAGCCCCGGGCAGGTGCGGGGCCGGCCCGGGCGGGTCCGTGCGGGACGGGCAGGGACCGGGACCGGCACCGGGACCGGCTCCGCCCCACGGCTCTGCCCCCGGACCTTCGGAGCCGGCAGAGGAGATGTAAGGGACTGGGGGTGCTGGAATCGGCTGCCAGTGGGGAGATGCACGGGACTGCGGGTGCTGGAATGTCCCCACGGGCAGCAGGAGATGCTCAGTACTGGGGGTCCTGGAATCTCCTCACCAGCTGTAGATGCTTGGTGCTGAGGGTGCTGGGATGTCCCCAGCAGGAGATGCTCGGTACTGGGGGTGCTGGAATCTCCCCAGAGGCAGCAGGAGATGCTCGGTACTGGGGGTGCTGGGATGTCCCCAGCAGGAGATGCATGGAACTGGGGGTGCTGGAATGTCCCCAGCAGGAGATGCTCGGTACTCAGGGGTGCTGGAATCTCCTCACCAGCTGTAGATGCTTGGTGCTGAGGGTGCTGGAATGTCCCCAGCAGAAGTAGGAGATGCACGGGACTGGGGGTGCTGGAATCTCCCCAGGGGCAGCAGGAGATGCTCAGGTCTGGGGTGCTGAAATCTGCCCAGGGGCAGCAGGACATGCACGAATCTCAGGAGTGCTGGAATCTCCTCACCAGCTGTAGGTGCTTGGTACTGAGGGTGCTGGGATGTCCCCAGCAGGAGATGCATGGAACTGGAGGTGCTGGAATCTCCCCACCAGTTGTAGGAGATGCTCGGGACTGGGGTGCTGGAATGTCCCCAGCAGGAGCAGGAGATGCTCGGGACTGGGGTGCTGGAATCTGCCCAGGGGCAGCAGGACATGCATGAATCTCATGGGTGCTGGAATCTCCTCACCAGTTATAGGAGATGCATGGTACTCAGAGGTGCTGGAATCTCCCCAGCAGCTGTAGGAGTTGCTCGGTACTGGGGGTGCTGGAATCTCCCTAGCAGCAGCAGGAGATGCTCAGTATTCAGGGGTGCTGGAATCTGCTGCCAGCAGGGAGATACTTGGTACTGGTGTGCTGGAATCTCCTCACCAGCAGCAGGAGATGCACGGTGCTCAGGGCTGCTGGAATATCCCCAGCAGCAGCAGGAGATGCATGGTGCTCAGGGCTGCTGGAATCTCCTCACCAGCTGTAGGAGATGCAGGGTACTGGGGGTGCTGGAGTCTCCTCACCAGCAACAGGAGATGCACGGCACTCAGAGGTGCTGGAATCTGCTGTCAGCTGGGAGATACTTGGTACTGGTGTGCTGGAATCTCCCCAGAGGCAGCAGGAGATGCTCAGTGTTTGGGAAGGGCTGCCCTGCTGTGCTGGCATCAGATCCCATCTGGAGGTGCCTCCAAGCAGGCTTGGTTCCTCTGGGGTGTTCCCAGTGCCCCTCCCTGGCTCAGGAGCCTCTGCTGCCAAGCCTTGGTGTCCCACTGCAACCTCCTTGGGGTTTTTGGGGTTGTGACCCACACCCAGGGCTGATCTGTGAGGGCTCCAGGTGAAGGAGGTGAGTGCTGGTGGTGTCTGAGCCCAGCCTGGCTCTGTTTGTTAGCATTTCAATCAGCTCCCCATGGGAACCTTCCACAGGGCTGCTGCTCCCAGAGCAGCACCTTCTCCTCAGCCACAGCCTGCTCAGCACAACCCTCAGAGAAAGGCAGGAATAAAAGTCAAGCCATGTGATTGCAGGGGGACAAGGTTTGTCGGTTTTTATTTATTTATTAACTTCCAAGATGCTTTCTCATAGCTGCTACCTGTGCAAAACCTTGCAGCAGGCAGCTGAGGGACCTGGTGGAACACAGATGGGTCTCAGGTCACAAATGATGGACATTTGTGACATTTGTCCATGCTGGACATCTCTGGAGGACACTGAGGCTCACTGTGGTGGGGCTGGTTTGGACAGGCTGTCCAAAGTGGACAGTAGCTCTCTGTTGCTTTGGGTTTTAGTTTTCATCACAACCCCATGATACTTTTCCTTTTTTTGATGATTTTGTTAATGCTGGAGCTGTGTGTGATGTGTATTGGGGAACCACGTGGGGACCAGCTCAGCCACAGAATCAGAGATTGGTTGGGGTTTTAAGAGACCTTAAAAATCATCCAATTCCAATCCCCTGCTGTGGGCAGTGATACAGCTTCCACCAGACCAGGGTGCTCCAAGCCCCATCCAGCCAATTCTCATAAGAGGGGCCCAAAGATCCCAAACAGTCTCAAGGACAACAAGCAAACAGAGCATTCCCTATTTTAATCTCCATTCTTCATTTAAAATCAATAACAATACTGTCCTGGTGATATTTTTCTACCCAAGCTCTGGTGAAACAAAAGTAAATATTACTGACCTGCCAGCACAAATGAAAGGAGAATGAGAAGCAGTGTATGAAATGGGTTGTCAGGCAGTTTTTGTTTTTCTGTATTGGTCTTTTATGTGGCATTTCTGTGGAAGAGGCCAGAGACAAAGTTCTCTTGCATAATGCTCACATCACTGGATCTGATTGTATCCGACTGTCACAGATGAGGATGCTGTATTTATGTCTCAGTGAATTTCATCCCTCAGTTTGTGTGTCCTCTGACCTCTGGGGAATATCACAAATCCACTGTTCTGGAGCACAATGGCACGTTTGATTTATCAACTCCATTAATGATCTGGTTGAAGGGAGAAACAACACATGAATTAAATTCACAACTGGTGATAAACTGGTGTTGCAAACATCAGGCAGGACTGATTTAGGGTAGAAAGGGATGGCAAACTGGGAAGAAAATGCCACCATGCTTGTGGTAGCTGGCAAAAATGTGGAATATTCTATTTGTGGGGTGCTTTGAAGAAGGAAGGAATGATGAATCTGATTCTATGTTTTCAGAAGGTTAATTTATTATTTATTATACTATATTATATTAAAGAATATTACACTATTTTATAATAAAGAGTACAGAAAGGATACAGACAGAAGGCTAAAAAGATAATAATGAAAACTCCTGACTCTTTCCAGAGCCCTGACACAGCTTGGCACTGATTGGCCAAAGAGTCAGAATAATTCACATGAAACCAATGAAACAATCACCTGTGGGTAAATAATGTCCAAGGACGTTCTAAAGCAGCAAAACACAGGAGAAGCAAATGAGATAATATTGTTTTCCTTTTTCTCTGAGGCTTCTCAGCTTCCCAGGAGGAAAATCCTGGGCAAAGGGAATTTTCAGAGAATGTGAATACCACAGCAAAAAGGTGGAGATTGGGGATTTAGTAAGAAAATAATTCTTAGAATAAATGAGGATGTTGGATTTCTGCAGACTCCACAGGTTGTGGCCACATTCAGTGTTACTGTAGGTGCTGCAGACTTTACCCTGGTGTGCAGGGTGAAAGGGGCAGTGCTGGTTCAGGACAAATTAACAGCTGTAAAAAACCCCTAACCCACAGGTTGTCAGGCACTGAGTATTTTGGCACTGCTCTGTTGATGGTATTAACATAAATTCAAGCTGACCTAAGTGCACTGGGATAAAAACAAACATTTACCCTTAGAAAATCCTCGGGCTGAATGTGAATTTCACCGTTGGCTTTGGGCTCTTTCGTGTTTTGCATTTCTTTTCTGTGGCTTTTAGTAATGAAAACAAACCTCTTGGCTTCACCTTGGCTTGGAGCTAACTTCTTGTGCAGTCATTTTCTCTTTCCCATGCGTTGACACACTCAGTGGTGGAGCTGCAAGGAGGCAAGGAGTTGCTCATTTTCAGCTTGGATTGAAAATTCTTGTTTTCTACTACAGTGCAAAATGCCTGACTCCTTTCTCTGGAAGGATCCACACATCCAAGCATGCCTAGATGAAATTCTAAGTGCCCCACCAGTTCCAGAGCTGTCACATGCTCCAAATTAAATTAATGTATAGTGGGGTCTCAGCCCCTGCCCATGCATCATCCCCTCCCCTCTGCTCTTTGGGTTGTGTTCCTGACCTTCTGAATTGTCTCCAGCTGAAACTCTCCCTTCAAAGTGAGCTCAGAGGAAAAATATTTTTGTGTGAAGTGTTAACACATTCTTTTGAGGGAAAACCTCTGTTGAAAGGTGGAGCAAGCTAGGACATTAAATAAAAAATGCTTTATTTTAATAAAGGTACCTGTTGATTACCTGTGAGGAGAAAAATAATGTAAACCCAGCTGTGAGTTACAGTGTGTTGACCACTACAAGGGATAATTTAACCAAAAGCCTCTTTTTCTTCACTTAACTTGGTGCAGGTTATTGGAGGGACACACTTGGGGATGTGTTTACAAGCAATGGCATTAGTTATTGAGGGCTGAGCTAAATAAAATTAATTTTGAACAGGAAGTGAGTTACTCTGTCCTTGTCATGACCTCTAGTCCACATGAACAGCACTCAGGTTATTAAAAGGCTGTTTTAAACTGAAGAAGAATTTCATCATCTTTGGAGGATGTTATTTTAAAGATCAATGATCTTTATTCAGGTGCTATTATACATCTCAAAGACATTTAGAGTTTGGGATTTCTTTTATTTATTTAAAAAATATTTTGCAAACAACAATTTGGGTTTTTTTTTTTCCTCTAAAGCTTTTTTTTGTTTCTTTTTGTGCTACATCTTTTCTCCTGTGCTGTACCTTGGGGTACAATTAGGAGAGTGTTCTGCAGCTGAGTGGTGTCAGGACTGCAGCAAGCATTAAAGCCTAAGAAAGGTAAATACTGCAGAGGAGGGAACAGCAGTAGTCCTGGTGAAAAGAAGAAAGCCAACAGCATTTTTGGGATTTATTCACCCCTTGGTGTTTGAGGGCTGCGGAGGGAGGTTGAGGGCTTGGAGAATCTTATAGACTGTGGATATCTGCACGGATTTGGGGGACTTGGAGAATCTTGTAGGCCGTGGATATCTGTTGTAGGATCTCTGCAAAGATCACAGAATCTCTGCAGAGATCACAGAATCCCAGAGTGGTTTGGGTTGGAAGGGACATTAAAGCTCACCCCATCCCACCCCTGCCATGGCAGGGACACCTCCCACTCGTCCAGGTTATTCCAGCCTGGCCTTGGGCACTTCCAGGGACCCAGGGGCAGCCCCAGCTGCTCTGGGCACTCTGCCCACCCTCCCAGCCAAGAATTCCTTCCCATGCCCCACCTAACCCTGCCCTCTGTCAGGTTGGACCCAGGGTCTGTGTGTGGTGTTGGTAATGGTGGCAGGGTCAGTAAGCAAAGGGCTGAACCTGGTACCAGGGTGTGTTTCACCAAAATCATGGGTTGGAGCAGCCCTGGGGTGGGGAAATGGCTCCTTGTCCAGGGGATGGAGAGCTGGACACCACAGGCCCTGAGGGACAGGATCAGTGAGTGTCCCTCACCCCCTCCCCACCTGGTGCTGGTTTATAGGGCAGGGCTGAGCCTGGGGCATGTGCAGCCCCAGTGTCACCGAGGGGCCTGGGGATGTGAAAGGAGAGCTGAAAATGCTTCCTGTGAACATCCCTCCTTCCCCTGGCTGTCATCTGTGCAGCATCCCTGTCCCCCACCCCTCCTCCTCCTCTCCACAAAGCAATTTCATGCACTGAGGTGGGCTCTGTCCCAATAATGTCCACGATGTGTCCTGGACAAAGCAACTCTCAACAGCAAAATAATGCCTTAATATGAATTTCCAGCAATTTTTAGGTGAATTGCATTCACTGGCTTGTGAAAAGCTTCAAAAGTTCCTGTTGTTTGATGAGTTGAAGGAGATCAATTGCTATTTTAGAACATTAATTTATACAATTCAGATCACACTTGTAGGGTTTTTTGTTTCCCAGCGTTTCTTGTTTTACTAATTGCAATTGTTTCACGTCCTCTAATCTATTATACTTTTTAATAAGGCATATAATTCATTATTTAGGTGCTAGTGTTCTGATAATTAGATGGGTTATTTTTGTCAGTGCTGATTAGTTGGTAAGTACAGATTAATATTTGAAGGCTTGATGTGGTCTCTTGCTATTTGAGTTTCAAAGAGGTGATGTGCCACTTGTTTCATGATATTCCCAACAACTTCATCCCTTCCAGCCTGAGGAAAGTGCTGACAAATTGTAAAGAGGCTTTGAAAGCCTTTGGATCTTGTTTCCCCTGTAAAACTCATATTAGAAAAATATGAGAGACACCCCAGAAAGTGTCAGCTGGGGATGAGACACTGAAAGTGCAGCTCCCTGAGCAGACAGCAGCACCAGGTGCCACTGGGGTCTGTGCCCTGAATGAATTTTGGGGTGCACAAGTTAAATTTTGCATTGCAGTGCAAGGACCTGCTATTTGCTGGCTATGTCCTAGAAAAGCCTTGCCCCTGCACAAATAGAAAGCCTTGGCCTTTTTTTTTTGCCTGGAGTTAATTGCAGAGTGGGACAATGTGGCCTTTGTGTGACTGTCCCTGTGCTGGGGACGGTTTCTCCTCTCCCCCACCCCTGCAGAGCTGGCAGTGGTTCCAGGCTCTCCCTCACACAGAGGCTCTTTGCAGGATTAAGGATTTTTTAGCTCATTTGCAGACTGGTTAGTGAAGGGCTGTGGTGGCTGGGGGGGCAGAGGGGGCACCTGCAGGCTGTGAGGGGCTGGGTGGGGGTGTCTGGGGGTGAAACACCCCTAATATTCCTGCAGACCAGACTGAGGGAGGCACTGGGTGTGCTGCAGAATAATTGAGTGTGTGTTCCTGGAGCTGCAGCCTTCTGCCTTGGCCAAGATTGTGAACCATGCTGCTGGGAGAGATGATGTTGGAGCTGGGTGTGGATGTCTGGGGGTGAAACACTGGGAATTCCTGCACCCCTGTGGACCAGACCAAGGGAAGCACTGGGTATGCTGCAGGGAAATCAAGCATTTATTCCTGGAGCTGCAGCCTCCTGCCTGGGCCAGGATAACATGAACCATGCTGTTGGGCCAAAATAACATGAACCATGCTGCTGGGAGTGGAGATGATGTTGTTGGAGCTGTGAGGAGTTGGGTGTGGATGTCTGGGGGTGAAACACCCCAATATTCCTGCACCCTGCAGACCAGACTGAGGGAGGCACTGGGTGTGCTGCAGAATAATTAAGCATTTGTTCCTGGAGCTGCAGCCTCCTGCCTTGGCCAGGATAACATGAACCATGCTGCTGGGCCAAAATAACATGAACCATGCTGCTGGGAGAGGAGATGGTGCTGTTGGAGCTGGGTGTGGATGTCTGGGGGTGAAACACCCCAATATTCCTGCTGCCTTGCAGACCAGACCAAGGGAAGCACTGGGTGTGCTGCAGGGAAATTAAGCATTTATTCCTGGAGCTGCAGCCTCTTACCTTGGCCAAAATAACATGAACCATGCTGCTAGGAGTGGAGATGATGTTGTCAGAGCTGGGTGTGGATGTCTGTGGGGTGAAACACCCCAATATTCCTGCTGCCTTGCAGACCAGACCAAGGGAAGCACTGGGTGTGCTGCAGGGAAATCAAGCATTTATTCCTGGAGCTGCAGCCTCCTGCCTGGGCCAGGATAACATGAACCATGCTGCTGGAAGAGATGATGTTGCTGGAGCTGAGCCATTGCATGATCTGATACCAGATCTCTGGGAAGAGGGAATAAACAAAATGCTTTTTAGTCACTTGGTCACCCCTAGCAAGGGAAGCACAGCTCTTTGGTGGCTCCTTGCTGTTGGCTCCTTCAGCCCTCCCCGCTTTGGCAGATGGCTGCAAACACAAAAAAGCCTCAGGGATGCCTCAGTCACTGCCTGTGACCCTGGGGAGAGCAGAAACCACATCGGAAATGAGCAGGGATAAGGAGATGCCAAACATTTTTCTTGAGCAAATAAATGTGGCAGAGGGAATGTCAGGATAAGCTCTGTGCATTTGTCAGTGCTGTGAGCACCCCTCAGGCAATCCCTCTGCACCACCCCACCGTGCCGGGGGGCTCCTGCTCCTTGGGGCTCAAGGACAGTTGTGTTGATGGATGATCCCTGTGTCCACAAAGCTCTTGTGGGGTCTGTGTGCATTTCCAGAGCCCCTCTGGCTGAGATGAAGTGATGGAGATGGAACTGCTGGGGGTGAGCTTGGCACTCCCTGTGCCTTTCACATCTCTGAGCAGTGGTTGTATGGATTTGGTGATGAGTTCACAGCCTAGTGAAAGAGCAGGGCAAGGAAAGGATTTGCTGAAGTAGAAGCAGAGGAGGGATGCTGAGAGTTTCCACTCTTCCCCTGGTTCCAAGTCTGTCAGGCTGTGGAAATGAATGAGGGGCTCAGCAAACAGCAGGGTCTGCCAGGAGGGCAGAGCTGGGGCAGAGAACCCTGATGATGTCTCCATTGCCCCACTGCAGCTCTGGCAGCCTGGGAATTGCAGCCCCAGTTCTCTGGGGCTGTGCTGCTGGAACTGGCACATCCCAGGAGAAATAAATGCCTTGGGTTTATGCAAGACCTCACTGCTGCTGGGGAGGGGGGTCAGAGTGTCAGTTGGTTAAGCAGCTGGATTGCCCTGGTGTGTTTGCCACGGGATAATGGAAAATTCCTGTGAGGAGCTTGTGCTTGATCTGGGGCCAGGGGGAACAGGATGAAGCCTATTCCACCAGAGAAATGATAGAAGGCTACACTGAGCATCTTCCGGCGCCTGCTGCCAATGTTTTTGTAGGCTGGAGATTTTCTTTTGGAGAAGAAAAGTATCTGCATGCAAGGCCAACCTGCAGCCATGCCAGCTTCTTGCTGTGTGTCCCCTCACTCTGCCTGGAGCCATTCCCCTGGACAGTTTTGGAGATCCACGTGCAAGGAGCCTGTGACAGTTTCAATTTCTGCTCCCCAGGAGGAATTCAGAGCTCTGGGGTCCCTGTGGTCCTGACACAGCCCAGCAGCTCTGCCAACACACACAAGAGCCTCTCAAGGGCTGCAACAGCCTTCACACCCTCCTGCTTTCCCCCTGTGGGTTTGGGTCCATCCTACTTCTGAATGTTACCACCAGAATGTGTGGAGTTAAAGGGAATCTTAGAAAATTTGTATCTGTGCAAGGGAGTTTTAACATCTCTCAGGACTCAGTGGCATCTTTGTGTTACAAACCCATTTGTGCTGCAAAGCCTTGGACTGAAGGATTCAACTTGCTGTTCTTAGACTGTTATCACTAATAAAATGACTTTGCACTTTGATATCCTTTCACTCCAGGATCTAAAAGTACTTTAAAAACGCTAATGAATTAAGCTTCTTGATAGCTCTTGAGTGCAGCTCTTTGTACAGGCATTTGGTCCAAAGCCTGGTGAAGTCAGTGGAAAGTTGTCTGTGTCATTAGCTCTGGCAAATCCCTGAATTTTTCTGTCCCTGCTTGTCCCATCCTCATCCAGAGCTGATGGCACAGAATTTTCTCATGCCAGGAGGCCTCATCCTTTCCTCATTGTGATTTTTTTTTCTTGTTTTTCTGCCTGGTTCCACTGCTGAGGAGCATGTGGGGTAGCAGCACTTTGAAGGTAAGGGAGGGTGGCATGCAGATTTAGGGTTACCTGCTGTGCCTGGTGTTGTGCTCTGACCACATCAGAGATTTGGGAGGAATCTGGGTTGGAAATAACATAAAATAATTCTGTAAGAGAAGCCCTGTTATCCCACCAGCAATGCAGTGCAAAGCCACAGCTCTGTGCTCCTCAGTTCCACTGTGGGCCTGCCCAAGGAGTGGGGCTTTCATGCAGTGGGAAGATT
Organism: Setophaga petechia; assembly: GCA_024362935.1. Classification (NCBI taxonomy): domain Eukaryota; kingdom Metazoa; phylum Chordata; class Aves; order Passeriformes; family Parulidae; genus Setophaga; species Setophaga petechia. The sequence goes on from JANCRA010000047.1 coordinate 1,263,348, forward strand.
TCTATCCAAGACTTCATGAACTGGCTTTCCATCCAGTGGGCTTCATCCATTCACCCATTTTCAGTTTGTTGGAGGTTTTTCATTGGTTTAAACTCTGGGGATCCTGCTTTGGAGGAGATGCTCCTGCTGTGGGACACAGCTGGTGGCAGGAGCAGGGCTGGGCTGTGGGGAGGAGTGGAGTGGTGCTGCTGGAAGCTCTTTTGATCCCATTCATGGCTGTCAACTGATCTAGCAGGGGAATTCTTCTTATTGCTGTATTAAAGGAGATAAAAGCAGTTCTGCCCCTGGCAAAGCCATAGACACAAGGCTCTGTGAACATCTTGGCTCCCTTTCCTCTTCCAGACATGTGATGGGTCGTGTAATGTCCTTATGTCTGATCAGCCATGACAATCTGTATTTTATGGATTTTTCACTCCTTGTCACCCTGTTACAATCTCCCCTCTCCCCTACCTTTCATTAATTGTCTCTCAAAACTATCTTGTCGCTGCTCTGATGATTTTTTCCAGTGGATAAGCCTGTTAGAGATAATCTGGTTTGCTGAATTTCCTTTCTGCTGGGCAATCTCCTTAATAGCTGCCTCAGAGGATTTCATCCTGTTTGGTTTAAGGATGTGGCTTCAGATAAATATTCTGTTTCTCCATGGTTCTTCTGCTGATTAAGGCCTGTTCTTTCTCCTGAAATACTTCTGAGCAGGAAGAGTTTCATGGAGGCTTAGTGTGTGTTTGATACTTCTGAGCAAACTGTGTTGGCCAAGAGGGTCAAAATTCACTGTTGATTTTGGATGTGTCAGCTTGGACAGTTCAGGGGCCAAAACAAAGGGAAGAAGAAAGATGAGGGAGAGAAAAGAGTTTTAATCCTTAAATGTGGCATTGCTTGTGATTGTTGGGGTTTCTCCCTGGGGCAGCCCAGAGGGGATAAGAAAGTGGTCAAAAGGCACATGCAGCCTCTGTTTATCCATTCCCCACCTACACAACAATTAACAGCATCATTTAATCTCTTTCAGAATTTTGTCATGCTTCAGACATTTGCTATGACTGCTCCTTTTGGAAAAGCTCATTTTCCAAAAGCAAACCCTTTTCATGCATGCTTCAAGGGTGCTTTTTTCTTTTCCCTGTCCAAATCAGCTCTGGATGGAGGGTCAGGAGATTACAGTTCTTTTCCCAGAGTTGCTGAATGATCTTCAGCAATTTGTTTGATCTTTCTGCACCTCATTCTCACAAATAAGGATGCTGGTAATAACTTTCTATTGTTAAAGCTCTGGTAATAACTTCCCATTGTTAAAGCTCTTAAAGCTCTCCTATGGAAAATGCTATATGGGGACTTAGAGTAATTATTGTCATAATTTGCAAGTGAAGGTGCTGGAAATAATAGTTTTTGCAATAGAGGACCTTGGTTCTTGGTAAAGGGAATTACTAGAATAATTTTGGCTGGAATGACCAATAAAATGTGAATCAGGCAACTGCCTTTATTGATTTAATAGTTGAGCTACTGGGGGGTGTGTGGGTTTCTATTTGAGGCATCCTGGGGATAAAGGATGCTGACCCCAGCTGAATTTGGTCTTGTCTACCACCTAAACAGTGTATGAGCTCCTTGTACATAATGGCACTGTGCCATTATGGCCATTTTTAATGAAAACAAACCAAATTCCAACAACAGCACCAAACCCCAGCAAACAAACCCAAACCCAGGGGTGTTTCTCCCACCATTTCTCCTTTGTGGTCTGTATGATCTCATGTGTGAAGGGACCTTGCAGGAGAGGCAATTCTAACCCTGCCTGTGTCTGTCCCTGTGGTATTCAGCAGTCAAAGGTGCATTGGGATAATGAAGATGTAGGTGAGTTTGCTCTGCACATTTCTCAATGCCTGGCTCCCCACCCTGTCCCTCACTGCCTCTAATTTTTACAGCTTGCTAAAAATAGGTCTTGGAGAAGACTTGAGTTGTTGAGATGGAGACAAAGCAAGAGCATAAATCACTTGACAGCTCATTTCCTTACAGCAAATATCCCACTCTTACAACTTTATGTTTAGATTAAAGAAGGAATAAAATGTAGGGGGAACCTGGTTTGGTTACGGTGTGTTTCAGTTGTGTTTCTTTTTCCTTTGATAACAAAAGAAGATACTAGTGGCACAAATCTTACTGGAAAGGGTTGAATTGGCATCAGTTTGTATCTTTTAAAAATGTCAGAGTGGGGTGTTTTAGGTGCTGGTGTGGGGTTGGGGTTGTGTTTGTGCATGGCTCTGTGTGAGGAGCAGATGCCACATTGAGTGCCACAACAGGGCTGGATGGATGTGCCTCATCTTGTGTCTGCCAGGTCCTTTTACCCTTTGTTGTCACTGCCTCTCTGCCCTACAGCCTTCTCAGTCCCATTCCTGCAGCCAGTGGGAGCTTTGCCAGTAATTCCAGTAAGGAGAGGATGGAGGCTCTGAGGGTCATTTCCTGTCCCTGTGCACACCAGGCTTCCCCAGCTCTCTGGAGGTGCTCTCATTGGGCACATCAGAGCATTATCCAGTGGCCAGGTTGGGTTCTTCCCTTGGGATTTTTGCTTTGCACTCTGGCTGGGGATGAGAAAGCAGCAGCCACAGCTGGGGCTGCATTTTTGGGAGGCGTGGGCAGCTGTTTCACAAGGCCTACACCTCTCCCTCAGTCCTCTGCAAAAGCCACGTTTCAGAGGGCTCTGGTGGAGGTTATCCCTGTTTTGCTGTGTGCTGAAATTCCCTAGCACTGCTCTCTGCTGTTCCATTTTCCATCCTCACCACCTCCAAGGGCCCAGCCAGACAAGCACAGATTGTGCCAAAGCTCTGTCCTGCAAACACAAGTCAGGGGACCAAGGCTGTAATGAAAGAACTGCATCTTCTGCTGTGGCAATATTCTGTGAAATCAGAGCCCTGTCTTGCTGCATGCAGCTCTGGATTATCAGATCCATTATCCAAAGGTTGTGCTCGTTGATCACAGCAAATATTTTGGTGGTGTTAAGCAGGGCTGGGTATTAGCAATGTTTAATGGCAGCTTGGGAGGGATGAGTCCTGACAAGAGCATGGACAATGCTCTTCTTTCACCTGAGCTGCTGTTTCCCAACCTCAACACCTTTGCACGAAAAAATGCTCTGTGGCAGCCAGGGGTTAGAACGTTGCCTTAGAGCTGCTCTATCTATTTGGCACAACAAAAAGCAAGAGGAGTTATCATTGTCCCAGGAGGCAGAGAACAAATTTAGGTCCTGGTCTTGCATATGCTTATCCAGCTAATTAGCTTTACTCAATGGAGCCCATTCAGCCTGTAGCACTTGTCCTTCATCTGTTCAGGCCCGTGTGTGTGAATGCTCATTGAAACACACGGTCAATTGTGCCATTGTTGCATGTACATTATTGCTTATGTTCTTGTTGGAAGCCAGGAACAGTCTCTCCATTGTAGAAACCTTTTTTTTTTTTTTTTTCCATGTAATACAGCAATTGCTGTGAAATGATGGGCTCAGGTAAATTTATTCTTTTCAGTCCCTGGGTCTGAAATTGCTGAGCACTGCTGTTTAAACAGGAAACAATATTTGTCATCGCTTTGGGTTGATGTGGCTCCAGATTTGGGTGTTGTGCCAGCTCCAGGACTTTGAGTAATGCACACATAATGAGTGATTACCTGGTTGTTGTCAGGTGGTTGTGTATCAGGACCTTTCTGTCTTAGCAATTAATCTGCTCGTTGATGAACACTCAACCAGCTCCTGCCGGGGTCTCTTGTCATTTCAGTCACTTGGCGGCAAAAATTGCAAAGAGACTTGTGTCACATCTTGAGCTGGATTTTTGATGATGCTGTTTAAGGATATAGGAGCACATAAAAACGAGCAAATCTTCTGTTCAGTGGGAGAAAATGAGTGCTGAGTGTGCCGAGCCCGGGTCAGTGCACCAGCTGCTTTTAGTTTGCTTCCAGATTAAACCTAACTTGTGATAGCGACAACTGAGCTTAAAAATCAGAATTTACATAATGATTCTGTGTTAATGATATTAAACATAATGGCACTAACAACAGCCTGTTAAAGGCAAATCCACAGAGATTTCTTTTTCCATTTGACCTTGAGTGCTGACGTTGGACTGGCTCGGCATCGCATTTTTTTCCCCATGTTTGAACTTGAAAGGTTCTTTAATACTCAGCTCAACGTTCCTGTTTTGCTTTTTAAATTCCTTATTATTTCCCATGGCTGCAGTGCAAACTGATACCCCGTGCCAGGTCATTTCCAGGACTTGGACCTGAATTAGATTCAGTAGCTGGAAGGAGCTGGGCCTCAGAAATGTTTGTACATGATTCAGTTCCTGGAGGACAAAGATTCATCCTTGGCCGTGGAGCATCCTCCACTCCTTGTGCTTGCAGGCACTGTGAGAAGAGAATTGTGGAGGCAGGCTGTTCCCAGGATAGTCCTGCTTAAAATTTCCCGCCTGCATGGCTAATTTTGAGTTTTGTCTCCTTTCCCAGCCAGTTTCTCTCTCTGAATCTTTATCAGATGCTAATTAGCATTCGTTCCCACCCAGCCCCGGGATGTTTATTAAGGTTTTGGGGAAAGCTTTGCTCCTGGCACTGTTGCAACCCTGTCAATGAAATCTCCCATAAACTCCTCACACCTCAGCTCCACCCCTTGTGTCCCCTCACCCTGAATTATTGAATTTCAGCCTCGCTTAGCTCAGGCTGTGATGAGTAAGGCTTCAGGATCAATAGGGGCATGGCAGGATCTGCAGCCCTGGCAGAACTTCCAGCTGGAGATGCTGCAGAGCCCAGGAGCCACCAGTGGTGGTTGCAGACCAATTTCATCCTCTAGTTTGAAACTCCACCATAAGCTGCTGCCTGCAGGGTCTGTTCTGTGTGTTACCCAAGCCAGCAGAAGCCAACAGGCACTTACTGGCTGTTGCTCCCCAACTATTTTTTATTTGCATGCCTGGGATTCCTGCTTTCAGCTCAGCAGCAATAAATGAGCCATTTGCATAATGAATGGTTTTAAAATCTGCATCCCTGCAGTGGCTTGAGCCTTGCCCTTCACAAGGGCTTGTTTGCTGGGAGAAGGTGGCATAATTTAAAAAGCTAAACTCCTCTGGGAAATGGATATTTGGATGGGAAATAGGTTATTTCAGCTAATTTCTTTAGTGGCTGCATAGTTTGAAGCAAGCAGAGAAGAGGCAGCGTGTTGCCCTGTGATACTGGAGCAGTTGGGTGGTGTGCTCAGAGACAGGTGATGTGAAAGAGGCAGGTGGGAAGGAAATTTGGGCTAAAAAGGTGCAAATAGTGCACCTGCAGAATAGTAGGGGAACACCAGGGGCACATGTGCTGTACTGGGGCCTCCTTGGCAACTTTTTGTGGTGGTGTCCAGGAGCACAGTAATGCTCTGATCTTCAGTGCATGGAAGGTGTCAGAGCCTTCTGATCCCAAAAGGAGGAACACAGCTTGCTCTGAAATAATCCAGATGAGGTGTGAGCTCTCCTGTGCCCTGTGGATCATTTTGGGATGATCCCACTTGAGACCACAAGGCCACCTCCATGTCCTCCACCTGAAACTGGGGCATCTCCCAAACATAATGAGATATTTCACTCCTCCCCTTCAGTGGGATTATGGAGCAGGAGATGGGATTAGGAAACCCACCACCCCCAAAGAAGCAGAAGCCCTTGGGCACGAGGAGTTTTCTGCTGTGTTAGTGCTGCCAAGAAGCCCTGCAGCTCTCTGGGTGATGGGTTTCCTAATAATTCCTAATAAATACAAACCAGGAGGATGAATAATGCACAGCAATAACTCTCCTGCAAACATTAGCATCCCACTCCTGGTGATAAGCCCGTCGCTCTCTTTCAACTCCTTTAAAATGCTTTGCATGTTTCCAGGACTCTTGTTGCAGAAATTCTGCAAGGCATCAGTTTCTGTTTGTTTTCCTTTAAACTGCTTTCAAATTCCTATTTGCTGAGTTTGTTGAGCTTCACGGGAGGAGGAAGAGGAGCTGAGCGGAGCCGAGTCCTTAATGGAAAATAAATGTGAATCAAAATCCAGCCCAAACCCTGTAATCTCTGCCCCACACAAGAAAACTCCACTTCAAGGAATAGAAGTAGGAAAAAAATAGGTTGGATTTAATTGCTTTGGATGCTGTGGAACAGCAGAAGTGCGAGGGGGTGATAAAAGCTGCAATTTAGAGCTCGGCAGCAGCGGCTTGGAAACGCTGGAGCTGGTGTGCAGGGAGATGGATACTTTATCCCTGGCACATCTCTGCTGAGTTAAGATAAATGTTGAGCTATTAAGTTCCTGAGAGCATTAAGAGGCTGAGAGAAGGTCACGTTCTGCCTCCTCTGGCTTGGCTTTGCCTCCCGTTGCTGAGCTTTAAGGAGGATTCCTTTCTCCTCTGAGATTCTCCCAGATGAGCCCCCCAAAAAATGCAGGGGAGCTCAGACAGCCCAGATTAGGGCTCAGGGGGTTGATTCCTCCTATAAAAGCTCACAAAATTCCAACTGGAGCCAGCTGTGCCATGTGGGGTAACAGCTGGGATCTGTCTGTCCTTGGCAGGTGCTTTTGAAGGGGTTCAAAATGTCTGTTCACCTTCTGTGTAAAACTCATGATGGTCAATATGGTCCAGCCAGGTGGAAACAGAGTGTGAAGTGCCACAGCATCCAAAAAACCTTTGGGTATCCCCATGTCCTTGCTGTCTTGTCCCCTGAGGTGAAAAGAGCAGAACAGTGCAGAAGTAGGACAAGAGAAATTGATAGGATGAGAAGAACTGGCCTCAAGTTGCACTGGGGAGGTTTAGGTTAAATATTATGAAAAATTTCTTCACCAAAAGGGTTGTTCAGCCCTGGTACAGCTGCCCAGGGTAGTGCTGGAGTCCCCATCTCCAGAGAGACTTGCACATGTGGCACTTGGGGACATGGGCTAGTGGTGACCATGGCAGTGCTGGGCTCATAGCTGGACTCAGGGATTTTGGAGGGCTTTTCCAACTAAAATGATTCTGTGACTCCAAGAGTCCATGGAAAATGCATGGAGGCCAAAAGCTTTGCTCTGTCTTCCTGCTCAAATCCTGATTTCTCTGTCCTTGGGAGGTTGGGGCAGATAAAAGACTCAAGTGAGGGAGGACAGAGGAGGGGAAGAAGATGAATCTCCTGCATTCGTTATTCTGTGTGCAAAGAACATCAAAAGCACTAATGGAAAAGCCTTTTTATATTTTTCATCAAAGCAGTGGTTCAGATTTGGCAGGCTGAGTTGGGATTGGTGAAATATTTATGAATGGAGCAGCTGCTGGGCACTGCTTTAGGAGGACAGTCCCCCCTCCTTCCTTCCCTCCCTCTTCCCTAGTTATGTTTTTCCACTTGGTCCTTTCTTCTCCCCTCTCCTTTAGCTGTGTTACTCCTATTAGAGGAGCCTGTAGGTGAGTCAGGACTGAGTTTGCACACTGCAGGTGTGTTTATTTTCTACTTCACTTAAGTCAGGAGAAAAGAGGGAAAAGGGATAAACCCAACCTTAGGGGTGGATGAACAGCAGCAGAAGTTGTTCTTTGGTTTCCCTCTGCTGCTGCTTGCATGTTAAACCTGAAAACCTTTTGAGTTATTTCTGTGCCTAATAATTCATCATGGTTTGTTGTTTTTTCCTGCTAAGAAAGACAATTGCATTGACCCAAATGAGTTTTATCTTTTATTCCTCCCTAGTAATTACACCCATCCACATGTAAGGAGCGTGACATTATTTATGAAGGTGTTTTAATCCCAGTTTATTAACTCCTAATCTAGATTTATTATTATTATTCTTTTTAATTTTGCATCATCACTTGGTGGGTAAGGTGGTTCAGAAATCACAGAAGAAGAGCTAATACTCAGTTTGTATTGAAATATCAGGCAGTTAGAATTCACAGAGGGAAACCTGGAGCAGTCCTGTTTATCCAAGGGGTGGGGATTGGTGTACACCAGTGTGTCCATCTCACAGGCAGTGATACCCTCAGTTTATTTTAATAAAAATAGTTTATTTAAATAAACTATTAAAAAATTTATTTTAATAAAAATAAACTGCTACTCCTGGCTGTGTTTAGAAGATAATAAACCCAGTGCTGTTATAAATCTGTGGTTTTCACTGCCCTTCCCTCCTGGAGGTGGTGGGCAGGTGTCACCAGGGATGCTCAGTTTGGGATGCAGGGTGGCAAAAAGCTGCTGTGGCTTTGAGGAGAAAATGGGAATTCTGGAACACCTCTAGTGACCCTGTGTGTGATGTGTGAGGAGGAGCACAGCTATTTAAAATTTAAACTTGCATTTCCATCATGGCATTGTGTTCTTTAAATATAGATCCTTTGAAATGTGATAACTTTGGTCATTGAAGGATAGTAGCAGTAATTGTATAAATATTTATGTCATGTAAAACAGCACGAATCAGTGGTGCAGAACTGGGATAGCTCTTTGCAATTTTGAAAAGTTGGCTTGAAATCTCACGTTGTGACCAGATGTGTAGGTGGATCAGCCCATAAAAATAGGAACCATTGTCTGAGCTCACTTCTATTCAAAAAAGTGCATTAATGCACTTGAGGAGTGTGCAGTTCCAAGCCTGCAGTTGATGCAGCAGAGTTGCAGACTGAGGTTCACATGGGGACAGGGCTCCCCAGTATCCAGAGGGGCCCCTGAAGTGTTCTGTGTGTGAGTGAAAGCCCTGTGTGGTGTCCTGGGGTGCCATGGAGCCCCATCTCTGCAGGGGGAACCATAATGGCACTTTCTGCCTGTTTGCTCTTTCAGGGTTCTTTTCCCTTTTCTGTTGTATCCTAATGCTGCAAAGCCTCCTAGCAGACTTTTATGGTGTCCTCATGTTGATTTGTCACCTGGCCAAACACCCTGTGATTGTTGGGATCTCTGCTGCTCACAGTGACCCCAAGATGTGTTAGAAATTCTCTTTTCCCAGCCTGGAGCTTGAAGGAGGAGTCAGAGCTCTTCAGTTCTTGGTCTCAAGGCTGTTTATTGTTTCTTATCTATAAGAAACAATAAATTCTTTTTTACCTATAAGAAACAAAATTTCTTTCTCCTGCCCTGCCGAGGTCCATCCAGCAGGACAGTCCAGGCACTCTGCCTGCCCCCAGGGCTGTGTTATGTCTTTATACTAAAAACTACATATACAATATTTACAATTACTTCCCAATACCCATCACCTATGTTAGACTGTGAGCTTCTACTCTAAACCAATCTGTGAGTGCCAGCATCACAGCAGAAGATGGAGGCCAAGAAGAAGAAGGAGAAAGGCTGGACACACCCAGTTCCCTCCATCTTGCCTCCTGAACCCCCACACCAGAAACCCCAAAATCTACTTTTCCACCCCATGATAACTTCACTGTCATTCTACTTAATTTGTCGTGCCTTGCAGATCTTAATCTAAGGTTGGTAATTTGCTCCATGGGTCACAATCAAACCCACAGGGGCATTTTGGGCTCTGTGCCAGGGTCTCTGAGCCCCCTGGCAGGGGTCTTGGCTGCTCAGGACAGCCAGAGGGATGTCCTGGGTCCTGACTTGTAATCACAAACCCCATTTGTTAGGATGAGTTCTCTGTTGAGGGGCTCTCTCTGGCCTCATGACCATCAGACCTGTTTGGTTCCCTCAGCCATGGTGTAAATCATTCTTGCTGATCCTTTCCCAGGTGTGTGGTACCAAAGGTGATCATCCCATTCCCAGCCTCTCCTGGTGCCAGCAGTGCTGAGTGGGAGCCACCCCTGGTGTCAGCACCGTGGTCATGGAGAGCAGAAATCCTTCCCCCAGCAGCCCAGCAGTGGCTGGTGCTTAATGAAGATGTAAAACCTCACCCTGTGAGCTCTCTGAGCATCGACTCTCCAGTCCCAGCACGGCTTGAGCAGGGCTGTTAATCCTGCTGACATCCCCTTTGAATACCATCATATTTCAGCCCTGTTAAGCTGTTGGGCCATTGTTTATGGGCTTCGTGCTGAAAGGAAGAGCTGGGCTGAGCCTGCAAAATGCTGCTTTGCTTCTGGAATGCTCATCCTCACCACAGCAGCCCGATCCCAAATCCTGCCCCATGCCAATCCTCACATGGGCATCACCTCCTGCTTGGAAATAACCACAGCTTCACACAGATCTGCTTGCTTGAGGGAAATGCCAGTTTGTCAGGGGTAACCCTGTTTCCCCTTCCTTTTTGGGCTGAAAAAGCCAAGCCAAAGCGTTCTCTGCCTTCCTTCTCCCAGCCATTGTCTGGCTGTGTGTCCTTCACAGAGAGATTGATTGAATTTGATTTTCTGTGGAGTCGTGGGTTGGTGTGTTCATTAACCTGCACGCTGCTCTTCTCCCTGCCCCTGCCCCCTTTGCATCCAGAACATCTTCCACTGCCTGTGCTTTATTAGTCAAGTTTTATTTCTTCCAGTTGGCATTCCAAACCCCAGGGCTTTCCCATCTTGCTTGCACATGTTTTCCTTAGCCTGTGGGGAGGAAAAATACCTGTCTGCTGGTCTCTGCCCTGTCTCAGTGCCAGCTTGGACATCTGTGCCAGGGAAACCAGGGCATGGTGCTGCTGGAGCAGGGGCAGTTGTGTTACCAGAGCAAAAGTTGCATTTAGCTCAAAGTCAGATTTTTCAGCTGGCACCCAATGACCCAACTGGCAGGGTCTGGAGTCACCAGGGTGCAGCCACATTGAAATAATGTTTTTGTCAAGACTGCTCTCAATCATTTATTTCTTCCACCATTCTCTCTCTCTGCTATTCCCATATAATTACAATATTTAAGGTCAATTTGTTTTGATTTTTAAGAGTTTTGCAGTGAGTTTGAGATATTGCCCACGTGAAAGGTGGGAGAGGTGAATCCCAGTCATGGCAAAGTCCTGCCTGGTGAATTTGCAGGTGCCTCCCCAGGCTGCAGCTCAGGCTGCTGACAGGAGCTGCTGGCAGTGATTTGTGGGGCAGGGAGCTTTCCTCCTTCCCCCTGCATACTCTGTAATTCCCTGGTATTATAACATGTCATTTTCCTAGCATACCTGAGGAGCCAGGAAATAATATCCGAGCCTGGAGGGACAGCAAAGATGGAACCTCAAAAGATGGAGAGATTAAAGCAAGAAACAAAGCTTGTAATTTATTTCCCTTCTCCATCCCTCTTAGCCTGAAAAAGTGACCACATTCCTGGCAATTCCTTTATTTTACAGCTTTGAGCTCGTGGGGTTTTTTTTGTTTTTTTTTTTTTTTTCAAAAGCCAGCGGATGCTGCCAGTTCCCATCACCTAATCAAAGCTGCTGTGTGGAGGGGCTGCCTCGTTATTCCATCCCATTATAGCCTCAGGCAGTGGCTGTGCTTCATAACAGCCCAGGAAAGCTGACAGGTAACCAATGAGATGCATATTCCAGTGACAACCTCCTGCCCCAGGGAGCCAGGACCCTCTTCTGCACCAGAGCTGGGCTCTTTGTGCCTGGGTGCTTCCCTGGAGCAGCTGGGATTATTGTCTGCCAGGCCATGGAGCAGCGAGGTTTGCTCTTTTGTTCTTTCTAATTTCATTGTCCTTGGGGTAGGGAATGCCATGAAATTCCTCTGTGTGTGTTGGGAAAGGGGAGACTTGCCTGGGAAAGTGGGAATGGCTGAGCCAGAGAGGTGGAGAAGGAGGTGGGGGGGAGCTGGGAGTCTGGGGAGGAACTGGGGGGTGGAAACTGGTTAAATAATTTACTCATTGTAGGTTGGTTAGTGCTGTTGTAGTGTAGGTAGTGCTAGAACTTAACCACCTTTAATCAACAAAATCAGGTGTTATCAATATCTGGACTGTTAATTGGAAAATACTTGTGGTGGATCACAACATACTGCTCTCAATCATTTATTTCTTATACCATTCTCTCTCTCTGCTATTCCCATATAATTACAATATTTAAGGTCAATTTGTTTTGATTTTTAAGGTGTACCTTAAGGTATTTGTATAAGGATTCATCATCTCTTGTGAAACACAAGGATGGGGTTGTTGGTGTGGGTGTCCTCACTATTTGCACCCCAGCATGGGTGGATAAAGTATTAATTCCTCCTTATTTCACTGATGGGATCCTGCCTGCAGCATAATGAGCCCACCTTTAAATCAGTGTGACCCAGTGCCTGCCAGGCCTCGGGCACCAAAGGAAAAGGAATTGTGCTGATTTGGAATCTGTCTTCCCTCTGCAGCTCCCTATGTTTGTTTGTTGTGTTTTATTGCTTGTCATGAATTATGGAGAAACTGAAATATTTGGGTGGTTTTTATTTTTTGGGGCTCGTGTCAGGGACAGGGTGAGAACATAGTTTGGATGTAGAGGGATGAGGGATAAACTGGGATTGGAAGGGATTTTGGAGTTGGCTGGAGTGGACTGTGACAACTTGGTGGATTTGAGTTTAATTTTTTAATTTAATTTTTTGGTTTATTACTGAGTTACTTATGGGTTGTTTTTTTTACTTTGGATTTTCAATGCTGAGCATGGCTGGCTCTGGTCTGGAGGCAGGTGCTGGTACATCCAGTGATGGAGATGCAGCAGAGAGCTGTGAGCAGTGTGTCCAGGCCTGGGGGCAATATTGGCTCTGGCAGCTCATTCTGAGGAGCTGAGATGCCATTCTAGCAACCCAAATAACTGCTGGTGAGCACTGGGCAGCCTCAGATGAGACCTGTGCATCTGTCTTGGGTGGTTTTGAGCATCCTTTGGTCTGTGTGGATGAGTGGAGTCTTTCTGCCATAGAAGTGAATTTTGCATTTTCTGCCAGGCTCTGTCTCTGTGGATGTGGCAGCCAGAGGGATTCCTGGAGCACATTTTACTCAGCAGAGTTTGCCTTCCAATCCTCCAGCTCCTGAGTGTGACAGCTGCTAAATCACCTGTTATTATGCAGAGAACAAAGCTGTCCTCCAGGAACAAAGGAAGGAGACTGGTCTGGGACTGGGGGGAAGGCAGAGCAGGGCTGTGGGAGGGAGATGAAGCCAAGGGACACCAGCAGAGCTGCCAGGACCTCAAACCTCCCTGTGTGATCATAAAACCCCAGCTGGTGTTAAAACAATGGCTGGGTCCATCAGCACTGCTCCACACATTGCCTGGCCCTGTGCTGCAGCATCCAAAGACCAAGGAAGAGCCACAGCCAGGCTTGGCTGCAATTCCTCATTTTCTTCAAGGCCATCCCTGTGTGGTAGGAAGGAAAAATGGGGCTTAGACCTGGATTTCCAGCTGTTGTGCCTGGGTTTGCTGACCTGCAGGGCAGTGCCAGGCTTTGCTCACAGCCTCAGCTCTGGGCAGAATGACACAGATGGGAAAAAGGCCAATCATTTGTTTTTAAAATTTTAAAAGTTTAATAGTAATAAAATGGTTATAAAAACAGTAACATAATTAGAGTAATAGCAATTTGGACAATTTGAATTAGGACAATATGAGACAGCAAATACAAAGAATTACAGACAGTCCAGGTACCTCTTTCTGGGCAGCAGGAGCCTGAAAAAGGACCCAGGTTAACAGAGGATTAACCCTTAAAAGCAACAGCCTGTTGCATATTCATACAGCTCATCCATGATGCATAAATTCCATTCAAACACAGGATTCTGTCTGGGCAGTGTCAGCTTCTTCCTCTGAATCCTAACAGCACCTTCAAGGTGGGAAGAAGTTCATTTCTTCTGATAAGGGAGCAATAAATTCTCTTTCTCTGAAAGATTCAGGTGTGCTGTGGCTGCTATGTTGCTGTGAGTCCTTTCTTTAAAAAAAGTATCCTACATAGCATCGTTTCTATTTCAACAATTTTTATAACCTAAAACTACATTTAACACACTACTTAAGAGAATGAATACAGCATCACTTTCTAACACAACACATAGAATATTCATTTTAATATTTGCAAAAACCCAATCATAACATACATGCATTTTTCACACAGACCAAAGCCAACACTGATTTTCCCCAGCAGCATGTTTGGTACCAGAGGCTCCCCTGCCAGCTCAGCAGCAATCAGGAGATGCTTTTTGATGCTGGGAGGTGAATCCCTGCTGCCAGGACAGAGCCCAGAGCCCAGCACAGCACAGGGGCTGCTCCAGCCATGGCTCACAGCAGGGCTCCAGCTTTCCCTCTCCCTTCCGCACGTGCTGTCTAAATATTATTAATAATTAAGAGCTGGATTTGCTTCCTGGGGGCTGTCACCATGCACTTAAGCGATGCACCCACGCTGGCAGGTGCCACCTGCTCCTTTTGATGGCCTTGGCTGTCCCCAGCAGTGGCACCTGGGCTGAGAGGAGCCCTGGTGGCAGCAGGAGCCCTCCTCAATATTTAAAGATTATTGATGGGCAGGTCGGGCTGGGCTGGCACAAACAGAGGTGTCTAGACAGAGCAGAAAGCACAGAGGCTGCTTTGCTTCAGTGCAGGAAGTCCAGCAGCAGAAAACAAGCTGCTTTATTAATCCTTCCTTTATTTTTCAATGAAAAATGTTGTGGGTTTGCTGTTGATGCTGGGGGAACAGCATAATTTTGCAGGAAAACCTGGCTGGTGACTCCTGATACCTTCAAATCTCCATCTTCCCCCAGCCCAGCAGCAGTGGGACCTCTACCCAAAGATAGAGAGAGCAGCACTTCACATTCTGCTGTTTTGTCAGGAATAATTAACTGAGGTGTGGGAGGAAGACTTGCAAAATAGTTCAGGAAACTGAGCTCTTCAAGGAATTAAATGCATTGATGGAAAGGGAGAATCATTAGTCTGGAATAAAAATAAATGTCTCTTCCTGTAAATCTTCCTGTAAATTTGCATTTCAGGGGCAAAGGCAGATTGTAAATTCTTCTGCCACTACTGGAGCAGACAGTGCTCTGAAATAAAGCTCTTGCAAGGGAAATACTGTTTGTGACCACTGTAATTTGGGTTATATATGTTAGAGAAGAGAGGGAGGCAGCTGCTGAAAGCCTGGTCTAAAAGTCACTGCTGAGCATTCTCTGAAGAAGAGGCTTTTTAAAGTTGCTGTAAAACATAAGGATAAAAGCAATTGAGCTCATTTTTCTCCAAGGACCATAACATCCTTTAAGGCTTAATTCTACTTAATATTTTGTCTGTCCTCTCTGGGCTGTGTTGTTCTGGTTTAATCTGTTGCAGTGCAGTTTGGTGAATTCAGAGACATTTTGAGATAAATTTCCTTTCTTGTTGCTGGTTTTGTTGGGGGTTTTTTTGGGGTTTTTTTTTGTGTTTTTTTTTTTTTTTTTTTTTTTTTTTTTTGGTGGGTTTTGTGGGTTTTTTTTTGGTGCAGCAGCAAGAGGCAGGATTTTAGTGTAAATATTAAATGATGAGTGGTGTCCTGCCTGGGTGACTCCTGCCTGCCCTGAGTGGCCCTTGCCTTTGATTACCTGCTCAGTTATCCTGCTTTATTCCTTTCTCCTCTCCCCCTGTTCAGATGGTGCTTGACTCTCCCTGCTATCAGGGCAGGGAAATGAATAAATTTTCTGTATCTGTCTCTGCTGTCAATATTTGTGCCAGGAAAGCACTTGTGGCATTTCTGAGAGGAGTCACTGTCTCTCTTCACTGACCTTTTATTTCTTCTGTCGATGGAGAGTTTCTTCTCAAATATCCTCTGCAATCTCTGATTCAATCCCTGCTTGCTCTCTTATCACTTTTAATACACTCACAATTCATCTCCCCACTTTGCATCCACAAGAGCCTCCCTGCTCTTTAACCCTTGAGGGGCTGCCCGTGGTTCCTCTTGGGGATGGTAATAGCCCACTTCTGCTGGAGGGCATCATTAACAGCTGAGAATATTCATTTATTTCCAATCTGTTTTACTGCCTAATTGCACTTACCTTGGAGCAAAGTGTGTCCTGCCTGAGAGCACCTCACAGCCTGGAGAGGAGGACATTCCTGCTTTCCATTAATGCAGAATTTTGCCCATCTCTGGAGCTACTGAGGTGACATGAAATTGCCAGGCTGGGGTGCTGGAGTGGCTGGGGCAGGACCACGTTGTCCCCACAGCACTGCAAACCCAGTGGCACTGCTGCCCTGGACCTGGTGGGCCACACTGAGCTGTGTCCTTAACTCTCAGAGCAGAAATTTCCTAGCAGATGTTTCTATTTCCTTTCATGATCTTTTTTTCTCAATCATTTTATTCAGTTTATCCCTGCCCTTCAGTACCAAGTTGGTAGGTGTTTTGTAAACCCTGAAGAAAGAAGGGATGAGAGATTGCACCCAACATTTTCAGCAGAGAAATGTTTGAGATCACCTTTGGTTTGTCTTTTTGGTTTTTTTTCTTGAAGAAAGAGAAATCATTGGCTCTTCATTGGAATTTCAGAGCAGTAAGGGTTAGCTGCTCTGGTGGCCATCCACAGGAACCAAGTTTTCCTGCATCTGGGATGGCCCTTTCTGCCCCCTGCATGCCTCACATTCCTCCTGTCCAGATGAGATGGGCTCTGGGAAGCCTCATTAGTTCCTCGTGACCCCCCTGGCTTTGTGCCACTTTCCCAACACTCCTGACCTTGGAAAAATTCCCCTTTTCTCTCAGATCCCTCTGTTCAGCTTTCAGTTGAGGAGGACATGTCCTGACACAGGGCAATGGGAATGACTCTCTTGGCTTCACTGGAATTGGAGGAGCTGCCAGGGAGTTTCCTGGGCTGCTGATGGGAACAGATCTCTCTCTTCTCATTCAGAATCCTGATTAAACCCAGCCCCAGTGACCACTGCAGGTCTTGCCCTTCTGTTAGAGGGTGATGCCCACTCTGGGGTTCTGTGAGCAGCATTTGAGGTTGTTGAGGGGACAGAGGGGAGCCCCCTGAGCAGAGAAGCACCAAGGGAGGGATGATTTGTCCTTGAGAGGCTCCGTGGGCGGCTCCTGAGCAAAGGGGAGATGCATTGACTTGGACAGCTGCTTATAGAAAACAGATGTGCAAGTTAGGAAACACAAGTGATAAATCTGAGCCCATATGGCAGCTCTCTCACAGGCATTTAGAGGCACAGCAGCCACTGAGGCCACTCAGTTCCTCTTCTGGAAGAAGAATTCAGCATCTCCTGTGAAACACGAGGATGGGGCTGTTGGTGAGGGTGCCCTCCAAGCCCCACCTTTGTTGGAGACCTGCACCCTTCAGATGTTCCTGTGTGCTGGGTGGGGAAGGAGGAGCAGGGATGTAAATCCCTGGGACAGGTTGGTGGTTTTCCCTTGCCAAATGCCAGCACTGAAGGCACCAACAAGTCCTTAAAGTACTTAAACCTATTCTGGTTTATGTGGCTGCCAGGTGCTTCCAGCACCACTCACAGCTGGGTTGGATTTTGAGTCTTATTTCTTGAGTTTCCTTCTAGTTTCCTTCAAAAGAAGGAATTTCTTGCTGCCTCAGGGCCCTCCAGAGTTTCTCTGCAAGGCTCAGGGATTTCTGTCCCTCCCTGCCAGAACAGGCAGGAGCCCTCAGTGAGGGATGCCTCAGGAGTTCTGTGTTCTGCTGGGTGCCAGTTCAGTCTTTTCCCCTTTTTTTCTCCCCTTTCTTGAGCCTGTAAGAAAGGCACTTTCCAGCTGATGGAATCAGCTCTATCATTTAACTCTGGTTCTGTTATATTTCTCATGCCCATCTGAAAATTGCTTTTCAAGCAAGCTGGGGCTTGGTGGGCTGGGTGAGCTCCTGTGCTCTGGAAAGGCTCTTCCACAGCCCTCCAGCTCCTCTCATCCTGTGGCATCTCCTCCTCATCAGCTCCCCTGAAGTCCTTTCTGTGA
The DNA here is from genome assembly GCA_024362935.1 of Setophaga petechia. Classification (NCBI taxonomy): domain Eukaryota; kingdom Metazoa; phylum Chordata; class Aves; order Passeriformes; family Parulidae; genus Setophaga; species Setophaga petechia. The sequence continues at coordinate 1,280,950 of JANCRA010000047.1, forward strand.
GAATCTCTTGGGGTTTATTGGCTGTTGTCTTAAGTGAAGAGTTCTTCCCCCACAATATCCTGAAGAGATGAAAAAGAAAGCCCAGATTTATGGGAAGTAGAGCTCTGATACATTTAGAACCTGAAGAAAGACTGCAGAAATGTATAATTTTAAACTTTGGATCCCACTTTAACCCATTGATTAGTGTGGGTTGTTTTGGGGTATTTTTCCCCCCTGGGATTTGTTTTATAGAGATGACTGTGGTGCAGTTTCCATGGTTTTTATCATTGCCATGGTCTTGCTGCTGATCCCCTGACCAGCTGAAATTCCTGTTACAGCAGAACTGGGCTCTTGTTTTATTTCCATCTCCTTTTTGATATATTGCTGCACCCTAAATTAATTTCTTACCAATCACATTTGCAGCCCTGTGAAGTGGATGGGTCTCTGGAGGGGGCTGCATTGTTAACACTGACAAATTTCATGAAATAGCTGTGCACAAACAGGCACAGCCAGGGAAAAGAAGTAATTAAGGAGCCTGGTGCTCTTTGCAGCCTGGCTGAAGCCCATGTCCTCTCCCAGTGCTCTCAGGGAGTGCTGGTTTAGAGGAAAACCACAAAGCCCTCACTGAGGCCACAGGTAGGAGGAGAGGTGGGGAAGGAGGTCCCAGCAGAGCTCAGCCTTGCCAGGGTTCGTGGTTTCCCTGCTCTCCCTGCTCAGACTCTGCCCTTGCTGGGCTCACCCAGGGATCTCCTGCACCCCCAGAGCAGCAGGTGCTGCTGGCCTGCAGTGGGGAAGGGCTTTAGCCTGACAGAGATGGGATTTTAATGAGAAATGGGGAAGGAATTCCTCCCTGGGAGGGTGGTGAGGCCCTGGCACACATTGCCCAGAGCAGCTGAGGCTGTGCCAGCCCTGCAAGTGACCAAGGCCAGGTTGGATGGGGCTCCCCAAGGCCCTTCCAGCCCAAACCATTCTGTGCCTCTCTGATATGGTTTTCTTAACCCATATCTATTGGTCTGCTGCAAATCTAATCTGTATATTAAGATATTTTTTTAATCTATATCTATTGGTCTGCTGCAAGTCCAATCTGCATATTAAGATATTTATTATTTTTAATCCATATCTATTGGTCTGCTGCAAATCTAATCTGCATATTAAAATATGTTTTTTCTTAATTCATATCTATTGGTCTGCTGCAAATCTAATCTGAATATTAAGATATTTTTTTAATCTGTATCTCTTGGTCTGCTGCAAGTCCAATCTGCATATTAAAATATGTTTTTCCTCAACCCTTATCTATTGGTCTGCTGCAAATCTAATCTGCATATTAAAATATGTTTTTTCTTAATTCATATCTATTGGTCTGCTGCAAGTCTAATCTGCATATTAAGATAGTAGTTTTTTTAACCCATATCTATTGGTCTGCTGCAAATCTAATCTGCATATTAAAATGTTTTTCCTTAACCCTTATCTATTGGTTTGCTGCAAGTGTAATCTGCATATTAAGATAGTAATTTTTTTAATCCATATCTATTGGTCTGCTGCGAGTCTAATCTGCATATTAAAATATGTTTTTTCTTAATTCATATTTATTGGTCTGCTGCAAGTCTAATCTGCATATTAAAATATGTTTTTTCTTAATTCATATCTATTGGTCTGCTGCAAGTCTAATCTGCATATTAAGATATTTATTATTTTTAATCCATATCTATTGGTCTGCTGCAAATCTAATCTGTATATTAAGATATGGGGTTTCTTTAATTCATATCTATTGGTCTGCTGCAAGTCTAATCTGCATATTAAGATAGTTTTTTAAACCCATATCTATTGGTCTGCTGCAAATCTAATCTGCATATTAAAATGTTTTTCCTTAACCCTTATCTATTGGTTTGCTGCAAGTCTAATATGCATATTAAGATATGTTTTTTCTTAATCCACATCTATTGGTCTGCTGCAAATCTAATCTGCATATTAAAATATGTTTTTTCTTAATTCATATCTATTGGTTGGCTGGAAGTCCAATCTGCATATTAAGATATTATTTTTTTTAATCCATATCTATTGGTCTGCTGCAAATCTAATCTGTATATTAAAATATGTTTTTCCTCAACCCTTATCTATTGGTCTGCTGCAAATCTAATCTGTATTTTAGGATATGGGGTTTTTTTAATTCATATTTATTGCTCTGCTGCAAGTCCAATCTGCTGCCACTGCTGTGCTTGCCAACATTGCCTGGTCTCCTCCTCCTTCTCTGCCACCCCTCAGTGTTAATTTGGCATCCCACACCTTATCCCAAGTCATTTGGAGTGCAGCCACCTGCTTGCCTTGCTGGTCCCCTGCTTTTGGGGGTGTGCAGTGTTGATGCCTTGCCCGTGGTGCTGGGATGCTCCAGACAATCCCACCCGTGTCCCTGGGGGCTGCAGGGGAACTCTGGTGTGTGAATGGAGGCACATGAAACTCAGAGGTGGTGACAGCCCTGCCAAATTACCTGCTAAAATCATCTCAGTAATTAGAACAGGAGAGTCAGATGAGGATAACAGGCCATCTAACAGCACAGGCAGGGCTGTAATTACTCACTGGAAGCCCTTTGCAGGGCTGAGGACTTGCCTGTGATAAAGCCTGGGAGAGCTGTTTAATAAACTTGGTGAAACCCTGTCAATTAACATATTTTTAAAGACAATTTAGTGTTCACTTCAGCTAAAGGTACTGCCATCCTCAAGAACTGCTTAACCCTGGGTTTTTCAGATACATTTCTGGCATTGCTGAGTATTCTCAGGGTCTGAGTGGGATTTTGTAGTGCAAGGGGAGACTCTTCTCTTGTGCTTTGCTGGAGTTAAGCAGGCTTAGTGCTGACTCTGAAGCATCCCAGGAACCAAGATGATCCAGGAGCTCAGATTGCCCCACCACTTTGGAAATCCCAGCTGCTGTGCCTCCTGCTGAGGAGAGCTTCAGATGATTTGCAGATGGCACTAAATCAAAATTCCTGTGGTCATTCCTCTCGGGCTCAGCTTGGCAGGGGCTCATGTAAGGGCAGGGATAACTGGGATCCTCTGCATCCTCCTGCCAGCAGAGCTCCCAGGGCTTCCTTGTCATTATTCCAGCCAAGGAACAGAGCTGGGCACATGCAGGGATTGCTGTCAGCTCTCTCCAGCCTTTGGAAGGGCAGTGCTTGGTGGTTGATGTCCTGGATGGTTCCACATAAATCTTGGCTCAGTGTCACCATCACATTTTCTAAAAAATCCTCTTTAAGCATGATTTCTCTCATGGAAGCTGAGAAGCCTCAGAGAAAAAGGAAAACAATATTATCTCATTTGCTTCTCCTGTGTTTTGGTGCTTTGGAATGTGTTTGGAGATTGTTTATCCAATATGTGAATTGTTTTAGCTTAATGACCAATCACAGCCAAAAGTCTGAAAAGTCAGGAGTTTTTCATTATTATCTTGTTAAGCTTTCTGTAAGTATCCTTTCTCTATTCTTTAGTAGTCTTTAGTATATATTTTATTTTATTATATTATATTATATTATATTATATTATATTATATCATATTATATTAATTATATTATATTATATCATATTATATTATATTATATTATTGTAAATTTTATATATAATATATATTATATAAAAATTTTATATAATTTTATATAATATATAAATTTTATAAATTTTTATAAAATTTATTTATTGAAATTTTATATAATTTTATATAATATTATATATATAATATATATTATTTACATTATAATTTTTATATATAATTTTATAGATATAACTTTATGTTATATATTTTTCAATATAATATAATATAATATAATATAATATAATATAATATAATATAATACAATAGTAAATGAGCCTTCTAAGAACATGGAGCCAGATTCATCATTCCTCCCCACAACAGGGGACCCCAGAAAATTCCACAGCTCAGTTTGGGTCAAAGCCCTCAGCCACAGGGTTTGCTGGGCTCATCCTGGAAGCAATAGATCCTTCTGCCTGCTTTCTTTGCAGTGGGAGCAGTAAGAAAATGTGGAAATGGTGCCACTGGGGAGGCAGCATTCTCTGTGGTGGTTGGCATTGCTGAGCTCTGTTTGTATTGATTGGAGCTCAGGCAATTAAGAGCCTCCCACTGCTTTCACTGGAGGCTTTTCTCCATAAGGAGGCTTGAAGCAGAGGGGAGGGCCATTACAGCCCATAAACACTGCACAGGCTGGGGTCTAGAGGCATCTCACATCTTGTTGATGTCTAAAATATTCTGTGCTGACTGGCCAGGGGGCCAGCATGAAGCAGGTGTGAGGATTGTTGGCTTTGTGTGGCTGGGGAAGGGGCCTCCTCCTCCTCCTCCTCCTCCTCCTCCAGGGATGGGCTGGGGAAGTAGGGCTGGACCCTCCTCACTGGGCTTCATCTTAGGGGTCTTCCTCCAGTGCAAATTTTTCAAAAATTCCTTATTCAGAAGTTCCTCAAAAGTTCCTCATTCCTGGACTTGTTATTAAATCACCCCATGTCCCATGAAAGTCTTTTTTTTTTGGAGGGTGGGAAATTACTTCTGTCTGTGAGGAAGCTGAAGCTCTGAGAGGATTGTTTGCACATTGCTTATAAATTGTCCTCGTGGAGGATTTCATGGTGTTGCTTCTTTCTGCTCCATTCCATGCTCTGGGTGGGTGTTGGCCACTGGGACAGCTTCATTCCCTGCTAGGAAATCATTTCTTGTGTTCACAAGTGTGAAATGCCAGATTTGGGAAGTTAATTTGATCACTTGGCAAGAGAGTGGGGAGATCCAGTTCTGATGTGCCTCTTTTAATCTGTGCAGCTTTGTCTGGGAAGAACAGAGTGGCAGGGAAGGAACTTGGCTCTCAGTGCATTATTGTCCATCTCTCTTGAAACCTGATATTCTCCAGTGGCCCTTAGAGACCCCAAATCCTGTTTAGACAGAGCCTTGATGAACCTGGGTGTTTCTGATTCAATAACATGGCTGGGAGAGGGCTGGTGTGAAAATGCTGGAGAAAAGAGTGAAAACTCAGCCTCCTCTCACTCCTGCTGCAATATCCTTCCCTCTCATGCAGGATTATTTGCTGAAATTTAAAAATTTGTGTTTATTTTAGTAGGAATGGGGATAGTTGTTTGTCTGACTGCTCCTGTGATGCTGCAAATATTCCCAGAAATTCTTCATGGTGGGAGATGGAGCCATGTCAGACCTGTGAAATCAGTGAGAGCTGCTGGTGATGGGGTGGGAATCAAAAATCATTGAATAATTTGGGTTGGAAGGGTCCTTCAAAGGTCATCTGTACCAACTCCCAAGGGATGGAAGGGCTGGAGGAGGGTGTTCATGAGGCAGAAACCTTCCCTGAGAGCAAACACAGCTCTCATGTGCTGGCTTGGGCAGGCAGGATGTGATTGTGCCCTCCTCCAGGGAAGGGAAGTTTTGAAATTAAGCTGGAATTGCAAAAATGCATCCACATATTTGCCACAAAGCAAACCACCCAAGCTGCCTCTCATTTTCACACTGAAATGATGCCTTTGGTCTCGGCTCTAATTCTGCTGGCTTGGAAACTTGTTTGCTGCTGTAATTGAGAAAAGGTGGAGGAAAACATGTTTGCTTTTGCTTTGCCTTCGTGTGGATTCAACAACTTTGGGTGCAGTTTTCTCCTGTGAGTTTTAGTGAGGGATGAAGAGATGGGGGTGATACCTGGGAGTGCTTAAAACTCCTCCTGGGAACCAAGGCCAGCTTGGATGGGGCTTTGATCAGCCTGGAAAGTGTCCCTGCCCATTGGAGAGGAAGGAACTGGATGATCTTTAAGGTCTCCTCCAAATCAACCCACGATTCTGTGAAACTGAGGATGGCTCTGCACACAGGAGCATCCAATTTTATTATTTCTGCTTCGATCTGTGCCACAAGAAACCCTGCCCAAGTCTGTAGTGCACCAAAAGAGAGGCAAATGCAGCTGCAGGCAGTGCTGGGTGACCCAAAGGATGAAACCAGGGTGGGGCTGGGCTTGGTGGCCTCAGCCAGAAAACACAAAGCAGTGGCACACCAAGCCTCTTGTTTGCTCTAAGCTGTTTATTTTGCTGCTGAAGGATTGCATGATCTGTTTGTCTGAGGGGGAGCAGCCAGAAAATCTCACGCTCTGAAATTCCCACCCACCTGTGCTGCACATATAAATCTATTTTTGTATATTATATATATATAATTTACTAAATGCATGTGTATTTCCTGATGGGGAGCAGGGGGTGTTTGTCTTTGATAGCTCAGTGGGACACAAACCCCAGGTCCAAGGCCAGGTCAGCACAAAGCAGGAATACAAAAAGCTCTCTGCAAGGTTGGCTCACGTCCATTATAATATCACTAAATACCATAATCCTGTGAGCCTTTGCCTCATAATAGGATAATGAGTTATTAAAGCTAAGGAGGGTACTTTGGGGAGGGAGAGTTGGAGGGTTTGGGGTTTTTTTTTTCCACCTCCTGCCAGGTCTGAGCCATTTCTCTTGGTCCCTCTCCATTCATAAGAGAGTGGCTGCAGCAGTTTCAGAAGTGAGCAGTTTTAAAGGCTGCAAAAACGCCAATTTCTGGGCTTTGTGTGCCTTTTCCACACAAGATGAACTGTTGGGCTCTGCTCCCTCAGCTCATTCCACAGCCCTGAGCTCCTCTCCAGGTGAATACCCAAGGCATTGGCTAAGAAACAGCCACAATTCCAGCAGGGTTGGAGAGCACAGCATGGGAAAGGTGATCCCAGGGCCACACCTGGGCTCTGCCCACTGCCAGCACACAGCACAGGGATGCTCTTGGAATAAAAAATGCTGGAAGCAGCTTGCACCCACCCCCCTGTCTCAGGTGTGTGTTTCCAGGAAATCCTGGTGAGGAAATTGTGTTGTGCAGAGTGCCTGTGGAGGGGGAAGGAGCTGGTTCTTGCTTGCTTGGAAAGTACAGCAAGGATTAAAAAAAAAAAAAAAAAAGAAAAGTGCAGAGGAATGTGCCAGCCATAATTTACAAGCTTGTTCACTTTGGTTTTGGGAGCACTTGGCAGCTCTGGGCTATTTCCAGAGCAAAGGCAGACACATAACCCTTCCACCCCAGAGTGGAGAGAAACCTGAGTGCTTTTCATTGTGAAATACCCTTTCTTTTACCTTCCTTTTCTCTGATCAAAACAAACACCTTGCAAAGCTCAGCTCTGCTGCTGGTTTTTGTTTGCTTGGGGTTCCAAAACCCTTTGGATGAGAATGTGTTTGCATCCCTGGCACACCTCCTCCAGCCCAGTGCTGCACAGCTCCCCCAATCCCATTGTCCAGCAGCATGAGGATGTGTTATTAACCACCAGTGGCAAGCTGGAAGCTGATAAAGATCTTTATTATTTTACAAGCACAATACCAACTACCTAGAGCTGGTTTCTTATTGTTTAACTGCTCTCTTTCTCCTTTGGATATTCAGGATATGCACATTTGTCCTCAGTAGGAACCAGTATTTCTCCCAGCACTCTGAATATCAAAACTTCACCTTTGAGGAGTTTTCTTCCCTCCCTAAATGTCAATGAAAAACCAAAGAAAGGGCAAAAGATGAGATTTGGCTTGATTTGCTCCAGTAGTTGTTAATTAAAGTACTGAAGGATCCCTCCAGTTTGTTATCAGGGAGTGTCAGGGCAGAGCTGTGGTGTTGGGGGTGTCACAGAAGGAATCTGGACCCATTCTCTTATCAGGAGGGTTATCAGATGTGCCAGCATCACACAAGGCATGTACCACCTTCCCAGGTGTTTGTGTGCTCCTTTTGGACTGGGGGATATTCCCAGTGCAAAGTGATGGAAAAAAAATTATAAAGTCATCACTCCAAGCCTGGCTGCAAAGTGATAGGTGGGAGCTGGCAAAAAGCCATACTAAAAGAAAAAAAATAAATTTCCATACTAAAAAAAAATATATTGCCCATGTAAGTGTGAATACACATTTAGAGGAGTAATTTCCAGGTAAATCTGCCCAGAGGCATCACTGGCACAGGAGAGCAGAGGTGTGGGGGTAGGAAGGGCAGAGCTTGGGCAGGAATGTGGGAGGGAGAAGGAGAGAGAAATCCAGGGTTTGTCAGGAAAGGGCATTCCTGGGCATCATTTCTGGAATGTTTGTGCTTTGACCTGCCTCTCCTGATGAGGGAAGCAAAAATGAAAAGGGATTCATCCAGATGTGCAGCAGCACATCTGGGGGCAGCACGGAGGTCACCTCTGGGCCCCCCATGCATGAGGTGCCCTTGGTGGCCACAAGGCTCTGCCATCCTTCCCCTGCCAAGGCCATCACCCTGCCTGGTGTGTCCTGGCATTTTGGGCAGGTGCCTGAAGCTGCCTTGGCCATGGTGGGGCTGGAGGAAAGGTGGGAGAGATGCCAAGGGAGAGATGAGGAGGACAGGAGCTCTGCAGGAGGTGCCATAAGGACAGAGATACAATGCTCATGTCAGGACAGGGCAGCACTTCCCCATCATGCCAATTTTTCCTCTTTTTTTTTGTTTGTTTTTTATTGAAATACCAGTCTGTTCTGGTTTTTAACCCCACAGGTGAGGAGGAGGACAGGAGCTCTGCAGAAGGTGGCATAAGGACAGAGATACAATGCTCATGTCAGGACAGGGCAGCACTTCCCCATCATGCCAATTTTTCCTCTTTTTTTTTGTTTGTTTTTTATTGAAATACCAGTCTGTTCTGGTTTTTAACCCCACAGGGGATGTGTGAGGGTCTCCCTGCTGGGTTTGGCTGATTTAAATATTGACAGCCAGAGATGTCTCTGCCAGGGGATGCTCCTCAGCTGCTCCCAAGGCTGGGGGACACTGTAAATACCAAAGGGTGGGTGAAAAGGGGTGCAAAGGGTGGTTCTCTCCCTGGTTTGGTGCAGCTGAGCTTTTCCTTCTCTGCTTCCCATGGCACAGCCACTTGCTGGGCATCACCTGCATCAGTCCCACCACTGCAGGTGTCACCACCCAGGTGCCACCTCAGGTGCCCATTCCAGCTGAACACTGACACAAACACCCCACGAGTGCATTTTTCCCTCTGGATTTCAGAAGTGGGCTCTGTGCTGCTGTAGCTGGCAAATGAGCAGATCAGAGTTCCCCTGTGGTAATGTATCTCTATCAATTTATTTCTCATTAAAAATCTTATGTGCTGCAATAAAGGCAATAGTGAGATAACAGTGCAGCTTTATAACCTGCTAAATCAGGCCTCTGCTTCTACACAAAACCATTTTAGGTTTTTGTAGGGGTTTAGAGGGAAACCAAATGAATGCAGGGTGCCCCATCCTGCAGCTGGGTGCAGAAGAAGGGGGTAAATCCCTGCCTTCAGTGATTCTACTAAGGACTTTGGTGAGGGGAGAGGGATTGATCTCTGGATGATCTGCATTACAGACAGCTTTTTTTTGATTCCCCACCTTTCCTTCTGTGCAGATAAAAAGCCAAAGAGGTTTGGGTTTGATTGAACCTATGGTGAAAATCTTTTTAATTAACAGTGGGTTAGAACAGGAGCTGTGTTCTAGCTGGAATGGCAGATGCCTGGGTTTTTCTGGGCTGTCAGGCAGGATTCTAATAATCACTTGTGAAGGCAGGAGGGTGCAGAGGGTTTGTCCCCCATCCCATCCCCATCCCATCCCATCCCATCCCATCCCAGCTCTGCATTCACCCCTTACAGCATTTGCTCTGCTTGTCCTAAAAAGAATTTCCCTCTCCCCCTTCATTCTTATTTTGATCAAATCTCTTTCATTCCCTGCTAGAGTTCACTTGTGCCCTTTCCTTTTGGGAAGGGGCTCTGCTCTCTTTAACTCCTTGGCAGGAAGATAGAGGCAGGTGGGGTCAATCTCTTCACCCACGTGATGGGACAAGAGCAAATGGCCTCAAGTTGCACCAGGAGAGGTTTAGGTTGAATATTAAGGAAAATTTCTTCACCAAATGGGCTGTCCAGCCCTGCCCAGGGCAGTGGTGGAGTTCCTATCCCTGGAAGATTTAAAAGAGAGCAAATGTGGCACCTGGGGATGTGGTTTGGTGATGGTCTGGTAGTGCTGGGTTGGTTAGTCTGGGTGATCTTAGAGGGCTTTTCCAGCTTAAATATTCCATTCCTGTGTCTCTCCATTGGGGTGGGAGCTGAGAATGGGACAGGAATGCCATGGTGGATATCTGGTGCCCTCTGTGTCCCCTCCCTGCCATGGCCTGGGCTCTGTCACCTCTGGGGGCTCTCGCCACGCTGGGAGTGCAGAGCAAGGGAGAAAAATCAATTCCCATCAGCTGAACAGAGCCCTTTGATTTATTGCCAGTGCAGGAAGAAATTCTTTATCTCCTCCTGGAAGGGATTGCTTTGGAGTTTGTCATTAGGGAGCGTGGCTGGAACATCCCCCTTCCTCCCAGCCCTGGGATGTGGATAACCTTTCCCAGCCTGGCCACAGCAGAGCTGGCCCAGTGTGCAGGGGAAGGAGGGAACCTGCTCTCTTGGGCACTGCATTCCCCAGCAGATGAGATACCTGTGTTCCTCAGAGCTCACAGTCTGTTCCTGCACCTGGCTGGGCTTGTTTAGTGTGGGGTTTTGGCCTGAAAATTGAAAAGAGCATCTCTGTGCAGGGCCAGGGCCACCAAACCCTCCTGAGGGCCACCAAACCCTCCTGGGGGCTACAAAACCATCCTAGGGGTTCCTAAATCCTACCAGGGACACCAAACCATCCTGGGGGTCCCCAAACCTTCCTGGAGGCCACCAAACCCTGCCAGGGCCACCAAACCCTCCTGGGGGCTATGAAACCATGCCAGGGCCACCAAACCCTCCTAGGGGGCTCCTAAATCCTGCCACAGACACCAAACCATCCTGGGGGTCCCCAAACCCTCCTGGGAGTGACCAAACCCTCCTGGGGGCCACCAAACCCTCCTGGGGACTATGAAACCATGCCAGGGCCACCAAACCCTCCTGGGGGCTATGAAACCATGCCAGGGCCATCAAACCCTCCTAGGGGGCTCCTAAAATCCTGCCAGTGCCACCAAATCCTCCTGGGGTCCACCAGACCATCCTAGAGGGCTCCTAAATCCTGCCAGGGACAGCAAACCCTCCTGGGGGCCACCAAACCTTCCTGAGGGCTACAAAACCCTGCCAGGGCCACCAAACCCTCCTGGGAGCCACCAAATGCTCTTGGGGGCTACCAAACACTCCTGGGGGCCACCAAACCCTCCTAGGGGGCTCCTAAACCCTACCAGGGCCATCAAACCCTCCTGGGAGGCTCCTAAACCCTACCAGGGCCATCAAACCCTCCTGGGGGGCTCCTAAACCCTCGTGGAGGCCATCAAACCCTCTTGGGGGCCACCAAACCCTCCTGAGGGCTACCAAAACCTCCTGAGGGCTATGAAACCATGCCAGGACCACGAAACTCTACTGGGGACAACCCAACCCTCCTGGGAGTGACCGAACCCTCCTGGGGGCCACCAAACCCTCCTGGAGGCCACCAAACCCTGCCAGGGTCACCAAACCCTTCTTGGGACAGCCCAACCTTCCTGGGAGTGACCAAACCCTGCCAGGGCCACCAAAACCCTCCTGGCCTTGGTCCTCCCCACCTCCAGGAGCAGTCACCTCTCCCACCTGTGTGAGTCCTTGTCCTGCTGCAGGGAAGAGATGGAAACTCTCTGATCTGCAGCCCTGAAGGCCTCCCCCATCCTTCACCTTCCAGCTGAAGAGCAGGAGATGGGCACAGCAGAAATCAGAGTGACTGCAGGGTGATGTTCCATTGTCTGTAATTGCTGGAGCAGCTCAGGGCCAAATGAGCAGGTGCAGGTGCACATCTGGCCTGATGTGCTGGCAGGGAGTGGGAGCTGAGACCATGGCAGTGAGATCTCTGCTGGTTTTGTGTTTCTGCCAGAAAAACCCTCTTGGCTTTCTTGAGGTTGCTTCTTCTGGTCCCAGTTCAAGGTCAGCAGTGGAGGGAGAGGGGTGGCCATGGCTTGGTGTCAGTGGAAACACAAATTGAATTTCCTGTGCTGAAGTTGTTCCAGCCAAGCCCTTTCCTACAGGGTGACAGATCTGCAGGTGGTTTTGCACATGGGTGATGCCAGGACTGTGGGATTCAGGGGAGATGGAGAAAATCCAGACCATCTCAATCCCATTTAGTGCCCTTTTAGTTACTCTGATAACATTTATTTGTGCAGGACATCAAGGTTTTACACCATCCACAATCCATCAGTTTAATTCCCTCTTTAAAGCACTGATCAAAAGTCTGAAAATGGGAAAACAAAGCCAGCAGCCTGATGGGCAGAAGGGAGATTGTTTCCAGCCTCAGGCAATGCAGCCTCAGGCACCAAGTTCTCCTAGTTCTGGTATTTCCATACTGGGTTTTCCTCTGTTAGGAGTACCCTTGATTGTGAAACAGGTTGCTTGGGTTTTCTCTTGTTTTTTTTTTTTCCTCCTTTCTTGTTGGAAGTGGTTTCACATTCATGGCCCTGAGCTAATTTTCATATTTTTATACAAAAGTCACATCCTCTCTCAAAGTTTTAAGTAGCATTTTCAATTGCAAAATAGTCTCAGAGACTAATGACACATTACTCTTTCCTAACCTACAGCTCTCTGAGAAAAAACTGCTAATATGAAGTCTGGTATTATGGCCTCATAGCATTTGATTACATTGCATTTCGTTAAATCTCGGATTATATCTAATAATCTCTGCAGCTTCTTTCTTTAAATGCAGTGTTTTAGTTTGGTTATTGGTAAATCACATTAAAGACATGGCTTTAATAGAAAGCTCTCCTGGAGGGGAACCACTGGGGTGGTTGTGCCACACCATCAATCCCAACTTTTGGGGCAAAAAAATCCCAATTTTTTAGAGAAGAAACTCAGTGCAAATGAACTCCAAGGGCTTTGTGAACAAAGAGAATTTTGTTGTGAGCCACCTGTGGGTTGGTTTTGCATAGCTGGAGGTGATATGCAACCTCTAACCCTGTCTGGGCTTAGATGGAGCTCCTGATTTCCAGAAACTGCTTTGAATTCCTTCCCTGGGGTCTTTCCTCGTTGTTTAATGGGGAAGGTGGGACCATGGCAGGGGAAGTTGGGTTTTGGAAGCCCTGGCTGGCAGGGGATGCTGTGGAAGTGAGCAGAGCTGCTGAGTGCTCCCCTGTCCCTGATCTGCTCTGGAACTGGTCAGCTCCAGGTGGGTTTGGGACAAAATCTCGATTTTTTATGATGAGTCAGGCATTGGAGATTTTTAACAGAGCTGCTGAGTGCTCCCCTGCCCCTGATCTGCCCTGGAATTGGTCAGCTCCAGGTGGGTTTGGGACAAAATCTCAATGTTTTGTGAGTCAGGCATTGGAGATTTTTAACAGAGCTGCCCCTGTCCCTGATCTGCTCTGGAATTGGTCAGCTCCAGGTGGGTTTGGGACAAAATATCAATGTTTTATGAGTCAGGCATTGGAGATTTTTAACAGAGCTGCTGAGTGCTCCCCTGTCCCTGATCTGCTCTGGAACTGGTCAGCTCCAGGTGGGTTTGGGACAAAATCTCAATGTTTTACAATTCAGGCATTGGAGATTTTTAACAGAGCTGCTGAGTGCTCCCCTGCCCCTGATCTGCCCTGGAATTGGTCAGCTCCAGGTGGGTTTGGGACAAAATCTCAGTGTTTTATGAGTCAGGCATTGGAGATTTTTAACAGAGCTGCCCCTGTCCCTGATCTGCCCTGGAATTGGTCAGCTCCAGGTGGGTTTGGGACAAAATCTCGATGTTTTATGAGTCAGGCATTGGAGATTTTTAACAGAGCTGCCAGTGAAGAGAAATGGGACATGGGGTTGGTGACCTGACCATCACTCTGGGTTGTGGTGGTGAATAAACCTCAGCAGTCACACCAGGGTTAGATTGGGCTGGAATTCCAGATTTCTGTGATGGTGCAGGGAAGGAACGTGCCAAGGCATGTGTTTGGCTTCTGTCATGTCAAATACATTTTAATTGGTGATAATTCCTGCCTGCCTGGTATATATTGCTATGATATAGCCACTTTTTAATCTCTTTTTTGTTCCAAGGAAACATTTCCAACCAGTAGGCATCCAGTTAGATTTCTGGATTTCTGGTTTAGGGTGAAGGTAGCTCAGTTTGAACTACTGCAGCTGATTTAATCCAGATTTCTTTTGTGGGATTTCGTGTGATTTTTGCTCTTGAGGACCTTGTATTGTGGTCTCTGTTGTTCCACTGATGCTTTCATTCCCTGTGCATGAAATGTGCTGAATCTTGCTGTGGTAGCCATAGAGAAAACCCAAAAAAAGTAAAATTTAAAGGGAAAAAGGCCCAAAAAAGTAAAATTTAAAGGAGAAAATTTAACAAAAAAAAAAGTAGAATTTAAAGGGGAAAATTTTACAAAAAAGTAAAATTTAAAGGAGAAAATTTTACAAAAAATTAGAATTTAAAGGGGAAAATTTTACAAAAAAGTAAAATTTAAAGTCCAATGGACTTGTGCAGAGCTTGGCCAAGGACTAGAACATATCAAATGTGTCTCTGTTGTTCCACTGATGCTTTCATTCCCTGTGCATGAAATGTGCTGAATCTTGCTGTGGTAGCCATAGAGAAAACCCAAAAAAAGTAAAATTTAAAGGGAAAAACCCCAAAAAAGTAAAACTTAAAGGGGAAAAAGGCCCAAAAAAGTAAAACTTAAAGGAGAAAATTTTACAAAAAAGTAAAACTTAAAGGGAAAAATTTTACAAAAAAGTAAAATTTAAAGGAGAAAATTTTACAAAAAATTAGAATTTAAAGGGGAAAATTTTACAAAAAAGTAAAATTTAAAGTCCAATGGACTTGTGCAGAGCTTGGCCAAGGACCAGAACATATCAAATGTGCTTCAGGGCAAGTTTTTTTCTGCAGGATTTTACAATGTAAGGCAATTACTGAGCTGAACAGTGTTCCTTAAGAAGATTATAATTCTGCATCCAGTGTGGACCAAGGGCATCCCAGCTGGGTTCAGCAAGCAGCTCTCCAGTGGATTGGAATCCAACCAGGTCGTTAGTGGTGTTGCAGCATTAATTACTCTGACAGCAAAAGGTTAATTTGAAGTTTTGTAGGGTGCAGAAGGCACTGAGGAGAGCAAGGCCTTTAATTTCATGCCATTGTGTAAAAGAAATAGGAAAATTCCTGCATTTTTGCAAGGAATGGTTGGTGGAAATGGTTGGACGTGCTGAGTGCCAGGAGATGCAGGGTCTGTGAACCCTGCTGCTTTCTGGAAGATAAAATAAAAGCAAAACTTTGTATTTCTTGTATCGATTTTCCTAGTGTATCCTGGATTAAAAAAAAAAGGCAGGAAGGATGGAGACTTGTCAAAATGAATTATTAATGAAGTCATACTTCACACTTCCTTCCAGTCTGAGGAAGCAAAGCATGTCCTTTGCTATGATATAGCCACTTTTTTATCTCTTTTTTGTTCCAAGGAAACATTTCCAACCAGTAGGCATCCAGTTATTTTTCTGCAGTAACTCAGGAGCCTTCAGCTTTCTGCCAGAAATCTTCAGAGAACAGTCAGAATCAATAGAATAATGTTTGTTTATTTTGATACAGCAAAGCAAGAAAGGAAGAAATAATCAAGACAGGTGAGGGAAAACAGGAGCTTTAGCATATTTTGTTTATATAAAGTTGTTTGGCTTGTTTTGGAAAAAACAAAATGAAGGCACCCATCAGATTGGATTCAGATTTCCAAAGGCACAGAGCACAAAGGCTGCTTTCACACGCAGCTCAAAGGGAAGATTTGTGCTTTTCTTGCCAGCACTCCCCAGTGAATATTTGAATTATTGCCATTCCCACCTGCAGAGGTGGTGGGCACTGGGGAGAAAATACAGATGGGGGGAAACCCTGGAGAGCTGGGCCGTGGTGTTTGTGAGGGTGGTGGTTCCCTGTGCTCACGCTGTCTGAACCTTGCCCGTTCTGGCTGCTGTCTCTGCTGGGGCACACACAGGATGGTTCAGGGCAGCCCTAGATCAAAGGATGAGTCTGGACTCTTCAATGCTTCGGTCTTCAGAATGTTTATTATTTTTATCTCACAGAGTTTTCCTCTCTGCCAGCCGGGATCTGACCCACAAGGCAGCCAAGGGCACTCTGACCACCCACGGGGTGGTTGTGTCCTTTTATAACAAAAACTCCATACATTATATTTACCTTTTATCCCCAATACCTTTCACCCTTATTAACAAGTGCACCTTCACCACAAACCAATCCCCAAGTGCCAACATCACCACAGAAGATGGGAGACAAGAAGAAGAAAGAAGCAGCACGAGACAGGCCCCGATTCCTCCATCTTGTCTCCATAACCCCCCTGTACCAAGATATAACCCTCCTGTACCATAATCCCAAAATCCATATTTCACCCTGAGAATGCACGATCCCTCCACCACTCAAACTGTGCTCATTCTCATGTCCTCACACACACCCTCAGAAGGGTCAAAGTGCAGCCACCAAGAATGCCTGGCACCATTGCAGGAGCTCTGAGCCCCCCGTGGTTTTTCTCGGTGATTCTGGATGTTAGGAGCGATATTCTGAGCTCCCACAGAACCTCACCCCTGCTTGCTTGGTGCAGGAGGAGCTGCTGTGGCTCCATCACAGACATTTTGGGGGGTCCTGTGGCTCATCCTGCCTGCTCACCCACCCTCAAAGCAGCACAGCCCTCTGCTGCCTTGGCAGAAACCCAGCCTGGGGAGAGGGAGAGGGCAGAGACCTCAATGCCATGGAGCATCATCTGTGGGGTGATACAAATATCCCATAATTAAGTGATACAAACATCCCATAAATTCAGCTCTGTGTGGGTGAATTAATCACAGCCCCATTCAGGTTTCTGGCTGATTCCAGCCCAGGGATGATTCCCAAACCTTCCTCCATCCCTCCCGTGTTTGCTCCCTGGTCAGAGGGAGGGAGAAGCAAACAGCAGGTGCCTTCATCAGCCTCAGGATGTGAATAAGGCTGTTGATCAGAATATCTCAGCCTGGAGGAGGTGATGGGGAGCTGTGCATCCTCCCCTGAGCACCAGGCTGTGCCTGTACCTGGTGAAATGGGAATGTGCCCCCCCAGGGGCTGCTTTGATGCCACCTGTCCCTGCCATGCAGGGAGAACATCCCCAAATCCCTTACACTTATTGAAACAGAGGAGTTTCCTCCCAGATTGGAGTTAAGTTTAAACATCTCATGATGGTTTTGGGAGAGCTGCCCTTTAAAAGCTGATTTCTTTTTAATTCCCACTGCTCCAGCCCCTTGGTTTTCATACCAGCTTGCCTGAGGAACATTAACCTGCAGAGAGAGCAGAGAGGAGCACACAGGGTTCATTTTCACCTGGATATACCAGGCAGGCAGGAATTATCACCAGTTAAAATGTATTTGACATGATAGAAGCCAAACACATGCCTTGGCACGTTCCTTCCCTGCACTATCACACAGGTTCATGGAGCTAAAATGAACCTCAGAGAATGCAGGAGAGAACTTGGGGGGTCTGCACCCCCCAGAGCACTGCCTGCAGCTGCATCCCCTGTCCTTGCAGCCTCAGAAAGGTAAAAACCACCCCAAATTTGGGGTGAGGGTGTGTTTGCTGTGGGGATTGGCAGCACCCACAGCTGGAGCTCTGGGCAGCTCCAGGAGCTGTGGCTCCATCCCTGCTCTGGGGTGCTGCCACATGTCCCCTGTGATTGTCCCTTGGTTCAAAGGCTCATCCTGCACCAGGACAGCAGGAAATGCTGGGGTTTGTTGTGCAACCATTTCCAAGAGGGTTTGTGGATAATGATCTCTGCTTCACCCCATGCTCACCCAGACACAGCAAGAAGGGGGAAAAAAAGGAGAAACCTGAACTCCCAGGTCAGACAGGAAAGGGTTGGAGGTGGAACAAGCTGGAGGTGCCCAAAGGGGGATTCCTGCCCACATATCCCATGAATTGCACTGATGGGGGCTCTGAGGTCGAGATGACCCCGAGGTTTTAAATTCTCTTTTTTCCCAGCCCCATGACCAAAGAAGATTCATTGGCTCTGCTTTTCAAGGTTGTTTATTTTCTCTTATCTATTCCATTCTTTCTCTGACCTGCTGAGATCTGTCCAGCAGGTCAGGTTGTGGCACAGTCCCTGCCCTTGGGGTTGTGTTGGCTTTTTATGCTAAGAACTACCTGTACTTTATCTACAATAATTTTCAATACCTATCACCTGTGTTAGACACTCTGTCTCTATTCTAAACCAATCCAAAAGTGTCACCATCACAGCAGAAGATGGAGGACAAGAAGGAGAAAGACTGGACATGCCCAGATTCCTCCATCTTGCCTCTTGAACCCCCAAAATTCTCCTTTTTCACCCTGTGACAAATTAACCATCATTCCACTCAAACTCTTGTGGCTTGTAACTCCTCACACAAAGTTGGTAATTGTTTCTATGGGTTAAAATGGAAGGCACAGGTGGTTTTGAATCTGTACCAAGGTCTCTGAGCCCCCTGGCAGGGTCTGGAGTCCTCCAGGGCAGCCAGAGGGATGTTCTGGGTTCCAACTTCTCCAGAGGGATGTCCTGGGTTCCACCTTCTCCAGAGGGATGTCCTGGGTTCCAGTTCTCCAGAGGGATGTCCTGGGTTCCAGTTCTCCAGAGGAATGTCCTGGGTTCCAACTTCTCCAGAGGGATGTCCTGGGTTCCAGCTTCTCCAGAGGGATGTCCTGGGTTCCAGCTTCTCCAGAGGGATGTCCTGGGTTCCAGTTCTCCAGAGGGATGTCCTGGGTTCCAGCTTCTCCAGAGGGATGTCCTGGGTTCCAACTTCTCCAGAGGGATGTCCTGGGTTCCAACTTCTCCAGAGGGATGTCCTGGGTTCCAACTTCTCCAGAGGAATTCCTGTGTTTGGACATTGGGTGGGCTGGTGATGCTCAGCAGCTCCCTGGGATGTGTTTCTGGGGTGTTTGGGTGTTTAATGACACTAAAACACCACAATTTATGAAGGTGGCAGCATTCAGAGGGACTGTCAGTGGGATTTAGGCACCTAAACAGCTTTGGTGCTCTGAAAATCCTGCTTGATCTGAAATCTTAGAGAGCTGCTGAAAGTGCTCCCAGGCATGCAGCTTGCAGGGGTGAAATGGGGGTCATTCTCTGTGCCCCCCAAATTATCTGCAGGCTGCAGCAGGGAATCAATCTGAGCTGCTCCATGCCAGCCTCTTCCAGAGCCACCCCTTCCTCAGCCCAAACAGCATCCTGGCAGCAGATGTATTCTTAATTCTTAATTTAAAATAATGGGTTTTTTCTCCTTCTGCCACCCTTGGCACAGCTTTTTCCATTTATTCTCCCTCCCCTACAGCATCTCCTTTTCTCCTGCCTTTTGGCTGAAGTGGAACTGTTGCAAAAAAAAAAATAAAATCCCAAACAAGCAGGGATTTTTGGGATAAACTGCAAAATTGACCTGGACTGAATGCAGGGGGAGTGAGAGGGAGACAAAAACGATGCCAGAGATTGCTGTTATTAGGTTAATGTCTTCAACTGAACTTGGAAGCCAAGTAAAGAGGGGAAAGGTTGCTCTGGAAAGGGAAGATGGAACTGGGTGGCTGTGGGAATTGCCAGTGGGATTTGGGAGCTGCCCAGGTGCAGGTTGGTGGTTTTAGTGTGGCTGGGGGGCTGCTGGGGAGGGGGAGTGTCACAATAATGGCTCGGGGTGCTGGTGTGGGCACTGTGTGCTGTCCTGGCTGTGCTTTTCCCTTGCTGGAGCTGCTTTCCCATAGGAATAACCCCTGGTGAGGTTTGGAGTTTTGTGTGGGAGCACATTCCAGCTGGAGGAGCAGAATACAGGCAGGAAATGGGGGGAAAATTTAATTTAAAATCTATGGGGGGAGCAAAAAAAAAAGGCTTTTTAAGCTTACTGAGGCTGGATGACAGGACTTGGTGAGTTGGCTGCTTCCCTTTCCCAGGATCTCTTCCCATGTGTGTTCAGAATTTTGCTTTTGCTGCACTGGGGGTGCAGGAAAGGCTCAGCAGTGAGAGCTGGGTCAGAGGAAAGAGAAAATAACTCAAACAAGCCCTTTCCTCTGTCTGTTTTTTCATGTGTTTGATGTGCAGATCACCAAGGGGAGAAAAAAAAATACTTGTGGAACCACAAATGTCTGCTTTGGGCATTTTCAGGGAGTTTTGTTTAAATTATACCCCAGGCAAAGGAACTGGGGCGTGAGCTGAAAGCAGCTTGGTTTAAACCCAGGTTTACTGAGCTGAGCTGAGCTTGGGCAGAGCTGCAGAAGAGCAAAGCCCAGGGAGCTGCAGGGACTGACAGGGCCCAGCACTCACTGAGGTGGCAGCACAGGTGGCAGCTCAGGCTGGGAGGGTTTTTCCTCCTCTCCATCCCAAATCCAGCAGGAGATTTTTCACCCTGCTCTGGTGCAGCCAATTTTCCCCTTATTGCCCCCACCTTTCATCCCAGGCCAGGAGAGGGGCTGGGATGCCACCTCCTTGCCACTCTCAGACCCCTGTGGGATGGATTTGATTCAGGTGGGGTTTTTGAGCTCCTTTTGCAGGAACAAACCTCAATACCTGCAGCAGAACCCTGGGCACGGTCGCTTGTGGGTTTTATCTGGCAGTGGATAAAATATTCCTTTCCAATGCACTTGGCAAACAAATGAGGCAGGCAGAAATACAGATTGTGTTTGCTCATGGTAGCAGGCTGCCAAGGAATGTATCACCCACTGCTCACTGGGAGGGAAATTCCTCCCTTTCATGGGAGATGTCAGAGCTGCACAGCCTGGGACTGAAATGCTGCTCCTCACTCCATGTTCTGCTCCAGGTTTTATTTGGTAGGGGGGGAATTAATGCTGGGATGAGGGGGCAGAGCAGAGGGAGCAGAGCCCTGGCTGATGCTGATTCATGGTGAGATCCTCAGGGCTCCAGCAGATCTTTGGGCAGCAGAGATAAATGCCAGGGGAGGAATCAGGGGGGAGGAATCAGATCTGTGCATGCCCTGGCTGCTCTGGGCAGAGCTGCAGCTCCAGAGATGATTTTGGAGTTTAATCCAGTCAGATGGAGCATTCCCCAGCTCCTCACATCTTCCTGGGGCTTGTTTCTGGGATGTTGAATGTCTTTGCTGTGAGGACCATGAAGTTCCCTTATTGTATTTGCATTGCCCCCAGACAGAGGAAGGAATTAATTTGACTCCATGTTCTCAGAAGGCTAATTTATTATTTTATGATACTATATTATATTAAAGAAAACTATACTAAAGAATACAGAAAACATACTTACAGAAGGCTAAAAATATAATAATAATAATAATAATAATAATAATAATAATAATAATAATAATAATAATAACAATAATAATCTTGTTAATCTTTCCAGAGTCTCCACACAGCTGGACCATGATTGGCCAATAAGTCAAATTAATACACCTAAAAGCAATGAAACAATCACCTGTTGGATAAACAATCTCCAAACACATTCCACATGTGAGCACAATGCAGGAGAAGCAAATCAGATAAGAATTTGTGTTTTCTTTTTTCTCTGAGGATTCTCAGCTTCCCAGGAGAAAAATCCTGAGTAAAGAATTTTCCAGAAATTGTGAATGCCACATTCCCTGTCCTTGGGCAGGCTCAGCTCCCTGGCATTTCCATGGGAAGCTGCAGCAGCTGGGGCAGTGTGTGTGTTTGTTGGAGTGGGGATTTCAGGGTGAGGGATCCCTGAGGGGTCTCACAGCTCCTGGGACACCCTGGCTGGGGCTGGGCATCCTCCTCACTCCCCACATCCACTGGGATTTCCAGTTTTGTCCATGGATTTCCAGTTAGAAACAGTGTTTGGCTTTGAAGTCAGCATTTGCAGCTTTGGGGATAGATAAGAGGAGAGCTGGAGGATAGGGAGATGATGGAGAATATTCATGTGTGGAATTACCTCTTGCAAATATTTTTTTTTTTTTTGGAGCGTGCTTCCTTTCCCCCTCTCATTGTGGGTATTAATTTAAAACATGCCTTTGCCTTCAAATTCAACAGTTCACATTAAAAAGGCCTCCATGTAAAAGTGAGCAATATTAGGCTGCAATAAATTATTTTTGGGAACCCCTCCAGAAGGTGGAAGGTGCAGAGTCTGTGGTGCATTGCAGGATCCACAGGGGTTGGTGAGGAGGTGCAGGTGAGCTGAGGGTAAGATGAATATCCTGGACAGTAAAATCCTGCACAAGGGAGATTTGCAGGATCCTTGTTTATCCTTGGATAAACATTCCTGCTCCCTGAAAAAAACCCCTCCTGGATTAGCTAAAAATTGGTGTTTTAATTCACATTTGCAACAGGTTTGCAGTTCCTCTGGGTTTACCCCTATCTTTTCCTCAAATACCTGGTGTACTCAAAAGCCCAGTCGGAGGTAAAAGAAAAAAAACATGCCTTTGCCTTCAAATTCAACAGTTCACATCAAAAAGGCCTCCTTGTAAAAGTGAGCAACGTTAGGCTGCAATAAAATATTTTTGGGAACCCCTCCAGAAGATGGAAGGTGCAGAGTCTGTGGTGCATTGCAGGATCCACAGGGTTTGGTGGGGAGATTGTGCAGGATTCTTGTTTATCCTTGGATAAATAAAAAATATATATATATTTATATATACTTGGATATATATTAAAAAAAATAAACCTCCTGGGCTAGCTAAAAATTGGGGTTTTAATTCACATTTGCAACAGGTTTGCAGTTCCTCTGGGTTTACCCCTGTCTTTTCCTCAAATACCTGGTGTACTCAAAAGCCCAGTAGGAGGTTAAAGAAACTCAGTGTCAGGTATGGATTTCTGTGTTCCTGCCTCACTCTGTGCTGTACCTTGTGCCTCCAATAAAATCCAAACTCATTATTTTCCCCACATGGCTTTTTTTGATCTGCTGCTCTTCCCTTCCTCTGCTCAGATGGCAGAGACCATGAGAAGTGGCTGGAGCAAATGCCATTTGTCTGGTCCTTAGGTCCAGGCAATTTGGATTAAAATATATCTTAAAATTAAAAACCCAGCCCTTAAAAATATTGTTATCTTCCCAAGGATATCCTTTTCCTCCCTGGAGTTCATTTGGAGAGAGGCTCCTGCCTGTAAATCTGCTTGTGCTGCTGCTGCAGAGTGCTGAAGGCTCAGAACCCCCTTGAAGGTATAAATGAGCCCAAATAATGACAGTTCCTAAGGAAGGTGGAGAGAAACCTGCTCCCAAACCTGCAATTCCCAGAGAAAAGCTGACTTTGGGACAAACCTCATTGTCCTGCACCAGAGGAACTGCAAACCTGTTGCAAATGTGAATTAAAACCCCATCTCCTCAAAGCTCAGGAGAGCTTTGTGTGCTGCTGCCCTCTCACACCAGGCTCAGGGCAGTGAATCCCTCCAGGGAGCTTCACTGCTGACCCCAAATCTAAAAATAAAATGTTATAAAAGTAAAAAAAAAAAACTTTCCTCAGTTGCAAATCATTTCCCAGTGGTTCCCAAGTGAAACAAGGTGCAAAGCACCACAGATGCCATCCAGCCCTGCCCTATTTCTGGCTCTGGAGGCAGAGGAAAGTTTCTTTTGGATGCATTTTTCTCTGGAGATGCTGCTTGGCGTGCTGCAGGGGTTTCTCTGGAGGGCAGCTGCTGCTCCCAGCCTCCCCTCAGGGCTGCCTCCAGCCTGCCCAGCTCCATTGCATCCACTAAGGAAGGAATTTATGGCACCTTGCAGGTTTATGGGTGCATTTCACCATATCATAAACCTGACTCACAGCACACCCAATTTCCAGGTGTCTGTTCCCAAAACCCCCAGAATTCAGGTTCTCCTGGCCACCTCTGCTGCTGTATTTTGATTTTCTCTGCAGTGTTAGAGCTGCCAATGCCTGGAAAAACTGCCTTTGCTGAATTCCCCTGGAGCCCTGCTTTCCTTCCCTGGCCAGAACTGGATCAAATAATATCTCTGCCACACTTTGGAGATAAGGCAGGAGCTGAGCAAACCTGCCACTATCTCTGCTTTAATTTTTCCTTGCAAGCAGTGTGGAGCCAATGCCTCTCTGCCCAGATCAGCTCCTCTTATCAGAGGGATAATAACTGGCTCACTAACCAACATAATTCCTCTATAACCCCCAGCAATCTTTTGGGAGGATTTTGCAAGTGGCTGAAGAACAGAAGAAAATCTCTGGCTGGAGGATTAATTGGTACAAAATCAAGGCAGTATTTGACCGTGTGCTTAAAAAAAAATCATTTAAAAATCAAAATACTCTGTGTGTGTGTAAATACAGTGACTGCATTTCCACTTGTTTCCTCTTAAGTGGTCCCTCAGTGGCTCCTGCAGATGCAGAGCCTGGCTGGAGTGTGCAGGAAATGAAGGTGCACAGGATCATCATCAAGTTTGGGATTTCAGCTCTCCAGAGCTCCCAGGGCAGTGCTGCAGCTCTGAGGGAAATATTCTGTGCTCCTGCCTTGCTGTGGATGCTCTGGGGCTGTTCTGCAGCTGCATCCCCTCCACTCTGCTGCTGCTCAGCTCTCCCAGACACATCCATGCCTGGGCAGCTCCCACAGCCCAGGGGATCACTTTATCTCTAAATCTTTGTTTTTTTCTACATTTTTCAGTTTGCCAGCAGTTTCCTTTCTGCTTGCTGAGCTGGGCTGATGCTGCTGAAGAGCTCAGGGTTTCCTTCCTGATCCTTCTCTCTTTTTGTGACAGTGCTCACAGGGGTCTGAGGATGAGGGAAGAGATGAGGATCTGACCCCATGTTACAGAAGGCTTGATTTATTATTTTATCATATATATTACATTAAAACTACACTAAAAGAATAGAAGAAAAAGTTTCTCAGAAGGCTGGCTAAGAATAGAATAGAAAGGCAAGAATGACAACAAAGGCAGCTGTCCCAGACTCTCTGTCCAAGCCAGCTGGCTGTGATTGACCATTAATTAGAAACAACCACATGATCCAATCCCAGATCCACCTGTTGCATCCCACAGCAGCAGAAAATCAATGTTCACATTTTGTTCCTGAGGCCTCTCAGCTTCTCAGGAAGAAAAGATCCCCAGGAAAGGATTTTTATAAAAAGATGTCTGCAACACCTTTTTTTGTCCCCCCCTTCCAATAAAATCAAATCAAATCAATATCAGCCAGCAGCACCAAACCTCTAAAAATAAAATATTATATTATATTTTATATATATAAAATATTATATGCTGCACAATCGGATTCTTGTCCCAGGAACCAGCTGGGATTATCAGCTCTCTTTGCACTTTGAATTTTAATAGCATTAACTCTGGCCTAGTCATGTTCTCCTAAAATCCCATTTCCAGTTGCCTTTGGAAGGCAGGAGCAGACACCACTCTGTGGTTTTTTCCTCCTCCCTCGCCTGCAGAAATCACAACCAGAATTAAGAGACAGATTTTGAAGGTTAAAACTCCCCAGATTGTTTCCCTCTCAGTTGTCATTTCGGGACTGTTTTGTTTTCTTTCTGATTGCATCAAATATTTGTACTCCTGTGGGGACTGTGGTGCGAGGGTGAATCTCCCTTAAGAAAATAAAGGGATTTTTTCCATCATTTTTGTGGTGTAGCTGGGGGGAAACTGGTGGAAAGGAGCAGTTACCAGAAGTGGCTCAATGTGGGGCTGTGCTGTGCCTCTCCTAAAGCTTCTGAATTATTTAAGGCATTGCTGAGACTTTTATATTTAGAAATATTGAAATGGAGACCCTTTCACCCTGAATTTTAGATACTTTTTCTTCTAATCTCACAGGCAACCTCTGAGAGAGGGGACTTGGCCAGCATCCTGTCCCAGCACAAAACAGCTGGATTATTTATTTAAAAATCCCTGCTTTACCAAGTTCAAAAGAATTTTGAAGAATTTTGACTTTTGGAAATCTTTTGGGTGTGCTCAGCAGTGTGGAGGGGTTGGTGTGTGAATGATCAGTTATTTTTTTTTTAATTTTCCCAGTTATAAACCTAATCCTGGAGTCATTTGGGTGCCCCTTCTCCCATCCTAGTCCCACACACTGCTGCTTGCACTAAGTACAAAGAATTACATTTGCCTCTGGCTTTTTTTATCTCCTCCAAATCCCCCCATTGGGTTTTGTTTTTTTTTATTTTGTTATTATTGGCCTCATTTATTCAGTACAACAATGTTTTTTCTGGGAAGATGCCCAGTGCTGGGCACAGCTTGGGAGAGGTGCTGTGAGGGCAGGGTAGAAAAGGTGGAATAAATAGCAGGAAATAACATCTTTTTTATCTTCCTCAAGCACCACACTGAAAACCCCTACTTGAATTATTACTCTTGATCATATTTAGCTTTGAGTTAATACAATTGCTTCGTGGCTACCTGTCTCTTAGGATCATGGATGGTTTATTTTCATTTTCCTGGTTTATTTTCATTTTTTTTGCAGCTCTGGCTGTTTGAAAATCGTGGTTTGGGTTATGGAGTGCCTGGGAAGGGATCAGGGCTCAGCTTGGCTTGCTCATGGTGCAGCACAGGGGGGAAATGCAGGAGTCATTTCTATATTAATTGGAATTTATTTATGAGAATTTCATGAGTCTGAGTTCAAAAATAAAGTTTGGGAAGAGAAGAAAGGAAAGAAGAAGCAAGATGCAATCATTACCTAGCACAGGGCTGGGATTCAGGCTGGGAGCTGGGATGGTTCTCCATGGTTTTGGTAATGGCTTTGACATACAGCCTCTGTGCCTTCTGCTGCCCTCTTTGGCATTATTTATTTTATTTTATTTTACTTTATTTTATTTTATTTTATTTTATTTTATTTTATTTTATTTTATTTTACTTTATTTCATTTTTTTAAATTTTATTTTTATTATTTTATTTTATATTTTTAAAATAAAATAATTTTTCATTTATTCTATTCTCCCTGCTCCGGATTTTATTTTATTTTATTTTATCTTAGTATTTTATTTTATATTTTTAAAATAAAATGATTTTTTATTTATTCTATTCTCCCTGCTCCGGATTTTATTTTATTTTATTTTATTATTTTATTTTATATTTTTAAAATAAAATAATTTTTTATGTATTCTATTCTCCCAGCCCCAGGTTTTATTTATTTTATTATTTTACATAGTTTAGTTTATTATTGATTATTTTATATTTTTTAAATAATTTTTTTTTATTCATTCTATTCTCCCAGCCCCGGATTTTATTTTATTTTATTTTAGTATTTTATTTTATATTTTTAAAATAAAATAATTTTTTATTTCTTCTATTCTCTCAGCCCCAGGTTTTATTTATTATTTTATTTTATTTTATCTTGTTTTATGTTTTTAAAATAAAATATTTTTTAAAAATTTATTCTATTCTCACAGACCCAAGTTTTATTTTATTTATTTTATTTATTTTATTTTATTATTTTATTTTATTTTATTTTATTTTATTTTATTTTATTTTATTTTATTATTTGATATTTTCAAAATAAAATATTTTTTTATTCATTCCGTTCTCCCAGCCCCAGCTTTGCCTGGTGCAGTGCCCTGATAACTCCATAAGAGCAGCTGCCTGCTGTGGTGTTTAATTCCAGGCAGGCACCCAGTGCAGCCCTCTCAGCATTAAATGGCTTTTCCACACACATTCCCTTTTTCCACACACATTCCCTTTTTACACACACATTCCCTTTTTACACACACATTTTACTTTTTCCTTTTTCCCCACACATATCCTTTTTACACACACATTTTACTTTTTCCTTTTTCCCCACACATTTCCTTTTTCCACACACATTTTACTTTTTCCTTTTTCCACACACATTCCCTTTTTACACACACATTTTACTTTTTCCTTTTTCCCCACACATTTCCTTTTTCCACACACATTTTACTTTTTCCTTTTTCCACACACATTTCCTTTTTACACACATTTCCTTTGGGAATGTGTGGAAAATAAATGGGGCAGCCTTACACCCCCACTGCCACACTCCATCCAGCAATACTGTGGGCATTCAGAAAAATAAGATATTTTTGGCACTGCTTGGCATTTGCCTCTTCATTTTCACACTGAATAACCTCATTTCCACACTGATTTGGGGTCAGTTTTTCCTTTTTCCTTTTTACACACACATTTCCTTTTTACACACACATTTCACCTTTTCCTTTTTCCACACACATTTCCTTTTTACACACACATTTTACTTTTTCCTTTTTCCCCACACATTCCCTTTTTACACACACATTTTCCTTTTTCCTTTTTCCCCACACATTTCCTTTTTCCACACATTTCCTTTGGGAATGTGTGGAAATTAATGGGGCAGCCTTACACCCCCACTGCCACACTCCATCCAGCAATACTGTGGGCATTCAGAAAAATAAGATTTTTTTGGTACTGGTTGGCATTTGCCTCTTCATTTTCACACTGAATAACCTCATTTCCACACTGATTTGGGGTCAGTTTTTCCTTTTTCCTTTTTCCACACACATTTCCTTTTTCCACACACATTTTACTTTTTCCTTTTTCCACACACATTTCCTTTTTCCACACACATTCCCTTTTTACACACACATTTTACTTTTTCCTTTTTCCCCACACATTTCCTTTTTCCACACACATTTCCTTTTCACACACACATTTTACTTTTTCCTTTTTCCCCACACATTTCCTTTTTCCACACACATTTCCTTTTTACACACACATTTTCCTTTTTCCTTTTTCCACACACATTTCCTTTTTACACACACATTTTACTTTTTCCTTTTTGCACACACATTTCCTTTTTCCACACATTTCCTTTGGGAATGTGTGGAAAATAAATGGGGCAGCCTTACACCCCCACTGCCACACTCCATCCAGCAATACTGTGGGCATTCAGAAAAATAAGATATTTTTGGTACTGCTTGGCATTTGCCTCTTCATTTTCACACTGAATAACCTCATTTCCACACTGATTTGGGGTCAGTTTCTCCTTTTTCCCTTTTCCACACACATTTCCTTTTTCCACACACATTTTCCTTTTTCCCCACACATTTCCTTTTTACACACACATTTTACTTTTTCCTTTTTCCACACACATTTCCTTTTTACACACACATTTTACTTTTTCCACACACATTTCCTTTTTACACACACATTTTACTTTTTCCTTTTTCCCCACACATTTCCTTTTTCCACACACATTTTACTTTTTCCTTTTTCCCCACACATTTCCTTTTTCCACACACATTTTACTTTTTCCTTTTTCCCCACACATTTCCTTTTTACACACACATTTTACTTTTTCCTTTTTCCACACACATTTCCTTTTTACACACACATTTTACTTTTTCCTTTTTCCAACCCAAACCCCTCTGTGATTTTATAGGATTTATTTTATTTATTTCATCATAGTCAGGTGTGCTGTAAAATGTAGTGAAGCAGTAACACTTTGGTCTTGCTTTTTGGTGTAACTTTGGAAAAAAAGTGGTTTAAAACCTCCAGGTATTCAGTTTTTGTCCTGAACCTCCTGGCAGGGTAGAACAAACTTTGCAGTGAAAATTTTTAATAAGTATAGATTAGAAGTTCATTAAGTGGTGCATAATAGGTAAGTTAAATATTATCTCTCCTGATGCTTAGACACTTGGAAAAACCTTCAGGTTTATTTCATTTATTTTAAATATATATTAAGAATAAGAGGGGAAAAATAAGGTTTTTGAAGCAGAGCTCTGTGTCTGGAGGGTGAAGGACAATGGGATGGGAGCAGGATGCTCTGGGGCATGTGGACCTTCCAACCCAAACCCCTCTGTGATTTTATAGGATTTATTTTATTTATTTCATCACAGTCAGGTGTGCTGTAAAATGTAGTGAAGCAGTAACACTTTGGTCTTGCCTTTTTTGGTGTAACTTTGGAAAAAAAGTGGTTTCAAACCTACAGGTTCTTGTGCTGAGCCTCCTGGCAAGGTAGAACAAACTTTGCAGTGAAAATTTTTAATAAGTATAGATTAGAAGTTCATTAAGTGGTGCATAGTAGGTAAGTAAAATATTATCTCTCCTGATGCTTAGGCACTTGGAAAAAGCTTCAAGTTTCATTTATTTTTTTTAATAAATGAATTAATTTCATTTATTTTTAAATAATACTTTAAAATATTATTATATTATTTAAAAATATTTAAATAATATAATAATTTCATTTATTTTTTTTAAATATCAACAATAAGAGGGGAAAAATAAGGTTTTTGAAACAGAACCTGGAGAGTTTTGCTGCTGTCATCCCTTCAGCTGCCATGAATGGATGGGCAGGGAGGAAGCTGCTCGTGCCTGTGCTGCAGTGCAGTTATTTTTATCTTATATATTGTTCCCAGTGGAATTACTCTGGCCCTAACCTGTAGATAAGGGCTGTTACTAAACGAGTGTGAGCTCTGCCTTGAAGGTTCAATTGCTGCCTTGCAGGTTGCTGAGGAAGGTGGGGAGATATTTACCCTCCTCCTCTGAAAAAAAACCCCAAAAAACCACAAGCTCCAGTTCTGAGCTGGCAATTTTGTTGAGCACTACTTGAAAAAGGCAAGAATTGCACTGAAATGCTGCGTTTAGTTCTCTAAATTGGTAGATTTTCCTGATTAAGATGCCAGCTCTCAGGTGGGATCCCACAGCCCTGGAAGAGCTGCAAATTTCCCCATAAATTTGGGAAAGCTCACAGACATCCCCAGGATGTCACAGCTGGGGGTTGGTGCATTTTTGGATTCTCCTCAAAAATGAAGGGGCAGCTTCAGAAAGTTATTTTGGCCAAAAGCACCCAGATCTTAGTGGCACCATCATGGTGGTGTGGACTGGATTAAGCCCAGCCCTGGTGTTGGCATTTTCTGGGTGTAAAATAAATGATTATTGTCAGCAACACAGCCAAGGAAAATGCTGCTGGTCCTGCCCCTCCACAGAGTTTGGTGTGGAAGGATTAGATGGACAAATCAGTAGGAAAACATGCAAAAAATGGCAGAAATGGTGACTGCCCTGCCTAGATGTTAATTTTTCAGCTGGCAACCAACCCAGCTCTAGATTTAGTCCTGGCTTAGCCAACAAGGAGCAGGTTGGTGATTGGAAGGTCACCATGGGATGCACTGGGTGGGCAATATTGGGATTTACACCACTGGAGGCTTCTCCTCACGTCCTGGGCTGATTTCTCTGTTGTTGTTTTTAACTCAGCTCTCAGGGTTGGTCACTCAGGTGAGCCCAGCAGGTCCAGGTGAGCCTCCCTGGCTCCCCCCTGCCCAGGCAGGTCACTCAGGTGAGCCCAGCAGGTCCAGGTGAGCCTCCCTGGCTCCCCCCTGCCCAGGCAGGTCACTCAGGTGAGCCCAGCAGGTCCAGGTGAGCCTCCCTGGCTCCCCCCTGCCCGGGGATGCAGGAATGTTTGGGGGCTGCTGTCAGGAGCCAGCACATCCCTCTGACTGTCCTGAGCAGCCAGGACCCTGCCAGGGGGCTCAGAGACCCTGGCACAGAGCCCAAAATGCCCCTGTGGGTTTGATTATGGCCCGTGGAGCAAATACCAACCTTCTATGAAGATCAGCAAGCCACAAGAGTTTAAGTAGAATATTAGTGAAATTATCACAGGGTGAATTTTATGTATTTTAGGATTACTGTACAGGGGGGTTATGGAGACAAGATGGAGGAATCGAGGCCTGCCTCGTGCTTCTTCTTTCTTCTTCTTGTCTTCCATCTTCCGTGGTGATGCTGGCACTTGGGGATTGGTTTATGGTGAAGGTGCACTTGTCAATAAGGGTGAAAGGTATTGGGAATAAAAAGTAAATATGATATACGGAGTTTTTGTTATAAAAGGACACGACCGCCCCGTGGGTGGGCAGAGGGCCTGTGGCTGCCCTGCTGAGCAGATCTCTGCTGGGCAGAAAGAAAATTTTTTAGATAAGAATTAATAAATAACCTTGAGACCGAGAGATGAAGAGCTCTGACTCCTTCTTTAAGTGCTGGGCTGGGAAAAGAGACTTTGGAACTTTTCTGGGGTCACTCTGACAAACCAATGATCTCCACAGGCTGCAGCCCTGGGGCTGTGGTTTATCTGCAGGTCCCCCTGGTTAACAAACAAGGCTGCTGCAGGTTTTTAGGAGCTGTTAGCATGAACCACTAACTCTTCCTTTTAATTATTCAGGTTGCCTCTTTTAAATTTCTTTTTTAAGTGGAGCTAATAGGCTTTGCAGAGGAGGCTTCCAACCACAGCAGTTCCTCCCCAGAGGAGCCCTGTTTGTGCATCACCAGCTAATCTCTTTTCTTCATTATCCCTTATCTTTCTCTAGCTGATTAATTGCTTTCAATTGATTTATAAATATTCTGTTGATACACACAGTGACAGGAGGGGAATGGGATATGTCCAGGCTCAGGGGTCATTGATCCATGCAGCCCCTTGGGCTTTCCTAACCTGCCTCACAAATCCCAGCCACCCCAGCCAGGCTTTATTCCTTTATTTCACTTTTTTTTTTGTCTTTGCAATTCCTGTAAGCAACCAAAAATTGGGCTGTAGCATCACTTGGAGTCTGTGCATGTGCATGAGCCTTGTGCTAAGTGAGTGTCAGGTTTTGGGTGTAAAGAAATGGGGTTTGGGTGAGTTTTGGTTGTGTTGATGAATGCAGCAGGTCATAAAAACCTGTTTTCTATGCTGAATTCCTAATATACATATATTTAATTTTTATCTATTTATTTACATATATTTAATTTTTATATGTTTATTTATTGTTTGTTTGTTTATTAAAAGAAAATATTAAAAGAAAATGTTTCCCAAAGTTTGAGACCCACCACACAACTCTGGGATTTGTTGTTGCCTGATTTATGATCATTTTTCTATTATTATTATTATTATTATTATTATTATTATTATTATTATACAAGAAAATATTTCCCAAAGTTTGAGACCCACCACGCATCTCTGGGACTTTTTGCTGCCTGATTTATAATTATTTTGCTATTATTATTATTATTAGGCTTCAAAAAGAAAATGTTTCCCAAAGTTTGAGACCCACCACACAACTCTGGGATTTGTTGTTGCCTGATTTATGATTATTTTTCTATTATTATTATTATTATTATTATTATTATTATTAATTATACAAGAAAATATTTCCCAAAGTTTGAGCCCCACCACGCAGCTCTGGGGTTTTTTGTTGCTTGATTTTTTATTACTATTATTATTATTATTATTATTATTATTATTATTATTATTATTTCCCTGTACTGGCACTGGCTCAGCCCCAACGTGTGGCAGTGTTAATTACACGTTGCTAATGAGCAATTGCAGCTCCTTTAGCAGCCCAGCCTGCCACTTTATCGGGTATTTGCAGGAGTCATGAAATTTTTGTATCATCATATATGGTAATATATTCACTGCAGCATGACATGGGATGAGGTTCAATGAATAATGTAAAACCCAGAATAACACTGAATCTATATGAGATGTGCTTTTTCCCCCCCAGCATTGTTTGAAAAAGGAAAATATTGATTCTGGTGGGGTTCAGAGCTCTCGGGGAACTCAGGTTTTGCTGATCCGTGCCCACCCTGTCCCTGCAGTGCCTGTGCCATCCCTCCCTCGTTAGTGCTGGGGAGGGCAGGGAGGGGTCACTGACATTTGCAGCTGGATCCAGATGTTGCAGAAGCACAGCAGGTCCTGTTGGGTTCAGGTGAATCCTCCCTCTCCATAATACATCGAATTTTTCCCCCCCAGTTCAGAGCTCTCGGGGAACTCAGGTTTTGCTGGTCCTTGCCCACCCTGTCCCTGCAGTGCCTGTGCCATCCCTCCCTCGTTAGTGCTGGGGAGGGCAGGGAGGGGTCACTGACATTTGCAGCTGGATCCAGATGTTGCAGAAGCACAGCAGGTCCTGCTGGCTTCAGGTGAAACCTCCCTCTCCGTAATACATCGATTTTTTCCCCCCCAGTTACCATCTCTGAATGCAAATTAGGATGGATAATTTCTATTTGTTTTCCTTTTTAACCAATTTCCCCCTATTCTGATCTGTGTCATTTATGCAGGGAGGGGTCACTGACATTTGCAGCTGGATCCAGATGTTGCAGAAGCACAGCAGGTCCTGCTGGCTTCAGGTGAAACCTCCCTCTCCGTAATACATCGATTTTTCCCCCCCCAGTTACCGTCTCTGAATGCAAATTAGAATGGATAATTTCTATTTGTTTTCCTTTTTAACCAATTTCCCCCTATTCTGATCTGTGTCATTTATATTTGCGGGCCATTATCTTAGACTCATTACAGCCTTTTAGCATTTGAATGAAAATATTGTGAAGAGCCCAGAAGTTAGGGATAAAATGTCTGTGATGATAAATATAATCCTCGTGATAAAATTAAAAAACACAATAGAAGTAACTGTGATGTGCTCAAGAAGTTGTACCAAATGAGATTAGAACCAACATGATAATGTTTGCCCTGTTGCTTTTTTGCCTCTTTAAAACAGCTTTTGCAGTGCTGCTTTAAACAAGAGGAAAATGCTGTGTGTGCCCTGGCTAGGGAGCTAACAAAAAAATTCAGATTTTCCTCTCTATTGAGGCTTTCATTAATAACTGCAAAAACTCTTGGTGATGCACGTGTGATTTTCAGGAGCTTTAAATACTCCAACAGCACTGGAGGAGGAGGAGGAGGAGGTGCTAAATGGTGCCAAGTTCCTCAATGAAAATTACTCTCAGTGCCTCTGGTTTTGGAGCCAGATCGATGTTAATTAATCCTTGCCTCACACATTACGTTCTCCAACCTCAGCACTGTTGGATTTTAGCTCAGGAGGAGCAGATGGAGGTTCCCAAAGTGCCTCTGAAGCTCCCAGCCGAGCGCTCTCCTCCATGACAATGCCAATTTGTCATGAGTGAAGTGTTTGACAAAAATCTGTCATTTTTGAGAGAAGTTTTTCCTTGAAAGAAAAACCAGGGGGAAAAAGAAATCAGCTCTGTTTTGAAACATGCCCTCACTCTGTTATCTTTATTTTGCAGAGAGGGGGATGGAGAGGGGAGTTTCCATGGCTGTGGGAGGGGAGTTTTAGTAAGTTTTCCTGGAAGCAGGGGGGGCATTGCATGAGGTCTCCAGATTTTTCTGTTCTGGTGTTTTTTGTGGACAGCTCTGTCCTCCAGGTCAGATGTGGCTCTGGAGGTGCAGGGCTGCATCTCTGGCCTTCTGCAGGGATTCTCCAGCAGGGCTGAGCTCAGCAGTGGCTCAGGTGCTGGTGCCTCCAGGGCAGTGACACACAGCACCCGGCAGATGCTCAGGCTGCGTTTGATCAGCCACCAGCTCCTGTTCCTGCTGCAGGGAGGGAGAGCTGTTCCCTTTGGAGCAGCAGTGCTGGAACTGAGTTGCCTTTTCACACAACCATAAGCTCATCAATGTTGTAAAAGCTCTCTAAGATCATTCAGTCCAACCAAGGCCACCACTAAGCCATGTCCCCAGGTGCCACATCCACATGTCTGTTAAATCTCTGCAGGACTGGGGACTCCACCACTGCCCTGGGCAGCCTGTGCCAGGGCTGGACAATTTTCTGACCCCAAACTTCGACTCTCTGTTCCCAGTCTCTGGTGGACCCTGCCCTTGGGGATGGTGGCTGGGATTTTTGGTGGTGACCACCTGTAGCTTGCTTGCTTCAGAACCATAACCCTGGTGAGACCTCCAGGCCCAGGAAGCTGATACAGGTTTGGTGGGGGTTTGTCAAGTTTGGATCAGCCTGCAGAGACCTTCAGGGCCAGGCTTGGGTGGGAAGGGTCTCTCCTGCCCCTAGGGAGGGTCTGGGCTAGGCAGGGCTGAAGGAGGCTGGCTGATTTGGCAAGAAGGGCCAGACCCACCTGCAGTGACACCAGCACTCCCTTTCCCAGCACCAGCAGCAGCCAGAATCCACAGGGAGTGACTGCAGGGACAGCAACACCTCCCTGGGCTCAGCATCTGCCTGGCTAAGGGCAGGGACCAGCCCTGGTCACACAGCAATGGCTGATGCAGAGCAAGAGAGGACACCAAGACCAACCCCACAGACAAAGGGTGACTGCTGCCTGTCACAGGGACACAGTCACAGCCCGGTGACACCACACAAACCCAGCGAGCCGTGAGCCATCTCTGACTTCAGCAGCACCCTTTTTCCATTCTTCCAAAGGGATTATTAACCACAAGGGAAGGGGCAGGGGAATCCTTGCGAGTCCACAGCTGGGTCAAAGAGCAGCAGTGTCTCAGCACGGCCGGGTGCTGTGGGTGTGAATAACGCTGCCGGGCCACCATTAGTCAGCAGAGGCAGCTCCAGCCCAGCCCGGCGCTCCCGCTGCTCCCCGGGCTC
The DNA here is from genome assembly GCA_024362935.1 of Setophaga petechia. Taxonomy (NCBI): domain Eukaryota; kingdom Metazoa; phylum Chordata; class Aves; order Passeriformes; family Parulidae; genus Setophaga; species Setophaga petechia. The sequence continues at coordinate 1,316,985 of JANCRA010000047.1, forward strand.
CTCTGCCAGGGAGCGGCTCACGGGGAGCTCTCGGGGCGCTTCGGCCTTGTGCAATGCCCGTGACGTGCAGAACCTCCTCCCTCTGCTTTTCGGGGCGCTGAACTCAGCACCTTCCCGAGCTCACACGGCTGCCTCTGCTCAGGGATTAGGAGCCCGGCAGGGTTAAAGCCGCAGGTGCCGCGGTGATCCCGGCTCGCGTGGGGCGGCTCCGGCCGTGGCAGCGCTCCCGCAGCACCGCGAGCGGAGCGGGCACGGGCGGGCTCCGACTTGATCGCGGCCAGAGGAGTTGTGCAAACAGGCTGCCATGGGAGGGAGGTGACGCAGAGCTTCCCTGGGCTTCCCGGAGCTGAGGTAGGTGATGGCAGCGGCAGGGACACCGCAGAGCCGTGCCCGGCCATGTGGCAGTGCCAGCCTGTCCGTGCACTGGGTTTGCTGTAATGAGAACCAGCGCTTGGTGCACAACAAAATCGACCCCCTTCCCCTTCTCTTTCTCTCCCCTTCTCCTTCTATTCCCCTTCTCCTTCTCTTCTCCTTCGCTTCTCCTTCCCCTTCCTCTCCTTCTCCTTCTTCTCCTTCTCCTCCCCTTCTCCTTCTCTTCCCCTTCTCTTCTCCTTCCCCTTCTTCTCCTTCTCCTGTCCCTTCCCTTTCTCCTCCTTCTTCTCCTTCTCCTTCTCTCTCCTTCTCCTTCTCTCCCCTTCTCCTTCCCTTTCCCCTTCCCCTTCCCGAGCCACCGCAATGCCCGGCAGTGTACTGGGAGGGCAAGAGGGTGACAACCTGCTTTATTGGGAGGACACGAGGGTGTCACGGGGTGGGTGGCAGCCTGCTTTATTGACATTTGTGTACAAGGTGGGCAGGGGTGCATTCCTTCCCAGCCAGGACAGCTCACTCCTCCCGCAGTTGTATTGTCACCCACTTCCCCAAAACGTCAAAGCCGATGGACACGGGGTGTGCCTCAGTTTCCCCATGCCTGAGATAGTGCTGCTGTAGGGTGGGGGAGCTGTGGCTGGCAGAGGCTCGGTGCTGTTGTAAAGTAGAATGTGGTGGGGTTTTTGTGTTTTAGGAGCTTTGTGCAAGCGCTGCCTTCGTGGTTAGAGCAAGAGGTGTGTGTTTGCAGTGTGCTCCAGAGCATCCCCGAGCCGGCAGCTGGCCAGGCAGGGCTCATCTAGTGAGGTTAACAGTGTAAAGACAAGCAAAAATTCACAAACCCAAAGGGCTTCTGCCCAGATCTTCATCGCTTTAAAATTTACAAAGCAGGTCTGCTATGGGGGACTTGGAAACAGGCAGCCCAGGCAGGAGGGTGAGGGCAGGTAACAGTGCACCGTGTACCATAGGGAACAAAAATATTTGTATTAGGTAAATTTCCTCACTGAAGTAGTTGGTCAAGCACTGGACCCAGCTCCTCAGGGGAAGTGGTGGAGTTGTCATCCCTAGAAGTGTTCAGAAAACAAGCAGATGAGACACTGTGCCACATGGTTTAGTGGCCATGGTGCTATTTGGTTAAGAGTTGGACTTGATCTAGGAAGTCTTTTCCAACCTTGATGAATCTATGGAACGGCTATGCCAGCGTGCTGGCTTTCAGAGAGTTCGGTTGTTCTGGCGTATTTTTATGTGGCTTTTATCACAGAAAGGTAGGTGGTCCCTGCATTCTCAATAGGTTTTGCTTTGTCTCTGCTCACGCCATCCCGCATAAAATAAGTAACAACTGCATTGCGAGAGAAAGCACTGCACGTGTTTGCCTTGCGAGGACGAGCTGGCCCGAGCCCCGGGGCTGCTGCCTCGCCACCCTGCTGCCCCAGCCTCCCCCGTGCTGCCGGCGCCGAGTATCGCCAACAGCGCTGGCGACAGAGCCTCGGGGACCCGGTTCTGGCCGCTCGGTGGGTGGCAGCGGCGGGAGCGATGGATGATTCCAGCCGGGAATCATTTCCGCCGCCGGCCGGCCGCGGGTTCCTGCTCGGCCCCGGGGCTCCGGGAGTCTTGCGGGGCCCCCGTCCCGCCGCAGCCGGGGCAGTGCGGGGCAGAGCCACTCCTCCGAGCCGTGTGACATCAAGCGACCGGCGAGGGGTCAAATTCCCGGCGCAGGTAGCGCTGGCCGCACTTCCGCGCGGCACCGGCGAGGAGCCGCCCACCGGGGACCCCCCCGCGGCCCCGGGCCCGCCGTGCCCCGCCATGAAGTCGGAGCATGAGGAGGAGAGCGCGGCGGGGCCGTGCCGCTGCCAGCCGGGCTCGGCTCCGCGCCCGGCCCATTGTCCGGCCGGCCGGGCACGGCGAGGGGCGGCCGCGGGCGGTGCTGCGGGCAGGGCGCTGTGCTGCCCTCACGCAGGTAAGGGGGTCCGCGGGGGCTGCCCGGGAGCGCTCGAAGCTTCCCCTCGCTGGCTTTGTGCTTGCAGCTCGCTTCCTCCTGGAAACGAAACAGCGCCGGGGCCGCGGGGAGGGTGGCAGTGGTGGCGGTGGCGGTGGCGGTGGTGGCCGTGCTGTCCCCACAGAGCGCCGGCCAGGGGCTCCCCGGAGGGCCGGGAATGCGGCCCCCGGTGCCCCCCGCAGTCCAGCCTGGCTCGCGGAGGGGTTGGAGGGCTCGGAGCCAGCCCCGGGTGTCGCAGCCCACAGCCCGTGTCTTTCTGCCGTGGGGGCTGCTGGCAGCCTCCACACCCCCGGCCTGGCCCCCACGCCGCTCTGCTCACCCTCCCGCCGGCCTGCACAGGGGTTTAAACGGGGTTTTATTTACTTATATCCCCTGTGAGACAGCCACCAGCATGTGGGCAGGGCAGAGCAGAGACTGGGACGCTGCATGGTGGAAATAATCCTTATTTTCGAGGTGGGGAATGCCAGGACACGGGGGTAACTTGGCAAGCAAGTCCTGCCCCAGCTGGGTGATGGGGCATGGGTCAGTGTGTGTGGCTGAGGGTCCCGTCCCAGAGCTGTGACCATGTGGGCACAAGCTGGTGCCTAACTCAGGAAATGGTCAGAAGTGGTGTTTGCAAGGATTTGCTCTCATGGGGTGAAAGCTTTACCCTGAAATTCATATGGATTATCCGTGGCCAGGTATGACTGCTCACCTGTAGCATTGCAGCAGCACAGGGTGGAAATAAAAGCTTATTTAAAAGTAAGAGATAGGTGTGCAGAGCCAGAATTCATGTTATTAATCCAAGAGGCTCTGCTGAGCACCCTGGTACCCACCTGGAATAGAGCACTGGGTGTTGACAGCTCCTCTGAGGTCATGGAGAGCCTTGGTGCTGCAGACTCTGTACTGAGGGATGTGCCTGGGGTGCACAGCAGGCTGGGCTGAAGTGGTGATTTACAGCAGTCAGGCCCTTGTGCTTATCCCCTTGAGGAGATGATGCTGTGGGGTGGAGAAGGGGCTCATTTTCAGCCACTGTGAGTCCAGCGTGGTGCCCAGGTGCCAGGGGTGAGGTTGGATGTGTTGGCTTTGCCCCAGCAAGTCCTGGGCAGTGGCAGTAGCAGGGTTCTTACAAATGGTTTGGGTTGGAGGGACCTTAAAGCCCATCTCACCCCACCCCTGCCATGGGCAGGGACACCTCCCACTGTCCCACATTGCTCCAAGCCCTGTCCAACCTGGCATCAAACGCTTCTGGGGATGGAACTGCCACAGCTTCCGTGGGCACCCTGAGCCAGGGCCTCCCCACCCTCACAGGGAAGAATTTGTTCCTAATATCCCATCTAACTGTGCCCTCTGTCAGTGGGAAGCCATTCCCCTTGGCCTGGCACTTCAAGACCCTTGTCAGAAATTCCTCTCCAGCTTTCTGCACCTTTGCAAGGAGGAAGTCCCAAGCTGAGAAGCTACTTAAAGATCAGAGGGGATGAGATGCTCTTTAAAATACAAACTCAGCTGAGTCTTCAATCTTTACTTTTTTCTAATAAGGTTCTTTATGACCCTTGCATTTCTCATCCTAGGACAGAGGTGTGTGTGTACATTTATATTTATCCTGCTGATGTTCTGGATAAAAACACACCCTTGACTTGTGCCCAGCAAAGCAAAAACCATCTCACTGTCAAACTCACCAAAGCAGCACAAAATGCAGCTTTCACCTGAGATACTGATTCACCCGCACGAGCCTCGCCGATTGTTCTGCATCCATTTTTAATATGTCCCCTCCAAAGGCAGAAATGCGTGTACAGCAATCGTGTCAGCTGAGTTACATGGAAAAAAAAGCCTTTTAAATGGATGTCTTTAAAGTGATGCTTGTTCCAAGGCCAGTAAAAGGCTTTGCTGCTGCATAGAGGGTTGGTCTGCTGCCCAGAGGAGTCCAAGATGGGATTTGCAGGAGAAGGAATGGAAACTTCAGCCCCAAATGCTGTCTGGAGATGTTCACCACCATTTAAAAAAGAAAATAATCTCACTGGTCTTGTCTGTTAACACCCATCAGTGGTTGAAGCATTAAGGATGCAGAATCCAGCAGTGTCATGGAAGTTTAATGTGATCAACTAAAATATAATTAACAGCCAATTATTTCAGTGGGAATGGTAGTTTTCATCAGTTGGTCTGGGGAATGTTTAAATTGCATTCATTTCATCTCTGCCCACTTGCAGCAGGTTTGCAAGGGCTTGGAATGAGTGATGGGGTTTGGTCATGCAAGGCACTATCTCCTCCTCTGGGTAGTCAGGAACTACAGAAAGCACCCAATTCCCCTCCCCTCGACCCAAAAAAAGGTTAAAAAGAGGAGGGAAAATTTAAAAGGTACAAAAGTATTGGGGGAAAAGTGCTGTGGAGGCTTTTCACATTGAGGTTGTTGCATTTAGGAGGCGATTCCTAATGGCAAATTTAACTTTGCACCATGATACAGTGACACTGGCAAGGGTGAACTGCAAAAAAACCCTTTAAAAATCTTCTCTTCTCCTGGTTGCTTTTGCATCATGCTGGGGGGTGTGAGGGGTCCCTGGTGAGGGACACTGAGCCCTGGTCCCTGCTGGGGGGAGCTGATGCTCACTGCAAACTCCTCTGCAGCTTCAGGTAGAGGCACAGCTCCATCCAGCTGATAGGAATGACATGGAAACCTTCCCTCAGCCATCTGGATGTGGAAGAGGCAGAGGCTGAAATGAGGTTCCTGAATAATTGACCCCATTTTCCCAGCTATTGGAACTTTTCTGTAACGATCTCCAAGAGCTGCCTGCACGTTTTGGGTCATTTATTTAGGTACTTAAACCTGGCACAGCAGTAGGAGTTTTCTCCCCCCCTGTTTTAAAGTTAAGCTAAAATTTCCCTTTCAAGCTGAGTCTCTTAATGCAAATTATGCCAATAACAGGGGATTTCTCCATAGGACCCTCGTGAGCAGGAGCTGCTGGAGGGTTGGGATGGAAGCTTGGAGAAGAGTGATGGAGAGAAGATGCTCCATGCTGGGGGGAGAAGTGCTTTGAAGGGGAAAATTGGTGTGATTTTGGTGGGCAGAATACCAGAGGAAGCATTGGAGAGATGAAATCCTGTACAAAAGTGTCATTACAGGTGTGTGCCCAGAGAATTTGTGGCTGCCCCATCCCTGAAGTGTGCAAGGCCAGGCTGGACAGGCCTTGGAGCATCCTGGGGTAGTGGAAGGTGTCCCTGCCCATGAAACAAGATGAGTTTTAAGCTCCCTTCCACCCCAAACCAGTTTGTGACTCCATGACATTTGCAGGAGCTCTGAGAGGGAGTTGGAAAGAGGGATTTTCCTATCAAACCCTGGCTGCATGGATTGTGCTTTCCAATTTTACATATATGTGTATATATATATATATATATGTAAACTGGATTTGGCTTTGCCATATATCTATAATAATGTATATGTAGCAAATCTAGCTCTATATTGCAAAGCATAATCCTTTTTTCTACATATATATATATATATATGTCTATCTCAAATTATATGTCTAAAAAGCAAGAATTTTGAATGTATTTGGATGCCTCCATCCTCATCTACTTGTTCATTTTTTTTTCCCAGGAATAGCCCTTGATGAAGTGGCATGTAAGGAAAGGTGAAAAAAAAGTTATCAGGGGGAAAAAATAAATATATATATATATTTATTTATTTATTTAAACTGGATTTGGCTTTGCCATATATATAATAATGTATATGTAGCAAATATAGCTATATATTGCAAAGCATAATCCTTTTTTCTACATATATATATATGTAGAAAAAAATATATATAAAAAAATATAATTATATATATATAATATAATATAATATATATATATTATATATATATAAATATATATATATATATATCTCAAATTATATGTCTAAAACAGCAAGAACTTTGGATATATGGCTGATCAATAATTCAGGTTCTCCATAGGCTTTGGCTTGCAGCCAGCAGCGTGAGGAGCGTGGTGCTGCATGTTTCTCTCCAGATTATATTTGTAGCTTCTCATAGATCTCAGATTTTAATCCTTCAGCAGTTTCTGCCTGGATCAGGAGCCGAGTACTAAGTGGGGATGAAATTCCCCTGTTGCCTGTTTAGGAGGAGAGATGCTTTTCCCTTTTTTCAGTGTTTTTAACCGTGAGCAGAGTGGGTCAGTGCATTTTTGGAGAGCTGCACTGGGCAGTGATTCCAGCACCTTGGGCCATGCCCAAGCAGCCCTCTGGAATTCTGTCTCTCCTTGGTCTTGTTTCCCCTCTCCCTGTCCCAGATCACTTCCTGCTGTGCAGGGATTTCCTTGGTTCCCACCAAAATGCTGCAATTTGCAGGAATCCATCAGGATCACTCAACCCTGTGCAAGCTGCCCTGCCTCTGTCCTCATCTGCTGGTTCTTTTTTTTTTCCCAGGAATAGCCCTTGATGAAGTGGCGTGTAAGGAAAGGTGAAAATAAGTTATCAGGGGGGGAAAAAAAAGGAATTTGTGGGGCTGCAGGGGTATTTTGTGGGGTTGGGGAAGGCTCTTGCTGGGCTTTGCACACAAAATACTCCACCATGGGTGAGCCCTTCACATCCTCTCAGGGTTCCCAGAGGCTGGAGGGATCACACTCTGTTCCTCCCATCCCTGGGGAAGATCCTGTTGGCCTTGGCCTCCTCCAGTTCTTGTTTTTTGCACGGATTGCAAGAAATCACTTTGGGCTGCACCAAACCCCCCCCAGCCCGGAGCTCGACTGTTCCTCATTAGTGACTTTATTGCTAAATAATTTACAGAATGGGGCCTTGCCAGTTTTCATTGGGGAAGCATTTCAAGTATGTGCAGCAGATTTTCTGCCTTCCTGGTGCAGCTGCCGGGGGGGAGCTGCCTCTCCCTGTCCTGTGCTGCTGCCTCTCCCAGGCCGGACAGGAAACGGCCCTGAGGAACAGCAAGGAGGAAAATCCCTGTGTTCCATGTCCCCTTGGTGTCCTCCAGGCTCGCTGCTACTCAGGGGCACTGGGGAAAGGACACAGCCACGGTGGTTTGGAGAGGAAATGTTTGGGTTTAATTTTTGTTTGGTTTTTCTGGTAACTGTGACGTGGGTGCTGATGGGGGTGGTTTTTTCTCGCTGTGTCCATGATGCCAACCCAAAAAGATGTGGATGTTGCATCCCTGGAAATGTTCAAGTCCAGGTTGGACTTAGAGCAACCTGATCTGCTGGAAAGTATCCCTGCCTATGGCAGGGGATGGGACTGGAGGGTCTCTAAGGTGCCTTCCAATCCAAACCATTCTGGGATTCTATGAAATCAATAAGCCAATTTGGGATGTGAAAGGGCTTTTCTACACCTGTTTTTAAAGGGGAAGGAAGGCAAAGCCACACTCAGAGGAAGGATTGCAGTGGCACCTGCACAGCCCGAAAGTTTTTTTCAGGATGAGGGTGGTGGGTGCAATGTGGGAATAGCAGAAAAGCACTTTATTACACTAAACGGTGGGTGCAGCTGTAGGAAATGAGGTGCTGGAGCTTTCCTCCAGTGCCTCATGTGGAGGAGATCCCAGCTGGGTTCTGCCAGGGTGCTCCTGCAGTGTAGCAGCCTGGAGGAGTGAGCAGTGAATGGGTGTAAATCTGCAAAATTCAGGGATGGAAGCGTCATCTTCCCTTTCCCAGTCTCACAGTGCTTTTGTTGAGTGTGCCCTGAGCATGTGGGTGGCAGGAGGCAGAGCTGAGATGTGTGGGAGCTCAGGAGGCTCTGTTGGACCCCAGCCCTGTCAGCAGGTGGCTTGGCTAGGAAAGTCCTTCTTGGTTTCTTCTTACTATTACTATTACATAGTAACATCTATTTTTATTTTTTTAATGCTAAAGCCATCACCCAGTGGTGGCTCCCTGCCTCCTCCTAGTGTCTTTCCATCTCATCCTCCCTCTCCAGTCCCAGGTGCTGCAGGTTTGGGCTGTGCAGAGCAGTTTTGCCAGCAGGGAGGGGCTGCCCTGTCACTGTCATATTTTCTGGAAAAATCCCCTTGCCCAGGATTCTTCTTCTGGGAAGCTGAGAAGCCTCAGAGAAAAAGGAAAACAATATTATGTCATTTGCTTCTCCTGTGTTTTTCTGCTTTGGAATGTGGTTTGGACATTGTTTATCCAACATGTGACTGTTCATTGGTTTCACGTGAATTGTTTTTACTTATTGGCCAATTACAGCCCAGCTGTGTCAAGGCTCTGGAGAGAGTCAAGTTTTTCATTATTATCTTTTAGCCTTCTGTCTGTATCCTTTCTGAATTCTTTACAGAATCATAGAATGATGAGGTTGGAAGAGACCTCTAAGATCATCAAGTCCAACCCATGCCCTAACACCTCAGCCAGACCATAGCACCCAGTGCCATGTCCAGGCTTTTTTAACACATCCAGAGATGGTGATTCTGCCACCTCCCTGGGAAGAGCATTCCAGTACTTTATTATTCTTTCAGTGAAAATTTTTTTCCTAATATCCAACCTGTACCTTCCCTGATGTAGCTGGAGACTGTAGCTTGACACTGAGCTTCCACCGGGCAGCACTGACAGAGCCGTGGCCCTCTGGTTCTGTCACTGCTGCCTGGTGGAACAGACCAACCCCACCTGTCTGCAGCCTCCCTTCAGGGAGTTGGAGAGAGTGACAAGGTCACGTTTGAGCCTCCTCTTCTCCAGGCTGAGCACCCCCAGCTCCCTCAGTGGTTCCTCACAGGGTTTGTGTTCCCAGTCCCTCTCCAGCCTCGTGGCCTCCTCTGGATGTGCTCGAGCATCTCAATGTCCTTCCCAAACTGAGGGGCCATAGCTGCGCACAGCACTCCAGGTGTGCCCTCACCAGTGCTGAGTAAAGGGGCAGAATGACCTCCCTGCTCCTGCTGGCCACACCATTCCTGAGCCATTGGCCTTCTTGGCCACCAGGGCACATTGCTGGCTCATATTCAGCCAGCTGTCGACCAGCACCCAAGTATAGTTTAGTTCAGTATTTTTTAATATAATGTAGAGAATAAAATAATAAATTACCCTTCTAAGAACCTGGAGTCAGATTCATCATTTCCTCCTTTCCATGGGGGCTCAGAAAATCCCAGCAGCATTTCCCCAGGGTTTGGCTTTGCAGCAGGACCTGGGGCTGTGCCGGACCTGGCTCTCACTTCCTGACATTGTGTCCCTTCTTCCTCCAGCGCTGCTGCGGGAGGAGGTGGCGCAGCTGCAGGAGGAGGTGCACCTGCTCCGGCAAATGAAGGAAATGCTGACCAAGGACCTGGAGGAGACCCACGGCAGCAAATCCCCAGAGGTGCTCTCGGCCACCGAGCTGAAGGTGCAGCTGGCACAGAAGGAGCAGGAGCTGGCACGTGCCAAGGAGGCTCTGCAGGGTAAGTGCGGGGGTTCCAGCTGTGGGTTTCTCTGGGTCTGGATTGAAGGCACTGAGACAGCAGTTCATGTTCACACTCAGGTGTTTGTTATTTCTTATCAGTAAAACAGTCTCACTGCTGTGAGTTCTGCAGCTTTTCATTAGAAGGCACAAAATGACCAACAATCTCTGGTTACAAGGGCTCTTAAAACTAAACTGTCCAATTCAGAACTGACACCTGGATTATTTTCCCTTTTAACCCAATAACTGATGCTAAAGAGCCCCCAATGCAGACTTTTCTGCCCAATTACAAAAAGCCACCCAAACCCATGAGGAAGAAGCATGAAGAAAAAACCCAGGACAACACCCTGTGCCCTCCATCTTGCTCCCATCCACAACATACCAAAAATTCCCAAAACCTCAATTTCTCACCAAGTGATACACCAGCACTACTCTCTAGAATCTATTTCACACTTTTGTGGATTGCAGTCTGTCTTGAAGTCTGGGAAACTTTCTCCATGAATGAGGGTCAGAGTCAGTGCTGCCCTGGGGGTCAGGGCACCCAGAGCAGACACAGAAATATTCCCAGTGCCCTGGGTTCCCACAGGTAAGGACTGCACCTCCCTCGGCTGCACCTCTCCCCAGCACCCTCAACTTTGAAAATATTCATTAATGAGGGAAGGAAAAGCCAACATTTTCACCTGGACTCTGCAGAGTGCATTCCTCAGGTGCTCCTGCTGGGTTTGGTGTCCCTGGGACCCCCCTGCTCTCCTGCCCCAGCAAGGGCTGGTGTGGGGCTGGGAAGGACTGGGGTGCAGCAGTGGGCTGGGAAATGGGATGTGAGGGCTGATTGCAGCACTGCAAAGGAATTCCTCCACAGCTGTAGGATAGAGCCAAGGCAGCAGCTGAAATGCAGCTGGTGATGGGGTTTGGGTTGGATTTGAGCCCCTCAGACATGCAGGAGGGAAGCTGTGAGTTTCCTGGTGACTGCAGCTTTCCTTGTCCCACATGGGGTTGCCTCCAGGTGACATTCAGGGTCTCCTCCTTCCCTCATGCCTGCCTTGGGGGCTTTTTGTGTCAGCTGGGACTGTGCTCCCCCTTCCCTACCAGCACAGAAAGCCCTGGGCATGGGGTGTGTGAAGCAAAATACAACATTGCAGCTTTCCTGCTCTAAAACCAAGCTGCCAATAAATGCAGGCAGGATGGTTTGTTAGCTGGAGCCAGGGGATGATCCTGAGCAGGGGAGGCTCTCACTCGTCAAACCCTGGCAGTGCCGTGGCTCTAAATATCATCTGAAATCCCCAGCATGCCGAGTGTAACTTGCACTTGTCAGCTCATATTTGAGGATTATGAGGGGAAGCTGTCAAAAGTTTTCAGGCTCAGAGGCTGAGCAGCACGTGGGGAGCTGTGGGGCCTCTGCATCTCCCCCTGTCCAGGATGCTGAGATGCTCCGAGGCTCGGGGAATTGGGCTGAGTCAGTATTTGGGGAAAGGACTCAGGAAATTTTGTTATCACTCTCTGATGTACAAAAACATCCCTATAAATCAGCAATAGACAAAATACCTCAAATCCTGCTTCCCCCCACACCACCAGTGCAGCCTCAGGCAGCAGGAAATGCTCTGGGTTTATAGAGTTGTAATTGGAGGAGAAAAACCTTAATTAGGGAATATTTACTCCATGTGGATGGGGCAGGGGGGGAAGTGCTGATAAATGCAAAATGCAGAAAAGCAGAACTATTATAGTACTAGTTACAAAAAAAAAAGAGTAAGAAGTCGTCTCAGAAGCTTCTGTATGTGCTTCTGTGGAGGATAGTCCAGAGAAAAAGTGAATTTGGCTTGAAAATTGTGAGCATTTAAGGAATATAATGTTGGGGTTTTATTGGGCTTTTGTTTGCCAGTATTCAAGCCTCTGAGCTTGGTTTTCCAGGACTTCTCTGCAGGTGTGGTGGTTAGGAAGAGAGAATCTCAGTTGACACTTGGATGGGCATACAGCAAGAAGCTTTTTTCAGTTGATGCTCCTTCCCTGTCCTGCAATATTGAGAAGCTTCTGTGGTTTTGGGAAAGTTGTCCAGGCTGGATCTGGGCTGGAGGCTCTGGGCAGCAGAGCAGGCTTGGCAGCAGTGAGTGAGATGGATAACTTGAAAACGAGATCAGCAGCTGGAGGGGGGAAAAAAATCCTTTTTCCTTTCTGTGAAAAATTGTCCAGAGAGAAACGTGGCCAAAAGTGGAGGAAAAACAGTGCCTGGTGACTGAATCTGCCAGGGGAGATGGAGCTGCTGGTGCACACAGTGGGGAAGTCATGGCTCTGAGTGTGGGATGAGGCTGTGCCAGGAGCACAGGGAGCCTTGGCCACGCTGTCCTGTAGTTCAGGGATCTGTGTCAGTTGTGTCCTGCATCCCCAGCCCCACATCATCCTCACCAAGGCTGCCCCACACCCAGCAGCAGAGGCTGCAGCATCCCTGGGCCTGCAGCAGCCCACGACCCATGGTGGGTGCTGTGGAATGTCATTAGCAGATAAATTATATGGAAATCTGTCATCATGGCTGGCTCTGAGCCTGGAAGTGCAGTGCAGCTGGTTCAGATGGATCTTGGCTTGCTGGGCCGTGCTGCAGAGGGAAGCAGGGAGGGTTTGCTGCTCAGGTTTGCTTCTGGGGGCTCCTGCAGTTTTTAAGAGCCTTTACTTTGCACAACCACACAGGGTTTGGTTTGGGATGGTCTCCGTGGAGGGTGGGTTCATTGTGCCCCTTTGGAGATGCATTTCCAGCCCTTCTCAACAGCATTTGGCACAGGGTAGAGCTGATAAACTTGTGCTGCATCTTCCCTGTGCTGTGTAACAAGTCCTTGCTGTGCAGGGTAGGGGCAGGGATCTGGCCCAGCACAAGGGGCTCTGCAGGAGCAACTCCACCAGTTCCTTTATTTCTGTCAGCATGTGCTTTCTGCATCTTTATTCCACTTTTTTCCTGGGCTCATTCCATCTCTTGCACTTTTTTTATTCCATTAACATCCAATTAAAATCCCATCGTGCTACATCCTACCTCCCTCTCCACTTCTGCCACGGCTGGGACTCTGAATTGTGCTTCCAGCATTAGTGCAGTTATTATTTCCCCCATCCTGGCTGGAAAGGTGTGGATGTGGTCTGGATTTCTGGTGTGGAGACCCCTGAGGGGAGAAGTTGCAGACAGCTTTATTACTGCTGGTCCTGCTGTGGGCAGGGACTGTGCCCAAGTGCCTGGGGGACTTGAGGAGCCTCTTGGCTGGGAGACATCCATGAGCATGTGGGCTCATGGCAGAAACCCCATTTCTGGGAAGCTTTATCCAATATGCTGGAGCTTGCCTGCGGGATTATCACACCGAGAGCAAACCTGGTTTCTGTTTCCTTTTTGATGCCAGCCTGGAAACCTCAGGCTGGCTTTCCCTGCTGCTTGGAAAGACATGAACCAACTTTGTGTCTGCTCCACAAATGAGTTGTAGCCTGGTTTTCTCCTTCTCTCATCTTCAGCACAAAGCTGTGACTCCCCAGGAACAGTATTTGGGCTGGGGAAAGCATCATAGAGAGATCCACAGCACCCTCAACTTGCTGCAATGAGGGGCTGAGTAGCAAAGAAATGGATGGATGGGTGTCCCAGTGGATGGATGACCCAGAAGGATGTGTGACCTGGCAGATGGGTGTCCCAGAAGATGGGTGTCCCAGTGGATGGATGACCCAGAAGATGAGGGTTGCATCAGATGGATATCCCAGAAGGATGTGTGACCTGGCAGATGGGTGTCCCAGAAGATGGCTGTCCCACTGGATGGATGTCCTAGAGATGGATGTCCTGACTGATGGATGTCCCAGCCAAGGAAGCCATCTCCACTGTAAGGACCTGGATCTCTACAGAAAACCTCTTTTCTCCTTTGAAGACCCACCTGAAGTTTTCAGAAGTCATTGATCAGCTCGTTGACTGCTGGGTCAGGTTTGGAAAGCCCTTGGCTGTTACCAACTAAACTCCCTGATGGAGAATTGCCTCACCTCACTTTTTCCTGAAATTTGACATTGGGCTGTAATTTCCTGCTTGCTCCATACCTCCACACCCCCAGCAGTGAGTGCTGGCTCTGCCTGGCACCACGGAATGTTGATGTTTTCAACATCAAGATCTTGCTGCTGGTGACAGCTGCCCCAGGGACCTCACATGGCTCTTAAATTGCAAAGCAAGGAGCAGCACTGCCATCCTGATTTTATGGGTTAGTCATGGTGACAATATTGGATTTCATGGCTGCAAGGAAGAAACAGGAGAAATTAAGTAAATGTTAATGGGACAGGATGGGTTTGCACATTCCTGTTGCATGGGGCATCCCTGGGGTTCAGCCATGCTCCCCAAGGATGCCCTGCCCTGCATCAGAAAATGAGTGTGTGATTCAGTAAGTGAGAAAGTCAGCTCTGATTCTGTTCCTGGCATGAAAATTCACATTGTGTGGGGTGAGAGGAGGACTTGGAAGTGGATGGGAGTCATGGGAAGCTGCTCTTTGGAGTTCAGGGGTGTGCTGCATCTTCTGCCAGTGCCCTGGTGTGTGTCTGGACATTGCTGCCTCATCCCAGGAGTGTGAAACTGGGCAGAGATGCTGCTTCTATGGTTCAAGCAGTAGTTTTTCACCTGATATCACATTACCAAGGCAGTCACACTGATTATTACTCATATGTCCTCCAAGGGAACCTCTGCTGGATGGTGGGGCCTCCACCTCACAGGGCCAGGGTTGGACATCAGTGATCCTTGTGGGTCCCCTCCACATCAGGATGTTCTGTCATTGATATCCCCTTCATCTGATACTATTAATCTCAAAGAGGGAAGGCAGTATTTAGAGCAGCCCCCATCCTGGGGGAGATGCTGGGTTTAGGATACAGGAGCTGGAAGCTGTTGGATGGTGAGATCAGCCTGGGGCAGTGGTGGCATCACTGGGTGGTTCCAGCCCTGCTGCTGTCCCAGACAAGGCTGTGCCTCTCCAGTAGAGCAACTGGATTTTGGCTCCTTAAGTAGAGCTGGGAACAAAAGGTGCTGAGGGGGTGGATTTGAATTGTTGTGGCTGCAGGAGGAGCCCAGCTCAGAGCTGGTCCCGTTACCTCTGTGCCCATCATCCTTCTCCCAAAGGACTGAGAGGGGATCGAGTGGCAGGAGGTGGGAGCTCAGGTGACAACAGGGCAGGGTGCCCTGGTGCAGGTGGGGATGGTGGTGGGAGCTGGGGGGGTTCACCCAGCTCATCCCAACCCATCTCCCCCATCCCTTGGTGCCAAGGCTGGTGCTGAGCTGCTGTGTCCAAGGGGGGCTGTGGGTCCCCCCTCTCCTTCTGCCACGTGCTTTGGAGGGGAGGGGAAAATTAATAATGCAAGTAAGAGAAGTACTTTCCACTCATGGGCTGGGTTTAGGATTTCTTGCTTCTTTTCTTGGGTTTATGAAGAGGTCAGGGGTTTGTCCAGAGCCTGCTGTGCCAGTGGGTTGGGGGAGTTTATTTGGACACTTGTGGGGGTTTGGGATATAGAAACCTGCCCCTGGATCATCAGATTAAAGGAAAAAGCCATTTCACCTCCTCAGATGGACACGATAGCCAGGGAAAATCTGCTTTATCCCTCCTTGGCTGGCCATGGATTGCAAAGGCTCGTTTTCCCCGACTGAGTAATTAGCTGGGCTTGTTTGCTAAGGACAAATTAAGCTGCTGCAGCAAGTGGGGCTCAGTCCAGGAGCTGCTGGCAGCCCTCACAGCTCACTTCTGCCTCACTTTTTATTTTTCTCCTGCCTTTTTCAATTAATTTCCTATTAATTTGGCTTGGAATGAAGTTCTCAAATGACTGATAAATCTTCTTTAAACTTAGGAGCTAATCGTTCTTGGAGGAAGGAGAGCAATAGAGGGGAGCAAAAAAAAGTCTGTTAATTTCAGCAAATCTCTCAAATATGAAATGCAGTGAATGGTAAATTGTCCTGTTGGGTTAATAGGAAAAAATCTGCTCTTTCAATACCCAAACTTCATCATCTTCTTGTAATACTGATACATTGGCATAAATATTGGTAAATATTAGTATATCAAAACATATTCAACCTTGGGATACAGTTACCTTTCTTCTAATAGTACGTCAGAGCATTTTCTTTTTTTTATTGGCAAATGATTAAATGTTTTCTGTAAATCTTTAAGGGCCATGAATACTGCCACTAATTAAAGGAGTTTGTATGCTATAGGGGACTCACTATTTGATTAAGTTCATTAGGATTCTTTTTGTTGCCTCCAGCATCAGAGATTGGCAAATGTGACTTAAACTTTTATAAGAGCCTCTGAGTATCCTTAAGGAAATTAAATTTTACATATATGGATACATATGTGTCTGTGGGGTCTGGACCTCACCCCAGTATGGTTCGGTCAATTTATCATTAATTTTTATTTTTAGGAAGTTTTTAGTTCCTGTGAAAGAATTGGGCGGGGTAAGGTGGTGGTTACATAGACACAGGCAGTGGGAAAGGGCTTTTTCAAAGACATGGGTGTGGTTAGGATTGTTTTCAGAGGGTTTCTGTAGGAATTTCCTAAGATGGGAATAAAGCAAGGGAAGTCCTGGTGTCGGAAGAGGCCGAGCTGTCCCAGGAGGAGTCGTGTTCATTGAAGTGGGCAAGGAAGACTCCCAAGAGCTCCTTGTCACAGGACAATGTGAATTTTTGCAGCATTTCCTACCTCATTTTCTGGTTTTCGGTGTTCTGATTTATCTCCAGTGCTTGCTGGCAGAATAGTTGATCCAAAGGGTTTCATCTCTTGGATTTTAACAGATAAAAATCTCTATCATCCTGAGTATCTCCCTGTTCCTCCACTATTTAGTCTGATTTTCTCCCTCATCTTTTTCTTCTCTCACCTGCCAACCTCCTACTTTCCTTACAGCTCCATTCCAAGTACTGGATTTACTGTTCATCTTCCCAGCACACACTTAAAGTAAGAAATAGTAAAAAAGGTAGAGTAAAACCTGTGCACAGAGGTTCACACCTGAATAAACCTCTTCCAGAGACTGCAGTTGTCACAAGCTGGGGTGGGATGTGGAGCTGCACAGAGCTGGACTGGGGGGCTGCTCTGATTTTGGGGTCTGTCCCAGCTGGGTGACCCCTGCTATCAGCTAATTCTGCCTGGGGGTGCCTGGGAGCTTCACTGCACACAAATAATAATAATAATAATAATAATAATGGTGCTCTCCCTGCTTACACACAGGTGGAAATGCCTTTGGAGGGTTCCCAGCCAGAGGAGGGTTGGAGCAGAGCTCCCCTGTGCTGGGTGAAGCAAAGGCTCAAAGCTAAAGGTGCATGAAGGAAATTAATTCCCCTTTCAGAGTGCCACAAGCCACAGTTTCCTTGTATTTCTTACATTGTTTTTATTATCCCCACGTGTTGAGAGGAACCCAAAGGTTCCTGACCTGCAGTTTAATCCCCAGATGAAGTGACTCATTGCAGGGGGTAGAAAACACAGCGTGGGCTGGAGCAGCTGCTGTGATTTCTGTAATCTGATGGGGAAAGGTTGGATGTGTGCATGGAGACAGGTCCCACTCATGATGCTGCATCATCTTCTTGCAGCTTTTGTAGTATACACAGCCCCTGGTGGCTTTGAGGTTGTTTTTTTCTGGAGAGTTTTGGGGGCATTTAGGATTTTTTGAATAACACAAACAACAACTTGCAAGACTCAGTGATTCAATATGATGAGTGTAAGGACAGTCCCTGAGTTAGCAGCACTTGCTCAGGTGGAAAAGCAGGGATATATAATGAAATATTTGTGATCTGATTCCTAAACTGGGCATTATTTTGGTGGGGTGGGGTGTGTCTGGAGCAGGGAGCCACAGGGAATTTCTGCGGCACTGCCAAGGACCAGGTTCATTACTGGGTAAAGCACTGATCATCAGATTAAAGGAAAAAGCCAAAACTCCTTGTCCTACATGAGGTTTCTGTAACTGTCCCTGGATTTCCAGCCTCTCATGGCTGTCCCGGGGTCGGTGGTCAGTGAGCATCCCTCATTGATGCAATGAGGAGGGGAAACACAAAGGTTTTGGGTTCCTCTCAGGGCTGTTGAATCACCCATCACATCCCACATGCCTCTGCTCCATCCCCTCATCCCAACACAACATCCCTGAGCTGGAAGGGGACACTCAGGGAGCCGTGCCCTGTGCTCGTGGGAGTGCTCTGAATTCTGCCTCACTGCTAAAAATAAACTGGTTGTGGTTTATTTATCCTGGAAAGAGAGCAGCAGGTTTTCCTGCGCCAAGCCCCGAGGCTGAGGCTGCAGTTTTGCTCCCAAACCTCCTTTTCCAAGGTCTGAGCTGCCCCTTGGAGGATGGGCAGTGACGTGGAGCATTTTGAAGGGTGCAGCAATGGGGGTGAACTGGGCATCTTCTCCCAGCCCCCAGAATTGTCATTTTTGTCCTTTTTCCATGAAAAATAAAAGAGATGGAGCCAAGGGGCTGCCATGCTGGAGTGATGCTCTCTCCCACAGCCATGAAAGCCGACCGCAAGCGCTTGAAGGGGGAGAAGACAGACCTGGTGAGCCAGATGCAGCAGCTGTACGCCACGCTGGAGAGCCGGGAGGAGCAGCTCCGCGACTTCATCCGCAACTACGAGCAGCACAGGAAAGTGAGTGCAGAGCCAACACCGTGCTCTCAGGCACAGAGGGCTGAGAGTGAGACCTGGTTTGTAATCTGGCAAAATCCCACTAAAGCCCCAGCTGGGCTCTTGTTGGGTTGGGATGGACCACAGCAGTTTAAGGTTAAGTGGAGGAAAGAAAGCCAGAGCTGGGGGATTTGATGTAATTTTAACCAGGTGCACAGTGAGCATTTCTTTTTTGGGGACCAGTTGCATTCTGGATTCCCCAAAAAGGGTTGACATTCCTGCCAGCACAGGGCTCTTGTGACACCTAAGATACTGCTCGTGGTTGTGTGGTCCCCAAGGGGGTTGTGGCAGAGGGGTTTTTAGTAGCACATGGATTTTCCCTTCCTGATGGCCGCCCCTGTCCCAGCAGGAGAGCGAGGACGCGGTGAAAGCCCTGGCCAAGGAGAAGGATCTCCTGGAGCGGGAGAAGTGGGAGCTGCGGCGGCAGGCCAAGGAGGCCACGGACCACGCCAGCGCCCTCCGCTCCCAGCTCGACCTGAAGGACAACCGCATGAAGGAGCTGGAGGCAGAGCTGGCCATGGTGAGATGGATCATTTGTACAGATCTCAGTGCTTGCTGCAGTCATTCCACTACTGTAATACTGAAAGAAAACTACTCCATCTCTCAAAAGGCACTTGATATCCTTGGCATGGGGATCACTCAAAAATAACTTGATGTTCCTGGCACAGTTGGCATCTTTGCTTGCCCAGGGGAGGGTGGGTTTGCTGTGCAGTGTGTTGCTGCTTGTTCAGCTGCTCTGGGAGATGTTCCCATGGTTTTCCCACTCCCCCACCACCACCTCAATGTCCTTCCCCAGGCCAAGCAGTCCCTGGCTACGCTGACCAAGGACGTGCCCAAGCGCCATTCCTTGGCCATGCCTGGCGAGACGGTGCTGAACGGGAACCAGGAGTGGGTGATGCAGGCTGACCTCCCGCTGACCGCCGCCATCCGGCAGAGCCAGCAGACCCTCTACCACTCACACCCCCAGCACTCGGCGGACCGGCAAGGTGGGCACCCCTCAGTTGGCAAATCCTCAGTGCCAAACCCCTTCTGGGGAGGAAAGATGGTCAAAACCACCCCTCCCTGTTGTAGTGTGTTTTTATACTTTGTAATACTTTGTAATAGATTTGTTTTCATATCCCCGTATTTTTCCCAAATTGTTTACCCCAGATTGTACCCTAGATCCCCTCCCTCTACCTGTGTAATTCCTTTCCTTTGCTGAAATCACCCCCACATCCCCACCCTGACTCTCTGTCCATCACTCAGCATCTCATCCCCTCCATCTAGAACTTTCAGTCTAGGACATCGGATTAGCCAGAGGCTAGGGGTCAGCCCCCCAAGTGTTTCTCCATACGCTGTCCTAAATGTCCATTCCCCAGGGTCCATCCCTTAGGGTCACTTATTGGTCAGTAAATGTTATCTACTTTGGGTTTCCACCTCCCTTTAAATGTAACCTTGGCACCTCTCCCAGGGCTCTCAGCAGGAGGCCCCTGAGTTGGTAGGGGCTCCCCAGAGCTCCTAGAATAGACCTTGGATTAACCCCTGCTTAGAGTCCACCCCTTCATCTTCCACCGTTGCTCCTCTGCTGCAGGCGGTCAGCCTGGCTGCCCTCTGTACCCCCGGGGATCAACCTGGCTGCCCTCTGTACCCCTGGGCATCAGCCTGGCTGCCCTCTGTACCCCCAGGGATCACCCTGGCTGCCCTCTGTACCCCCAGGGATCACCCTGGCTGCCCTCTGTACCCCCAGGGATCAGCCTGGCTGCCCTCTGTACCCCCAGGATCACCCTGGCTGTCCTCTGTACCCCCAGGGATCAGCCTGGCTGCCCTCTGTATCCCCAGGGATCAGCCTGGCTGCCCTCAGTACCCCAGGGATCAGCCTGGCTGCCATCCATACCCCCAGGGCACAAGAGAGTGCGACCTCCCTGCTGTTCACCATCTTGGGGCTGGCTGGGATTCCCTCAGTGGCACTTAGACCAGAACAGCTGGTGCCCCAACGTGTGGCTCAAACCCACAACCCTGGGATTAAGAGTCCCATGCTCTTTTGGAATTCATCAGAGGTTTGCTGGTGTTCATTCCCTGTTTCCCCTGCCTTGCAGCAGTCAGAGTGAGCCCCTGCCATTCCCGGCAGCCGTCCATCATCTCCGACGCCTCGGCAGCCGAAGGTGACCGGTCATCCACGCCGAGCGACATCAACTCACCCCGGCATCGAACGCACTCGCTCTGCAACGTAAGGGCCTGCCTGCCTGCTGGGGCTCTGGTGCCCTGCCTTGGGGAGATGGGCTCTGGGAATTCTGTGGGGCCTCTCCTTCCCAGCCTGCCTGCTGGGGCTTTGGTGCCCTGCTGTGGGGAGATAGGCTCTGGGAATTCTGTGGGGTCTCCACTTCCCAAAACAGCATTAGGTTTGGAGTGGGGAGCACTCTGGGGCTTGGTTGACCTGGAAAGCTGCTGCCCTGGGGTTTGTCCCAGCCCAACTGCAGTTCAGCTGCACAAACACTGCATTTTGACCTGGGGGTGGAGGGTCTTGGGCTGTATATCAGGGTTGTTGATTCAATGGATCCATCTCCTTGTGCCATAGGGGGACAGTCCTGGACCGGTACAGAAGAACTTGCACAATCCAATCGTACAGGTAGGGCACAAATCCTCTTAAATCCTGCTTGTGAGACCCCTTCCTGTGCTAGAAAGTACTTGGGGGTGGTGGGTCAGAGGCACCAATTTGGGATGAATGGAAGTCATCCTGAATTGTAAGTCTGGGATGTCTCCTATTCCCATAATTTGCCCCAAGGTCCAGGTAATGCCATAGGTATTCACTGAGTTCAGGCCTATCAGCCTGTTGATTTTTATACAGTCCAGCCAAAGCATGTTATTCTTCTGTATTTGGCCCTAAAACACTGGGATATTTTTGCAATCCAGACAGATGCTCTGACTATTTATTCCCAGAGCTGGAATCCTGATCCAGTTGAATTAAAGAGGCCAAAATCCCAGAACTGTGGAGAGGGGGCCCAATTACACTGCAAATTCCACCACACAGGTTTCAGGAATGTTAATTGTAGTTTGGACCAGGGTCTTAACATTACTTTGGACCTGGATGAAAATACTTTGTGGGATCTGGCTGCAAATATTTTTTGTGACCTGGACCCAAATTTTTTGGGACTGGGGCCACATGGTCCCTCACCCTTGATGTGAGTCAAGGGGAAAAATGGCAAAGGAAAATCTGGATGCGTAAACTTGTGTCTTCTCCTCCCTCCCACAGTCTCTAGAAGACCTGGAAGACCAAAAACGGAAAAAGAAGAAAGAGAAGATGGGCTTTGGCTCCATCTCCAGGGTGTTTGCCCGGGGGAAGCAGCGCAAGTCCCTCGATCCCGGGCTCTTCGACGGGACGGCCCCCGACTACTACATCGAGGAGGACGCGGACTGGTGACGGCGCCAGAGCCTCTCCCGGCCCTGCACATGTACATATCCCCTGCCCACAGCCCGTCCCACCTGTGGACCTGTTACCTGTTGTCTTGGGAGCGATGCAGCCGTGTCGTAACTTCAGTTTTTTCCCTTTTTTCCATGTTTTCTTCTTTTTTGTTGGTTTTTTCAATCCTGGTAACTCCTTTGTTGTCGCTTCAGT
Source organism: Setophaga petechia (assembly GCA_024362935.1). Taxonomy (NCBI): domain Eukaryota; kingdom Metazoa; phylum Chordata; class Aves; order Passeriformes; family Parulidae; genus Setophaga; species Setophaga petechia. Next base: position 1,338,892 of record JANCRA010000047.1, read on the forward strand.
TTGTCCGTTTGGGTTGGGGTTTTTTTTTCTTGTTTTGGGAGGGGGTTTTTTTGTTCTTTTTTCTTGTTCTTTTGACAAAACTTGAAACTTGAAGGACTGCTGTGTCTCTGTAAATACGAGAAATATTGTGCACTTTGTGCTTGTGATGTCTCTTGTCCGAAACCGCTGTTTTCCGGAGCCCAGCCTGCGGGATGTCCTCGCTTGGGGACGAAGGACCTGCCCAGCTGAGGGATCTTAGAGAGAAAACACACAAAAACAACAACGAGAAAATCTCCTTCGCTGTGATGTCTTCCTGGCCGAGCCCCGCGGAGGCGACCCGGGCTGGTTGTTACGCCTGCCGGTCTGGAAATAAGTGTTTTAACGTTCCTTTTTAGTTGTTTTAATTTATTTGCACAAACCCAGAGGAGCTATTCTAACTAAATTATTGCAGAAGTTTTGGGATTTTTATATTTTTCCACGTCGGTTGGGATGGGGCGGGGAGGAGGAAGGGGGTGTTTGTACTGTACTGTCCTGGGATGTTGCTGTTGGGGGAGATTGGGGCTGTGGACCCCCCAGCCCGGGCTCCCTCAGCTGCCCCAGGAGCACTTAACGCCTTGGAAAACGCAAACCTAAACACATGCCGGGAGATCAGATGGGGGCAAGCTGGTGGGAGCTTTGCCCACTGTTTTTCCCTGCTTTTGGGGGGTGCTCACCCTTTGCTTCAAGTACAATTTAGGGGGATCCGGCACGAGCTGGGAGGGAAAGGTGATATCCCAGATATCCCATATCCCAAGATGTTGCTCAGATAGGGCCGGCCACCCCACTCCAGGTTGGGGTGTTACTGCCGTCAGAGGGGGCTGGGGAAATCGGTACGAGTCCCCACTAGGGAGGTTTTTCTGGCTCTGGGGTGATTTGGAAGCACAGCTGGAGCTTGTTTTTCCAAATTCCTCGGAAATGCCCCCAAACCACCCCCGGGTGCGGCAGCCGCTTCCCCTCTCCACTAACACGTGCCGCGCTCTGCTTATGCCAAGATAAGTACCTTATGCTTTAATGCTTACAGTATAATTTTAAGCTCTTAAAAAAAATGTATTAAGATTTATTTAATGAACTATAATAGTGTATTATTTTTCTTAATTCTGATACATGCGCCCTGGTTGAAAAAAAAAGGGTATTTTGTCTTAAATCACCGAACTAAACCGATGCCCTCGCGCTGTGTATTCCATTCCAAGGGATGATGCAGAGAGGCCATGGAGGGGGTGACAGAGGGACCAGCCCCCCCAGGCTCTCCTGGGGTGGCAGGGCAGGCTTTGCCCCATGGCATCTTTTCTCTGCAGAGAAGCATTTTTATATATTTTGTTGTTTTTTGGGTTCTGTTCTGTTTTTCTTTGTTCTCCTTGCGTTTTTTATAATTTAAACTCTAAACCACCAGAACAGATGAGCGATCTTGTTACCGAGTAGTTTCCTTTGCATTTCAGCTTTTTTGTAAATTAGGAAGTAATTCTAAAAATTACTAAGAGGATGATTTATTTAAAAGAGAACTTTGCTAAATAGCATATGAATTATGGGTAACATTAGATTTAACTTTTCCCCCTGTGAGCGGGGGAGAATCCTTGAAGGCATGGATGCAAATATAAAATTATAAAAGATCTAAATAAAGCTTATTTTAAAGTATGGATGAACTCCATGTGGTTTAATTGGAGAGCCTGGATGGGTGTTGGCATCTCTGTCGTGGCACCAGGGTGCAGGACACCCTGAGTGCTGCATGAATTTCGGGGGCTCTGGGGTGATGGGAGGGTTCAGGAGGAGGCTGGACCAGCTTTTCTCAGGACCAGCTCCCAGCCAAATGCCTGCCCCTGGATGCAAGAATGCTGGCAGGAGGCTGGGACTGTCTGCATCCATATGAAATGGGGATTTCAAGGGTTTAAGGTAAGTAAGGACAGCCAGGAGGTGTCCTGCTTGGGTATGGAAAATATAATGGGAAGGACTAAGAACAGCAGAAAGGATGGAGAAATCAGAAAGTGTGCTCCAACTGGAAAATTTATTGTTACCAATGTAGAGGTTGATAAATTATTATTGTTGTTACTTTTATTCAGATGACATTGGTCACCTGTAGGCTGTGCCAGCACTTCCAGTGGGGCCTGATGGCGTTTTGGGGTCAATGGTTGTTTGCAGTTTGGAGCAAAGGCAACCTGCAATGAGTTTCAAACCCATAATCAGGGTACAGATTAAGAAATGTACCTTTTCTTCTTTCTTCTTTTTTTCCTGACAGAAACAGCCTCCTGGGTTTGAGAGCAGCTGCAGAGCAGGTAAGAGCCACCATAGTCTGAAATGGGGAGAGCTGGAACAAAGAAAAATGAGAAAAACTCAGGAGAAGCCAGCTGGCTCTCCAACTCTGTCACCTGCAGCTGGAATCCAGCGTTAATGGGAACTGCAGGTGGCATTAAAGGGCAGCTGCTGAGCACAGCAAACACGAGCTGGGCACAGCCCATGGTGGGATTTGCTGCACTTGGAGCAGTTCCCTGCTGAGATTTGGTGTTGTCCTTTGTGCATGGGATGGGGTGTGGGTGCTCATCCATCCCATCTGTGGTTTTAAAAGTTTTGGGAGCCCTGTGGGAGCCAGGAACGTGTCAGAGTGCCACACCAGTCCTGGTAAGGCTTCTGCCCTGTGCTGTGGGAACCTTGGCAGACCCTGTGCAGGGTGACACAGGTCACCCCCCTCACCTGAGCCACGGCAAGCAGAGGGGCTACACTCCCTGTGCCTGTGATGTCCTGGGCTGAGGGGGGGCTTCTTGGTGGCTTTGTCCCCCTGACCTGCTCTTCCCTGGCAGTGGAGGCTGCAAGAGCCTTATCCCTGCTGCATCCCACACCAGCCTCATCCCTACTGCATTCCCCATCAGCCTCATGCTGCTGCATTCCCCATCAGCCCCGTCCCTCCTGCATCCCACACCAGCCTCATCCCTGCTGCATCCCACACCAGCCTCATCCTGCTGCATCCCACACCAGCCTCATCCTGCTGCATCCCACACCAGCCTCATTCCTCCTGCATCCCTCATCCCTGCTGCATCCCACACCAGCCTCATCCCTCCTGCATCCCACACCAGCCCCGTCCCTCCTGCATCCCCGCCGTTCTGGTTGTGCAGCTCCGTGCTGCGCTGCTGCCACCGTGTGAGCAGTGCCCGCGTTCCTCCGCCCCGGCCGTGTTTGTTTTAGGTGTGATCGCCCTCCTTGGTGCACTTTGCACCGCGCGCGTTGTTGTGCAGGCTCTTGTGCTCACCGGAGCCTTTTCCCTGGCAAGGACTTTAGACTGAGAAAAGCAAATATCCCAACGCCACGTGGGGGCACGGGGTGTTGTGTGGGATGTGGGGTGCCCCACAGAGGGTGCTGTCCCCAGCACCTCCCGGTGTGTCACCCGGCTGTGCCGGTGCTGGCATCACCTCTGGGTGACATTACAACAGAAGCTGGGTTTACCTGCCGTGCCACAGCCTTGCCCTGGTAACCTGGGGATCAGGAATGGGGTTGAGAGGTCACAGCAGGGAAGTCTGGAACATTTCCTGCCTCTACACTGAGTCACTCCATAGCTTTAGTTGGTGATCTCCTCAGGCTGGATTTTTGGTGATAAAGAGCTAAACTGATGTACCCCAAACAGCTGAATAAATCATCGGGAGGTTGGTGAGGTTTGGCATGGGGTGGGTCACAGAGTGTGGGTGATCTCCCCAAAAGCTGGTGTCAAGGGCTGCTGCTGAGGCTGCTGGTTTATTGCTCAGAGCTGCTGAAAATGTGGGAATGTGCCTGTCATTAATTCACCTGTTTTCAGTGTTTTCCCTGGAGGGGTTTTCCCCTGGTGCTGCTTTTACAAAGCCAGCACTGGAAGTGTGGTTGAGCTTTGCCTGCACAGTCCAGGGGATGCAGCAGTGCCTGGCGGGGTCCCTCACTGCAAACCTCCTTTGGGACATCCTGCTCTGCCACCCTCCCTGCAGCTGTCCCCACATCAGCCCCTGTCTCACCTTCCCACTGCCCCGACCTGACACAGCCACGAGCACCAGCAGAGCACGAGTGGCTCCACTCCATCCAGCCGGGACACTGGAGCTGTGACAAGGCCTCCTATCCAGGTAAGAAGGTTTCCTTGGGAGTTTTATCACTGCTGGTGATTGATCTCCCAGCATTTTCCTGTTCTTGGACAACAGCTCTCATTCACAACCCACTCTTAATTTTGAACAGCTACGTTAATCTCTGCTCAGCTTTTAAATAACCAGCTGCACAACCCCTCCATAGCCCTTCTCTTCCAGCTGTGCTCTCCTCAAGCCCTGGCTCTCCCATTCCTAAGTGCTGCCCAAACCAGATCTTCACCACTGGGATGCAGCAGCCCTGGAGCAGCTCCAGGAGGAAGCAGCAGGTTATTTACTATTATTACAGTGAACACGGTGCCTTTATTTACACAGTTTTCCAGCTGCAGACGTGTGAGTGCTCGAAGCAGCAGCCGCTGACCTGGCACGGTGGTTGGACCGGTTGGACCGGCACCGCCAGGTCCCGGCAGCCCCGGGGACACCGGATCCTCACCTCGCCAGGAGGGGCTGGCAGGTCACACCCTCCCACCGGGAACTAGTGGAAATGCCTCCCAAGTAGCTGCTTTTCCTCTTTTTCCCCACTTGCCTGGCAGGTTCCCAGCCTGCGGCCCGGCAGGGACTCTAAATTGGGGGGCAGGAACTAAGGTATGAGGAAGAGGGAGAAAAGTACAGAGCAGTGTGTGTGGGCTGGGATCTGGGGAAACTCATGATGGAGCAGGCTGGGATGGGCTTTCCTCCTGAGGGCAAAGCTGGGGCCCTGCCAAGTTCCATTATACATCATATTTATATGATGTATAGATATATTTATCTATATTTCTATATATCTATTTATATCTATATATCTATTTATTTTAAATAATCTAATCATATTATTATTTATTTATTTTATTTACTTATTTATTTATACATCATATTTATATGATGTACAGATATAGATGTATATTATATTTCTGGCATTTATTAGCTGTTAACATTGTGACAGCTGGGACATCTTATATATGTCAGTAATACATTTAAATGGATTTACAACATGCCAAGTATGTACTCTTTCATGTGGAATTTGTAATATGGCATCTTTTTAAAATATTATAATGCTATTTAAAATCGTGTCATCTGAATTGGTTTGGCCACATGACTTCCACTGAAGAAGGAATATCCCATGCTCTACAGCCCTTCATACATTAGGATAAATACAGAGTTTAAGCAAAGAAAACTGCGGGGACATGAAGAAGCTTGGGAAAGGGCTAATGGAAAGGGCAAGAATTCATCTGTGATGTAGCTGTTAACTCTATTAATCACCAAATCCCAGAATAGTTTGAATCAGAAGAGACCTTGGAGACAATCTCATCCCACCCCCTGCCATGGGCAGGGACACCTCCCACAATCCCAGTTTGCTCTAAACCCCATCCAGCCTGCCCTTGGACACTTCTAGGGATGGGGCAGCCAAAGCTTCTCTGAGCAACCTGTGCCAGGGCTTCCCCACCCTCACAAGGAAAAATTTCTTCCTCATATCTAATCTAGATCTACACTCTGCCAGTTTGATCCCTTATCACCTTGTCCTATCATTCCATGGCTTTATAATATAATAGTATTACAGTATGTAATTGTGCATTTTGGTGTCTCTATTGACAGGGATGGGCTTTACAATATAATAATATTACAGTATAATATAAATGTGCATTTTGGTGTCTACTCACCTGGCTTCCAGGGATGGGCTTTATCCCTTTCAGGACAAGGCATCCAGCCATGGATATGCAGGGGTCAGTGGAGCAGTGCTTTTGCCTCACTGTTGGGAAGTTTGGGAGGAATCCAGGAACATGTCCTGGCTTCCACTGGTGACTTTAACATACATGCTGAGCACCTTGGAGCTGGAAAAAGCAGGGAAATGTACCCCTGAGCAATTCTAAGGCAGGATAATGTGAGCCCCTGGCACCTCTGCACGTAGCAGGGCATCAGATGCTCCTCTGAAAGGCCCTTTTTGTTGCCTGCTGGTGGCTCTGGTGGGGCTCCAGTTTCCACCTTGGCATTCCTGTGCTCTGTGCCCTGCATACCTGGCTGGATAATCACCCTGGAGGAGTCCCAGCCTGGGACTGGGCAGGGAGTGTTTGCAGGGGGAAGATTTGAGCTGCCAGAGATAAACCCCCACACTGGGATGGCTGCAGAGCTGCAAAGGGAAAGGAGCCCAAGGGATGGATGTGAATACATCATCCCACAGAGAATGTGAGTCAGGGACAGGCAGGTGCTTTAGCAGCCATCCAAGGGGGGGAAGGCAAACCCCCCTTCCTTGATCCTGCTCCAGTGCCACTGAAAAGCCCATTCCTGGCCAATATTCAGCTTTGTGGAGTGGGAACCTGAGGAAGCAGGTGATGAATGTCCCCTCTGTGCTCACAGTCCCCAGGGCCTCTGCAGGGGGGTGACCTGGCTCGGGCAGGAGCTCTCCCTGCGCCGGATTGGTGACAGTCACTGTGTGCTGTCCATGTTCCCCCCCTTTCCTACAGAGAAAACAATTCCCTGTTGTGTCTCCTGACTGCCAGAGCTGCTCGGGATGTCGGGTTTGTGTTTGACACAGGAAGGTGGAGAAGGAGGGGGGGAAATCCACCTGAAGCAGGGCGAATTTGCCTGAGCTGGGGGCCAAGCGGAAAAATGCAAAACAATCCATCCAAGGGGAAAAAAATGCAGTTTTGTTTAATAATTATTTCTTTTTATAGCACAGCTCTTGGAATTGCCCTTTGATTAGAGGGGGTTGATATCACGGGCAGGTGAGTCAGTGGAAAATACCATCAGCTCCATGTGGGATTGTGCTGGTAGGGAGAGATGCAGGGAAGCAGCGGGGCTTTCCCAAGCATCCTGAACACCAGTGGCCCCAAGGCAGGGCTGTGGAGCTGAGTCACGCCAGGTGATGTGACAAGTTTCATTTGGTTCACTGTGGCTTTTGCCTGCACAAGGTCTCACAGAGCTTAAGGGACAGGAAAAACTGCAGTGGCTGGTCCAGCAGCATAGTGATGCAGGTTTTTTTGCTTGGATCAGGAAAAAACTCACCCTGAGTATCATCTGTAACAGAATTTGAGTCCTTGGTGGTGTTTATTATTACAGCTGGGTGTGAGAAGAGCCTGGAAAAACACATCCTCATTGCTGCTGGGATGGCAGCCAAGGAGAGGTGACACTGGACACGGCGTTAGTGTCACTGAAGTTTGCCAGAGCCCAGCTCTGCTCCCCGTGGCTCAGTCTGGAAACCATGGGAATGTCTGGCTGTGAGGCCAAGGCGTGTGGCCGGGAGCCATGGGGAGGGCTGTGCCTGAAACTGCTCTTCCCAGCGCAGAAATGGTTAACTGGGAATGTTTATACAGGCAGCACACTGATAAAAAGAGCTTTCCCTGTGAGTGCAAGCTTGGCTGTGCTCTGTTGAATGCAGCAATGAGCCTGAGCGATTGGACTTCATCAAAATTGGGCTTCTGCAAACAAAGCTTGGAACTGATTGAGTGAAAGCTCCGCTCCTTGCTACAAGAGTTTTACAAAGCAGGTCCGTTGCAAGATGGGTTTTAAACTGTAGAATAAAAACTAAAACTTCCATTTGGTGTTGGGAATAGATTTTTCCATGGGAGGATGGTGAAGCCCTAGCTCAGGTTACCCAGAGAAATTGTGGCTGCCCCATCCCCAAAAGTGTCCAAGGCCAGGTTGGATGAGGTGTGGAACAACCTGGGATAGTGGAAGGTGTTCCTGGACAGGGCAGGGATGTGCTTTACGGTCCTTTCCAACCCAAACCATTCCGGGATCCTTGAAAGCAGCGATGCGGGGCTGCGATGCATCAAGCAGGGGCTGCAAGTGCTCCGAGGGATGACCCGATCGGCAACCCCAGCGTGACCCACGCCTGCTTCTGGGGGTCTCCCTGGCGGTTTGTGGGAGTCTCCCTTCTGCTTTTGGGAGCCTCAGTTCCGCCCCTCCGCTGCTTCCCGGAACGGAGCCCGGGGCCCGGGGCGGGAGCGGCGGGGCCGGTCCCGGGAAGCGCCGCCCCGGAGGCCGGGCCGGGGAGGGCGGAGCGGCCCCGCCGGACCCACCGCAGCCGCTGCCGGAGGTACGTGGGGTCGGGGGAGCCGGGAGGGGACGGGACCCTCTGTTCTGGGACCCTTCGGAGCTCTGGGAAGCGGCAGTAGGGCGGGCTGGGCTCAGTCCCGCCGGGAACGGGACTGGGAAGGGGAACAGTGAACGGGAACGGGACCGGAGTGGAGTCGGAGCCGAGTCCGGCTCGGGCTGAGCTGGAATCACTTCCAAAGCTCGGGAAAACACCTGCAGAGTGGGGGAAACACCCCTCAAAGCAGGAGCAAACACCCCTCAAAGCAGGAGCAAACACCCCTCAAAGCGGGAGCAAACACCCCTCAAAGCAGGAGCAAAGCCCTCAAAGCAGGGGCAAACACCCCTCAAAGCAGGAGCAAAGCCCTCAAAGCAGGGGCAAACAGCCCCGGAGCGGGGACGCGCGTGAGGGAGCGGGAGCGGCGGCGTGTGGGGAGCGGCGGGGCCTTGGGGTCACCCCTTGGGGACACTTGGGCTTGTGGCGCCTCGTCAGCCCTGGCAGGCACCGGGCTGGCCGTGCTGAGAGTGGGGGAAGAGTGGCTGTGGTTTGGGGAACGTTCAGCTGGCACTCTGAGGGAGGATCAGCGGCAGGGAGGGCGCCAGGGCATCCCCCCCGCCGAACCCGGGCCGCTGCCGGTGCCCACAGGAGCCGCACACGGATCCCGAGCCCGCCGTGGCCGTGCCGTCCCTGGGAAGCTGCAGGAGCGGTGTGCGAGCCAGGCTGCCGGGAGAGCAAACAAAGCCAAGGAGAAGGACATTCCCTCAGGTCAGGTCGGGGCCGGGCGGTCCGTGAGCCCAGCGCCGGGGCTCGGCCCTTCCCGTGGTGTCATTGCCGCCCATGGAGGAACGGCCTGGAGCTTTGAGGGGCTCGGCAAACCTGCAAGCGTGTCCAGAGTGGTTGTCTGCTGATGGTGCTGTTGGATTGTTGGATTTTTGGTGGGGATGTGCGTCACTGAGCCCAGCATAGCTGGGATTGTTGGGAAGTGTAGATGCTTGAGCAGAATCCAGCAGCTCCATGAGCTTGTCCCATGTGAGATGGGTTACCCCTGGCTCTGTGTGGTGAATGGAGCCTGGTGAGCTGAAGCTGCACCTGGAGGTGTGTTCCTGGCTTTGCAGCTCCTTAAAGCCTCTCTAGGGCAGACCTAGGCCGCTGCCACATGGGATGCTGGCACAACACATCCCTCTACAACAAATCCAAGCATCCTGCAACTGTCCACAGCCCTGGATGTCCTGGCATGAGAGGCAGAAAGGGAAAACCTCCCAAGGTGTCAGCGAAGAACATGTGGGTGTGGGGCTGATGAGCCCAGCCCTGGACTCAGGTGACTCGGAAGTATGTGAAACACCTTTGATTTTAGCTGTGTAATTACACGGGGTGGAAAAGCCTTGGGAAGGGAAGTGGCTGGGGAAGGAGGAATGTTTGGCCACCGGTGCCCTGGAGAGAGCTGAGTGCCAGTGCCTGGCGCCGTGGTGGTGCTGTAGGAGATGCCAGAGGGCCAGGGCTGGGCAGGGCTGTCTGCCTGCCCTCCTGCCTGGAGCCTGGGAGGAGGGATCCCTCCAGCAGCCCAGCTATGTGTCTGCCTCCCCGTGTATTTCACAGGCAGAAACTGATGTCAGGGCTCTGTAGAAGCTGCTGAATATCCTGTGTGAGCAGTGCAGGTGGCTTAGAGAGATGTCATCCCCAGCAAACCTCCCTCCATATCAAAATACCTGTGCCCACCTTGCGGAACACGGCTGCTCTGAGCCTGGCTGCTCCGTGTCGCTTGGCTGCTCCGTGTCCCCAGGCTGGCTCCGTGCCCTCCAGCATCACTGCTCACTCCCTTCCTGCCCTGGGGGCTCCCTGGCTGCCCACAGTGGGTTTTCTTTGGTTGGAAAAGCACGGGGAGAGGTGATGCTGTGCTGGGGAAAAACACATTGCTGGAAATCCAGGCCGAGGATGAGGAAGGCGGTGCTGGCGAGGCCGATGGCAGCCAGGTTAGTGGCTTGCAGGAAGGGGAGATAATCATCCAGGAGCTCCAGAGGTGCTTAGAGCACTCCAGAAGGGCTGGGAGGAAGCAGGAATGCTGGGTTCCCCTTGGGAGGACATCAGAAGGGCAGGTGGGTCATGCCTGCTCGTGCTGGAAGGCCCTGGAGGAGGGAGTGTTTGTCTGGGTGTTATCTGGGGAGAGGTCCCACAACAAAAACCAGGGGGAGGCTGCAGACGAATGGCTTTATCTCAGCTGAAACAGCAGATTAGGATTTAAAAAAAATAAAATTCCAAACCCTGAGGTGCAAAGTGGTGTCCAAAGGAAAGCAGGAAGGAGTGCTGGGATTTTCCCAGGCAAGTGTGCTTTCCCAGGCTTAGGTGCACAAGGAATTCAGCTCCCTGGAGAGAGGTGAGCAGCTCTGTTGCCTGGAAAATAGAACAGATCTTCCCAACAACCGTTTTAGAGTGGATGCAAAAGCAAACCTTTACTTGAAAGCTTTCAGGTACACAGTATGGCAAAAATCACACATGGTATAATCTACAATTTTTAAAGGTTTAGTTCATTAGTATACTTATTACATACTCTCCAATTAAAAGGTTAGTTGATTAGGTCATAATTCCAGGGTCCTGCCACACTGAAAGCAGTCCAGAGGCTTTTTTTTGCTCCACTTTTGTTTTGTCTGGTCCAGATTCTGTTTGGAAAACAGGACATCCTTGTAGTCGATTCTCTTCTTGCAATAAGACTAAACAGTATTTTGGGAAAGAATATCTAAGATTAGCTTATTGTTCCTAAATGTAGAGAGGAAAGATAGGAAAAGTTCTGGGAGATACAGCCATGCATTAACAATCTACAAAGCTACAAATGGTGGAAATATGTGAAAAAATATTAAATATATGAGAAATATTAAATATATTTTATATTAAATATATGAAAAATATTAAAAGCTAAAAACCCTAGGCATCACCCCAAGCTCCCCAGCCTAGTTTAGCAGAGCTGGGCCTGGGAGCATTCATGTGGCAGTTGGTCCCTGGAGCAGGAAAAGCCCCAGGACAGTGTTTACACAGCAACCAGGACACAGCCAGGGCTCACTGACCTGCCCAGAGCGGTGCCAGCGTGGCCTGGGTGGCAGCATTGTCCCCAGGAACAAATGGCAATGTCCTGAAACACAACAGTAAAAGGACTCCCTGTCCCTGTGCATTGCCACTGCAGCAGGCACTGCTTGGATGGGTATAATGGAATTATGGGGAGCAGCAGTCTGGGAGGCAGTTTCTTGTATCTTGGCAAAGGCCAAGATGGTGGTTGCTGCACAGGCAGGATTGCAGCTCTGCAGTTTGGCTACTGTGCCCTGTGTGATCTGTGCCACTTCAGAAACCCTTGGCAGCTGTGCCCTCAATTCCCAGGGACAGCTGCATTTGGCTTGGGAATGGCCAGGGAGTGCTTTGTGGACATGGGGTGTTTTGTGGGCCCTGTCTTTGTGGTTCTTCTGTGGAGGCCACGGCCAGCAGGGTGGATTGCAGCAGTCTGAGCCTGGGAATGGGCTTTGCCCTTGTTTTGCAGGAAGTGGCAGAGCTGGGGGCCCTGGGCTCCCTCTGCAGTGGGAGAGCCTTGGGCAAGGTTTGAGGAAAACATCACTGTTCCCTACAAGATACAGCTGAGGAGGGATTGTTAAACATTAAATTTAGGCAAGAGGGTAAAATAACTCTTAAATGTCTGTGGGGAATGCTGAGGGCAATGGAGATGTAGATGTGTTCTTTTGTGCTCTAGGCACAAAAGTGTAAGCAAAATGTGGAAAAGCCCTGATAGTCTGTGTGGGGCTGTCCCTGCAGATTCCTGTTCCCTGGTGAGATGCTCTGAAATGGGCTGGGATTCATCCAAAAGATCAGAAGCTGGCTAAATCAGCAGCAGTGCTTCTTTTTGTGACTCAGCTGGATTCCTCTGGCTGTTCCCTGGGCTGCAGCTGGCCAGAAACATCCCTGTTCCTGGGGCAGGGCTAACAGGGGAGCAAAAAGGGACAAAAAGAGAGGAACCATGGCAGGGAGCTGGAAGTTGATGGTTTTTAAGATCCCTTCCAAACCCAAACATTCTGGGACTCTATGAAAACACCTCCCAAGTCCTGACCTGTTGCTTTTTAGAGCCCCACATGGAGTTTTGTGTCCCTGGTGGGTTGAGCCCCCGTGTCACACACGAGGCTGTGGCCATTGCAGGTACAAGCTCCTGAGGATGTGCCTGGCCAGCAATTAGCAGGGAGGGAGGTTAATGAGCAGCTTCTCTGGGTGGAAGCATGAAGATGAAGGGAGAGCCTTGTAATCTAACAGAGAGGAGACTGGAATCTTCGGATGGTTGGAGAACGGGTTTATTTTCCCCCAGAATTTTCCAGAACATGAGCTGTGTGACTGTGATGGAGTGACAGCCTGGTTTTGGAGGCAGCTCTGAGGGGCTGTGTCACTCTGGGGAGTGGGGAAGCCCTGGAGCTCATCCCGTGTCTGGTGACTGTGTGGGGGTTCGACCTGTTTGTTCCCTGGACTGCAGCCTCGCCTCCCGTGATCCTGTGACAAAGGTGCTGCTGCTGGAGCGTGAGTGGGAAGGTGATGTCATGGCCGGGAAAAATCCAAAGGTTGCGGAGGGCAGAGGAGCGTGGGCGCCGTGAGGGCAGCAGGGGGTGTCGGGCTTCCTCGTGAGTCACCAGCAGGGCCGCGGCTGCTCCCGGGCCACCGCGATGTGGGACGCGATCCGGGCTGGCCCTGTCGGGGGGTCTGTGTCCCATCGGGGGGAACTGTTCCTGCTGCTGCTCCAGCTGGCCAACCGTGCCAAAGCCTTGGGGGCATGTGGCGCTGAGAACGGGCTTATCCCGAACCTTCCCGGGCCCAATTAACACGCGGAGATGTCGCAAGAGCATCCCGGAAGGGCTCGGCAGCTGCAGGAGTAGGGCAGAGGTGCGGGAAGCCCGGAGGAGGTGTGGGTGCCCCCGGGCTTGTGCTGGAGGAGTTTAATGGTTTGGAGATCCTGGTGTAAATCATTGCCAGGGCAGGGCACGGGCAGGCAGGGAATGGGATGGAGAGGACCTGGTTTGCAGGGAAAAGGGAAAAGGCGCTCTAGGGGCTGAAAAACTCAGGCATTGCTCACCCACCTGATGTGGGGACAAACTTTTTACAGGGCCTGCTGTGACAGGACAAGGGGAGATGATTCTAAAGTCAAAGAGGGATAGTTTGAACTGGATATTTAGGAAGAAATTCTTCTCTGAGGGTGAGGTGAGGGTGGTGAGGCCCTGGCACAGGTTGCCCACAGAAGCTGTGGCTGCCCCATCCCTAGGAGTATTCAAGGCCAGGTTGGATGGAGCTTGGAGCATCCTGGGATAGTGAAAGCTGTCCCTGCCCATGGCAGAGGGGATGAGATGAGCTTTAAGGTCCCTCCAACCCAAACCATTGAGTGGTGCTGGGATGAGCTTCCAGACAATGCTGGAGCTGAGGCAGAGCCAGCAGCAGCTCCCTTCCCAGGATCCTGACGTCAGGGCACTGTTGGAGCAGCGATAGGAACAGCTCTGGGAAGCCAGGAGAGCAGCTAATTCAATGGAGAAATAGACTGCAATAGCAAGTCTGCTGCTTTAATCTGATTGCTGGGCTGATGGGTAGCGCTGCAATGGATCTGTAAAAAACTTCCAGGCACAGGGGTGACGTAGGAGCTGAAATCCTGCCCACTTCCAGGACTGAGGTGCCTGAGGGGAGGCACAGAGGCGGTGAGCAGAGGTTCAGATGCCATGGGTGGATGTGACCAGCCCTGTGTGTGTTCTGTGCCCACCGTGGGTGCAGGGCGATTTTCCTGCCCTGAGGCCATCACAGCTGTTCTCAAGTGAACTCTTGGCTGGCTGATGTGTTTGTGGCAAGGATGGGAGCTCAGCTGGATCATCAGGTGAGGGAATAACTCCACAGGGCTCAAGCAGGGAGCAAAACCTTTGTGTGGGAGGGCAGAGGGCAGGGCTGGTACCACCAGTGGCAGGATTGGAAGTGCTCTGGGGATGCAGGTGAGGACATTTTGGGTGCAATGCTTTCCACATCCTCAACAGCTGCTCGCTAGGATGGAATTAAAGCTGGGCTCAGTCTATTCCTTCCCCCAGGAGCACAGAGAGCAGCAGCCCATGCTGGAGCTGGCAAGGCAGGGAATGACTGGCTTGTCCCTGCCTGCCTGTGGCAGCTCCCCCTGGGCTGGGATCAGCAGCTCCTGGGTGTCCCAGAACCCCAGAAAACCACGGGAGACAAGACTTTACCCTGCCCAGAGCCATGTGGGGCCAGGGCTGTGTGCAGAGGGGCTGGGGCACAGGCAGTGGGCAGGGGAGTTGCTCTGCAGATTCCTCCTCCCCAGGCTCGCGTGTGTCTTTTCCTGCTGCAGCCTCTGTGCTCTGGGAGTGCTGTTTGATTCTGGCCCTTGACCCTGCAAACTGGGCGTGCACTCAAGCTAAACAAGCAAACATGAAACTTTAGAGCTCAGGAGGGTTGAGCTGAAGGGTGTGAGGGGGTGTGTGGATATAGCACCACTGACAGCACAGATCACAGCCACCTCCAGCCCAGCCTGGCATAAAGAAGCCAGGGAGGGAAGGAGAGATCCCAGACGTGGCCCATCCATAAACCTGCACGGCTCACTGGGCTGGAGATGGGGCAGTTCTGCTGTGAGGATCCAAGCTGCCCACCCCTGGGTCACTGGATCAGAGGCCAGGGAGGCAAGTGGGCAGGAAATGTGGCTCTGTGTGTTTATTTTTGGAAATCGAGCACATTTGGTCCTGGTGGCTTGGAGAACAGTCAGAGGAAGAGTTCCCACCCGTGGCCTGGCTGGTTGGGAGTGTTCTGCTCGACATCCCTGAGGGATGCAGCTGGGGCACTCAGCACCAGAGTGTGCTGCTCCAGGGAGGGTGAGAGCCAGCCTGGAGTGAGCCTGAGCCCTGCCAAGGGCTCTCCATCCCGGCAGCCCCATCCTGCAGGGTCGAGCTGGCTGGGAGGGAGGCAGTTTTGGTTTCTGTTCTCTGGGCAGGAAGGCGTTCCAGGGCAGGCAGCCAGCACCATGGAGCCCTGCTCCCTCCCAAACAGGGGGAGAGGAGAAGCTGCTCAGCTAGAGGGGTGTTTCTGAGCACTTCCAGGTTGGTTTGCATTGACAACAGCTCTTGAAATCGATTTTGATGGCCTTGTTTTGGTACTGTGAAGCTGTCAGTTACCACACTCCTAAGGACAGGCAACCTAAGCCCTTAGCAAACATCAGTGACTGGATTGCTGTCAAAGGTTGGTGGATATTACAGCTGAGAAAGTAGAGAAGGATGGGGATGAGGAAGGATCCAGGAAGGTTCTACCCTGCTCTATCCTGACATGAACTCCTCAGCTTGAGGAGAGATGACTGAGATTTGTGAGATGGTCAGGTCCAGGGAGTGCTGTGTGGGGCGATGGGGGGTTTGTTAGATGGGGGTTTGTCAATACCAATGACAGGAGTTTAGGTGGGATGATTAAGGAGAAGGTGAATCATGAAGTAAGCAGCATAAAAAATCAGGGGCTGGGGTTTAGTTGAGGCTTACCATTAAGGAGGGGAGAGGCCTCTTTCTTTAGCTTAGAGGGCTGATGCTGGTGTGACCACGTTCACAGGGGTCTGAGGAAGAGGGAACAGATGAGGGTCTGACTCCATGGTTCAGAAGCTTGATTTATTATTTTATGCTATGTATTATATTAAAACTATACTAAAAGAATAGAAGAAAGGATTTCATCAGAAGGCTAGCTAAGAATAGAAGAAGAAAGAAGGATAACAAAGACTTGTGGCTCAGACAGAGTTGGAGCCAGCTGACTGGGCTTGGCCATTAACTAGAAACAACCACATGAGACCAATCAGATCCACCTGTTGCATTCCACAGCAGCAGATAATCAATCTTTACATTTTGTTCCTGAGGCCTCTCAGCTTCTCAGGAGGAAAAATCCTAAGGAAAGGATTTTTTATAAAAGATGTCTGTGACATGCTGGCTCATAGCTTCTGAATGATTAGGATGATACCAGAGAGGATCAGCTTGAAATTCCAGTGGATAAACTGGTGCTGTGGTGGCTGCAGAGCCTTTGCTGTGTGCCATGCACTCACCACTCTGGTGTGGAAGAGTTTTGGACCGAGGTAATGTGGGATGGGAGAGCCTTGTTGTGTTGTTATGAGCATGTACAGGGTGTATGAGGTGGTGAGCAGGATTGCAGCTCCTGTGAGGATAATCCTGAAGGCAGATCAGTTGAAAAGTGCAATTACAATGGTTGGTTCTGCTGTGAGGTTCGTTGGTGATGGAGTCACACCCTGGTCTTTTCCCCTGTGTCCCCAGAGCTCTCATGCCAGCAGGGCTGCAGCCCCCGTGCCCCGAGCCATGCGGTGACAGTGACGTGGGCACAGCCCCCCGCAGCCATGGCCCAGTCCCGGGCCAACGGCTCCCACTACGCCCTGACGGCCATCGGGCTGGGCATGCTGGTGCTGGGCATCATCATGGCCGTGTGGAACCTGGTGCCCGGCTTCGGGCCCCCCGACAAACCCGGCGGCAACAGCAGCAAACCCGACCGCGGCTCCGGCGGCATCCTCAGGAGCAAAACCTTCTCGGTGGCCTACGTGCTGGTGGGGGCCGGGCTGCTGCTGCTCCTGCTCTCCCTGTGCCTCAACGTCCGCGACAAGAAGAGGCAGAGCCAGGAGCTCTCCGTCGCTCACGTGCAGCGCCAGGTGTCTGCAGAGCCCTCGCAGCAGGAGGACAGGTGAGGAGGGGTTTGGGGACAAAGGGTGGCAATGAAGCCAAGGGATGTTGTTACTCAGAAGGATCTGCAGTGTCACTCTGATTTTTTAAGACTTTTTAAGCCTTCTGATGTTGACTTTCTTGTAGCAAACTTTCTCATTGATTATTTATATATTTCTTATTTATTTTTTTATTATTTTTTAAATTTTTTCTAAGTCTTCTGATGTTTACGTTCTTGTAGTGAACTTTCTCACACACTTTCTGTAAATAACTCATTGTTTTGCACTCTTTTATAGAAGAAGAGAAAGTTGATAAACTGTTAGTTTGTCTAGTGTCATTGGAGAGGTGGCACTGTCACCCTCCAATCCACTGCCACTCTTAGAAAACTATAAATGTTAGAGTCAGAAAATAAACTTCCCTTTTTTCTTCACCTTGAAAACAGCAATGTGCACTTGTGTTCTTTCGTGTCCTATGGCGACATCGGAGGAAGGCAGCGTGTGCTGAAATAAGGAAGCACAGACCACAGCTAAAGGTTGTGGTGTGTCCTGGAGATGGGAAAGGAATGAGCCCAGCTGTATTTATGCAGCTGTGAGTGAAAGGGAGCCCCACTGGTGTGTGAGGTGGGGTCTAGGCAGAGCTGAGGCCAGGGCAGCCTTGGGAGAGGTGGCTGGGCTGGGCTGGCACACAGGAGCGAGCTGAGGGAATCTGAGCAGGACCCTGTGTGACACAGAGAGCAGGAGGCACGGAGAGCAGCCACATGGCACATCATGGAGAAGGGCAAAAACTATTTCTGGTGGGATGGGAGTGGTTTGTTCTTCCCTCTCCATCCTGTTCCCAAATGAAGCTGTGCTGCCCAGATGTAACTCATAACACAGGAGAGGGGCTGGCTCTGCCTGGCTGGGTGCAGCCAAGGTGCCAAACAGCCTTGGAGACTGGCCTTGGAGTTTAGACCCGGTGAAAGTCTGCAGGGCTCAGCTGTTTGCTCAGGGAGTTTTGTGGGGCAGAGCAAAGGCTGCTGCCACAGCAGGCACAGGCTGGACAAACACAGGCACAGGGGAAGGGCTCCCTGTGCAGAGAGAGGCAGGGGAGCACTGAGACAGTGTGGGGTGCAAGGGGACAGGAGGGGACAGTGGCTCTGCTGGCTCTGGTCAGGGTCTGCAGAACCTCGGAGAAAACTGATTTTTATGTTTAATTGGAAAGTTAAGCTCAGAATGCCAAAGAAATGGCAGATATTGTGTGCAGGTGGCATGGAGTAGAGTTGAATCTCTGCAGAAAAACCCGAGGTACCCAACCTATTATACATCAGAATGACAGAGGGGTGATGTCCTTTTCTAATGTATTTTGACTGATTTTTGTGAGTGGAGGAGAGAAACTGATGTTCTGAGAGAAGAAATCACTGCTGGGCAATAGAAGAGGGTCTGTGGGCAGAGAAAGCGAGGATCGAATATGGCCATAAGTCACAAGAAAATAAAATCTGTCTGAACTTAGGTGGGGTCACTATTTATTCTGTCAAGCAAAAGGAAACTGGAATATAATGGAGAAGGGCAAAAACTATTTCTGGTGGGGTGGGGTTGTTTTATTCTTCCCTCTCCATCCCCTTCCCAAACGAAGCTGTGCTACCCAGACTTAACTCTTTCCCCTCCAGCCAAGAAGAGGATGAAGACGTCTCTTCCCAATACTACGTGCCCAGCTACGAGGAGGTGATGAACACGGGCTACTCCGAGCCCAGAGACTCGGACAGGAGCAACAGGCTCAGCGTGTCCCTACCCTCCTACGAGTCCCTGGCGGGGCTGGAGGAGGGCGGAGCGGCGCCGGGGGCGGCGGGCGCGGAGCCCGGCCCGGAGCGGCCGCCCAGCCGGCACAGCTCCCGCCTCAGCAAGCGCCTCAAGCCCCTCAAGGTGCGCAGGATCAAGTCGGAGAAGCTGCACCTGAAGGACATCAGGCTAAACCTGGCACAGGGCAACAGCAGCGTCCCTGTCACCATAGAGCCCCTCACCCCTCCGCCCAAGTATGAGGAGATCCAGGAGAAAATGCCAGTGGGCCAGCAAATGCCTTAAAAAAATACAGAGGAATCTGTGATGCTGCTTGGTTGAGGGTTTTTTAAAACCCACCGTGCCAAGAGGGGGTTGGTGTGTGGGGGCAGGAGCAGCCAGGGCTCCCTGGAAGCTGCCACGTGGAGGACGTGCTGTGGCACAAGGATGGGACTCGTTTTCCCTGGGACTGGGTTTTACAAAAGACTGTGGGGAAGGAAACCTGAACACCACAAGTTCTGCTGCTGTGAAGTAAATGAAGGCTGGACATGCCAAAAGTGTCACTTGTGATGTTTGAAATGAGACCACCCAGTGCATCCTCTCATCTCCTCTCCCCCTCTCTTGCAGCAAGACTTTTCCAAGCCACCAAACTGATGTTGCAGAAGGATTTTCCAAGTGGAAAAGTGAACTGTTTCTTTTTTCGGGTGTCTTTTCTTTCTGAGGAAGGGGAAGCACATTGCCAGAGAAGCAGCAGGGCTCTCCCTGGCTCCCAGCTGGGCTGGGCTGGTGGCCCAGGGCCGGCCCTGACTCCTGCCAAGGTCTCTGTGGGCTGGTGGGAAGCAGCTGAAAGGGGCCTCCTGCTTCTCGGGGAGAGGATGGATCTCTTGCCTTGCTGCTTTCCTGCTGTGGTTTGTGCTCCATTCGAGGCAAGTGGGTGACTCTGGGGGGTTGGGAGTGCCAGAGCCAGGAGTGAAACCACTGCTGAGCATGTTGTCTGAATAAATGTTTTGTATGTTGTGTTTGCAGTGTGTTTTGTACATTGTGTGTGTGTGGTGTACATTGTGTGTGTGTTGTAAATGTTGTGCATGTATGTTTTTTATATTGTGTACGTTGTGTGTTGAAAACCTTGTGTGTGTGTTGTGTACATTGTATGTGTGTTTTGTACATTATGTGTGTTGTGTGTGTTACAAATGTGTGTGTGTTTTGTACATTGTGTGTGTGTTGTATATGCTCTCTGTGTTCTTTAAGTTGTGTGTTTTGTACATTGTGGGTATTGTGTACATTGAGTGTGTGTATTGTAAACGTGTGTGTGTTTGTACATCGTGTGTGTGTTTTATGTTGAATGTGTGTGTGTTGTGTACTCGTGCATGGTTGGCCCTTCCCAAGGTTTGTGATCCATCAGCAGATGCTGCTCCGTGGGCATCCCCATCTCCAGCACGGAGCTGTGTTGTGCTGCCAGCACAGTTGCTTGGAAAAAGAAGAGGAAAAACCTTAAACTAAACAAAGCAAACAGGAAAAACTCAGGCAGGCAGGCAGCAGCATGGCCAAGGTTTCCAAGGCTACTGCAGCCACAGTGCCAGCTGGGACACGGCTGCTTTTGGGGTCATTTTGTGCAATTCTAGAGTGTGAGTTGTTTGAGCCACTCGTGGCTCAGGTTGTGTTGGGTGGGAGGTTCCTGGAGGAGAAGTTGGTTTCTTGGTGAGCCTTTCCAAAGCACTCGGTGTTTCCAGCTGGAATCCTACACCAGTTTGTGCTGGGATTGACAGCCAGGAAAGGGGCTTGGCAAAGCAGGGATGAACCTGGAGCCACCTCCGGCAGCCTCTCCTGCCTGCTCCCAGGCCGCAGAGGGGGCAGATCGCCATGCAGCCCCGGAATTCTCCTCCTCACACAGCAGCTTCATCCTTCAGGACTCCAACTCCCGCCAGGGCACCTTTGTCAGCAGCTGCCAGGTCAGGGTGAGGCCGGGGCACGTCCTGAGCCTCGGCACCAGGAGCGTCCTGCGAGCTGGATGGGACTGCCCGGGTAGGGCTGGGGGTGCCCGGGAAAGGTGTGTGGGTTCTGCTACCCAGGGAAAGGTGCCCAGGGTGGGGATCTCCAGGGAAAGGTGCCCAGCAGAGCTGAGTGGGTGCTGCTGCCCAGGGAAGGCTCCAGAAGCAGGAACTCGCTCCCAGTTCCTCTGGGCAATCCTTGGAAAAGGCGAGGAGGGGCAAACGTAAAGCTGGAGCTCCCTCTGCTGAAGAAACTCGGGCAGTTTGGTAGGGAAAAGGAAAAGCATGGGACAGAGATGCACTGGCTAAGGTAGATCTGGATTTCTTATATTCTAAAATCTTGTGTATGATACAGCAGATACGGGGAGTTATTTTAAAATCAATTTTTATATAAAGCGCCGTTATTTGTCAACAGATATAACAATGACGAACTCTGCCGTTTCAGTATTTTACGCACACGCACACCGTCCCTGTGAATTTTCAGGCATTTTGGGGCCGTACCCTCCCTTTTTGGGGAGCCCGTGCTCCCCCCCTCCCACCGCAGCATCGCGGTGACATTGGGATGCCCAATGACGTCATCCCCTGACTCCAACTCCCGGCAGCCACCGCGCGCCTTCCTTCCCCTGACGTCATCTCTGCGCGCCGCGTGCGGGCCGTGCCGCCGCCATGGTGCAGCTCGGTGAGTGCGGCGGGCCCGGAGCGGCCCCGCTCGGCGCGGCCCGGCCCGGCCGTGACCGCCCCGCGCTCTCTCCGCAGGGAGCCGCCTCCTGAGGGGCCGCGGCGGCCACGTCGTCATCCGCTTCGCGCTGGGGGGCTGCACCAACCGGCCGTTCTTCCGCATCGTGGCGGCCAACAGCCGGCGCGCCCGCGACGGGAAGTACCTGGAGCAGCTCGGCTGCCTGGACCCGCTGCCCAACGCGCACGGCGAGAAGGTGGCGGGGCTCAACCTGGAGCGGCTGCGCTACTGGCTGGGCTGCGGCGCGCAGCTCTCCCGGCCTGCCGAGAAGCTCCTGGGTAGGCCTGGGGGGGAGCAGGGGTGGATGGGGGCGGGCGGGCCGGACTCGGTGCCGCTCTCACCGCGTCTCACCGGGCAGGGCTGGCGGGGTTCCTGCCGCTCCACCCCATGACGGTGACCGGCGCCGAGAGGCTGCGCCGGCGGCGACAGCGCGAGCAGCAACAGGAGACTGCGCCTGCGGACGGCTCGGCCGAGCCCGACACCGGCACCGCGCCCTGATACGGCCTGGCCGGGAGGGTCCCGAGGGGCCCGGGGCTGCTCCGGCTCCGGACTGCACCGGCCCGGGTGTGCACTGACTCGGGGCCTCTCCGGCCCGAGGCTTCACCGGCTTGGGACTGCTCTCACCCGGCTGTGCTCCGGCCCGGGACCGCTGCGGCCCCAGATTGCTGCGGCCCGGGGCTGCTCGCCCGGAGCTGCTCCCGCCTGCCCAGGCCTGAGGTCTCTCCTGCCCTGTCAGTGCATCTGACCCCATTAAAACGTTACCTCTGCACTCTGCACCGTCCCTCTGCTGCTTTCTCCAGACTCCTCTCGGTCAGGGCTCACCGTTGCCACGTGTGGTGCATAGGAGAGGCTTTGCTGCTCTCGTGCAGCTACAGGAATTCCAGGAGGGAATTCCCCAGGTGTGCCGTTGTTTCCAGGTGCTCTGCCTGCAGCTGTGCCACATCCTCTGCCAGCCTTTGGCAGCTCCACTGGTCAGAGTTCTGACTCCTGGCTGTGACTGACTGTAACAGAGCAGTGCAGTGGCTCAGGGCAGGCCTGGCACAGACAGATGCAAACACAAGTGCAGCTGGTTTTCTGTTTACTTTCTCCTGAGAGGTTCGGGGGCTGTTTGTTCATTTAAAAGCTAAAAAGAAAGATTTCAGTCTCATGTAACTCACTGCCCCAGTCCCTCTTTACCAGTCCTGCTATTCAATCCCATATTTGACCCTGTTCTAAGAGACAAGAAACCCACCAACGTCTCTCCTGCCTTAGATGCACCCCTGAGCTTTTTAGGGTTTCCTCTCTCCAACACTTAAATGATTCTACAAATGCCAGGCAAAGACAAATTTCCAGTGTTGCATCTCAATAAAGCTGCTCGTGCAACCAGCCTCTGAGGGAGGGAAAACACATTAAGAACCTTTTACACATATTCTTTTTTTAATAAAATGTATCTCCTATAGAGTGCAAGATGCTTAATTACTCATTTGTAGAAAATAAATTGTCTAGAGAAGACTTAAATACTTCCCAATATGCTTTATATACACTAGATACATACTGTATTTATATATAGAAATTTTATATTTTATTCTTGAAAAAATTCATTTTTCCAACCAAACAACACAGAAGTTCTGAAATCATGAGGTTTTTCTGAGTGACACAGCAGAGGCTGAGTGAGCTGCAGACATGCTGAAATGGTTACAGGTAGCTTAATTACAAACATGTGAAAACCACTTAGGTCTTTTCTCCATCCCTCTCCCCATTTTCCCTGCTTCTGTACAAGTGTAATAAATATATTTACAAACATCACAAATAATTACCATGGAGCAACCTTTAATGATATGGACTTAATCAAAATTAACCTGAAAAACAGCACAGTGTAAAATCATTTTCCTGCCTAAACTCATGCATCTTTTTTTTTAATCAGTAACTTGCAAATTTAGACAGAATATTTGAAGCCTTTGGATTCCAGAAGGGGAACATCACATTGCAGCTCACAGTTCACCAGTGACCATATACTGTCATTTCTGTAAAATACAAAATGTCTGACAAAGGAAAAGAACCAGCAAGTAAGCAATGCCTCTTTTTAAAGTAATTTCTAAGGATTTGGTGCAACTTTTAACTCCTCATGATGGTGACAGGCTCTGTTCTTTCCCAGACACCCCTAGTATTGCTCAAAGCCCCAAATTAACACACACTGATGTTGATTTAGAAGTCCTGTGTATGTACCACTACATAAATACATATGCAAAATAAAGTCCATATCCCATAAAATAAGAAAATTTAATATAGAGTCCATTGGGCAAGGCATACAGGCATAGCAATAGTTTTACAACTACATAAATGTAGTTGATACTATTTACAGAGGAAATGGAGACAAACATTATAATCAAATACATTGATTTATGAATTTTTTGAAGATTTTCACTTACAACAAAATGATCTGCAGCTCCAGCTCCCTGGAAAAGTAAAGTGCTCACAATCCATTTAGTGCAATAAAGGCTGGTTACAAAACTTAAGAGGAGAAAAAAAAACTTTAAAAACTCATACCACATTAGCTAGTGGGGCCAAAGAAAAAATAAAATAATTTTTGAGCTTAAAAGTTTGAGAAGGAAGATAAATTAAGATTACATAGCAGACTAACAAGAAAAGAGTAATTCTCCAAAGTCAAGTGTTTAGATTGTCAGAAGTGCCAAATGCCATTGTTTCTCATGCTATTTGTCCCAGCTTTGTCCTGAACATCCTTGGGGACAGCTGTCCCATCATGAAGGGAATGGCACAGATATTCCTGCAGATGTGACACCCCAAAGAAAGAAATGAGAGATGAAAGTACTCCTCAGTCTGACAGCTACCAGGCCTTTATCTCTGAGTGCTTGACTTCATCATTTCAGCAGTATTCCTCTGTTTAAGTCAATACTTGCTTCTAAAATATAAAAATTGGGAGCAGATGATAAAAATGAGGGGTTGTTACAAGTTATGTATTATTCTTTCAGCACTGGATTGCAGTAAACCACAACAACTCAAGATTACAGATATTATTTCACCTTGGCATCATAGATCAGAATGAAGTACAACCCATTTAAAAGGAGTCACTCTCCAGAGAAAACCCTTCTGGATCCAGGGACCAAAATCATCTCTGCAGGGATGCCCTGCCCAGCCCATGTGAACACAGAGTGCCCACCAGCCTTGGCAGAACTTGGCTGCCTACCCAGAAAGAGGCAGACTGACAGGGGCTTTACAGATAGTTTTATTAATGACTTAAAATTAACTCCCTGCCTTAACTACAACTTGTAAAAATTCTCACACGCCACCTTTTAAAATCAGAATAATTAAGAAATCTCTCAAGTAATGAAACCCAAAGCCCTTGTACTGGTTTCACTGATATGGGGAAGATGCAGCTGTAATTGACAAGCACTGAGCCACTGATCCCCAGACTTCACAATGTCCCAAGGTAAAATTGTAGAAACAAGGATGATGTGATGCAGGCTTCCATACAAATGATTTTTCTTATGAGTAAAGTTCTTGAGAGTTACCTTCTGCCCAAGGGAGGCTGATGGGAAAAGACCTTTCTCTCCAGAACAGGGTTATGGATGGACAACTGCTGAATTGGATTATGGACAAATCCTCCTGCTAAGTCATCACAAACTCCTGTAGCCTTAATGAAACTCTTAGTGAGGAAGGGAATATGCACAATATTGGCAAACATCACCAAGGAGCACAGCCAGGACCCCCAGAGTGGGGTGTGGGAGCCAGGCCACAGTGCTGGCAGCCCACAGAGGTGTCTTGGAGCAGTTCTGCTGGTGGGAGCTCTGTGCACCCAGAAATTGTTTTATTAATGACTTAAAATTAACTCCTGGCTTTAACTGACACCTGACAGAGGACTGACACCACCCAAGCAAGACCAGCTGCTCTCAGCCTTCCCAGAGGTTTGGAAAGCACCCTCCAGAGCCAGGCCTCCCACGGGCAGAGGCTGCAGGTTGGAGCTGCCCTTGGTGACCAGGGCTGGGTGCCTGGCCGGGAGGTGGCACCTTCTGTCCCCAGAGTGGCACTGTCACCACTCCCACGGTGGCAATGTCTGCAGCAGTGCCTGAGGGAGCCTGCAGGTCTCCTGTCCCATGCAGGACAACGCAGCCACCCCGGGATAACAGCACCAGAGGCACGGAGGGCACACCCAGCCCCCTCTGCCACCTCGGGGAAGGACACCGGCAGTGCCGGGAGCCGCTGCCTCACCCCTCACCTTCCCACGGGCAGGGAAAGCCCAGCAAAGCCAGCACAGACCTTTCTTCCCGTGTGCCAAGCCCCCTGCTGCCGTCCCGGGGGGCACAGCCCGGCCTGTCGCGACAGGGAGGCCGAGGGTGAGGCAAGGAGGCAGCGGAGGCCGAGGCAGCTCCTCCCGTTATTGGTTCCGCGCTCGGGGCAGCAGCGGGCGCTGCTCCTCCGCGGGCGGCAGCTCCTCGGGGGGCAGCAGCTCGTAGGTGACACAGAGGGACGAGAAGAGGCAGCCCAGGAAGGACACGAGGCTGGAGAAGTACATGGCACTGCTGGCACTGCCCACGGCCGCCGTCAGCGGCCCCATGGCCACGGCCACCAGGATCTGTGCCAGGAAGTACTGACAGCTCAGCAGGGAGATGTCAACGCCCATGCCACGGCGAGTGCCCTCCGACTGCGAGCCGACAAACTGCGGGGACACGGGCACGGAGTCAGGGACACAGGCACAGAGTCAGGGGTGTCACAGAGGGCACAGACACAGAGTAAGGGGGAGTCTCAGGGGACACAGGCACAGAGTCAGGGGTGTCACAGAATCAGGGGTGTCCCAGGGCACACAGGCACACAGAAAGGGGTATTCTGGGGAAGACACAAGGAAGGGGGTGTCCTGGGGGACACAGGCAGAGTCAGGGGTGTCCTGGGGGGCACAGGCACAGACTAAGGGGGTGTCCCAGAGTCAGGGGTGTCCCAGGACACATAGGCACAGAGTGAGGGGTATCCTGAGGGACACAGGCACAGAGTCAGGGGTGTCCCAGGGCACACAGTCACAGAGTAAGGGGTGTCCTGGGGGGCACAGGCACAGAGTCAGGGGTGTCACAGAGTCAGGGGTGTCACAGAGTCAGGGGTGTCCTGGGGGGCACAGGCACAGAGTCAGGGGTGTCACAGAGTCAGGGGTGTCCCAGGACACACAGGCACAGAGTCAGGGGTGTCCCAGAGTCAGGGATGTCCTGGGGGGCACAGGCACAGAGTCAGGGGTGTCCCAGGGCACACAGGCACACAGTCAGGGGTGTCACAGTCAGGGCTGTCCCGGGCTGCCGGCCCCTCCCCGCCCGGCGCTCACCTCCCGGCTCTGGTAGTAGTCGCACAGCAGGGAGTAGGGCAGCGTGCAGAGCGTGGCGAACAGGATGCCGTAGGTGGCGCACAGGGACAGCAGCACGTAGACGTTCCTGGAGAGCGTGGCCAGGCCCGTGCCCAGCCCAAAGGCCAAATATGCCACAAAGTACAGGGTCCGTGTGCTGAAGCGCTCCTCCAGCTTCTCCAGCACGGCTGCAAGGAAATGGGACAGCTCTGGGGTGACCTGCAGCCCTCCCCACTGCCACCCTTGCTTAGGCAGCCACATCTCAGTGGCAGCCCCCGAGGAATTGGTGGCTTGCACACGAGTGCCAAGGACCCTTCCAAACCCGGCTCCCATGATGCAGCATTGCTGCCCTGTCTGCACAGAGGGCACGGCAGAGCTGAGGCCTGGCAGTGCCCGTGTCCCAGAGGGTAAATGGGAGCTGCTGGGGTGGGCAGGCAGAGGCATGACACACTGACACACATGACAAAGGGCTGGGGTGGCACATGGCACCTGAGTGCTCTGCCCGGGTGGTGCTGCACCAGAACTGTGCCTGTGGTGACTGCATGGATCTCTGCATTCCATGTACTCTGAAAATGCCACTTGTGAAGGGAACCACATCCCAGGAGAGAAGTGTCTTCACTGGGTTGCTGACCTCACCTGCTGTCAGTGCAGGCCAAGCTAAGTAGCAGAGGTAATGGGGTGAAAAAGAACACTCAGCTACAGCACTTGTGCCATTGATTGGCTGTGTGCAACATAAACACTGGCCCAACGTTGCAGAATCACCACTTTTAAGAAATGTATCTTTTCCCAAAGTAGTTCAGACAGCTGTACCAAGTACCTGAATAGAAAGCAGCACTGAATGCATAGATGCACATTCCCCAGCAGCCCATGGTGACCCCAGTGTTGTACTTCTGATACTCATCTGAGTTGTGAGGTGCTTTTGGGTTCCCTTGGAACACCACTTCTCCCATGAAGTCAGTATAAAAGAGTAACATCCCCTCAAATGAAAGCCACCCTGAAAGAAGAGAAAAGTAACTTATTAGGATTTCAGAACATCTGTTTCCCCTTGTAAGCTTACAAGGATGCTATCAGGTATATTACAATCACACCCCAGGACAGGTTGTGCAGGCTGTTACATAACATCCAGCCACATTTACCTGAGCCTGCTGCTCCCCGTGCAGAATGCTGCAATGTTTGTTAAAGACATTCAGGCTTTTAAAGACCAACATTTACCATTTGAATTCCTAAGTGGAAACCTCGAGGCTGACTAAAGGCCACAAAATACTGGTTTAACAAGACAGAAAAATAGATGACAGCAGTCTGAGCTGCATTCAGGTTCTGACAGGACACAGCACTCAGTTTAACAGAGTGGCTCATCCCATAGTAATTTCAGGTTGCTGTTATCCTCCCACGTAGGAATGGAAGGAGCACTCCTCATGTCATGGTTGCAGCCTCCAGAGTGCCTCTGACACAGTTAAGAACTCTGCTCACAAATTGGCACCAAGGCCATTGATGTAGACAATCCTCTAATTCCTTTCACAGCCAGTGAGAATTAATTACCTGGTCCCTTCTGTCCAATTTAGTGTAAACTGGAATGACTGCAAGCCCTTCCTAAACACCAGTCCCACACTGGTTAAGAGTGAAGGTAATACTGTACTGGTTACATTACTCCTACAATGCCAGGTTCCACACCTCCTCCTGCCTGCTCTGGGACCCCTGGACACGAGCAAAGGGAGGAAAGTAAATGCCAGTCTCAGGGTGTAAGCATGGAAACACAACTGATCTCATCTTTCTGCTTGGTGTGAACATTCCCCTTAAGATGTGCTGATTTAGGCTCTTGTTTCCTTTCTAGGAACACAGGCTTTACTGCTTTGCTGGGATGTTTTGGGGTTTTTTCCCCTTCTAATTGTTCTAAATAGTTACCTCAATAGTATCTATATGGAAGAAATCAAGTTGTCTCTATTAGCAGCCAATAGATAAAACTGAAAAAGGTTCACCCAAGGTAGAGTCCTCCCTTGTAGCATTCACATTCTCTGAAAAAATCCCTTTGCCCAGGATTTTTCTCCTGGGAAGCTGAGAAGCCTCAGAGAAAAGGAAAACAATTCTTATCTCATTTGCTTCTCCTGTGTTTTGCACTTGTGGAATATGTTTGGAGATTGTTTACCCACAGCTGATTGTTTCATTGCATTCTGCTGTGAGTTGTTTTCACTCTTTGCCCAATCAGGGCCAAGCTGTGTCAGGACTCTGGGAAGAGTCAGGAGTTTTCATGATTATCTTTTTAGTATTCTGTAAGTATCCTTTTTGTATTCTTTAGTATAGTATAGTATAGTATAGTATAGTATAGTATAGAAAAAGAATATATATATATTATATATTCTTTAATATAATATAGTATTTATAAAGTGGATAGGATAGGATAGGATAGGTTAGGATAGAATAGAATAGAATAGAATAGAATAGAATAGAATAGAATAGAATAGAATAGAATAGAAGGTATTATAAAGTAATAAATCAGCCTTCTGAGAGCATGGAGCCAGATTCATCATTCCTGCCTTTCTTGGGGTTGCCTTGCAAATACAACACTCCCTGGAGAAGGCAAGAGGTGCTTTGGGAGTACCTAGGAAGTGGTTGATGCAGAGGTTTCTGAGGGCCTTGGGCATGTGGCAGATGGTTGAGCAAAGCAGCTTCACAGACAGGGGCTGCTCCGAGGCCTCGGCCGGCTCGTTCAGCTCGCTCTCGTACTTCACCCCGTTCAGCAGGATGTTGGCAACCTGCACCACGAGAACTGCCAGGTCAACAGCACAGCAAGGGAAGCACAAACATCCTTTAAGCAGATGGATGTAATATTGCACACCTATCTGATCATCTGATAGTTAAACTCTGCTGCTGGACTTGACTTGGAGATGAAGAAGTGCATTAGAGTGGAACAAGTGACAATGGCAGCACTGCACTGCAGCTTTCAGTGTGCTTGAACCAGCTCTTCCCTTCACTAGGGGACTTGGTAACCACATTCAGATGCACAGGCACAGCAGGAATGCATCAATTCCACTGCATTTATAGGAACTGTACCCACTTTCAGGAGAATGTGGATCCTGAAGTTTTAGACACACTGAGGAAGAAGAGGATGAGTTTAATTGAAAGCCATTATCACTGCTTGCTAACCTCAATGCTCAACCTCAGTGTGCCCAGTATGTAAAATCCTGGCCCTAACAAAGTCTGCTCTCACAAACTGGGTCAAAAGTACAGCAACAACAAACAAAACAAACAAAAACAAAAAACCACCACCCCCCAAAATTAAAATAAAATAAAAAATCCCCAAACAAAACAAAACAAAAAAATAACAGAGGACTGTTTACCTCATCCCAGATCATAAAAAAATGGGCCAGCATGCAGAGGTCTCAGATATTCCAAGTTATCACCAACAGTGGGAGGTGAGGTCAGAGTCTTATCCCTCAGTAAGGGAAAG
Organism: Setophaga petechia; assembly: GCA_024362935.1. Classification (NCBI taxonomy): domain Eukaryota; kingdom Metazoa; phylum Chordata; class Aves; order Passeriformes; family Parulidae; genus Setophaga; species Setophaga petechia. Next base: position 1,368,928 of record JANCRA010000047.1, read on the forward strand.
CTCACCTCCCTGATGGAGCCAGGTGTAATGACTGCCATAAGGAGAAGCTCATGGGAGAATCCTATCCCTGGCCCTATTTTGCAGGTCTTTCTGTGGAAAGGGAAGACACAGGCTCAATAAAAACGTGACCTTTTCTATGTTCATGTGGTAGCTCCCTTGGTAGTGAAGCAGGACTAAAAATACTGACCTGACTCTCCCAAGTGGCCCAGTTAAGAGTGGGACATTCCCATTTCTCCCATCTTAACAAAGGCAGCTGACAGACTGTCAGCCAGAATTCACACTCTACCCACCACTTTACTGATATGGAGTCATAGCAGGTGTGCTGTTCCCAGAATGACTTTTATGAGGAAGCTGTCACAAGAGTCTTTAAGGAATAATCTGTGCACCACATATTTAAAACTATATGAAGAGATTAATAACACTCATGTTTACATGGTCATATCACTGATTTCCTGCTCTTACCTGCTGGCTGAAGGTTACATTTCTTCTTCTGTTATTCTCTGGGCAGTGTCCTGTTACAGCATCTGGAATGGCCAAGGTCTGAGGTCTTTTCAAGATCCCTGATGACCGTGGCTTTATTGCATCCAGTGAGCCCACTCTCAGCACATCACTGTCACACCCTGATGTTAAGCTGCTTTCCCCTTGCTCCAGAATTCCATTTGCTCCATGGTAACAGCCATCAGGCACCCGAGGAAAGCTGACACTGACAGGCTGCCTGGACAAACTAGCTGGAAGTGTCATGTAACTATTATGCCCTCCTGTAAAACAGTCTATAAGCACACTGTCAATATTTGATGTCCCAAAGGATGATGCAAACTCATTAAGTCCTGTCAAAGAATTGTCTCTGCTGATAAAACTCCCATATTTTGGTGTGAGTGGGCTCATGGGGGAAACAGGACTCGTAAAACTTGCACGTAAGTGAGCTGAGTTATGAGAAGCAGAGTTTTCATTTACATTGTCCTCAAAGAAGAAAGGTGGAGAAGGAGGGAGAGGAAGACTTGGACTTTTCATCACCTTTTTCTTCCTGTTAGAGGACTTTAAGGGTCTTTCTGGAATGCTAACTAGAGTCAGCACAGTAGCAATTGTCAGTACAACTGAGGTGAAGACATAGATGACACGAAGTTGCCCTCCTACAGCTTTTCCAAAACTGGTTTTATCCCAGTGTATTCCTCCAACAACATAACCAAAGCCACCTCCAAGACCTGGTGGAAAAACAGAGCTTAGATTATCTTCCCTATCCAGTCCCACAAGTCAGCAGCAGCACAGCATCACTTGTATAATGAATCATGAGTAGAATCTGACATTTCTGCTTTACCATTTGATCCCTTTTCACTTCAAATGCACTAATAAACACAGCTGTGCCACAAGGACAGTCTGGATGTACCAACATGGCACAGAAAGAGGGAGAAAGTGCTGTGAAAGTGATGATACAAATAATTTAAAATTATAATTTTTCTTTGCCAAGAACAAAACACCTTACCTTTAGCTATTTCAGTCCGTAAACAGAAGTGTCCACCAGCCTTGTGACAAGGCTCTGCAATCATTCAGCTAAGACTGTTTTCCTGAAAGTGAAAATCCATTTTCCTCATATGAGGAATGCAGGTCTAACTAAGACAGATCCAATCACCTCAGAAGTGTAGCAAGCTCATTACTCAGCACTGTGCTGACAGTGTGCAAAACTGCCACTGTGCTACTACCGATGAACAGGGAAGTTTTGAGAGCACCTTTCTCTCCATTCACATGGTGAAAGTCTTTCAACACTCTCCTTTCTTACTCACAAACACATTCAAGAGTGTGGAATGGTCTCCTGGAACAGGGCAGTGCAGCAATTGAAGATGGATCAACAGCACCCAGTCTGCACTTTTGCCTCCAAGAGAGCAACTACCAGACACATATTCCACACTTGCAGGAAGCCAAACCTCCTCCCTCAAGGGATAATTTTGTTTCCATAGGTCTTACAAAATATGTGAGGGACCTTCAGATGAACAGCCCAAGACTGTGTCTTATTTGAGTTGAGGTAGCTTCAAAAGCCTTTTGCAGTAAGTAGATTTTTTTTAGGGTTAATTAGTGATACCTCTCAGTATTTGGTCATTATGCTTATCCAGGAAAAGATCAGTGTTTCCACCCTGCTCTCTCCCAGCAGGGCTTGTTTACTCAGGGCTCACATCTCCCAGGAAGCACCAAGAACACATACCTGCTAACAAAGCATGGATGTTGAGGCCCCTGTCCTGATCCACTGGGCTGCACACATCCATCATGTAGGCATGGCTGGGATTGTCTGCTGAATCTGCACTGAAGTCCATGAGCACAACACCACAGACTGTCAGGATGATCCCCCATTTGTGGTTATTCTCAGTGTCAGACAAGGCACTCCCTATATCTTTGCCATTCAGCATAAGTGAGAGCCCAAGCAATGCTCCTGGGAACAAAACCAAAACAAAATCAGTCACTGTTTGTCAGCAAGCCTGCAGAGCTCCAGACTCCAAAAGCATCATTCTGCCTGCACAGCCTTGCAGCAACAACTGTTGCTCTTGTTCATATCAATCCAGCCTGGGAAATTAGTGTGGCTTATAGGACACACACAATCCTTTTCCACTATTCAAGCTTAACAAATGTCTAGAGTTTACTTTGGCCAAAAACATCCACATTCTTGACCCACAAAATATCCCTTCAGACTCTGTGAAGTTTTTATGTGTGGATCTGCAGCTGCCACAGCATCAGCTGTGTCACTCACCATCTTCTTCAGACCCACAACACCCAACACCTCAGGAGCATTTTGTTCAGCTTAGTGCCACAAGGGATGTCACAGAAGAGAGATGCACAATGTTTTTAAGTGTTATGCCCATCATTTCTAAAAGACACACCTACTGCTAAAACCAGAATGAAAGGTCTTCTCCTCCCAAATCTTGATGTGCATCTGTCACTCCAGGCTCCCAGCAAAGGCTGTAGCAAAAACCCTGGAAAAAAGAAATCACCAATGGACAGGATTCTTCTACAAGCCTGTTTCACAGAGGAGTTAAAACAGGCATGCCCTAAAAGGCAGTTAAGGCAGGACAGCACAGTGCAGTGACATCCCCTGTCAGCCAGGGGCACACAGCACACTGCCTGGCACTGCCCAGGACAGGGACTCAGAATGTGCTGCTGCTCACTGCAGGGCACTTCACTCTGCATCAGCAACACAGAGTTTGACACCAGGTGAAGAGTCAGAGTACAAGTTACACATTCTCAAGCACTCTGTTCCTTACAAGCTATCTCATTTATCCCATATTAGATGTGAGATCCCCTGCAGGATTAGCTGGAAAACAGCAGGAAGCAAACATGCAAGCAGGAAAGATGCCTGTATTAATCTGTGCCAGCCTGTTAGGAGGGGCCTATCTCTTCTTCCAAAGCACATGTCGTGAGTACAAGAACAGGCAGAACAAAATTTTCCAAGTGGTATTCATAGTAATAGATACACTCCCAGCCCTGCCTCTGTGCTAAGGCAATTCAATGCCTGCATCACCAGTGGTTGCTGGTCTTCCATCATTGGAACATCTCATTTGTTTCAGAAAGTTCAACAGGAGAAGGCAATCCCACCCTGCTCTTTTTCACACACCCTTGAGAACTGTCTCTGTATGCTTTTTCTCATGGGGACATAAATGGATACACTGATCTTCTTATGCTTGTTTTTAAGTACAGGAACTGAGCAACCAAAGGTTATCCTCACATAAGTTTTAAGAGGTTGAGAAACTATTAAAAGAAGAGATATTTTGAGCACATTTGTCTTATTTCAGGCATGGCATAGCAAGAATTGTCCTCCTATTTGTTTGTCTAAAATTATGGTTAGTACTTCACAACCTCGAGAGAGTATACAAGAGAGTACCTCAGCTGAGATACTGCAAACAAAGAGTTTTAAAAAATCCCATAGTGGAAAAACTAAGAGGGAAGAAACAGCACCACAAGAAGTTACCTAATATAGGGCTGATGAACCACACCATCCCATACAGCTGGTCTGGAAGCCCCATCTGGAGCAGCACAGGGGTAACATAGGCTGTTTCCATGGCATAGCTGAACTCAAGCCCAAAGAGAATGCACCCATTGAAAAGGAGCTCCAGGAAGGACCTCTGAGGCTGGAGATCCCCAAAGTCAACCAGGTCCATGGGACAGGGAGTGTTGGGTGGGGGTGGAGGTGAGGGCCTGATGTGTTTCCTCCTCTTTGGGTGTCTCTTGAAGTTGTTGGCCCTGTGGCTGATGTGCCGTGTGGGCAGCCCAGGGTAGCCTGGGGCTGGTGATCTCCAGACCTCCTGAGAGGCCCCCCCTGCCAGGAGCGCGGCATCGCTGACAGGGCTGGCTGCAGACGCTGGAATCATCAGGAAGGGTCTGCAAGACAAACAGCTCAGAAGAAAATGGCTGAGGTAAGAAAAACTTTGCTGTCACAGACATATTTTATGAAAAATAAACCTTTTTGTTAAGATCTTTTCTCCTGAGAAGGTGGGAAGCTTCAGCTTCTTCATATTTTGCTACTTTAAAATGTGATTTTAAGAAATTGTTTATCCAGCATGTAAAATTCTTTTTACTTGATAACCAATAACAACTGTGTCAAAACTGTAAACAGTCACAAAATTTTATTATCATTCCATTCTTTTCTTTACTAACTTTCTAATAAAATTCTTTCTTCTATTCTTTTAATATCGTTTTAATATATAATTTTCTTTTAATATAATACATATCATAAAATAATAAATCAACCTTCTAAAACATAAAGTCAAAATTCTCATCTCTTTCCTCATCCTAAAACCCCTACAAACACCACCACACTTTGCTTATTTTTTTTTACTGAAGTTCAAGTAATTTGTCAGCATTTCACATATGAAGTGTGGCCTTTGTGTTAGTTACAGCCTGTTCTTTCCATCTCTTGATGGAAGACATTTGTGCTTTATGGGCACATCTCCTGCATCTCTGCACAAATGAGACACCAGAGATACTGTCTAGGTTACCTAGGTGTTTGCCTACCACCACAGGGGATTAAAATTGAAATATTTAAAACAATTAACAGTCACACATGTCACACTTCCCAGAAGTTCCCAGTGGGTCAGCAAAGGGTTTACATTTATATAGAATTCACTTGAGTTAAACTCGCTCAAGCTGAAAAAATAAATCATAATCTCAGCCTATGTTTACAATAATGCAAAGCTGTGGCCTGGCAGCAGATTCCAGACCCCTGCTGCAACATGAAATCACTTTGGCAAGAAATCCTTTTGCTACTGATCCTAGCACTCCTGCTGCCTATGCAGAGGCCAAGGCTTAATGCAACTTTTTTCTCAATAACCAAGTTTGGTTTTATTCCTATTTCCACTCCTGAATTCAGCAGAGGGAGGGGGTCTGATCCTTAGGAACTGAATCATGAGAAGAAGATTCATACCCCACAAGCCACCCTCAACACTGCTACTCCTTTTTCAATGCTTAATGGTTCCCAAGTGCTGAATAGGCTCCTTGGATCTCATCAGAACCACTCCTGTAGCCAAGGCCTGCACAGTGTGGTGGGTAAAGCAGCCAAAAGGTTTCCAAAATAGCACATCAGAGAGATGCCAACGGATCTGCTGCATAAACCAACCACATGTGATTTCTTGATTCTTTTTGCCAGAAATGGAAACAGCTCATGAGTGAAGTCTGACCTTTTCCTTATGCCTCCTTGTCCAAAAGCTGCTGCTGCACAAGAACAGCTCCACATCACCCCATCCCTCTTCAGCAAACCCTCACAACTGCACACTAGTGAGTAAAACAAATCCCTTACTTTTTTGATTACAGTTCCCCTGGGAAAAAACTCCCAGCTCTTCTACTCCTTGGCTGGACAGCACTCCCCTAAATCTCATGGTTTCTGCTTCTTCATCTGGCACCTTTCATGCACTGCTCTTCCTTCCTGTAGCCCTTAGGCTACACAAAGTCACACTTTATTGCAGATCCCCAACTATTACCAAAAGCAGAACCCCACAAGCCCAGGTTTACCATCACACTAACCCAGCAGTGTTTAGCATGGGGGGTGATGCCTACACAGACCAATCCTCAGCTCCATGCAGGGATCAGACACTGCACAATACAAAACTGACTGCCCAGCACCTCACAGGAGATTGCAGCTGGAGAAACTTGGGTGCATTTGGGGGCCAAGGAGGAAAAGGAAGGATGAGAGTGAGAAGGCATCTACTGAAATATTGCTAACATTGTGTCAAGGGTTTCCTTGACTGATTCTCCTCAGAAGAGGTGTATATCATGCAAGAGAAAAAAATGGACAATTCATAATCCCAGTTGCACATCTTGACAGCCCTCACCTCACCAACAGCACCAACAGCAAGCTGCAGCATCCTGCTGGGAAAGCTCATCAGCCACAAAGTCCCATACAAGGACCAGCAGAAAAGCACATAAAGACTTTGTAAAGACATCAGCACCAGTGTTCCCCTTGACACTGTTCCTCCAGATTACTGAGAACTTCTAATGACCCATGTCTCTCACAAGCAGAGTACTTACTTTGCAGAGTACCTTTATCAGCCTCCAGGAAAAAGTAATTTCCTCACAATGAGGATTTGTTAAAAATGAGGAGATACCTGAAAGAACACATAATGAAAACCCAATCAGATTCATGACAGTTGCTCTAAAAAACCCTTTCTTTCACAGAGCCATGACAAAGAAGACAAGCTAGCAGCCCCCTTCACTGCTATTATACCTTGCCATTGGCACATAAGTGTTATCTCCTTATCTTCACCTATGAGTTTCATTTCATACTAGATCCTCCTTTATCTTCCAGCTCTTTACTTTGTATTTTAAAGCAATTGCATTCCAAGTCCTATGTGGCAATGTTTTAGTGATAAAAGGAAAAGCTCCCCATGCATGGGTCAAAAATACACGTGGTGACCTGCAATTACTTGAAACGAAAGGCTATTATTGACAGCATGTCACTGGTCCAGCAAAAAATCAGTGTAAAACTATGAAGTGAGCCTATGTCCTCAATCCCCCATCCTCCTCAACTTATTGGTCGTTCACAGGAAGACATCTCAAAAATGCCCTCGGGTAAATCTAAGTGGTGATCACAGCCGCAGCAAGTCAGGAAACCCCTCCCTCAGTGTGGCTGCTAACCCTTAGTGTCAATAGTTATTTGGGATTATTCGCACTCCACATCTGTTACAGCAACACTTGCACATCTCAGCGGAAGGCGATGCTGGCTATGCCGGCTGCTATCCGCACAAACCGAGTGCTCGGGCAATGTGGTCCGCCCTCACCGCTCCTCCTGCCACCGCTACGCCGAAAATAACTCTGCTTTTCTGGCAAATCTGGTTCAGATTTTTCTGCGTCGGCTACCGAGGTCTCCCAAAACCCCACAGTCATCGGCGCCGCGGGGGAAGGCCGGCCCTGACCCTGGTGCTGACCCGGCCGCCGCCTGCCCATCCTTTGTGCCGGCCGGGCAGGAGCCGCGCCGGCAGCGCCACCGCCATCGCCACCGCCCCGGCCCGGGCCGGCCCCTCACGGCCCCGGGCCTCGCGTCCGCCCCCCGCGCCCCCGGCCCGGCCCGGCCGCCGCCTCACCTGCCCGCCCGGCCCGCACTGCGCCGCGCCGTGACGCCACCGGCCCCGCCCCGCGCGAGCCGCCGGCAGCGGCAGCGGCCGCCCCCGCCCGAGCCGCCGGAGGGCTCCGAGCCCGCGCTGCTCCCGCCCGCACCGGCACCGCCTCCGCGGAGAGCTCCGGGCCCGCGCTGCTCCCGCCCGCCCCGCACCGGCACCGCCCGCGCTGCTCCCGCCCGCCCCGCACCGGCACCGGCACCGCCCGCGCTGCTCCCGCCCGCACCGGCGCCGCCTCCGCGGAGAGCTCCGGGCCCGCGCTGCTCCCGCCCGCCCCGCACCGGCACCGCCCGCGCTGCTCCCGCCCGCACCGGCGCCGCCTCCGCGGAGAGCCCCGAGGCTGCGGCGGGGTCGGGAGGGCCCGGTGGGAGAAGCCGCCCCCCGTTCCCGGCAGCGCTCCCGCCCCGGACAGATGCGGCTGCCGCGCGCTCATTCCCAAATTGGCACCGGCGGGGCGGATCGTGATAGTAAGATTTTTAACGGGTACAGAGATATTTTTTGATAGGCCTGTAGAGCAGATGCCGTAAAACATGATGCACTTCTCTATTTAAGTCCTTCCCTTCCTAGGCTAAAGAAATTATGCAATTTTATTTTATAGTGCCATAATTTGGGCTTGTGTTTCAAATTTCCTCACGGTTTGCAAACAAAGATGTAATGCGTAGTGCAGTCTGCTCTATTTTTAAAATAAAACTTAAAATTCAGAGCTTAATCATTAAGCATCCTTAATTTTATCTTCAGAGGCTACCATAACACTGCAAGAATCCCTAGTATATATTAGTATTTAGGTCTTGTAGAATTTATTGTAGCACATAAATCAGTAGTCATAGTAGGAATAAAAGGTATTTGTCTGAATAAACCAGCTCTAATTCATGCAATAGAGGGTGCAATCACATTCGGAAAAGATGCCAAAGAGCACTGTCTGAGGCAAACAGGGTTCAGCTAGGGGACAAGCTCATATAAAGCCTGACAAGAAATTGTGAGAAATTGGGATAATCTTGCAGCACACAAGGAGAGGCACAAGAGATCACTGCACATTCTTATTCCACGAAATTCCTGCCACCTGATCTGTGGTTTTTAACTTTTTTACATCAATTTGACCATGATACTGGTCCAGTATTCTTCATCAGTGTTTAATTAAACAGCAGTGTAAGGGACCTGTGTACAACACTTAGGGTTATTGATTCACAGCATGACATTCACAGGGCAGAAGGGGGTTTGTACTTGTCTCAAAGAAAAGTGGGACTGGGTTCCTCACCTATCGTCAAATGTTCTTCCTCAAAACCCACAACCCAAACAGAATGTCTGCAGTCCCAGAAAAACTCTTCCCTTCAATGCTTTCTAACTCAGGGCTCTGCAAGCATCTTGTTCCTAGGCAGACCCTAAGGTAAGTGCCTGATTGTGCCAGAACAGGTGAAACTGAACAAGAAACTTGTCATGCACTGGCATGGTTGCACTGTTGTTGTCAGCAATTTGATACAGTTCACCTTTTCATCTCCTCCCCTGTCAAAATGCTTGTGCAAGAGAAACTAAACAGAGATGAGAGAGTCAATCCAGTGTCATAGATGTCATATTTGAGTAATGGAATAATCTGAAAAATACACCTTTTTGTCCCAAACAACGTGTTCCATGCCAGACACCATTGCAGGCTTCTGTTGAGGATGCTGCAGGTTCCCCATTTTGACAAACACTCTATCCCCAGCCCTCCTGGCAGATTTGAAGCTGTTTTGGTGCTGGGATGTCCCTCACCTGTCTGTGCTCAGTTTTTCTTTTGCCTCTCCAGACACGAAGTTTCTGGGTCCCCACCAAGCCAGCCTTGCCACGTGCCACTGCTCAGTGCTGGTGACATGGCTGTGGCCACAACAGGATGCTGTGTCTGCGCCCAGGTCTCATCCACAATATCCACAATATTCACTACTCCACTTGCTGCCTATTGAGAGAACAGACTGGTTTTAGAAGCCACATTCATAACAAACAGATTAAAATCATTGCAGTTGCTCTGGGAGAAAACAATCACATTCCCATTCAAAACCACAGGTTGACAGGATCCCTTTTATTTACCCGCCTCCAGTGGCACAGCCACTGGAAAGATCCTTCATGCTCTAAGAAAAGGTGAAAAACAAAGAGGAAAAAAAAAGGAAGATGAAGAAGATTTGAAACCCTAAGGATGAAGGACAGGAACAGAAGTAGGTGCAGCCAGGTGGCACAGCTGGTGAGAGAACATGAGCAGGCAGGTCTGCTGCCACAATGATCACACAGGTGGGGCAAGAGGCAGCAGTGCTGGGAGAAGCCACTGCCATCAGAGGTAGCTGCAGGATCACCAGCTACTGCTCACCCAGCTTCTGGTGCTCAGGGACAGCTACATGGGCTGGATGTGGTGTCACACACCCACAGCTGTTGAGTGCCTGCTCTGGTGAAGACCCAGGCTCAGCCACCCCTGCAGTGACCACAACTGAGAACACAGCACAACCCCTGCTCCCTCCAGCCTCAGTCCAACCACCACCCATGTGCTAGAGCTCTGCAAACACTGGGAAAATGAAAACAGTATTTAAGAGTCTGACTCCTTGTCATGAGGATGGCTTTTTGTTCCACCTGGCCATGGAGAGTGGGTTATGTCATTAATGCTGGCAGGCAGTCATGGCCATTTTATACAATGATTTTTCCTCTTAAATGTATTTGAGACATTAAACTCATGCTTATTCCATGGTCAATGAAATAAAATTGTCTGCTCAAAACTTACACAGATTAACTCTTACACCATTTAGCATAGTGTGTCCACTTGGGGACAGTGGGACAAATAACTCTAGACCTTCCCAGGGTAAGAACAAAGGAGAGAACAAAAGCAATTCCTGCTGTGCATTCATTTATTAGCATCCTTTGGGCTTTAGACAAAACAGAAACCACAAATCTCCTCTCCTCTGTGAGTTTGCACATAAATTGCTGTTGAAATGTAAAGTTATTCATTTACTTTGTACTAGTTTAACCCACCAGTGTTCAAAAGAGCAGCTTTTGGTGGTGAATACCTGCTGCTATGAATCTGCTCTGTTCCCTCCTAACTTCTCTGGGTGCAAGATGGTTTGCATTCACTAAACACTTTTGTCCTAACAGCATATTCATCTTTGCTCATTTACAGCTTGATGTTAGGCTCAGTGTTTCATTTGCCAGCAGGCCTAATTATTTGCTTTGCTCAGATCAGACCATTCCTCTGTTTCTTAGAAACCTCTCTTACTCTCCCCATAATCCCTTCCTCTGAAGCAGACATTAGCTCCAGTCAAGTGAAATTCTGTGCAAGACACCAACAGAGAATATGCTGTTCTCCTGTTGAAGAGCAGGATTTCATTCTGTGATGTTGGGTGTCTCTTTTTCTCCTTTTGTCTTAAAATTAATTTAAAACATCTTTCAGTTCAGTTCAGTGGATCCCTGATGTCATCCTGTGATCCATCTGGAACTAGCAGCTTATTTAAAATCAGTTCAGCTAATGACAAAAATTGCTAGAGTTAGAATCATGGAATATCTCAAGCTGGAACTGACTTGTTATGATCAAGTTCAACTTCCTGCTCATCACAGGTGCACCTAAAACTAAATCCTATAACAAGACATTCCTTGAGCTCTGACAGGCTTGGTGCCATGATGACTTTCCTGGGGAGCCCATTCTGGTACCAACCACCCTGTCAGTGAAGAACCTTCTCCTAATGTCCAATCTGAATTTCCCCTGGCTCACCTTCATAGCCTCATGTCCTGTTGTTGGTTACACTGGAGTTACACAGATGAATACAAAGGTTCATCATACAGGCTGACATACAGGCTGACAGGCTAAGTCCCTGCTCCTTCCACAATCCACTTTTCCTGATCATTTCTAGACCCAATCCCAGCTTGTCTTCTTCCCTTGAACTATCCCTGTACATCTATTCCAGGCAGATGAGAGCTTTTGTTAAATCCAAATAAAACTCTGCTTTCTACAACATTTACACAACCAGTTGAAGAACCAAATTTCTATTTCTGGGCATTTCTAAATGCCCAGTCACGCCACTAAGGCCTATGGCCAATAGTATTGAACACAAATACAGAGCAGGACAGAAAACAACAAGCAAGTTCAAACAAGGTGAGGTGCATCTCAATTATGTGTTCTTAATGCTTATATGGTAAGATGAGCTTACCACGTAAATTACCCCACCCCAGCATCCCTCACCTGCCAACTGAGTAGGAGTAAAGCAGTTGGTGGGCAGCTAATACAATGTAAGAACATAAAGAAACTTTGTATGTGCCAGTCTGCACAACACCTCCATATCTGGCCCTCAGCACATTGTCATATGACTTTAATAGCCCAGATAAATCAGTTCCTGAACTGACTCCTACACTGCCTACATTAATGGATGTATTAAGCATTTAAAAAGACACTTGAATTTTGACTTTGAAAAAGGAAAAACACAACCAAAAACCCATGCCTAAAGCAGCACCAGAAATAAGAACCAGCACTTTACTGCAGAATGAAAAGCAATGCTGATGGCACTGATCTGTTGAGTTGTCAATTCATTGAGCAAATAAATTCAACATAGTGAATTACTGTAGAATATATGAACATCAGTATTTAATATTCAGGAAAATATCATTAATGCCACACTTCACCGAAACCATTCAAGTGTTGTGCAGTGTCAGCTGAGCAGTTTTCCTTCCAGTGGTTTGTACTTGATTTGACTCAGACATTTCCACAACAGCAGCACATACATTCACTCCTTTGCTGCCCGGAGCTTTCTGCAGACTGCTCACCAAACACTTCTATTTACTTCTGCAGAACAAACCTGTGCTGCCCTCACAATAATATGGGGACGTTTATGCAGCTCCTGCCTCAGCAGCCACCCCTTCAATGGCTGGTCTCTGACAATGAAAACCCAACACCGGTCAGAGAATTAGTCACTAGAGGGCACTTAGAGAACCCAGAAGATTGAGAATGTGCTTGGGATCAGAAGGACACAACGGTTTAAAGAGTCCAAATGATGAGATTTGCATTTACTTCCTAAGCAAACTCCTGCAACCAATATTTTAAGATACAAAACCAGGAAAATAATTCTATTTCAGATTATGACCTTTATCATATTTTGTCTTTCCATCAACTAAATTAAAGAAGGCAGGGGAAAAGCTCTCCTCTGAGGCAACACACAGACTGCATTGGCCATGCACTTCTAGACAAATGTTGAACAAAAGTGTTAATTGCTGGCATGTAAGATACAAATCATGTGAGGTGGTGGCTGCTGAGTGCAGCTTCGGGGAAAGAGGTGCAGGAACACACAAACCAGTGTGGCAAACTCACTGAAATACAGCATTTCATTTCCCTGCAGTGCCTCAAATTGACTATGCATTTCACAAGAGACAAGGATGTGATTATGCCCCAGAGGCCCTGCAGATTTTATTCTGTATGTGACAAACCACTGAAAAGTGACAAATGCTATGTCAGGAAAGCAGGAGCAAGAATCCTGGATGGTGGAACTTGCAGTCACCCAGAGCAAGCACAGTTTGTATATATTTGAGCTCTAAACTTAATTCTCATTTAAAGACAGAGCATAAATAAAAAGTACTCTCATCCCTGCTGTGTTACCAGATCAGCTCAATTCTTTGCCTCTTGTATTAATTGTAAGCTGTAGCTTTCAGCCCAGTATGTCCTGTCTTTAGTAAGATTAAAATTTTCTTGGCTACCAAGAGTCCCTTTTCTGTATGGAGAAAAAAGCAGAATTCATAATCAGTGAGTTCTGCAAAGCCTCAAATCATTGCTTTTGTGAAGGCCAAGTGCAGGGCAGCAAGGGTGGAAGGGTTGGGCCACTGCTGTGCAGGAAGGTGAGGTGAGCACAGGTCACAGCACCTGGCCATGGGTGAGGGTGGTGACCAGGGACCCTGGCAGGTCTGTCACACACTGCCAAAGCATTGCTGCTGTGTTCTCTAGCAGGGGCTTGGGCTGGCTCAGGGCTCAGATGGAGCTGGGGCACTCAGAACTCACAGAAAAAAGCAGAATGGCACAGAGTGGTACTTGGTGGACAGGAAGGCTGAAGGTGTGCCTGCCTCCTGCTAAGTATTCATTAAACTCTGATTTATAAATTGGCTCTGTACCTTGTCTAAATTGACTTTGGAAGCCTATGGGAAATACTGCCCCACTTCCCTGTGTTTGTTTGCCACAGGGGAAATGAGAAACCACTGGGTCCCTGGGGCTAATTACTTTCTTCAAAACCCAGCACTGCTGTGTTTCTGACTCAGCTGCAGCATTCAATTTTCTGCTGAGATTGTATCTCTATCGCATTACAGGATGAGTTGCAATAGCACCTGATGTTAATTGCAGTGCACAGACTGCTCCCTTCTCTCCTTTACACCAGTTATCAAGAAAAACAGGAAAGTCCACTTCTGCTGGTTTTAATTTAGCCTCTTCCACCCATACAGAGTGCCTGTCAGACAGGAGAGGCAGGGGCTGTCATCCTCTTTCTGCCTGAAAATATCTAACAACAAGGTAGAGACAGCTGGATGTCTGCAGGTAGATGTCTACATTCCATCCCAAACAATCAGATACTTCATGGAGACAGAGATGCTGGGGTGCATGACAGCCACAGGGTGTAAACAGATACAGACCTCTACCATCATATTTCCTGGACTGCCCCAAAGCCAGGCAGCCTCTCTTGCCTCTTGCATGCACTGAAAGCAGAGAAAAGGACAGAGATGAAGTAACAGGAAAAGGACATCCCCAGGCTGCTCTTGAAGCCTGTCAGGCTCTTTCAGGGCCTATGCCTGCCTAAAACACCAAAGCAACCCTTAAACACACCAGAATCCAAACCACAGAAACAAGCAGGGCCATTCTGACTGGACAAGAGTATGGCTCAGCAAATTGTCCTGTGGGAACTAAATCTGTTAACATTTATTGGGTCATGAGTAAAATTTACCTTTTCCTGGGGCACAGTGAAAGAGATGAGGGGGTTTAACATCTTATCATTATTTTGTTTCCCTCCTAAATGTCCACCTCTGGCAGTGGCATTCTAGCACTAACCATGTATCATATAAATGTTTGTTTCTGACAAGTCATTTGCCAGCCTGTCATTTGCCAGCCTATCATTTCCCATTCTCCTTCTGCCAGCAGCAACCAGGATTTCTGTCGTTTTCAAGTGTTAACCAGCACTGGCAGCTGCCACTTGCTTGGCATCATATGTATATAGAAGAATGATAGGGATGTAACATGTGCCATGCTTTCAGTGCACATTGAATCAACAGCATTAGGAGAAAATTAATTGATTGGTCTACTAGAAAGCAATGCCTCTGAGATTAGCACTGAGGGTTTTGGATATTTTTGAGTGAGATGCTTCAAGCCCAGCCTCCCACCAAAACAACAGGAGGGCAGCCATGGTAGATCAGGCAGCAGTGCTGTTTCCAGCAGTGGACAGTGGCTGCTGCTGCTCACAAATCTGCCTTTTCCTTCTACTGGTGTAAATAACCTATTCACTACTGGAGTAAATAACCTATTCACCTTGCCATGAAATTTGTTGAGAGTTTTCAGGTGAGTCTGAGTGCTGTAAGCATCTCCTCTCTTCTAATTTCTTACCCTTTAGTTAAAGGCCTTTTCCCTGTTTGGCAGCCCATTGTTTTCTGCTCTTTCCCATCAGCAGTAATAAAATTGCTCTGACTAGAGTCCAACTTGCAGCATGATGTTTCCAACCTGGAGTTGCTCTGGGATTTGCCTTCATTCTCTTAGGACAAAGGAGGTAAAAAAAAATAGGAGAGGAACAGAACATTCTGTCAAATAAACATTTGCTAATGCTCTTGAGCAAGAGAAACAGAACAGGTAGCAAACAGATTAACTATCTGCTACAGCAAATAAACAGCAGCAAAGGTGACCTGGGCACTCTTTGGATGGTATTTCTGCATTAAGCCTGATACTCTGATATATTAATTAGTCTCTCCAACAAGAGCCATGACCTTTATATACAAAATTGGAGATCAGAGGTTGACAACCTTCCCATGAACAGGGAGCAAATGCTTCCAGTCTCCCAGAGCTGTTTTTTTAAAATCAAAAATCCAAGTGCATCAGGAGATTTGCTTAAGTTATCAGGTTACATGGAGGCAATAAAATGGGAGAACTTATTGATCAAAGATAAAGTGAACAGCCCAAGGTACTCAAATATAGGCTCATTTACAAGTATCAAGTAGATGTCTTCACTGACAGTTCCACAGATCAGATTTCACAGTTGAAGGACAGAGATGAAAATTAGTATATTTATAAAGTAGACTTTTGTCACTATTTTGTCTCTGGGCCAGTTGGATAGGAGATAAACAGGTTTGATAAAAGTGTCTTGCTGCAACTTTTGCACAGATTCTCAAGCCACCCACTTGCTTAAAGAGAAACACTGCCACCAAATCTAGTCCATGAACCACAGCCAGGCCATACCCTTTACTTTCCATGGATCAAAATAAAGCCTAGAGAGCCAGTTCTCAGGTACAGGAGCACACAGTCATAACATAATATTGGTCCTGGGAACTTTGTGTCCACAACAGAAGAGATGACCAGGGCTAGTCTCTCCCTCAGCTTTAAAACATACTGGACAACACTGAGTCTGGATCTCTCCTCAGAATTAATTTCCCTTGAGAATTTTAAACTGTGGACAAGTGTGATTTTTACCATTATCATTTTTGTAGCTAAAACAACAATCTGTGTACTGGTAGCTCTCTGCAGGAAGCAGGATCTAGAATTCTGATGTGCTTTTATTACATCAGTGTCACTCCCAGAATTGCCAAGCTGGACAGCTGGCAAAGCCAAATGTCACATCAATATTCTCAGAAAACAGATGCATTTTAGGTTGCCTCTACTTGTCACACAAATGGATCTTCACAATAAGACAATCATTATCTCAGTTACTCTTCTACAAAATGGAATTTGCTTCCATTTGCAACTCTATATAAACCCACCAGCACTGTCTAACTTTTCTCACCCCTTCGTGGATATTTCAAAGTGTTACAGCCCCAGCTGGAAATAAAGGGTTTATTATGTGTTTGTTATCTCAGCCACTGCTACAAAATCCTGATGGGAAGCTACACAGAAAGGAGAATCTGGGAAGGGAGGTTCTATTAAATGGACTGTCCACAACCACAGTGTCTCCTCAAAAACCACAACTGTCACCTTCTTCTGTGGTAGGCTGACAGAAGTCATGGATGTCATGTCCTGAAAAGCCAAAGTCAGAACAGCTGCTTCCCTCTCTGTTCTGCACAGAGTGCACCTGGGTAGCAGCACACACATTACATAATAGTAAGTCAGAAACTGAAAGGAGCCAGATTGCTAAACCCTTCTATGGGGATGAGATTTTTTATTTCCATCACCTGATAATTTAATTGCTCAATTAACTCTGCCTGAATGCCTTGGCTGTGGAAGAGGAATGTTCCCTTGCAGGTCATGGTAACCCAGACAGGAGGCAAGTAAGAAATGCAAAGGTAAATGATTCCTCTACAGCAAACCAAATGCATCATCCAAATGTATTTTCTCTTCTGCTCTGCTCCTTCCTCCTCATGTTTTAGGGACAGAACAGGCACCAGACAAATAAAAGACCATAAAACTCTGGTAAAGCCAGTATCATAGGCCTCACCAACATGGTTTAAATCCAAAACTTTCTTAGCCAATTCAAACCTAACTTGGACATTTTGCATTTCTGAAACTCCATAATATGCCTAATTTAGGTTGCAGGGTAATCTCCTTGAGGAGGACTTTGAAACATCTGCTGCATCACTGAACATTATACTCTTGTTTTTCTTTACCCAAGAAGCCAGTGGAAAGGATGCCACTAAAGTGGCACTTATTGACCATCCTGGGGCAGAGGGGGACTGACTGAGGGCCTGAGGATGTAATTCTTGTCCATCAGCAGACCATATCTCAGAGGGCTTTGGTTCCAAGGAACGTGCCTGGAACCATTATTGCAGCAAACTACACATAATTTAATCATTCATTCTTTCATAAATGCAGCAGTCAAGTTCATAAACCTGTGTCTCTGCTGTTCATGTCAAAACCTGAGTGCCCCTGTACAATCTATGGAATCATGTTAGATTATTTTTTTATATTATTTCTCATTTATATGTTAGTGGGCAAAAATTTTTATTAAAAATAATCTCACATTGCTTAGGGACATAGGAGAGTTTATACTCCTGGAGATGTTTAAGATTGTCTGCCAGGATGCTTGAGAGCATGTTAATGTGATTAGATCCTGCCTTGGGCCAAGGAGATAACATAGAGGAACTCTGTGACCTTGCAAGATCTTTCCTAGCTATTCCTGGAGCCATTGAATGACACTGGCCTGGAAAAACAGCAAACTAAAACCTGGTAAAAGAGACACTTCTGGTCTGTCTTCTCTGGAAGGGAAAAAAAAAAGGCAAAGAGCCTGGAAAAGTTTACATTGAACAAAGTAATGATAGAGAGAAGAGCTTACAGTTTAAATCAGTGAGTACTAAAGGGAAAAACATCCTCTGCTACATGATCCCTCAAGGTCTTCTCATGAACATCATCATCATTAAATCCCTACCTGTATTATAATTTTAAACAGCTCCTTCAACCTCCATTTGTGAACTTCCCCCTGGTACTGCTCCTTTCCATCCTCATGAGAGCTCACATTAAGTCACTCCACAATGAGCCTTTCCTAAATTCCTCCCTGAAGCCACCTCTCAAGCATGTAGGGGTGAAACAGAATTTACTTGGCAGGTTACTGACCCCCTTCTGCTGGTATTTAGGATGCAGTGTCTCCTGAATTCTTGGTCATTAGAAATCATCAGCCTGTTGATTCTACAAGTACTCACCATGCTAGAAAATCCTGTTTCTGCCTCATGCCATGCAAAGCCTGACTGGATGTTACTTTGACCTGAAAAACAAGAAACTAAGTAGGTTTGTAGCCAAACCTCGAGCTGCTGACTATATCTGTGTCAGGAAAAGGTGCATCTTGAGCAATGACATTATATTTAAAATATGTCTTTTCTTAGACAGATCCTTTAAATCAGGGCAGTTCAAAAGAGGTGAATTTAATTACGAAACATTTATCCCAAATGTCATAATGACAATGTTGGAAATTCAAGATTAATGAAAGTCAGAAAGAAGCTAAAAATAGCAGCAACTATACGTAACCAGCTTGGGAAACAGAAGTAAGAGGAAGTGAGGAACTGGAAAAGAAACCCAAACCAAAACAACCCCCTGCTTTCCAGCAGAGAAAGACAATCAGAAGTGTACATTAGTATAAAAACAAATGCATCCATCTATGAAAACATCTGTAATATTCAGATTGTCCATTAAGACATTCATAGGGTAAAATCTCCCAACAGTAATACAGAAAAGGTAGATATTTCTCAGAGTAATTTCTTTTTTGGAATGCAAGATATGATGCATATCGTGTCATAGCTTTAAACAAACTCAGAGTGAGATTTAAAAATACTATTAAAAATGAGATATTATTGAATCAGCATCTGGAGCCCTACAAGACATCTGAAGATCTCATTGCCAATGCTCATTATCTGCAAGTCATTGAAAAACAAGGAAGCTTCATAGGTCAAAGAGAAAAACTAATCTTTAAAAGCACAAACAGGACAATCCAAGACTAAGACCTCTTTTAAGTATTTGGAGACAACAGCCAAGAAATAGCTAAAAATAACTCTAAGCCTGCACCATGAAAAATTTATTAAAAAACAGGAATAAGTTTAAGTGT
This sequence comes from Setophaga petechia, assembly GCA_024362935.1. Lineage (NCBI taxonomy): Eukaryota > Metazoa > Chordata > Aves > Passeriformes > Parulidae > Setophaga > Setophaga petechia. Next base: position 1,388,207 of record JANCRA010000047.1, read on the forward strand.
CATTAAAAAATTGAGAGGATTTTCAAGGAGAGACAAAAAGACCAAAAAAAAAATTTTTGTGGCCTCTGACTAGAACTGCTCTGCTGTAAACAACATATTGTGGCATCAGTAGTGACAGAACTTCAAGTAAAAGCAATTTTACTTTCAAAATGTTTGGATTAAGGAAATGCAATTGTAGCTTAATCTGTTTGGGATACCATCAGAAAATTGCCTTTAAGATGATAAATTTGCCTTTTTACTCCACCTAACTTACGGAAAAATCTGCAGAACATTGAAGGTAGAACATTCTGGAAGAACTTGATGATTGTTACTTTACATATGAAAAGTGTTTCCATTTCATTCTTTGAGATTTTATCATGCAAATCATGCAGAAATGGGTGACTGAACATTCCAAAAGACTTAACTTTTACTCTGTTTGCTTAAGCAAATACTCTGATACATGTCACCAGTTCAAATTTAATCTTGTCCCAAGGCTAGAAAACAGGTCACAGTAAGTTATGTTTGCCTTTTTGTTGTGAAACTTCAATGCATTTCCATACCAAGGACACATGAAATAATTTCTAGGCCACCTGACTTCACTGGTACCTCTTGACTGCTACAGGATTCTAAAATATTTGCCTTTTTTTGAAGAATGCAAGCACTGAAGGATAATTTGGTCCTTTAATTGTTACATTACCTAGGGACAATTTCTCTAAATGAGCCTGAAAGTAGTGCCAAGTTTTAATTTCACTATTACATGCAAACCTAAACCAGAAAGCCCCACAGTTCTAGTGTGTGAGATCTACAGGCACTGTAGTTTTATTTTGCATTGGAAGCTCATCATCTTTCAAGCACATTTCCACCTTTATAAAGCAGTTGTGCAGACCCAACACAAATGAATAGGCAGAAAGCCACGGGAAACCAGAGCACTACCAATTACCTGCAATTGAATACAGTTTTCAGAGAGACAATCACAGAAACAATTGGAAAAGACCTCTGAGATCAAGTCCAAGCTATGAGCCAGCACCACCTGGCACCCAGACCATGGCACTGAGTGCCACATCCAGTCTCTCCTAAACACCTCCAGGAATGGTGCCTCCATCACCTCCCTGGGCAGCTCATTCCAACCCCTGACCCCCTCTCACTCAGGCTGTTCATCTGCTCCATATGTGTTTATTTCTATAAGTTCAGTAAACACAAATGTGTTGCAGATTTTACACTAAAAGAGAAAAACTTGGATGACCAACACTGTATATTGAGAACTTCTCCACCAGTACACGGTATCAAAAGTAATCCACAGATAGAATGATGTGCCTGCCAGTCCATTTAAAGTTATAAAAACATAGAAAATTAAGGAACATCCTTTGTGAAGAACTTCTTCCTAACGTCCAGCCTAAACCTCCTCTGGTGCAGCTTAAGGTTGTGTCCTCATGTTCCTGATCCCTCCTGGCTGCACCCTCCTGGCAGGGAGCTGTGGGGAGTGATGAGGGCTGCCCTGAGCCTCCTCCTCCTCTCCAGGATAAACAACTCCAGCTCCCTCAGCCTCTCCTCACAGGATTTGTGTCCAGACCCCTGACCAGCCCTGCTGCCCTGCTCTGGACACGCTCCAGCCCCTCAGCCCCTGCCCTGGATTGTGGGCCCAGCCCCAGACACAGCACTGGATGTGCGGCCTCAGCAGTGCAGGTGTGAAAAACGCCAATCACTTGTTCTGAAAATTTTAAATGTTTAATAATAATAAAATGGTTATAAAAATAATAATATAATTAGATTAATAAAAATTTGGACTATTTGGATTAGGACAATATGAGACAACAGAAACAAAGAGTTACCGACATCCGGGTACCTCCTTCTAGGCAAAATAAGCCTGAAAATGGACCCACCTTAACAGAGGATTAACCCTTATAAACAACAGCCTGTTGCATATTCATACATCTCATACATGATGCATAAATTCCATTCAAATCCAGGATTCTGTCTGGTCAGTGGCAACTTCTTCCTCTTTCCTTCTATTTTTATATGCATTACTATTAAACTTTTAAAAATTTGAAAACAAGTGTTGGCGTTTTTCACACATGCCCCCATTCCTGACCCCCAGGCTGCTGAAGGCCGGCCCCGCTGTGGGAGCCGTGTCTCCGTGAGGGTTCCCTGCAGTTAAGCCCCTCTGAGGGAGTCGTGTCCCCGTGAGGGTTCCCTGCAGCCTGGCCCCGCTGAGGGAGTCGTGTCCCCGTGAGGGTTCCCTGCAGCCTGGCCCCGCTGAGGGAGCCGTGTCTCTGTGAGGATTCCCTGCAGCCTGGCCCTGTTGTGGGAGCCGTGTCTTTGTGAGGGTTCCCCGGAGCCTGGCCCCGCTGTGGGAGCCGTGTCTCCGTGAGGGCTCCCCGGAGCCTGGCCCCGCTGTGGGAGCCGTGTCTCCGTGAGGGCTCCCTGCAGCAGGCCCCGCTGTGGGAGCCGTGTCTCCGTGAGGGCTCCCTGCAGCAGGCCCCGCTGTGGGAGCCGTGTCTCCGTGAGGGCTCCCTGCAGCAGGCCCCGCTGTGGGAGCCGTGTCTCCGTGAGGGCTCCCTGCGGGCTGCAGCGGCCCCCGCTGCCCTGCCGGGCCGGGGTGACTCAGGCAGCGGCGGCGCTGCCGGCCCGGCCCTCCCGGTTCTGCGGCTTTGTGAGTCAGGCTCGCACCCCCCGCTCTGGGCGAGCACCCCGGGCCACCCCCGGAACCCTGCGACGTGCTGCTCTACAGAACTCTCCTTGCTTTCAAAGCAATCTCCTGCCCGGAGCGCCCCGGGAAAAATCTCCCTTTCAGCATTAACAACCAAGAATTACTTAACAAAGCAGAGCGAGGAAGCGCTTTAACAATATCTTCTAACAATATCTTCTGCTCTGGATGTGGCAGAGCGGAGTGCATGTGCTGACTAACAGCGGGGATGGGCTGGGGAGGCAGCTGCCTTCTCTGCGAGGGAGGAGAGAGCTCCTCGGTGATGCTCTGGGCAGTGCAGGAAAAGCTGTCATCTTCAGCAGCAGCGCCTTGCCTCTCAGGGATCTAACACCCACCACTTCCACAGCTCCTTTCCCCCCTGGCTAAAATGCATGTTTAATATAATGTGCCTGGAACACTAAAGAGGGATTAAACTGCAGCTACAGCTCTGCATTTGGTTAAAAGTGTTAAGAACCAATGGAAAAAATTATAGTATGTGTGTAACCTTGAGAAGGAAGACCCCAAATCCATAAGTCCATTTGTAATAAATTCACGTTCTGTGAAAAGTGAATGAAAATGGGCCTGATGTGCCCTTTCCCAGGATCTACACACTGTCCAGAGAGCAGAATGGTAAAACATCACCAGGACTCACACACGGTCACAGCCTCACTGGCACCTCAGACCTTGGCTAGCAAAGGAGTGTAGGAGTGCAGCCTCCCAGGAAAAGGCACAAATGTGGACAGGATGAGAGACAGCCACTCCAACACTGATTGAATTTCCTGGAGAGACTTTGGGAGAATGAAGGGTTTCCTCCTGGGGAGAGGGGGCACAGGGCTATCTGTTTCTACTTCTTATAAACAGGTTTCTTTGATTCTTCAGGAAAATACAGCAAGTGAAATATTTACACTGTGAAGATTCATGGATGCCTGCAGGTTCTGGGGTCAAAGGCATGCAAATGCTAAGGAGCAAAACTTCCCAACTCTATCAACAGCTGCAAAAAATATTAATTTTGTTTCAATTATCTTCTGTAAGGGCAGACATGACCAGCCAAGACTAATCCATCTTATCTACCTGCTTATGATCAAAATTTTTTTGTCAGCTGCTATTCAAGTGCCCCACAAGCCTTCAAACACCATACACCCTTCACCTCATGCCTCAATTACATGCATCCTCACCACAAAACAGAGTGACTCAAAGCCTGCCCACACAGATCGTGGCCTAGACAGCTGCTGATCAGGATGTGGAGGATTCAGCCACATCCTGAAAATGGAAGAGGCCACAAAGTAGGACAGACAGGATGGCACTGACAGGGTGTGAGTCAGAGCACAAGGGAGAAATGAAGATACTCTTGACAGCATGACGAGCCTGGAGGCAAGAGGGAGCCTAATTTCTAGACACATAGAGAATGGTGGAGCAAGATAAAACCCTTCTGCAGCAGATGCTGTAACACTCTCTCAGGACATATTCCTGAGCACAGAGCCTCACTGGGATGTATTTATACCCCTGTCAGGACCTGTGTGAACAGCTCTTTAAGACAGGAGAGAAGGCATGGATTCTCTTCAGAGAATCTTTTGTGATTATTAGTTATGTTAGAATAGACTGGACCTTTGTCTCTCTGTTAACTTTTTGAGTCAACTCCATGGGTCACCAGCCAGAAAACCCAACATGAAATGCAGTCTGGTGTTTTGTTAATAATATACTCTGTGTTTGTTCATGTTCTTTAATCACATGGTTTTTGCTCTGTGGAACATCCTGTCTCTCTGGCCTAAGCCAGTTCAGAAGTAAAGATGCTTTGGACTGAATCCAGACACCACATAAATTTTTGTCTTGCTCTGGAAACCCTATGTCAATTTAAAACCATTCAGCAGAGTTGGTATTACTGTATTTGCCTAAAGAATAAAAGGAACATGTTTGTAAGACATAGATAGCCCTGTGCCCTCCCTCCTCCAAGAGGAAATCCTTCACTCTCCAAAACCAAAATGCTAACATACCAATAAATTTATTAAAATGAACTGCTCATAACAAGTTACTCATCTGTTGTTACTGCTATAGATCAGCAAATGTGGTAACTGTTTATTTTTCTGTGTTTTCATACTAAGTACACAGCATTAATATTTCATGCTAAAGTGCTTGGTTTGTCTGGTTTTGTGCAGAAGGTTTTGGGGATTTGGGTATGTTGAATTAATCTCTAAAACTTGTATTATGTTTCTACTCTGGAGTATTAGTTAAACCACCAAATATGGCTCCAAATCACTGTTGAGAGCAGAACATATTATACATAAATATAAGATGTACCACTAAACTAACACATCAGTGTCCTGGATAACTGACAGAGCCTCTGGGTTCTGCCCCTGCTGCCTCCTGAGCTGTGCAAACTGGACATTCTGTACAATACTCACTGCAGAATAATCCCAGTGCAGCAAATCCTCCTTCAAGTCCCATCTGACTCATGCTTTCACAAGTTGGATAACAGGTTTTTACTCAGCCACGTTGATTTCCACCATGTCACTCAGAGTTTACAGAACACCTCAGTGCTTCACCTTCTGCCCTATTTGCAATGCCCAATGGATAAACTACTGAAACTGTGTCAGCACACTCAGGGATGGGATCCACAGAAGACACAAACCAACCAGCACAACCACAAAAAAAAAAAGCCCCTCAAGATTTCCCAAAAATACAAATAAATTGTGTAACTCAAAAGCTATACTAATGTGGAGTTACAGTTTTAATAAGAACCAACAAATCAATACATTGCAGAAATGTCATTTCAAACCAAGTGTAGATGTTATTTGCAATAAAGAAATATTGTAACATAAAGGAACCAGAACTGACCATCAGGAATTTGCAATAAATGGACGTGAACATTTTAGTCTGAAGAGACTCATTCTAAAACTGAGGAGATTATTAAGCAATAATTAGCAAAATCACTGGAAAACAACTTTTCCATTCTAAGAATATTTAGCCATGTTCCCCAGAGAGTGATTGATTCCTGCCTTCCAGGCAATATTCAATATTCTTCACTATGGAACAGGTACAAGTGTGCCCTTACTATTAACTGTCATGTTGGATATTAGCCATAAAATGGCTACTTATTGTTAGAGATCCACTATTAAATGGGATTTGTGGGTTTAATAATAAAATAGATTAAATCTGCACCTTCAATGAAGTATGAGCATATAATCCTAATAAGAGACTACTCGTCCTACACAAAAATAATCAAATAATTGATTACTGGCTTTCTGAGAAACAATTATTGTTTTTCTGCCTGGGAGACAATATTTATTACATATATTTTTAAAAGCTAATGCTAATTAACATATACTGCATATCCAGTAAGAATGCTGGTCAAATGCTGGGGCAATAATGAGAAGGGATTTGCTGACTGCAGTGTCACTTTGTTGCCATCAATTTTATATGGAAATAACACAGGGGTTTTTTATACATCCCAAAATTTTGCACTTGGGATGAACATGAATCAAACTATTTTTTTTTTGGAGCCAAATGAATGTGAATGAATATCATTCAAAGTGACACAACTGGATTGTGACCCTGAGACAAACTCTTGTTATTTCTATGTGTGTGTGTTTGCAAACAGAACTCATGAAGCACATTAACCACAAGTTATTTCTAATTTTATCATCTTTTTTTTTGCAACAGAGAGAGAGGCATGTACTGAGAGTGGGCATCTCTCCTCACCACCTAATTTTGTCCTGCTGATGCTACATTTGTGTGATTTTGATTTTGTAAACTGACTTCTATCTGGTCTGTCCTTGCAGGAAAAGGATGCTCTTTGGACCCAGGAGGAAATACAGAATACACACCATGCAGCCTTTATGCTGCCATTTTCACAGAAAACAGAGTTTGCTGATCCATCAGAGAAAGCAGCTCTGGGAGTAGCTGAATTATTGGAACCCAAGTTTAAATGGGTTTTGCAGCTCCTGCCTGATTGACAGCTCTCTGCTGGCCTCAGCTCATGGCAATAAAACTCTGCTCCACTTCCTGTCACAGCAGACTCCTGTGTAATTACACACCACTACCACACCTGCCCACAAACCAGCTGACTAAAAGTGTGGAGAGACAAACCTGACAAAGTTTGATTCAGAGCACTCTTGCACAACAGTTCCCTGCCTTCCAAAATGTATATGAAAATAAGAATATCTAAGACTACATTTCTTCTTAATTTGCCAGAAATTTTCAGAGATGGGATTGTACTCATCCTCACCAAATACTCAAACACCCATCTAAAAGGCAGTTTTGAGAAACAAGAAACACAAAAATCTGACACTCAGGTATCTTACTTTGTCATTAACCTTATTTTCTCAAGAAATGCTCATACCACAGGAATTAAATTGAACTATTGCATCTTAATAGTTATTAGGTAAATATTAGAACATAGAGAACTGTTAAATAGGTGGTCTGATAACATAGGAAATTTTATTCAAAGGAATACTACTTGCCGAGGAAAAAAATTCACTTCACGCCACCTGAGTTCTCATTTCTAGCAAAAATCTTCTCCTGTTAACAGGAGAAAAAATGAAACTAACATCCTCTTCTTCTCTCCCTTGGTATCCTATAATGAAACTTTCATGAAAATTCATGAAACTTTCATGAAGATTCAGGTAGCATTGATACCTTTGGAGAGGAAAAAAAGGAGTATAAAGCCCACTCCCAAAAACTCAGGGTTTCCCTCAAAGTAGCAGTTATGGACCTGAAGTCTGTATCTGGTTTTGAGTCTAATTACATCCAGTGTGATAAATACTGTCCATCCTAAGCCTGTGTGACTGCAGGTGCTGTGAAAATGTCATTACAGTAAAAAACCAACTGAAGAAATAACAGCACAATACTCTTGTCCATAAGGCATTTTTTAGGCTTGCATAAACCTCTTGTAGGGTGTTTAAATTACTATTCTTTTTTACAGCTGTGGGAGACAGAACAAAGAAATGGCTTTGTTCAGTTCCACAAAAAGCAGAGCAGAGCTCCTCAGGGCAGCAGAGAGCAGCTGTTTCTGCAGAGAGGCTGGATACACACACACATGGCTGAATTGCTGAAAACTGGGAAAAAGGCAGGAGTAAAAAATTAATCTGAGTTTTCTGGGTTTGGACACACCTTCTGTCCTTTCCACAAGAGGTGCAGGAGAGGACAGGCCCTCTGCCATTTCCTTCCCAGCTCTACACATTTCTGTGACCCAAATCTCCCTCTCTGTAGGAACTCTGCAAGGTTCTGTGCAGGTGAGACCTTTACCTGCCTCTTGTCTGCCTCAGTGTTTTGGGATTCCAAAAGCTTTCTTTGAAAAGCTACACACACGTCAAACCTCTCCAGAGCTGACTTTTTTAAGTAACAAAACTTGTTGGACAGGTGGATCTTGAAAAAGAAAATCATTAGAATTTCAATCTGGAGAAGACTAATGGGATCCTCTGCTGTGATCTGACACCACAGACACCTAAAGTTTTACACAGTCACTTGTGGAGGCAAAGAACAAATGTGAGCTGGATAAAATCCTCAGGAAGAAACCCAGATAGTATTGATAAATTTCAAATGACTGTACAATCACCTCACAGTAAGAAGCACTAGTGACAAATCATCCTCATTTTTTCAATACCTTGCCTTTAGAAATAGCGAATTAAATACTTTTCTAAAAGGAAAGACTTTTTGTTCATCTCTCTGTATATTCTATCTTAGATGCTGACAGTTTACAAGTAGTTTTTTAATCCTATGGTGTATATATATTTAAAAAAAAGTGCCTGGAGTCAGTGCTATAAACTGCCTTATTTAGGGAAACAAAACATTTTTTTAAAAATAAACAAACAAAAAACAGCTTTAAACGTCCATACTTGAGATAGAACTAAACAAACCAATGCCTCTGTTTTGTTTCAAGTCTGAAAACTTCAGGTTGGATGAACTCCAGAAAGACTGAGTGAATTTAAACAGGCCAGAAGAATCATAAATTTTGCTTCTATAAAAAAAAAGTGTGCTTTGCTTGCCAACAGGACACCAAGAAACCTTCCCACGAGGGAAGGAGAGGAACAATAGCTTTTAAGCCTCCCCTCTGCACAGTCTTCCGTTACATTTGGAGAAGTTAAAATAATCTTTTGGGGATGAAAGTCTAAAGCAGAGAGATTATCTCCCTGAAAGAACCAGAGAAAGAGCAAAACCACTGAAGATGAGTTTCAGTGCTGAGCACACAGGAGGGTCACACACAGACAATGCCACACTGCACTCAGGTGACCCCTGGCAAAAACAGCAAAGAGCTCCTTCCCCCAGCACTCAAAAGGATCAGATTTTTTCACTATCTCCATGTGAGATGATCCTTTTCTATATTATAGCCTCTAAGGCAGACTCCAGTCTTGGGACAAATCATCCCAAGGCACAGCTGAAGGCTGGGATGAACTGTTAAGCCTGGAAGAAGGGAACAGATTCACATCCATGTGAGCTGGATGAACATTAAGCTCAGGTTCATTGATAGCACTTTAGAACTCATGGGTTTATTCATTCTCAGCTGGGAATGCAGTATCATGACAGTGCCATGAAATTGAGGAAAGCAGGTTGGAAATTATTCCTTTTTGTGCAAGGAATACACCTCAACAATTTCATCCTGGCATTGTTACACTGGTAATGAAATCATATCCAACCAGTCCCAACAAGCCTCACAGCAGGACTTTGAAGACTTCAGTATTGCAAATTGATTTCCTATGCTACAAACAAAATACTTTTCAAAGTGCTCTGACCATGGGTGATCCCCAGCAGCCCTGCTGCATCCAGGGCACTTTCAGGGACCAAGCCACACACTACTTGTATTTCTGCTTAAACTTGGGTCTTGCCCAAAGAAAGGCCTGGCTTTCTTCCACTGCAGCTCTATTAGCATTGCCAGCAAAGAGAATTTATGCAGAGTAAAGGGACTGGAGTTCCTTCTACAATAGGGCCAATTGTCTCAGGCTGCCACATTCAGTTAAATGTTTACTTTGTTGTTTCACAACTCAACAGGAAAGGAAAGGTCAGACAGGCCCTAGTGTAGAACAAAGATTTTGTCATTCATCTATTCACCTCAAGCCAAGATTCCAGTGGGAGACTTCTGCTTTCCAGTTTTTCCCCTCTTCCTCCAGGAGACAGACACCATGTAGTAAATTAACACTCCAGCAATTCTACCAGTCTGGTTTCAGATTATAAAAGAAACATTCGATGTCAAAGTATTCTGTAAAGGTCCTGAAAGAGGAATATTTCCAGGATTTGCTCACCAAGACTGGCTAACAGAGAAAGATTAATCTCCTGAGACTACCCATGAATACCATCCTTTTTGGCACAGTTGAAAATGAGATAGAGCCATAAGTGTGCAGTTTCCTGTGACACAAAATTTCTCTTGCTTGGAGTAGTGAGACCCTATTCAAATTCAGTCTTCCAGAAGCTGCTTTTGTAAAATAAGAACAACTGTTTAACAGGAATGAGACTGTTATTCTTGACTTGCTATGAATGGAAAACCTAAAGTTTCACACTCAGTTGATGAAGCATGAATGCAGATGGACAGACACTTGGATATCCATTCCATTAAAAATAGCCAAAATCTTCCTTAACCTGTGCATATTTCTTTCTGTGTTCAATTAACATAAGAAACAGAGATTAGACAATGAAAACCCATCACAATAGTAATCAAACTATTATTGTGAAGCAAAATATGCATGGCTCAAATAAGCATAATGTAATCCTCAACTAATGGCAAAGATGCCCTGAGCCTGTAAAGGAAATGTGGATTCTTTACTCCTGGCATGAATAAGTTTTGCTCTGATGAAACTTGTACTACATTGTTTGATGGTCTGAGTGGCCAGATGGTTGTTGGGACACTGCTTTGGATGGGATGAGTCACATCCCAGCAACACCTGCTCCTTTCCACTGGCTACCGAGGAAACCGAGATAAGCAGCTCCAAATCAAAGGTCTGGATTTGAACAGGCAAGTCCTCCCTGCTTTGTTTCCTCCTGAGCTAAACCTGCTGTTCATAGATTAAACAATACCCCAGGACCTGAAGAGATTGCTGTGCCTGCAGAGTCTGGGAGATTTCATCTTTCTCAAAGACCAGAACCTCAAAGACACAATCTCACTCCATTTCCAGCATACACTGGGGAATCCCAGCCTGGGAGTGCAGGGAGGGGTTTGGAGATGACAGTGGACAACAAAAATCACCACCACAGCTGACTGAGCAGGTGTGAATTATCCAAACCTTCCAGCTTTGGAGCTGCTTACACAAATCAAGCAGTACTTGTTCCATAGCTGTTTAAAAGCATGTGAGCCCCATTCAAACTGTGCCCCCTTCTGAGATAGCAAGCATTATCTGATTCCCAGACTCATTAAAGAAGCTGAAAAATCCCTCATTGACCTAAGGTGGCAGCAGGATCTGACATTGGAGAAGCAGAGATTTCTTAAAAATTGTCAGTCTATAAACAGTCAGCCACATATGTCAGTGATGCACAGAAAATCCCTGGACATGACTCAAAACTCTTCCTCATAAAGGTGATGGGAACATACCTGGGCCAGATATTCTGGCTGCAAGAACTGTCCTCACCACTGGATAAGAACTTTATCATTCCCAGCAACCCATACCAGTAGAGTCCTGACTTCTCTAGGAGAGAGGCAAAGATCAGGTTTTAACAGATCAGCCTGACCAGGCTCTTCAAAGTGGTCAGAAGTCTTCAAATAATCCTCAAGTTCATGTGTGGCTATGGATATATTTTGGCAAGTAAGCAGAATTTTCTCTCCCAAGTCAATACTATTACCTTAGCAAAGAAAGTTTCCTATACAAACTATCTCATACCACATACTATCCTGGTCAAACAGCATTTTAAGCTATGTTTGAAGACTGAAACACCCCCACTGTAAACTTGCAAATGGGTAATATGATCCAGAGTGCTTTAACAATATTACTGCAAGATTACTCCATTCTAATTCCACCAAATCACTTCATGTTGAAACTGAGATGTGAAAGGGCTATTACAGTACTGCATTCATAAATTCATGTTATGCAAAAGAAGTACTGACCTCAGGTCAAAGAAATAATGCAAGCAGAATTAGAATTTTGTCCATTAGATCATGTACAAAATGAAAGAGATTTCATTTATCTTCACAATTTCTCAGAAAAGACCATGACACAATAAAAAAATTTGTCAATGGGATTTTTTGTAAATTGGGTATTTGCCATATTACTCAAGAATTCCATGTATCTCAGTCTCTTGGCTAACACAGAGTTTAAACAGGAACACCCACAGTGGTTTTTAGAACATACCAGCATATTTTATTCTAAAAACCACAAGGACAAGCCCTCTGCTTTACAAACTTACATGTACTTGTGTGTTTCATTTGGCTGACTGTAAATGCAGCTTTTCAGAGCTGAATCATTGCAGTTTGATGACACCAAATAAAGGGTAGTGAGTCTCATGCAAACAAGTGGGCAAAGCAGAACGTCAGAGACAGAAATGAGCTGTGCTCTGTTGGGACACTGCTCCTCATCTTTTGAACTTTCTCAGAAGGGAAATTTGAGAGCATAGAGGAGCAGCTGCACAGAACAAACATCAAATATATTTTGCAAAGAGCCTGAAGAAACCTCACCCCTGTAGAGCATGGAGATCTGTTCATCCCACAGTGCAGACCCCATTAAAATTAAGAGGATGGTGGGGACAGCACTTGGGCTTTCTGTAAGACTTAGCATGGTAATCCAGGCTGTGATTCAAAGCCTGGGTGTGCAACCTCAACTCTGCTGTGCTGAGACTGCTGTTGAGACATAAGAGACTGCACAAGCCTTAAAAGGTAAAATCATGGACAAAGTGTAATAAACAAGATGTGAATAACAGTCCAGTGATTAAGGGAAGAAACACTGGCATGAAAAGGGAACACAAAGCCAAAAAAAATCCAACAAGAAAGAGAGAGCAAAGAAATGTCATTTTGTGCCACTTCTGCTCTCTGTGAGATCCCAGTGCTCCTGCAGATGTTGATGAAAGTGCTCTTCTCCTTTGACTGCCATTCACTAAATCCCTGTTAGAGTCAGGGAAAAGCACTGGCATGAAAATGAGTGTGATACATCTTCCTTTACAGCCCTCCACAGGATTCACAAACAATTATTTAAAAGTTATAAATTGTTCATCTGTGGGGTGAGTCAGAGAACTAGCAAGTGACTCGTTTTCCAGACCATCTGTGTGGACATCACAGACTTTTGTCAGGATTCCTACAAGACCAAAACTATTTCTGAGACTGATTGCTTTATGACAAACTCTGTTGTCAGCTGATTAAAAAGATATTGTAAGAAGGAGAGAGGTGAGGCTCAGGGTACTGAGGACAAACATACACAGTTTCACCAGCCATATTTACTTTTACACATACATGGTGGACATATTTCCAACAGCCTATTGCCACACAACTGAATGCAAACAACAGTTAGCTGATGTTGTGACAGCAAATAAACCCCCACACTGTTATGATTACAAGCATAAATACTCAAAATTATTGATTACAAAGATTAATATTATCCACCATTTGGTAACACCTAGGAATGAATACAGCAAAACATTTTAAAACATCCGTGTTGGTACATACCAATATATGCTGGTGTGCTCTAAAAACCACTGTGGGTGCTGCTGTGTAAATGCTGTGTTAGCCAAGAGATCTGTAAAGGTCTTCCAGGCACCTTAGCTTGTTTTTAATCTGGGTTGATTTTTCCCCCTCAGAAACTTGACTGAGTACTAATAAAAGTATATCAGTGTTAAACCCCTTTCTGGATACCAAATACTGCTAATAAAGTAAATATCACCCAAACAGGATATAATTTCTATCCATATGCTACAGTCATACACTGCAGTGCACACTCTAAGCAAGTGAAAATTAAACTTCATTTTTCCTAGAGCTTTATTCCTGTTCAGTCTTTAGTGCCTCTTCTTTTTACAAAGTGGCTCAGCATAGCATGTAGGTGGAATCTGGAAATGAAATGCTGTTCCACAATCATGGTTATGCTGCATGCTGAGAAGTTAATTTTATTATTCATGCATTCCCAGAAGAGGCCAGAAGGACATGGGCACATCTACAAAACACATTCTGTACTTGTTTTCATATGGGGATTATTTCCCATCAGCAGGAAGGCAAAGCTTTATTGATCTGTCAGAAATCATCAAGGGGCCATTCACCCCTGTTGTGATGAAATCACAGTAAAACTACTTTTCTGTGAATTTTCAGATTGCAAAAAGCTGGTTAGCAACCAGAGGTAGAATGTAGTGCTCCAAATTCTGGTATGTGGAATCTAGGATCATGCTACAACACTACTGCACATAATGTGCTTTTACTTCTCTTTAGTAACAGCAGCACGATGGCAGTAAACTGTGACCAGATTATCTGGTGTTGAACAGTATAATAGCCAACTCTGGTTACATTTTTGGCATGAATTGCCAGAGAAAGCCTGTTTTAAAAGCAGCTGCTACAATTACAGCTATATTGAGAGATTAGGCATGCCTTTGAAATGTACCTTCATACTCTCAATGGGTGTCCTTGCAACTCAAGGCAAACTGAACTGAAAATAAGCAATGTGAGCTAAAGTACACATTGTGACATAGAAAATACCAACCATCTTGTCAATCAGCTTTCAGACATGAAACAGATTCTAGAAGAGCTGTCTCTCAGCATTTGTGGTTTGCAGCAAGCAATAGCCCAAAGCTGCCAGTGAATAAGCAGGAAGGAGCAGTGCTGGAGCTGCTGTGACATGCCGAGTCCTGCACACCACAGCGCGGTGCTAGAGACCAGCACAGGCTGCGGCTGCACTCCGGGGACTCTGCAGCCTGTCTGCAGCACAGCCTGCTCACCACACTGCCCTCACCTTTACCTGAGACAGCCCCTGCTGGATCACTCTGCACTGCCCATCCCATGTCACCCTCGAGCCAAGAATGACACAAGATCAGATGAGAGACTGAATTGCAAGAGGAAAAAAAGAAGCTTCAATACAAAGGATTCTTCAGCTGCTATAGACTGATAGGATACATTCTGCTTGATTGGCTAGTTAAATAAAAACATCTTCCTCACACACCATCTTTGAGAAAAACAGAAAGACAAAATGGAAAAACATCCCTGCAGATTGTTTATACTAACAAGTTACCAGATTCCAACAACTCCTTAAAAATTCTCACAAGCCACTGTGAGAAACAATTGCTGTTTCTCTCCCTGACCAGGCTGGCATCTGCACCCATACAGGATGAACTGCAGGGATATACAGGTGGTGCACAAGAACACAAATTCTCTCCACCCTGTGTTTTTCTTTCCCAGCACTCAGGTTCACTCAGCATGGGCAGCTCTGCCAGCTCACAGCCATGCCACCCCAGCTCTAGGAAAAGGTTGGCACAAGTGTCACAGGGCACTGCCTGTTTGATCTAACTACAGCCTTGAACTAAAGCTTTTAGACTCTGTGAAAAACACAAATCACTTGTTAAAATTTTAAAAGTTTAGTAGTAACTAAATGGTTATTAAAATATTAATATAATTGGACTAATAAAAATTTGGACAATTGGGATTAGTACAATATGAGACAATAAAAACAAAGAGTTATGGACAGTCTGGGTACCTCTTTGTGGGCAAAATGAGCCCTAAAAAGGACCCATGTTAACAGAGGATTAACCCTTAAAAGCAACAGCCTGTTGCATATTCATACACCTCATGCATGAAATGCTTTTTCTCTGAAAGATTTACGTGTCCTGTGACTGCTATCTGGTGCGAGCACCTCATTCCTTTCTTTAAAAAAATAACCCCACATACATAGTTTCTATCTTAACTACAAAAGTTACATTTTAACTACAAAACTATATTTAACACACTACTGAAGAAAATTAATGCAGCATAACTTTCTAACATAACACATATAATATTCATTTTAATATTTGCAAAAAGCCAATCATAAAATATGCATTTTTCATAGCTCTGTCCAACAATAATGTCTATCACCTTGCTCTTTACAAAAAGAAGCCAGGAGTTTCACTGAGGTAGCAAAACACAGAAATATAGAAGGTGATTCTCAACTACCTATGCAAAGTTCAAAGTAATTTCTTGCTAACCTTGCCTCTTTAAAAACTTTCTAAACATAATTTGGCACTGTATTTTAAGTTGACCACAGGAAGCACAAAACGAGAAAGTCCAGGAGCAGCCTTGTCTTCCCCTCAGGCACTTCCTGTACTAGTGACAAAAGCATAATGCAAAATTGCTAAGAAAGTGCCTCTTGTTTAGGTTACACTTTATCTTCCTTTTAGGCAGGAAATATTTGTTCATTGGAAATCACAGCCTTGTGAAACAACAATGCCCACCTCTGCATCACTGTGTCTGGTTAGACTCTGAGTTTTTGGGAACATGTCTCTGATAAAATAAGTTAAGGAGTAAACTCAGATAGAGAATGACCCAAACCAAATCTCTGGTTTTCCTCCCACTCTTCAAGCATACTGGGTGCTTAACAGTGATTTCTTTTTCTTGAGGAAATAAAATTACCTATACTCCACTCCAGTAGCCTTGTAATGTCTTTGCTAAAGGAAGAAAAAGCTCAAAGGTCCCTTTAAGGAGAAAGCAGATAATTATAAGCAGACACAACAAACAATTGAAAAGGCCACAAATTGTTCCCTGATATTCACACTTATGCAATGTGCCCGATCAAGTTAACAGTGAATTCCCTTTTCCTGCTCACACAGCTAGGCAATAAAGGCAAGAATATGCAAAAGACAAAACATTCACAAAACCTTCTTCACAAGTAATAATCTCCTCTTTTACTTTCCATGCTGGCTACAAGAAAGTCTTGTTTTCAACTCTGTTTAAGCAGAATCTGCAATACTCAAAGCTTCAATGCATGTTTGCTCCAGTCAGGACTTGAGAAGTAAATTTTACCTATAAGTAAGAGTTTGGTGTGTGTGTTAACAATTCATTTTTCACCTCTGCTTCATTTCCACAGACAGAAGAGGAGCATGCACACAGCAGGCAGACAGAGCATGCCTTGTTTTAGGTACCTGACCTGGGTGACTGGAGAAGCAGGATCTTGAAGTGCTTGCTCCTTAATCTGGACACAGCATCTGATCTGTGCTGCACATCCAGCAGGGATGCTTCTCTGCACTCACTGAATCTCCACATCCTAAGTCATCAGCACACTTCTCTACTGTTCCCCTCAGCTCCTGACAATATTGAATGAGAGAAACCTAGGCAGCAAAGAGAACAAAGATTATGGCCTTAACTATGAGGGTTATTGTATTTGTATTCACACAACTGACAAAGGAAGAGGAGAGGAATAAGAAAAATCAACACTTGACTTAGTGTTTGCCACAGGTTTTAGTGAAAACTTCAGCATGTTCTCAAGCTCATTGGAAGAGCAGGACACAGGTTTTCACTTTAGGTGAACACAGAGTCTTTACAGTCTCCCATTTCATTATGGTTGTTACCACAAAGGCAGGATCAGTGTCCATGCCTCTAATGTTCAGCCCTGTCCACAGAACCTTCAATACTCCTTCCTCCAAAAGTCCCAAACATTTCACTCAGCTCTTGCAGCTGGGAGGGCTTTCCTGTCATAAAAGGAAATACTGGCTCTGTTCAAATCCTCCAGCAGTAAGTAACTAACTCTTCTGTGTTGCTACAGAGGGTATTTTTTAGAAGACCTGGGTAGGTGTTGGGCAAACTGCAGCAGGAGGATCTTGCTTGTGCCAAGAGATTTCAGAGTGCAAAGGACAGATAAATGTACAGGAACCAGACTTGGGCTCCAGCTGTAACAGCATTTCTCTCCACACTAAGAGACAGATGCTGTGCCTGATAAAAGCAGAAATCCTGAAGGGAAAGTAGCTTTTTAAATCACCTTCTGAGGCACAAATCAAGGAGTTCCGGGACTTTGAGTACTGCAGCTAATGGGCACACAACAAAAGGCATGAACAGCTCCTGGGGCAAGTACAGATAAGCCCTTTTAAATGCCCACGGTCTTTCAGCTCCTTAACAGCATCCTAGTAACATAAATTCAAACCACATCAGTTCCTCTAATAATCCACATTAAAATAGTTCTTATGCCTCATTCCTACTGAAGGAAGATATTTGCCTGACTTTCACTAACAGGTGACCCACACACATACCCCAGATTGTCAGGCTTCTCTCTATGCTGTCCTTTCATCAAGGCCTGACTCCACTGACATTATTCCTCCACGTGACAAACCCACCATGCTCAATCTGCAAACCCTTCCAGATTGAAACTTCCTGCTGCAGATGCTGAGAGCATCCACAACCTCATGATCAGACAAGACCAAAAGTGACATGAGAACATGTGCCCACAGCCGTGTGCCAAGGACACCTGAATATTGTATTTGGCTGCCTCCAGAGGGAGGAAGGAATGATGAATCTGACTCCATGTTCACAGAAGGTTAATTTATTATTTTATGATACTATATTATATTTAAGAATACTATATTATACAAAGAATACAGAAAGGATACTGACAGAATACTAAAAAGATAATAATGAAAACTTGTGACTCTTTCCAGAGTCCCAACACAGCTTGGCCCCAATTGGCCAAAGAGTCAAAACAACTCACAGCAGAATCCAATGAAACAATCACCTTGGGTAAATAATCTTTTAAACATTCTTTTAAAGTCTTACTGAAAATCTGTAAATCTTCAGTTTCATCATTCTGAGTCTTTATATGGTAGGTAAATAAAATATACAAGAAGGTGAATATATCTATAATTTATTTGGAGGAATATAACAGGATATCATTCTCCTACTTTCTCATGCCCTCTGATATGAGAATCCTATCTCTTAGCAAATACATATCCAGGTAATTGTCTCCCTGATGATGAAAGTGTTCCTTAATACTACAGGCAACATTCTGTTCCTGATGCTACTGATTGACAGACCCACAAAAAGCTAGGGGAAAACAGGACATTACAACTGCTGTTAATTGCCTTTGTTGGACAATGCTATGCCTATTTTGCTCTCAAAAAATAGAGATTTTTAGGCACAAATGTGTCTCAGAATGTGTGTATTACACCTCAAGACTAATTCTTCTAGGTTGGTTTTTTCCATTTCCATACAGCCAACAGCATTCTGCTTTACAGGTAAGAAATACAGCTTCCTGTACACAAAGCCACGTAAAATGGTATTTCAGGAAATAATGGATTTTTTTAACCTACAAAATAAATACCACACCCCAAACACACCCCCTGACTTGTTTTCTGTTTGAGACTCATAGAATGCCTGCAGGTACTGCTGTCCTCATTCTGCCTCTGGGAAAGGTGATAAATCTTATCAAGAAGTAATTAGGACAGAGAGCAAACTCTACAGTCAGCTGAGCCAAGGCAGATATATTCTGTTAGAGTTCCTTCTCCAACACTTCCCTCTCACCACTGCCTACTTACCAGCTAAACTGACCAAATGACTCAGTCATTGCAACAAAATGATGTAATGCATAAAAACTTTGAACTAGTAACCTCCAATATTCTTTGAATGCTCTGGAATAACCTCTCCATTAGTCAGGGAGCAGCAGGTACAGTTTGCTGCTGCCTTGGTGAGTCATGAACAAAAAAAACTTGGCATCTCCCACAGGTTTGTGTTACCCTCCTCCTCATGTTCTTCCATAACAAGCCAATGTTTCCCAAACTGGGCACACAACAGGAGCACATCTGTGATGCTGCCTGCATCCCTGCTGATCCTGCCTCTGACTCATTCATGTGTGCCCCAATCAGCCAGAGCTCCTGCTCTGTCTCCTCTGTGTTTACATACACCGAGCCAATAAAAAGGTGCATTCTGCCTTGGATATTTATCCACCTAACCTTCACCTGAAGACAATCTGAGTGGCTAAGTAGCCTTACACTTTCTGTTTTGGGTCTGCAGAGTTCCAATTTCTCATGAAATCCACTGAATTACAAACAGTACTTTCCCAGAGATGTAGTCTTCACTAGCTTAGACAGCCCTTCTGTAAAGAGGCAAACTTCAAAACCTACCACCTTGAGAGATGTTTCTGAAAGTTGCTCTTTCAGGCAGTAGCACTGCAGATTAGCACCAGACTACTCAAAATATCTGTCAACACCAAATATCCACCAAATTGTCTCTTACAGATATTTCCTTGCAGAAATTGCCAAAAGAACCTTTTGAAAACTTTTTACTTAATACAAGAACTAAATGTAGTCTAAAGACATCTGGCAGTGCCTAGGAAGGTGAGGCATAATCAGTATCAAGAAAGGTAAGGTAGGATGGCCCATTGTATTTAACTCCAGACTGAAATGGATTCAGTCAACATTTAGTTGAATTTATCACTGGTAAGGACTGAAAAGATGAGGACAGTTTGGTTTGGCCTTTGTTGTTTGGGTTTTTTTTAAATAAAGACAGAACTGGTCCAAGAGTTGAGCAAAAGAGAGTTAGGATCTTTCAAACAAAAAATGCCAGATGTTTTCCTCTTGCTAATGCAGCACTCTTTGAGCTGGTTTTTATCTCAGTGACTGCTCAATGGACAGGCATAAAGATTTATTGCTCTTGAAATGCCAATTTCATAAAACTTTATCTGCTTGACACAAAACACGGAAGCAAAGGTTTGACATCCTTCCTGCTTTTCTGATGCTGTATAAGTCTGCATGGATTATCAAGACAAAAAAAAAAAAAAAAGACTGAAACTTCAGCAATGCCACAACAGTCCCAACAGGCAAGTTTATGTGAGGTAATATTGTGCAAAAAGCTCTTAAGTAGAAAGAAGTCCCAAGAACACTCTTTTCTTCTCTATACAAAAACCAAGAGATTTTAAACTTCTAATTACTGAAACTTTAACTCAAAATGCAAACAGCTTTCATAAAAATGCCTGGTATAAAACATCTTAGTATTTGCTGAATTCTAAGATAAAAAAAAATATTTACTTATTTTAAAGCTAAATACTTGGAAGCTGATGAGACCAGGATTCAGGGTAAACTGAGCTGTTTTACTCACCAGCTCCAGAAAGCCCAGAGTGTTATCTCTCAACAACACAGGCCCAGATTTCTTAAATCTGAGGTGGAATTAAAATGAATTAGCATGTTCAATTAAGAAAAAGAACCTCCTGTCATCTATGCATTGGGAATTCGTGTATTTGGACAGCAGAGCTGGTTCAACACTTCTCAAGCTTCTACAATTGATACAGTCACATCAGAGTGGTCAATGAGCTTAAATGAAAAAAGAACAAATATTAAAGAGTAAAAATGTCAGTCTCTTACAGTGCTGAATGAAGCACCCCCACTAACTGCATGTGGCCTTTGTAAGCAGGCACTGACATCTTGGCTGACACATCCATGGTTCCCAACATCCTCTGAGTCACACGTGCAGCTCCAGCTCCTGCACATCCCCGGTATCCGGTTTGCAACAGGGCTGTGGGAGAGACCAACAAGGGAGAAAGGCAAAGAGCTGAGCAATGAATTTCCTCTGATCCATACACACTGGGCCGTTTGCATCACCTCCTGCTCACACTGGAAAAATCCAGGCTCTCCATCACTGAACATCTCCAGTTTTTGCCTTGTATTAGCCAATTTCTCTTTCTCAACAGCAGCTTTGGGGACTTCCATTTCCTTACCCTTAACTATTCAGCTATCCTGACAGTGTTTCAACTTCATAAAAATCAGCTCAGCATCTTTGCACTCCTGGTCCTTTATGGGCATGACCTCATTTTAGAAAGCACAGGAGAAGGCAAATATTAGAAGTACACCTTGCCATGCCAACTTTCAACAAAACAGATGCTCATTAACCCACACTAACTGTTCCTTACAGAACTTCTCCATTCCCTTGGTCTCTTTGCTCAGCAAGCAGCAGAAATGGTTTGCTGCCAGAACCACTAGTGGCTCAGTAAGCATTCCAGCTTTCCCACTCAGCATTCCAAGCAGAGGAATCAGCCACAGAGGGTTTTTTTTTTCCTTTCCTCTAAATAACACACTCATATGAAAGTTTGCACATGGCAAGCTCTGCACATATTTTGGGAGGATAGGAAACATCTGGCAAGCAGAGGCTGGAGCGATGGAAATCGCTCTAATTGGTTCCACAGAAGACAAACTACAAAAGAGGCCACGAGGTGAGGACATTCCTGAAGTTAACACATTCATCACAGCAAGGAAAAGCTGCAAAGTAAACTTGACCTGCCTGCTGTGACAACTCCAGAAGCTTTTTGCTGAGCCCAATGCAAATAACTGCTCTAACTTCCTAACAATGAATTATGGCAGTAATTGCCTAAGAACAGAAAGAAGGAGTCTCTCCATTGCTAGTAGCAATATAGGAGTAGATATTCTGGACCAAAAAAAAAAAAAAAAAATCCATCTAATTCTGTGTTTTGCCTAAGGGAGATCGGTCCCAACACCAACTTCCTTAAAAAAGGGTAGATTAAAAAAAACCCCAAACCCTATAGATAATAGCTTTCCTTAGAGAGAGAGCTAACCTGGTTATCAAATTTCTTTTGTGCAATTCCCCATCACTTTCAGCCCAAAAGGCCAACACCCACTGTACTCTCAGTGATCCCCCTGGCTCCAATGCCTCTCTCTGATGTGAAAAATCACCACCACTGCTTACACCACAGCCTCTTAAAGATCCAGCTCCCACTCCATAACCTTGGCCAATATCTGAGCCAGTAGTTTTACAACTAGGAAAAATTAATCCTTCAGCAAGAAGAATAAAAAGATAACCACAGGAGGGGACTGCTGGTGAGACAGGATCAATCAAAAGTGGAGATTTCAATCCTACAGAAATTCTCTCATGTGGGGTTTAGAGAAGAGCCTCTCTCAACTGCAGGCAAGATACAAGTGAGATAAATGGCTCAGCAAGCTGCCTCCTGTCCACAAGGGCTTACCTGCTCTGAAGGAAATTTCTCCTAGAATTAGATACACAGCACTGCAAGAGCCTAGCCAAATAAAAGTAAGAATTGCTAGCACAGGTGAGACAGTGCCTAGCAATTCTTTCTGAGACTGGAGTAATCCTTTGGAAAGGACTGTGGGCAGACTCCTAGCAACACCAAGCCCTTGTGGGCTGTCCCCTCTGACACAACTCCCAGGATTTAGTGAGGGTCCTCAGAAGGCTGGCAGTGCCCTGGAACCCATCTGAGCCAAGCTTGCAGCAGCCTTGAAGAATCCACATGGCACAATCTTTCTCACTCAGTTAAACACAGATGAAGTACAACTGCATTTTTCCAGTTTCCATAGAAAAGCAGCACTGAAAGTGACACTTTGGCTCAGTTTTTTCTCCCATTTCTGTTCTGTAGTCTAGTTTCTTCAGACACAGCAGCCAGATCTAACATACTTAAGAGGAGTAGCCTCTTCTGAATCCTATCCAACCTGAAATACTGGATTTGTTGGCCAGAGGCCCAGGTGAGGCTGTAACTGTGACACTACATGCAATGCCTTCACTTAACCTTTTCCCTCCCAAATTGCCAGCACGTATTTCAGCTATTTTGACATCCTAGCAACAAAGATCACTTCATATACAGCTTTTTATTTCACTTTCCATTTGAGCATGCCTACTGCAGTGCTCTGCAGCCACTACCTCAGTGCAGTCCCTTCCAAGCTGTGAGTCACAGGCTGTGTCTTGCAGGGCTCAGTCTCCCCAGAGGCCCCAGGGCCAGAGGCTGCTGTGCCAGGAGCCTCCAGGCTGTGCTGGGGAGGGGCTCAGCAGCACCCTCACCTTTGGCCAGCTGCTCACTCTGTTCCACCCTTCCTGACTCAGCCTCCAAGAACAGCCAAGGGAACAACGTCCTTTTCTTACTGTTTGTCCAAATAGGAGTCTGTAGGATTAGGTACAAAGAGATTTATTGAACAGATTTATTTTCAGAGAATCCTGCAACTTCATTGCAAGGTGTTTATAAACATTTTTTCGGCCATGCCACAGCTAGTTGGTTGAAAAAAACAAAAAAAAAAGCTAAATTAAATAAATTCCCAGGACACATCAGCAGTTGTGAATCCATTGTCTTTAAACACAGCACCTGTTGGGGAGTTTCTCTCCTTAGCTCGTTGTTGGGGAAAACATTTCCTTCCATATTCAGGAAGAAATTTTAAGAAGGTTTAATTTGCTATAAAAAACCCTTACAGTAATACATGTAATTCTTCATGCTAGCATTTTTAGAAGGTGTCATTTCTGAAGTTAATCATTGTGTTGGTTTGAAATACCATGAAAACAAACAATGCACATGTATTCTGGGTAGGGTCACATCTGGAGAAAAACAGAATTTGGGCAAGCTGGACAAAGGTGCTTCTGAAGCTTTCTCTTTTCTTGTGCTTAGTACACACTGGACTGTATGACCATTTACAGTGGGAGAGACCTTGGGAGGGCTCTGTTCCAGCATCCTTCCCAGGCAGCATCACCAACCATTAGGTCAGACCAAGTTGCTCAGGGCTTGATTCAGTCTGATCTTGAATCCCTCCATGGGCACAACCCCTCTGAGCTCCCTGTTCCACTGCTTCTCTGTGAGAAAGTCCCCCCTCACACATACCCACAGAAATGTGTCTCTTCAAGCACAGAAATTCCTCTTCTGGCAATTTCCTCCCTCAGTTTCCAAGCTGTTGTAGAAACATACTCACATCCCTGCTCTCACCTCACTCCTCCTTGCCCCCTCATGCCTTTTGCTCACCCTTGACTTCTCACTTTCACCACACCATCCCCCACACCTTCTCTTTGCTTAGAAATGGGATTTCTTGCTCTTTCCCTCTCATCATGTTGCTCATTAAATCTTCTCAGCAATAAGAATGCCTGCAGGTGCAGAAAGATCCCATCCCACCTTTTCTGCCTGAATTCCTCAGTGCAAGACAAACATGGCCAGAACTTTTCCACTCTGCAGGTAACTGCATCTACTGGAGTCTCTCCTTCCTCATTCCAAAGCATTCCCCATGGTGTCACAAAAAATCCCTCATGAGCAGACATGAAGAATAATAACTGCCCTGCCTTGAGCTCCTGCCCTGGACACCACCAGACACAGCAGTGCCTGACACAGCCACAACTTCCACTGTGAAACAAAACTATCACAGCTCCTGTGCCATGTGCTAACTTCTACAGAACTTCAGGCAGATGTGATCCAGCTGTGTAAACCATCCCTGAAGGAATTCCAGGTGAATAGCAGCATGAGGAAAATCCTGACAGATTGCTTCCCCACCCAAGGGGAAAAGGATTTCAACAGCAACAAAAAAGATTACAGACTGGGATATCCCAGCTACCTTAAATCTGACTTGAGCAGTCAAGTCTTACTTTGGGTGACTCAGGGTTACTCAGCTATCAGGACAAATTATCAAATCAACCCTTTCACTCTGACACCAAGAAATAATGATGCTCGTGACACTTCTTCCTGTTCACTTGCTTGCCAAACAACCTTGTTGATATCTTATTTTATATAACTTTTAAAGCATAGAATATTCATAGGCATCTCCATTTTGTAGCAGAGGAATGACTCCCTCTCTCTGAGCAGAGTGAAAAAATCATGAACTGACCATAACCCCATTCATTCCCTGCCTCCTTGCACCACTGGGGTGGTAGTAGATCTGAGAAGGAGGGAGAAGTGGCAGGAAGGTGTTTTTAAGGTTTTATTTTACTTCTCATTGTCCTGCTCTGCATTTTGTTAGTAATAAATCAATATCTCTAATTCAAGCTTGTTTTGCCTGGGACTGTACTTGGTGAGTGATGCTTCCCAGTCCTTAACTCATGAATCCTTCCTTATCTTCTCTCTCTGCTGTCCAGGTGTGGAGGGCAGTGGTACAGAGGCTTTGGGGGGTGCCTGGCATCCAGCCAGGACCAAGCCCCACACTCAGGTATCACAGAGCAATTACTTAGCTGCCAAAAACAGACAACAAAAAGTAGAAGGACACAGTGGCTCTGATCTCTGCACAAGGACAAGTAACTACAGTGACCAAAGGAACAGGAGTTCATGAGGAGAGCTGAGATTTCCATCAGGAGCAGAGAAAGGGTACAGGAGATTGGAGGATTACAATACAGGTTAACAAAACTCAGAAAGGCAATAAACAAGTTGAATATGCAGCTCTGACCATGTGTAATTTGCCTAGAACTATAGGGGCAGGGTTCCTGCAGAAACTAGCAGCAAACTGGGTTACAGCAGATAAAACACTTTGTACATTCTGAGCAAGAAACTCACAGATCCTGCTACCAGCAGAAGCTGTGGAGGTGACTGCACTCAGCAGGTTCAAAATGGGACCAAAAGCATGGGAAAAATGATCTGTAACCAGCAAATACAGGACCAGATAGGGATAGCCAAGGCCCCTGGGAGAGTGCAGGACTGGAGCACAAAAGCATCCAGGTCTGTAAGCTTTGCTCAAAGCAGCCTTTGCTGCAGCTCCCACAGGAGTTCAGTTACTGGCCTAGATGGGCTGTGGGTCTGACCCATTAGGGCATTTCTCATGTTACATTTATTCCCCTACACAAATCTCTTGGCTTTTATTGGATCCAAAGCCAAGCAGAAGACTGAAATTCAGAACTTCAATTAGTGCACTGTTTTGGTATTCACACACACCCAGAAGATCCTGAATGGATGTTACTTTCATTACACATATTTCTGGATTATCTTTTTTTTCCATTGAAATGTGGGCTGTCTTTTGGGAGTCAGCCAGCTGCCTTCAGGAGACAATGCTGCTGAGCTGCTGTCAGCTGCTGCACTGGAACACAATACCATCTGACAGACAAGAAAAACAATTCTTAACTTACTTACCATGAACGTGCCAGAGGTTAGCACCAGTGTTAGCTGTGTGTTGGACAAGAAAGTGCTCTCTTATACAGCAATCAGCTTGGGAAAAGCTAAAAAAAACATAATTGCAGACTACTGTGCAGCCATCCTCCTGCATGTGAGCATTTCTATATGGGAAGCTTAATTTCAAAGTTATAAAAAGAGTATTTAAGAGAAATCAACTCATCAGCAAAAAATCTGTCCTCTGCATAAAGCTCAAAATTCTCCATTGATACACAGACAGCATCTTTCCCTGCTAGAGGGTGGAAATAATAAAACAACTTGGAGAATAGACTTGCATTACTAGAAATCATTTAATAGCAAAAACTTCATGGAGGCTTTACTTTGAAACTATTGCTTCTCTCAGGACCAGAAAACCTGGGAGATCACACCAGAATTAGAAAGTGCCTGCGTGACACAGCTGAGATGGAGCTACATACCTTTCCTTCCTCAAAAGACTATTTTGATAGCAGACTTAGTTCAGCTTATTTACAGGTTTGCAGGTCACTTTTTAACTTGTCCAAGCATATGCCAGGCATGTGTGCAGCAGCCAGATAACTTATAATTTAAGTAATTTCTGAAAACAACATGCAGAAACAAACATTTAATACAGATGATTATCACTTATACTTTGATTTTGGCTTCATACTACTATCTTTGCATCACTGTATTTAATTACACTCCACATTTCCTTCATGAGTCATCGTTGCATAACAAACCTGATAGCCACTTTATGGGTGTGTTGCAGGTTTGCACAATTAACTGAGTCTATTGGACTGGAAATGACGATTTGTATTAACTGAAAAGATCATGTGGCTGCACAGTTTGTGGGTGTTGGTTTATTAGAATGGAAAGTGCCAATTAGAGAAGGAGAAAACAAAGACAAACTAATGATGTTTTAAAGAGAAGTACCTATGACTTCCTGGAAATGCTCAAGCTTATCTGGGATAGGATTCCCAGGTGCTATATTACAAATAAAATTATTCCTCCTCTGTTCATAAGCACGTAGGAATCACAAAGGAGGAAGCACAGGCAATGGAGGGAGAACAAAACACAGAAAAACCCAGGAACAGGACAAGAATTTCCATGCCAAGGCCACCACCACTGTCACCCCCACCTTGCAGCTCCTGCCCAGTAAAATCTGCTCAATTTGGTGACACAAGAAGCTGCTCTGCCCTGAACCCACAAAGAAATTCAGCAGATCCCAGGAGAAAAGGCTTCCATCAACAAATTCCAGCTCCCAAACCTGCAGGGAGCCCACAGAGGATGGAAGAGAGTGCAGGCTGAAGAGAACAGAAATTTCTGGACTTGTGGATGTTGGGCTTTGGCCATGCAGACCCTGCAGCACTGCTCTCCCTGCACAGCTATTTCCAGCCATGCAACAGGAATATTTTTCTCCTCTCTATATTTTAAGCTCAACAGCAAATTCAGTTCAATCATACTTTATTCTTCATACCTACTTTCAACATCTCAATCTCATTACCACAAATCCTTACTAAAAATATAAACACCACATGCCTCCAAACTGACTAAAGATTATATATTCAACTAAGGTATTCACACCATTTTGATTAACAATTAAAAGGCTATAAGACAGCACAAATACCATATAATTTAAGTAGTTAAAGATGTGCTAAAAACTCAAGTTATTTACTTGCTCAAAATTCCCATTAATTTTTTTGCAATGTACTTATACCCAAGAAATTTCATAAATTAATTATCTCTCATAAATTTCTTAAATTTTAACACAGAAGTGACCTCAGTATTTGGAAAAAAATCCCACAATTGATATAGTTTAATGTGGTAATTAAAGGAGGAAAAAGTATTTTTAGGTGGAGTTTTTGGGAGGGGCTGAGGGTAGGAGTAGAGAAACATATAGAATCAGATTGTTCCCTTAATTTGTATTTTTATAATTGAGAGACAACATTTTAAATACTTCTAAATAAATATTTAAAATAGCTATCAGCTATTTAATTCTAAGAACCAAAATTCAGATATGTTGATTAACCTATTTCCCCAGCAAAACCATCAGGTTCTATAGAGATTCACTTCTCAGAAAATTAGTGTTTTATTAGGAGGCACAAATCTACTCAGGTGAGTAGAGCATTAGGCTCTGGAATTGAAGATGTCAGTCATAAATAGACATTAAAACAAATGTCAGATTTTGACATGCTAAAAAAACCCCAGAAGCAAGTTCACCAGCACTGTCTCAATTTGTTGGGGGTGTCTGTGGTCCAGGATGAGTAGTGCAAATACAAACACACATCTCAAAATACAAATGCTTGGCAGACAGTTGTGTCCCCTTCCACATGCCCCACATAGGCAGAATCTTAAATATGAGTAAAATTAACTTTCTACTACTTGGGAATCAAGTTACCAAACTATTAATTTCTACAATGATACACTTAGAACTGTTTCCAAATACTGCTTCTATATATACAGCTTTTCCACTGAAATTACTGGTTCAGAATGAGAACCAGATGAGCTCTACTCCCACTGTCCTTCCTGCTCAGTCTGCTCTTCCCTCCCTGACTCACCAAAGCCACTCACTATTCCA
Source organism: Setophaga petechia (assembly GCA_024362935.1). Classification (NCBI taxonomy): domain Eukaryota; kingdom Metazoa; phylum Chordata; class Aves; order Passeriformes; family Parulidae; genus Setophaga; species Setophaga petechia. The sequence continues at coordinate 1,417,098 of JANCRA010000047.1, forward strand.
CCTTCAAATCTTGCAAAATCTGTGCAATCTCCTTACCCTGCTTTCAGAGGTCTCAAAAATACCCCTGTGATTCACAAGGCATCCTAAGCTCCCCTGGGTGATGTTTTTTTAACAGTCTGCTATAATTCTAGAAGGCTGTCACTTTTGCCTACTCTTTCTTCTGTAGAGATCACAAGGATGGATATTGATGATATTTTTTGGGGGATTGGTAGAGTTCTGGGTGGGCCAGAGCACCAAAAAGGAGTTTGTGAACTGCTGACCCTTAGCACAACAAAGGGCCTGGGGACTGTTGCCCAGCCAGGGGAGGGACACACAGACAGCAGCACAACCCCTGGACTTTGGCATGCTTAGTTCACAGATAAAAGCCCCTTTGTTTGGGGTCCCTTCTCAGAGGCACCATCTCAAGCTGTTAATTTGTTATTTAGTTATTTTGCCAAGATTAAATGATTTCATGGATCAGGATGTCTGAGACTGTGATGGGAAACCTGGTGTGACTGTGGAAATTTGGGTGTGCAGCTGCACAGGGGCCTCAGTCCCTGCTCAGGTGGTGTGAGTGTGGCTGCCAGACAGGGACATTTCCTTAACATACCCATAAATAAACTACTTTATCCAAAGAATGGGCTATGGCATTTTATCTTTAATAGCTAAAAATGATAGAACAAGGCACAGAAAAAGGCACAGAGAAGCAAAGAGCTGACTCCTACCATTACTGCCAGTCCCAGTGAAGCTTACTATCTAATTATGACTGCAAAAGACTGATGACTTCTAGGCTTGCCAATACAAATACACAACAGTTACTGAATCCAGCAATATTCAGGAATTTTCCAGAGTTCCTGTTTGGTCCTTCAAATAAGACTCTAGTTGTTTTGAAGGAGAGACACCTCTACCTGCAAAATACTCTGTGAATGCATCCAATAGTTGTCAGGCTTTGCCACAAAGACAATGTCTGTCTATGTACTGTGTACAGTGAAATGACCATGACAAAAAAAAAGCACACTGAAAAAGAAATAGTGTAGTAGACAAAGGTAACAGAATACAAGATGTTCTTGTGAAGGCTGAAAAGGAACTTCAGTGGTGCTGCAGACCCTAACACTGCACATAGGTGGATTCCTGGAACTGCCCCCAAACTGTCATTATGCACAGCACTCCAGTTGTGTGAAATACCGTGCCTAAAGGGCATAAAAACACAGCTGAGCCGTCAGCTGACAACAAGTGCTCTGGCTCTGCACAGAAGGAGATGGGATGCACCAGAGCAGCTAAACTGGGATTTGAGTCAGCTCCTCTGTTGATATGTCCAGCACATTGTTCCAGTGGGACATCTCTGGACACTGCCCTGAAAGCACACAGTGCCCTAAAAGCACACAGTGCCCTAAAAGCACACAGTGCCCTAAAAGCACACAATCTTAGTGGATTAAGTGAGCTCTGGGTATTTCACCAGACTAAAGCTCAGCTTCCTGATGACCAGTTTACACGCACGGTTTACATGCCCGAGAGCAAGAATGAACTCAGTTTGGGAGGACTGTGCAACAATGTCTCTACAGCAAGAGGAAGGAGGTAACACTTCTTGTGAGTTGTTCAAGTGTTACAGAATGGATGGTAAAAAACAGATGTGGCTGTGGCCATTTGTGGGAAACACAAGTGTGAACAACCAGCTATTTTTAATTTATCGAGTTCCATTCCAGTCTAAGCTGCTACAGACTGTGTCAATATTTGTGTCCTTTTTTGATCTCTTCTCTCACTCAGCTTATGCTTATGTGCTGAAAAAGTCTGAGCACATGATTACCCCATTCAGGCAACGTGCCTTTGAAATGGCTTTTTAATCTAGACTCTCCACTCCCTGACAGACTGAATTTTGCAGTATGTCTGTATTCGCTGTCTAGACACTTGAATATGCTAACCTCTAATTTAGCCCTCCTTTACTGACCCATGAGTTTCCTCCCTTCTGTGGGTCTTCTGGCTAAACTGGAAATGCAAGACACTCATTCTGCCCTACACCTGGCTGGTGCAACTGCATTCATACAAATCTGACCAGTGAAGTATGCACATGTTCCTCATTCACAGCAACAAGGAATCCTTACTCTGAAAAAGTTTTGTTGGACTCTCCTAAAGCTGTTTCCTTCTACCTGGTCTCTAGACTCAAAGAACAGCACAGTCCTTTCCTGAAAGGATTCAGGATACAACTCCACAGACAAGGGCCTGAGCTGAATCTTGTAAGCAGAAATAAATCGTTGTATATCCAGTTACATAAACAGAAAATTATGGAAAAGTCTGACTGAAATATAAAAGGGAATGAAAAATACAGATGCATTCCAACAACAGCTGTGCTGCCCCAAATCCCAAGGTCCACCAAATCCAGTATTGCCCTAGCATGGGTTAAAAAAAGGAAACAAATGTTTAGGGCAGTGGGCAACTTCCCCTCCCAGTTCCCAGCAGTCTGATACAAGGCACTTTCCCTAGAGCCTTAATGGATTTTTCTTTCATCAGGCTTTCTGTGACTAGTTTTTGAAGCAAGTAAAACTTCTGGTATTTGCAGCATTGAGACAGAGATGTAATCAAGGTACACAGACAAGAACTCACAAAAGCCATGCTGTATTTCCACTTTTAGATAGCATGTTTGCATCACAAACCACTTCCACATGCCTGAAGCATAAAAGATTTGCTATCTGTGTCAGCTTCTGCAGATGGCTTAAGAGACAAATTAGCATTATCCAATTGCTTTAAAGTCTTGTATAGGGACAATTCAAACAAAGACTGAGTAATGGCCCCTGTTCAAAGCTGAATTTCAGCATCAGGTCTGTACAGTTGCACCGTAGCTTACCCTTGTTATTCGAGTCTGCACTGCTCATCTGTGAATGCCTTAAACTCATTGGCTCTGCCCCTTCCCTTCATTCCTCTATCCCACAGGAAGCACCACAGGACACCATCCAGCATGCCCTGTGCAGTAAGAACACAAGTATAAAGGTTAACTGCTTGTAATTTGGGAGATGTTCTCCCACTCATGTACCAGCACATCATTTACAGCCACTGCAGCAGTCTCTGATTTCTTGTCAGTTCAGTAAGGCTGCAGCAATTCTAATGTGTCCCATATATATTGTTTTTTCCCCTGGAATGAACATGCTTAAGTTGTTTTCCCTCAGTTCAGGGTGGTACATGTTCAAAACTTCAGTAACTAAGAATTTTCTTATCTCCATCGTTTGTTTACATGTTCATGTCAGAGAGCACCACCAGAGTCCTTAACCTCAACGTTCATATGTAGATCCACTCAGGCAGATTAGCACAGAGCAGAACAGGAGATAAGTACCTGAATAAGATAAAATGCAGCTACATAAGGATTGCATAGTTTAACTCCCACTGTGCACATCCTGGCTCTGCTTGAGGCAAAGGGTGTGATTTTTAAGAAAGTGGTAAGAGCCACATGATAACTCATTTCTTTTGGAAGTCAGCATCCAAGCCAAGGCCATTGTCTTGAATTTTAATCTGTTGAATAATGACAGAACTCAGGACTTCTCATGATGGAAAGATGGATTCATAAACCACCTTCTGCACTGCATTTTGCTAGGTTTGCTTGGTGTTCAGAAAGGCCACATTTGAAATAACTTGTGACACATGATCCTGGCTCTGCAGAAGCACCTCTGGAGGTGCAACAGAAATGCATCCACAGCACCCTCACTCACATAACTAGTCATGCAAAAACTAACACCACAGCATCCAACTTGCACTCTGTTTACCTCTCTTCAGGAAAGCTTTTCCTCTCTGATGACTGACCACAATTACCTTTTCTAGTCATTAACAAGGCCAAAAAGAAAAGTGTCTAAGCTACTCATTCCCTTTCAGGCAACCAGACAGGAGGCATGCTTACCAGAGAGCATGGAAAAAAAACCCCAAGCTTCCTGCTCAGGAGCATCTACCACAAATAAGTATGATTAAGCAATAATACAGCAGCAGCTACTGTAAAACAAAGCTGTTGTTTATAGAAGGAGGCTTAAAAGAAAATCACAATCTAAAGAGCTTTATCTAACAGGAGCTTTATCTATATTAAAACACGTGTCTATTGTTTTCCACTAAGTCTTTCAGTATTAAGTTTTTTGTAATTTTCTAGCTTCCTATAAAGATTTTGCCTTTTGGTTCTCCAGCTGCTGCTTTACATGTATGCCTTTCTCCTCTCAAAGCAAACAGAAGGAAAAACTGAAAATTTTAAGTGTTGAAAACAGGAAATATGAAGGGGTCTGAGATAATTGGAAAGGTACAGGCTGTAAAGCAAGCTAGAAACAGGACAACTGATCAAAGGACATTGAGTATCTCTGGGATTCTCTCTGCAAAGAGAATATTTGATTGAAAGGTAGTATCATGAATGAAAGACCATGCTATTCTTTTTTTTTTTTTTTCCACAGAATTCAGACATTTCATTTATTAATTACAGAAAAGTCTGCTATTCATCTCCAAACCTGCTACAGGAGAGCTTTAAGGCCTCTCATCATACTGAGCTGTTGTTTTTAGCAGACTTGTTATTAGTATTGATGACCCATGGTGTTGAAGACTACTTAGGAGTTAGTCTTCAGGGCACTTAGCAAATTACAAAATGTGGTTTACACATGCCTACAGAACTATGAGGTGGTTGCAAAGAAGGGAGAGAAATAGGAATGTAACTGTTGCTGCAGAATTCAATTTCCTCTGTCCTCAAGTCAGCACAGAAACTGCTGCAAGTGAGACCATTACTAAATGTTTTTATTCAGTAGTACAATCAGAAATTTAAGGCATGGAGTTTTAGTGAACAAAGGCCACAGGTAAACTTATTTAACAGTAAGAGACAAAAATTCCATGCAATTACATGCACACGAACTCACTCCAAAATTATCTAACAAAATAAAACAAGGCCTGCTGATAGAAGTACAGAACCACAGGGTAACACCTGTAGGCAATACCAGAAAGATCTTTCCCTGGATCAAAGATTCTCAGGTACAAACAAGTAAAGAAGCCAAACATCTATTATTCCTCATGTTCCACCACAGAGGCACTACAAGACTTTGTCCTACTCAAGTCATGTCAACATTCTGTGAAAAACATTTCAAAGACAAGTTTGTCCTTTGTATCCATTCATTACAACATTTAGGGCTGTTTGCATATCAGTCAGTATGTACATCAACACACCAGAATTTAAAAAATAAAAAGAGAAAAAAAAAAAAAAAGGAAAATAAAAAGAAATTACTTTCTCCTCATGCAACCAGGACAATTTAAACTTGAGATAACTCATGTTGCAGGGTCAGCTTATCCACAGAAGTAATTAGTCACAGTCTTCAAGTCCAGAACAATAGAAGTACAGCAAATACTTGGAAGCAGTCTGTGAGCACGTACAGTTCAGCACAAGCCACTGCCACCAGAACACAAACATCCTGCAGTCTCTGTTAAGTGTGGCCCAATTCATCAAAATCCCAAACCCACACTCCTTCCTTTCCATGGCTTCTACTTCCCCCTATATTCTTTTCACTTTCTCTCACCTGCATAACATACCCAGTCAAATTTAGAGGACCTCTTCATTTTCCACACTGGAAATCTCTCCTAGGTTATAATCCTGGCCTTTTGTCTCATATCACCTGTATTTTTACAGCAGTACAACAGTTCTTATGATAAAAACACATAAGTAGGAGATCTTATTGTCCCTAAGAACAAGGGCAGATGGGGGGACTTCCACCAGAGGTCAAAAGAAACCCCAAAGAGAAAAGAGAAGTCAACTGCAGACATGCATCACATCATGCACTGAAATCAAGAATTCTACTTTCTTAAAATATCAGTAACTATTCCAGTTCAAAGAGTATAGACAGAAGACACATTTTGTTGATTCTATTGTCAGCACCTCTCTAGGCTGAGAGGTTTAAGAGTCCCACACTGGTCTTTCTTTCTCCAACAAAGAAATTATTGCAGTGTAGAGCAAAACTGATCAAAAGCCTGATTCTTATTGTTTATGCTGTAATGAACAGCATCACTTGTAAATGCTCTCAAATCTTTAGAACAGCACCTTTCACCATGAATCCTCCTTTTCTGACCACTGCAGTTTATTTACCACCATGAATCTATGCCAAATCTGAGGGCCCACCCGTATTTTCTCAAGATGCCAAATAAACCATTACACATGAAGACAGATTTATTTCAACACAAATATGCCTATTTCAAGAAAACCGTCATTCACAAGACCAATTCCTACAACAGTGAAAGGCTTGGTGCTTTCTCTCCTTCCGGTAACAATAAGGGCAGGGATTCCCCGTAACTGCAAAATATTCGGTCACCAACACGCGTGGGCAAGGGCTGGCCCCACCTCGGACCCGTTTACGAGAGAAAATCATGAGGCACTGAAGGGGGGAAACACGGGGCGGAGGAGGAGAAGCGCCGGGGCGGGGGGAGAGAGAGAAGCACCGGGGACCCGCAGCCGCCGCCTCCCCCGGCCCAGGTCCCGCGCCCCAGCCCCGCTCGCTCGGAGCGGGCCGGGAGCGAGCGCTCCCTGCTGCCGGCGGGGACGGCTCGGAGCCCGGGGAAGGCGGAGGGAGACTCCCACACAGACAGGCAGTGCGGGGCCCTGTCAGCGGCGGGACAGGACCGCGACAACTGAGGGGGCCAGAACGAGTGACCGCCGCCGCAGGAAACGGGAACGCGGGCACGGGAGAAGCGGGGAGCAGCCGCCCTGAGGGACCAGCGCCCGGCCAGGGAAAGGCAAACAGAAGGCCAGGGCAGGACGCCGAGCGCTGGAGAACCGAGCGGCACCGCCTCAACACCCCCGGGGCGGGCGCTGCCTGCCCGCCGCTGTGAACGGCCGAGCGCGAGCCCCTCGTTCTTTCTCCCCGCCCGGCGAACACCGCTTTCACTGAGGCCGGAGGCGGCTGGTCTCGCAGCCCGAGGCGGAAGGGGCTGCCAAGGGGGAGGCGGCACCGCCCAGAGGGCGCCCCGGGGGCCGTTCCCGCCGGCGGGCGCGGAGCAGCAGCAGCAGAGGCGGCACCGCCTGCGCCCGGGCCCCGCCGGGAAGCGCCGCGGCCCCCGCGCCCGGCGGAACCGGAAGCCGCCTCACCGCCCTCACGGGCGCCCCCGCCCCTTTCAGGCCTCCCGTGACGAACGCGCCGCGCGGGGCGGGGCCACCTGCGGCTCCGCCCCCCTGGATAAGAGCGGCGGCCGGCGCGCGCCGCGGCAGTGACCGGCGCTGGGGCGGCGCATGCGTGTGGCGCCGGCGGCCGCGCGGAGCTGCGCGACACTGTCGGGGTGAGTGAGTGACGGCCCCGCGGCGCCTCCCGCGCCCCCGCGGCCATGGCGGCCCCCGCGCCCGCCCGCCCGCCCGCCGTACCGGGGCTGCCTGCCCGCTGCTGCGCCCGGACTGTCCCTGCCGCGCCGGGCCGCGCCGCTGGGGAGGGAAGCGGGGGCCGGCGGATCCGGCGGTACACGCGAGTGGGTCGGGCCGCGGTGGCGGGGTTGGCCGAGCCCGGGGCTCGGAGCGGCGGTGCGGCCCCGCCGGCGGGCGGGCGTGAGGGCCGGCGGCGCGGCGGGAGGAGCCGGGAGCGCGCTCTGCGCTGAGGGGGCGGGGGGAGCAGGGCCGGAGCCGCTGCGGCTCCGCTCCCCCGGGGCTGGCGGGGGATCCCGGGGCGACACCCGCCCCGCTCGCTGCGGCCGCGGTCCCTCTGAGGGGGACGGGACCCGCCCGGGCTCAGCGCAGCCCGCAGCCACATTCTTGAAAATCAACGTGGCGTGCCACGCGTTTTCTGCCTGACCCGAAACAGTATCAGGGCTCTCTCCCTCCTTCCGAGCTGCTCCTGTGAGTAAACAAGAGACCGCACTGTGGGCTCAGGCTCTGCGCTTCGCACTCTAATTTAGGCTGGCTTAATTTAGAATAAACATTTCTTTGTGACTTAATACCTCATTACGCACTTATGCTCGATTTTCTAAAATAGCCAGTCTGTGGTGGTTAAATCTGGAGACATCGCTGTATCCTTCAGCATTGACAGCAGAGCGAGCTGGGGACTCCAGAGAGACTCCAGTGCTCTCCTGGCACTGACCAAGGGCCCTGTGCTGATTATTCTGAATAAGCAAAAAAAATGTACTGTGCTTGATCCAAAGATAACAGTACCTCTTTACATATTAGCTGGATGGGAAAGGCTCTGGGGGCAAGGTGTCTTTGGTCACTTTGGGAATATCTGAATCTTTGTTGTACTGGAATGGCAGGTGAATGATTTGTGAATGATCACAAATCCATTTGTGAATTACATTTATAATCTGTTAAACTACTCAATTTACTTTATGCACAAGCTTAGCTGTCTTTTCTTTAGTAATCTATCAATATGGCATAATTTTCTGAATTTCTTTAAATAAAAACCTACCTGTAGAGTTGGTGGGTATATGTTCTTGGTGAAGCCCTATGTCTGCCTTGCTCTGCAGGACTTATTTCAGAGAAAAACAGTTGCAGTTCTCTGTAGTAGAAAAGAGAATTAAAACTTATCACAGTGTGTCTAACACTATGGTTATGAGTCTGAGTCAGCTAGAAAGGAATTTTTATTTCCTGAATGTAAGCTGTCTATATTCACATTAAAATTTTCAGGAGGGTGAAGTACCATACCTTAAGCATGCATCTGAAATCTGACAAGCAGAGGCAAGGCAATTGCCTTGCTATTTAATTATTAGTTTTCTACTGGCAATTTAAAGGTTACTCCCATTTGCTGTGTAGGACTGTGAAATGGTAGCCCAAATTTTAACTGAACTTAAACTCCTTGATGAACTGTGGTTCTTTGAATATATTCCAAGAGCTGACTGTTACAATCTAAATACAGAGTTTGTCTGCTCTTGAGTTGATTTGTCTGTTGTATACCCATAGGATTAGTTTTATTTGCAAGCACTCATGAGTTGACTGTTTAGTGATCATAGTCTTTAATTCTTTACCACAGAGTGGTCCATTTCTGGTTGGTAGAACGTGCAGAAAAATATCTCAAAGTTAAGAATGTAATTCATTTATACAATAACTGTAAAGAATATAATTCCTATAAATGGAAATAACCTTCTGAGGCCTGTATCTGAGCATGCTTTGGCCTGTGACTCAGGAATACTGAACTGCACTGTGAAGGTTTAGTGCATAGTAAAGAAGATCTAATTATTTATTAAGTGAGTAGATTTAAACTAACTTTCTCATGAGGCTGTTTCTGCTAAGTGTTGGTTACTCAGCATTCATCTAGCTGCAAAGACAGAAGTTCTTGAGGGATAAGAACTAGAGAAACAGAATTTGGAATATTTTTTATAAGTATTTGAAAGTATATTAACAGCACTTAGATTTTTAAAGTCCAATACTTGGAAGTCTGAAATACTTAAATATGAAAAGGGGTGGCTCTGTCTCAGGTACTTACGTTAAATAGAAAGTCACAGGAGAAAAAGGAAATTACATCACATTGTCAAATAAGGAACAGCTAGCTGGAGTAGATGACTTGTAGTGCAAAAATGTGCCCCTCCTCCTGTGAATTGCTTCTGAGATTTGTTAAAGATAATGTGGTGGCAAGGTGAGCAAAAATAGGTTGTGGATTTAAGGTAGACACGTTTCTTCCCCTCCCAAAGGGGTAAGAAGGTCTTGTTTTTCCCTTCTCCTCTTTCCCATTTCTTAGATTTGTATAAGCTCCTTGTCAAGAGTGCTGCCTTTATAAAACCTGTTGGAAGTTTGTACAGGCATTCAGAAATGTGCACAGCAAGTTGCTGTGTTCCATACCCATTAAATGAAACATTCTGGAGCATGCTTTGGTCTGCTGTGCATACCAGAAAGGTTTTCTTTGTTATGAACTTAACTTGCCTCAAATACTGGGTTGTGTTGGGGCTGGGAGAACAGGAACAGAGGAATAAGATTGTCTGTGATCAGTGATAGGCAATAGGTTGAGCTAAATACATATGCAAATGCTTCTTAGTTTCTAAACAGAGGGTTGCTGTTGTTATAACACAAGTGTTTATTAATATGTATCTGTATGAAAACTGTCTATTTGGGGTATTTGCTGTAATTCAGTTTACCACAAAAATCTGTCCACAGTTCTCACTATGTAGCTATGCTGGTATTTATGGATACATTTGACTCTTTTTGGCTTACACATAGCCATCCTGTTGAAGTCTGAAGGTAAAAAAAACTTTAAAAATCAATCTCCTCCCCAATACTTGCTGTTACTGATATCTGTCAATACCAGCAGAGCTGGGTGATTACCAGCAGCTCCTTTGCTGTTCCCTGCCTTACAGGGAAGGGTGTCAGCAGCTTCCCAATGCACCAGCAAGTCTTCAATTGCCTTGGCTTGGAGATGCCCTGTAGAAATTACCAGCCATACTTTTAGTTTGTACTCTGTTTCTCTTGAATAACACAAACTGTGCCATCTTCAGAAGGGCTTCAATCTTCCTAAATGCCATAAACTGCAGAAGTAGGTCAGACAGAGAACTGAAAGCCCATTCTGTGCAAATGAGCAGCACCCAAATGGGAGATCAGGAATGTTCATTACTGTGCAGTGTCCATTTTAGCAATATAGAGTTTGATGTTATTTATGGCTAAGTTTAGATCCTTCAACTTTTAAGGAGGCAGAATTGGGACAGCAGTTAACAGTGAAAACTGTTGATCTTTCTATCTTCATGGCTGAATTTTGTAATTTTTCTTAATACCAGTTACTAAAATACAATATATACTACTCAGCTTTAGTAAGAGCATGCTCTCTAAAATACAGACTTTATATTCAATTACTGTTCTCATGTCTCCCTCTTAAGATACTGTTCCAAACAAGCTTATGCATGTTTTAAAATACAAGCACCATTTCTCTAGACTCCACTGAAACAGTACCTAGGTGGTTTAGTGAAAGCACTGCCTCTCTTGATATCCTAGCTTAAGGCACAGAGGACAGTTTCATAACTCTCTGAAATGTCAAGGCAAATCACCTGTGAATTCCCAAAGAGCTCATTGATGAATGAAGCAAGCTTTATGGCTATATAAATCATGCTTTACTTTTCAAAAATAAAGACCAAAACAAGTGAAAATTACCTTTTCCTAGAGTATGTAAATATTTAAGTCTGTTTCAGATGTTGAGCTTAGCATTCCAGAGAGATTTCAGAGAGGTGATTGTGCAACTATCAGTCTTGAGAGCTGAGATTTAGACAGCATTCAGAAAGCTGACACAGTAATTACTAGTAGTGGTTTAGGCGTGGGATTAGGTGGAGGTTGGGCTTAACAAGCCCTGCAAGGGCTGAGTGTTATCACAGCCAGCACGTTACCTGTGCTCTCAGACTCCAGCAGTTTCCCCCCTCATGTTTTATATCCTAATCAATGGCTCATGGTCCTGTCAGATCCTGTACACACACTGAGGTGGAGTACAATCATTTGCTGACTAATCAGTGCTCTATACCAGCGTTTTTTTAACTTGTGACTTGCATTTGACTTCAGAAATATTGAAATGGATAGCAGGCATTAGTCTTAAGCTCTCTTAATTAATTTTCTTTCTTTTGTAGATTTGTTGCTAATAGGATAGGATCTGCGAGGCACAAAAAAAATCACTGTTCAATACAGTGTGAGCTGAGAAGATTGATGTTTTATTTGGAAATTATGTTGATATGAAGTCATTTTAGAATTGGTGCTATATGTGTACTGTATGCTTAAGTCATTAATAAATGCTGAAGTCATTTTGACAAATGGGTATCTCTATCCCTGAAGAGAGTGGTTCTGCTTGCACTTACAGGACTGTGTTATTGCTTCCCAGGGCTCTGTGTTTTTATTTCATTTTGCTATGAAATATCTGAAGTTCCTGTTAGTGGGAAGGTCCAGCTGAACTGTGTTATGCTAAAATTTCCAGGCTAAAGGAGGTTGTCTGGAGAGGATGGTCTTTACCAGAACCAGGAGGGCTGAGTGAAGCAGGACTGTGCTGCAGTACACAGAACACTGCTTCACTTCTGTTAAAGTCTCCTGGCCAGAGTTATTCTGAAATGCCTGCCTAAAATACATTGGGTGTCTGGCAGAGAGTAAAACAACCCCACTTCTGTTGATGTAGTCAGGATGGAGAAAACCATCACAGTCCTGAAGAGGATGGGATTAGGTCTCACACCATAAACATACAGAGCTACTGTTTTCTTTAGATGATCAATACTGCACCAATTCCAAACTGAAAGAGCACAGCAGAGTTGTTCTTTCTCAAACAATTGTTTAGAAATTGCAAATAATGATGCTGGATTGCAAACTAATCCCTGGGCACCTGGTTTACTGTCCTCAGCCCTGCTTAGGAGTTTGCCCATCCCTCACACTGCAGACAGGTATAATGGATCTTTTCTGCTAAAGGAAAAGGAAGATTACAAATCTGCACAAAATGCCTGGTTGGGGCAGATTTATCATGGGCCTAAGCTACTGCCTGGGTCTGTAGCACATTTTCTTGCAGTACCACTCTGTGAAGGGATTTTCTTGCCTTGTTTGCTGAGCCCTGTACAGCCAGCCCTCAGTTGTTGGTTGACTTTTCTTTAGATGGAATTCTTGTGGTGGAGGGATATGGACAAACTCACATTAATATTATATGTTCATAGTAGTGATTCTCAAGAGAGATACAAATTAAACTGGTTTGTGTGGGGTTTGGTTTGGTAGGGTTTTTTGTATGTTTTTTCAAACAGACCATATTGCACTTGCTGAATGCAGAATATTTGTGTAAATGAAGCAGAGACCCAGAGAACATCTTTTTTACAGTCTTGGACGTAATTTCTCCTGCCTTCAGAATGCTGACTAATTTTACATTTCCCCTTCCCCTCCCTGATGAATTTCCTAAACAAAGTCCTGTGAGTCAATTTGTTCTGTAGACTGATTACTTACTCAATAAAAAGCAATTGCCAACATATTTTTTCTGCCATAAATGGCCAGATAAAGCATTCTTCACACGTTCAAAATAGATTTGAATGCAGCACAGCAGTGTCAGCTGAGATCATTTCAAATCACTAGATTTCCAATTTGTTTGAAATAGCTAGAGGACTTGAGGCAGTTTTAAAGTATCTTAAACATTAAGTTAATTAAAAATAGTTACTGTTTTATGTGAAAGAAGTTTTAGATTCTAATTCAAGTAGTCAATAACTCTGTCTATTAGAGCAAAGGTTGTGGAAGATAATACTTAACAGCAGTTACATGTTGGTTACACTGAAAGCCAAAATCTTTAGCAGAAAGATACAACTGAAGGCAGCTACTGGAAGGTTAGATTGTTCTAGAAAACTTTTTAAAAAAACTTTTTTTGCATGAGTAACTTGTAGTTTATGTTCAAGAGCTGAAGTTGTGGGATACACAACTGCTATATATCAGTACCTTAACATATTTTTCCTTTCTTTCTATGTAGTGTAGTTCTTTTAGAGAACTTACCTGTTTTGTACTTTAATTTTGCAATCAGACTCAAAACAAGAAGCTTGGTCAAGTTTTCCAGTTGGCAAGTATTAGGATAGGAGGCTTTCTACAGGGCTATTTAATTCCTTGAATACTGAAATTTCAGATGAGACATGGAACAACATCAGGTTTGCATTTCTGACATTTGTGTCCTCCCTCTTGTAGGGAATGAAAACTGCAGGAAACCTGCCAAGTCCTGAATATCAAGGGTTGTGAGACATCCTCAGAGAACACTGCACGATGTCAACTGCAGGAGTTGCTGCTCAGGAGATGAGAGTCCCCTTAAAAACCGCATTTCTTCACACCAGTCAAGGCATGGGCAGCCTGAAAACCTGCTGGGGCACCCACAGTGGATTTGAAAAGTGAGTGAGGCTAAAATTTATCATCTTTAAGTCTATGAAATGAGTGTTACAAATACTTGTGCCAGCACAGTCCTATGGTTCATTTACAGTGAAGGCTTTTTTTTTCTTTTTTTTCAGTACTTTCTTCAATGTGGACCCTATAGCAGTGACATATAATTTAAACCCATCCACCGAGCAGCATTTGCCATCCATCGGTAAGTCCCGGTGTGACACGGCCGGGGGAAGTGCCGGGGATTTGTGTCGGGAGAACCCTGCGGGCCCCGCTCTGGGCTGGGCCTGCTCCCTGCTGGCAGCTCCGGGAACCGACAGCACTTCCAATAACACCATAGTTCAACGATCCTTTCCATGCCTTGTCCTTGTTTCTTGTCTCATCACACTGTATGATTTCAGCATCTTGTGCAGCCTAGCAGAAGTTGCTTTAGATAATAATGACTGGCCAATGCAAAGCAGAAAACTCTTGGATCGTTCTTGTGGTCTTTTCTGGTTTTAACTTTTTTGAATCTTCTGTTGTATTTGCTTGTCTTTCTAATACATTCATATGCATCCATATGTGTGATGCATGTTCTTGTAGATAACTACCTGTACAATTATCCTTACAGCAACCATTCCTCATGGTTTTGTGATTGCACTTGCACATAAATCCATGTGTGTCTGGGGAATGAAAAACATCTGTAGAGACAATACTTGGAAGCATCCAAGTGTTTTCCAGTCCTCTCCCATTTGCCTTGTACATGGAGGCCTCTGAGTTGCCATTACACTTTTGATGAAAAAAAATAATTGGTAAAAAAAGCACTTGTTGTAGTCTTATGCTGGGATCTTTGTAGCTCTCTTGCTTATGCTTGGGGTCTCTTGAACTACCTCTTAACTGGAGCACTGGTCTAAAGCAATAAAATAATCTGCTACTGTCTTAACTAATGCATAAATTCACGACCAGACATGATCTGCAATATCTGCATTTCACTACTAGTGCATAAACCCACAGCCAGATGTGATCTGCAATACCTGCATTTCACTGCTAATGCATAAATCCATGACCAGATGTGATCTGCAATACCTGCATTTCACTATTACAGATGAGATCTGTAATACCTGCATTTCCCACTTGAAGACATTAAGAAGACATTACTTACTGTTGCATTAGAATGAATTAAATGTGCAGTGACAGGGTCATGTGCTGGAGTATTACTTAGAAAAGTGTCTCTAAGAATTTCTCACTTTTCTAGGGCACTCTTCCAGCCAGGCTTCCATGAATGACCACGTTGCTGGAAGTTGCATCCAAGTCCCATCTCAGAAATCCAGTCCACCTCCTGTGAGTCCCAAAAATGAGCAGCCAATTCCAAGGTACGACGACCACCTCGTTCCTGGCTTCAGTAAACTGTCATTGACCATGGGCTGTGTTTCTGAGGAGACACCTCCTCCTCACATGCCAATAAAAAATGGACCAATTCCATTTCTGTCTGCATCTTCTCATGATCGCAGCTGCAGGCCACTACCCCCTCTGCCTATATCTGAAGACTTTACTGCAGATGAGGTTGACAAAGAGGTAGAATTCCTGACTAGCTCAGACACTGACTTTTTGTTAGAAGATTATGAACTTCCTCCTTTCAAATCCAGTGCTCCAAGCCGTCGGAGCTTTAGGGGCTGTGGACAAATCAACTATGCCTATTTCGATGCTCCAGCAGGACCAAAACCAGAAGATGCCAACCCCACCCAAAGCCTAAATGTGTACATATCCAGTATTTATCCTCCTCCCCAGCAGCTGCATCGACGCCTGAGAAGGTCCCACTCTGGGCCAGCTGGATCTCTCAATAAACCCATAGTAAGACTAACTGGACACTTCAACAGGTCATCTCCAACTTCTGATGAAGACAAACCAGAGATTCCACCAAGGGTTCCCATACCCCCACGGGCTCTCAAGCCAGACTACAGGAGGTGGTCAGCAGAAGTTGCTTCCAGTGCATACAGTGATGAAGACAGGCCCCCCAAAGTGCCCCCTCGAGAGCCTCTGTCACGCAGCAATTCCCGCACCCCCAGCCCCAAAAGCCTCCCATCATACCTCAATGGGGTCATGCCCCCCACCCAGAGCTTTGCACCTGATCCTAAATACGTCAGCAGCAAAGCTCTGCAAAGACAAAACAGTGAAGGATCTTCCAACAGGGTCCCTTGCATTCTTCCAATTATTGAAAATGGTAAGAAGGCCAGTTCAACGCACTACTATCTGCTACCAGAGAGACCTCCCTATTTGGACAAGTATGAGAAATTCTTCAGAGAAGCAGAGGAGAGGAGCTCTAACACTGAGGTTCAGTCATGGTCTGGTGACTGCACAGCCACCTCAGCCCCAATAAAACTGGACTCAAAGCCCAGAATGGACATGGGTGGTCCCCTGAAAAGAAAACACCTGTCCTACGTGGTTTCTCCCTAGTGCCTGGGAGCACAGGCTCAGCTCAGTTGTTTGGGATGGAGCTGAACTTTATCATGTTACAAAGTTCTTACAGATAATGAAGTAGGAGCAGTTTGTCCTCTGAGAACTGAAAAGTGGATGGTAAAGTCCTCTTATGCTGCATATATTCGATATGTTTCTTAAGACTTTTCTTGTCTTGGTATGTAAGCTGAAAACCTACTAAGATTCCACAGAAACATGGAGGGATAGTAGTCACAGTTGGCCAGTTGTATGCTACCTAGATGAACATGTTTGGTAGTCAAAATTATTTTTAAAAAATTAATCTTTGCTTAAGAGTCACTTATAAAGCAGACAACAGACCAAGTAATGCAGAACAGTTTTTGTAATAGTTATTTTCCAAAATTTCTTTTTCACAGTAATTCTACTGAGAACAGACTGTCCCTTTTAGTGGGATATGTCTGATAAGAAGGTAAATGCAAGATATGATACCCACTTCAAGACTTGGCAGGCATATTGGAAGTGCATTTTGAAAGATTAATCTATCTTACAAATTAATTTGATGCTAATAGATTTTTAAAGTGAGTTAGATTTTGTGAATTCAGTTGCTAGACACACTTGGCTCAATTTTGCAGTTTTTCCTAGAAGAGACTTGGACCAGCTATTGCTAAGCCTCTGCTGCTGCTCTTTTCCTGCTGGATCCTAGAAAGGTGTGAATGTGTCCTGAGCAGCCACAGGGCTGCTGTTAGGTAGGCAGTAACAACTATGTGCTCACCTAGAGTCTGAAATGATGACTGTATTAAATACAGAAACACAGCACAAGCTGGCCTTGTGTTCTGGGTTCTGTTCAGTATTTTAGGGGAGGAGGAGGAGGAGGGTATGAGGAAAAAACATGATTCCATTTATGAACAGTGTCAGTCCCATCTCTTGCTGCTTCAGATGCTGCTTCTTGCTGTTTTTCCTCACTGTGCCTCAGCCATTCACTGAAGTTCACTGAGGTGCCACCCTGGCAGTGTCTTGTGCTCAGTTTGGTTACATTTATCCTCTCACAGAGAAGCACAAGAGAAAGGGTGCTCATTAACAGGGGTGCAGAAGATGAATGTGTTCCTCCTAACAGAAGTAAACAAGGTGTTTACAGTTTAAACTGCTGAATGAGATGTTTGAGCTATTTTAAGCTTACTTTTTATTTGTTTTAGTACAAACTAAATGAAGGTGAAATACATGCTATAGAAATGCACTGATATTTCTGCATCGTGTACAGTATTGAATAAAAATAATTCACTTTGTATTTTGAATATTGTCATGTCTTGAGTTTAATAAAGTTATAAAATACTTATTTATGATACATTTTGGTTTTTTGTTTTATTGAATAGTGCATGCAATTGCATTTTAGTTCTGCATTTACTGGACAGTTCAAAGTTAGTAATGTTAAATGTGCAACAGCTGTTGAATTCAGCTTGCATTTAATTCAAGATTTCTGCAGAAGTATTGAATAACTCACATTGCACACCATTAATTTTAATTCCACTCTACTAACTGGTAGCATGGTATCTATAGTTTTGTGCTGACAATAAAACATCCTGTAAGATTAAGTTATCTGGCTTAACATTATTAATGATTTTGGTTTTTTTCTAGAGTCACCTATAGCACATTAGCCACCATTGCACAGAAAGGAAAGGGCAGGAGTGTTCCTGTCTTCAATTCCTTACCTGCTAAAAACCAGCATGATTAAGAGAAAGAAATTGTGAATATTTATCACAAAGCAAGTGTATTTCACCCCACAGTATGCAGGCTATGGATGAGATTACTGAAGAGAGAAAGCATCAAACAACTTTGATCCTCTGGCTCTGTGTGCAGGCAAACACTTCCCTTGTCTGGCAGTGAGGATGTTCCTGTCAGGGGGTTTATTTCAGAATAAAACAGCCTGCCAGCCTTGGAATTGTACTGGATGTGAGAAATGCCAGATGCAGTTTTTCAGTAATGCCCAATCCCTTGGCTCTTACAGCTTGGAGGGTTGCTGAGATTTATGTGAGAAATGCCAGATGCAGTTTTTCAATAATGCCCAATCCCTCAATAATCCCAATCCCTTGGCTCTTACAGCTTGGAGGGTTGCTGAGATTTATTTAGGAAGGTGCTTGAACTCCTGTTGCTGTGCCCAGCACTAAGAGCCCGTGCAGATGATAGGTTCAAAACATAAACAAGTTACCTAATCCTGTGCAAGGCTTCCAGCTCATATTCAGCCTACTGAAAGCTCTGCTTTCCCTCCACCCCCTGGGTTTTTATAAGATGAAAAGGTAAAATCTATGCTTAAAACTGCTTATGTTTAAGGGGAAGGCTGTAACTCTAGGAGCCCAAAACAATGTAAACTCTCAGTTCCCCCATCAGTGCTGCAGCAAACAGACACTGCCAGGCTGCAGCTCTCCCTCCCAGACTGTTAGAGCTGGCACAGACTCAGTTCTTGTCATTCCAGTAGAACTCCTCTAAACCCAAGTAACTGCCCTACAAATCTCACCTGGCTTTTGCCTCTGGGTCCTACTCCATTCCTGATACTCCACATTTATTCCTTAAACATATCTGGTATAAAATGGGGTATTTGTTATAGTATCTCCAGCCCTGCATTCCAGCAGTATTTTCACTTCTGTTAGCAGCAGAGGTGCCCTAAAAACAGCTAATGTAAAACCAGAAGGTTTTTTACTTGAGCTGCTTCTGCTTACAAGCTATTATCATATTTATAGTGATGAAAAACTTAAAACCATTATAAAACTTACACTTTTGAATGGTCTTATATAACCTTTTCTGAAATTCCTAAAACATTTAAGACTTAACCTAACCTCCATGTGTTTTTTCTCCTAGGAAAATAAAAATTGCATACTCCTTTGTTGAGGGTATTGGTATTGGCCACTTAGACCTGATATTAAAAAAAAGGTCACTGTAGTGATGTTAGGTTTGCTATTGTGAGCTGTGTCAGCTGAATTACAGCACAATGTTAAGCTAACATTTCAGAAGTTAAGCAAGGAACTGCTTGGCTGTGAGCAAGACATTCAAACAGGTTACAGAGCTCACATGCCTCTTGAGTACAAGGAAAGTGACTTACAGACAAGTCTAACAGTGTAAAACTTGACTGTTTTATCTTCAAAATTCTGTAGCAAAGGGATCTCACTGAGGACTTGGTCCACAATGCAGTGGTTCTTTTTGTGAAGGGGTCACTGACAAAAGCAGGTGGAAGCCTTGCACATATTCTCAGACACCAGATTCCTGTGCTTTGGGAATCAGTCTGCATGATCCAAAAGCCATTTCATTTTCCAAGTGAGTAATTAAGGCTGTAGAGCTGCGGGGGAAGCTTTGCAAGTTCTGGCCAGAAGACATTTCTCTGCTCATCCCCTGGCACATGATAAGACTTGTCAGGACACGACATGCTTTTGCAACAGCCTGATCACATGTTTGAATATTTAGAGTTTGGACTCACTTGAGCAAGGCCTGACAGCTTGCCTCTGAGAGCTAGATTTGACTGGAATAATCACATTTCAAAGCAGTTACAATTTGATAAACTGAAGTTTGGAGGGTGCAGGAATTTGTGTTAAAGCAGGGCAGTGCTGCTCCCAGCCCCCTGACTGAAGGAGCAGGTTGCCCACACTGCTCCCCTGCCCTCAGCACTCTCCTCCACCCCTCAGGAGCCCTGTTGGGACCACCCAGCCATGGCAGGGAGGACTCCTTGGTGTCAGGAGGCAGCAGCTGTGCTGGGGCACAGGGGCTGTACCACAATAAACTCCAGAGGGCTGGGTCCAGCACAGCCCTACAGTGAGCCCAGGATCCTTGGGATGTGTCTGGCAGCAAAGCTGGGGAGAACGGGAGGAGGGTGCTGGGTGCCCTCTCCCCCAGGCTCAAAACCATTGATAGCCCAAGCAAAAGCACAATGAGTAACAACTGCCAGCAAAAGGCATCTGTCATATTCACCCTGTTTGCAGAACACCCTTTATTGGTGAGTTTGACTGGCTGTAACTAAAGGAAAGGATGTTTGCCTCACTTTTTCCTGAAAAGAAGAGGCAGTGTTAGTACTAGGTGACTTGAAAAACCCATTAGCTTAACTTCACCATATTACCTTGCTGTTAAACAGATAAAGTCAGGAAATAACACAGAGCTGTAGCTGATCATCAGCTTCTTTTGCATGACAAGAGATAAACCAGAAAGTAAACCTGATTCGGAAGTATGCTGATTGACAACATCATTAAAATCTGCAGTCATTTAAATGGACTGATTGTTGTTGCTGTCATTAAGAGTTTTCCATTCACTCCCAGGCTGCAGCAGGCACAATTACTAACTACCATCCTGAAACTGCACAAGAGCACCCAACAACATCACCTGTGCTCCTGCTGCAGCCTTGGTTTGGTTTTTAAACTGAGTGAATTGTTAAGTTTGACATGAAAAAAGAAAGCATCCTTCTAGTCCAGGGCAAAGACACCAATTTTGCAAGGGCAGTTACTACAGCAGAGTAGTTGCTGATGGTGTTCAAACCAAGTCTTGTCAAGAATTCAGGGTTGAGATGATGGCCAGATCAGTCATGGTAGAATTCCCAGCCTTCCAACTCATGATTACAGACTGTGGCCCTTATAAACACTTTTAATATTACAAGCTGTATGTTAAATACATACTCACTGGATTATGTCAAGAAGGAAATTGGGGATGAAGGTAAACCCTCATTTTATCTGCTTGTAGGCACTCTGCAGTTAGGTAACCTATTGATTTTCTTTGGGTGTACTCAATGTTCCTAGGGTAAACTTTTGTTTGTAAAGTAGGCTAAATCTTTCCATTTCCTGTCAGCTTGCTTTTCAGAACAGTTTGTATTCATTTAAAACTGAAAACATACAGCAAATGTTCTGTTTCACACAGCTTCCTGGCACTGAAAATCTAGCACACAACGTTTAATTATACTTATTAATATTCGTTAAATAGCACTGCAGAAATTTCTGGCTGCTGAGCTTGTGATTAGCATTTGTAAACTGAAAGAGGTGTTACCCCCACCCATCCTGCATCGTAATTCAGGCCTTGCATAATCCCCACCCAAATGCCTATTTTCATCCACAGAGCTCATTATTTTGTCTGAATCATACATGGAAGCCACACCCGTGATTGCTCATATACTGTTGCTATATTATTTATATATTGGTGTGCACCTTGATCCCAGTTGTGGTTAATTTTGGAAAAGGTGTTAGGTATTCCAAATTTTAAGTGGCATGCCACTGAAACATGGGAACCATGACTGCTATTCATTTCCTTACAAAGTGATTCAGAGGAAGAGATGCTTCTTTCTGAAGATTAAAACTGTCATCCACACATTATTAACATGTGAAAGCCACAAAGTTAGAGAAATGCAAATACACTGCCATGAAACACCAGAAGGAAAACCATGCCAGATAATCCCACCATACCCACCCTGAATCTGCTTAAAGATGCTAATTACTAATCATATTTAGCTGTCATAACATACTAAGAGGCCCCTCCATGCACCAGGTCTCAGGATCAAGCATGGGGTCACCAGGCCTGACACAAAACAGCTTCCCCTGCCCACCACCTACCCAAGTGACCAAGAGACATGTTCCTATTACCTATAATATTTATTTTACCTTGTTAATGTGTTTATTCTTTTCACAGCCACTTCAAGGACAGGGTCAACACTACTGAGTGCCCTATGGAAGGGAACACACAACCAACCCTGTAAACTTGGCACTGGTGAGGTGTCAGGCTCTCCAGGAATTTACCAGCTTCAAGAAGTTCACACAAAGGACCACAGCAGCTCATGCCACCTTGAGTCCAGCTGCTCCATGGCAAGGGGCAAGGGAGACAGCAGAGAAGAGCAAGTGGGACTCAAGTTATTCTGACAGGATAACCTTGCAATCAATCCCTGAATTGTCACCTACATTTGTTAAGCAAGGTCCAAGGAAAGAAGTGATTTCATTGGCCCCACATCATGTTGATAAATTATTCCATGTTGATAAATGATTCAAGAAAAGTTTTCCTGCACCTCAGCTGCACACCCCAGCACTCAGAGCTTTAGCAGCTGGAATTGGGACTGGGCTGCTGTGATGCAGAATCTGCACAGCACCAGGCACATGGCAGAGGTGAGATCACACACCCTGACACGTTCTGTTGCTCACGGGATTCAATTGCTCATGGGAGGGAGGGTTGGTTGTCTTTTCAGAGTAACTTCTCATCATGGTGAAAAAACCAATGAATGAAAGTAACTGCTTTGTAAAAAGCCACAGGGACAGACAGCCCCACCTGAGACACCTTTAAAAATGGATGCCAGCAAGGTGAATGTCAGCAAGCTCCTGCCTGAGGCTGAGGGAGAACTGTCATGAGGCTCTGATGAAGAAGGGCTTGCCTGAAGGAAGGATGAGCTGCTTAGTTCCTGAATTCAAGTTAAATGATTTAGTGCTATTGTTTTGTTAAAGGCTGACAGGCTAAACATACATATTGTTAAGGGTGAGGTGACCATGTGAGGACATTTTGTTCTACAGTCAATCACTGCTGGATGCAGTACACAGCTGGGAAAAGCCAAGGACCCCACCACTCCACAGGGAATATTTCCAGTGGAGGAGCAGCCTCCCCACTGAGACAGACAGCAGGCACAGCCAGCAGTCCAAGCTGAGCTGGAGGTGACACAGCACAGTGCACAGAGAGCTCCAGGAGAGCAGCACAGACAGCTCCAGGACAGCAGCACAGTGCACACAGAGCTCCAGGACAGCAGCACAGGGCACAGGAGAGCAGCACAGTGCACAGAGAGCTCCAGGAGAGAAGCACAGTGCACAGAGAGCTCCAGGAGAGCAGGACAGTGCACAGAGAGCTCCAGGAGAGCAGCACAGGGCACACAGAGCTCCAGGAGAGCAGCACAGAGAGCTCCAGGAGAGCAGCACAGGGCACAGAGAGCTCCAGGACAGCAGCACAGGGCACACAGAGCTCCAGGACAGCAGCACAGAGAGCTCCAGGAGAGCAGGACAGTGCACAGAGAGCTCCAGGAGAGCAGCACAGGGCACAGGAGAGCAGCACAGGGCACACAGAGCTCCAGGACAGCAGCACAGGGCACACAGAGCTCCAGACTGCTCAGCCTCTCAGCTGCTGCCACCTCACAGGCCATTGCAGGTGCTCTGGACATGCTGCCTCTCGCAGGCCACACTT
Source organism: Setophaga petechia (assembly GCA_024362935.1). Taxonomy (NCBI): domain Eukaryota; kingdom Metazoa; phylum Chordata; class Aves; order Passeriformes; family Parulidae; genus Setophaga; species Setophaga petechia. Next base: position 1,440,403 of record JANCRA010000047.1, read on the forward strand.
CTGCTGTCATCTGAGCTTAATTGGACCAGCTTGATCAAAAGCAGTCTCCACGATAAGACAGGATGCTATTGTATGCCCTGGAGCAGCAGGGTGAGTAAGGCAGCTGTTTTACAAGCAGTTCAGTTCACAATTTAACACCTGAGCTTTATGTTGGGCCAGTCAATCACCTGCAGGGAGCAGCCAGTGCAGCACAGCTGCAGAACCCTGATTTTCTCCAGCAGCACAACAGGAGGCAGGCAGGCAGGCAGGCTGGCTGCAGCTCTGGAGGATGTCATAAAATAATATTCCCCCAAGAGGCTCTGTGCAAAGTGACCAAAACCCAAAGCTAAAGAGGCCAAAGCCTCCAACTCCTCTTTACCACCTATGGAAATGCCTGTGGACAGCAAGAGCAGGCCAGGGGAGGCTTCATCTGTTCTCCTCATTATGGGTGATTTGGACAGAACCATCACTGAGCACCAGCCAGGGAATGTCACCCTAAGTGCCCTTCCTTTATTTTTGAAATGATTATTAAAGTTGTTCATGCTCTGTAGTTTTCCAAAGAGGAGGGAAGAAAAAAAAAATTGCTGCAGGGGATTTATTTGAAAGCTGCCAGCAAAGCCTGTGTCTCTGTGAGCCCATCCAGGAGCTTAGAGCTTCATTATTTCTAATTTCCAAGTGCAAGCATTCATTTACTGTCTACATGATTGAAAGGAAGGTAAAGTACTCCTTTGCAAAACACCATGGAAGAACAACTGGGTAGTATATCACATGTAGTCATGAGAAAAGTCAGCACAGATAAAGAAATGCATCATCTGTTTTCAGTTCTGAGACTGCAATTTCCCACCCAAGAGCAGATTTCTTGTGAAAAATGCAAATGATAGTGATCAGACTCATCACCACCCAAGGCAGCAGCATTACTTCCTCCCTGTGTGCCAGTCACTGCCATGCCTAGCTGGTGACTTCAGTGTGACACTGCTTTTTCCATGTCATATATACAAAATAATACAGGAGAAGGTCTGGGTCTGAGACTAGAGCTGCAGGTATGTGGGAGTAGCAGTGTGTGTATTAGATGAACTCATTAAAACCTGAAAATATTTCAATGCACAAAAGTAGGCAGTTCTGAGTTGACACTACTTAGGAGTAGAATGTGTGCAACTTTAAAAAGTGATTCTGAAATTACACAGAGACCATTCTGACAGCATAACTCACTGGAACTTAACAGCAGAGAGAAACCAAACACCCAGCTGAGAGAAGGGCTGTAACTGTAGAACCTCAATAAAATAGAAAGATGCCTCTTTGTAGTACAGAAATTCTGAAAATCCTAAATTCTAGCAGCAAAAGCCCTGAACAAAGTCTTTAAGAACCAAAGTGACTCCAACTAAACTACAGTGCAGGAATGGTCCTCGTTGCCAGGTTTAGAGCCAGCAGATGATGCTGGATTGCCCAGCACCAAACCCCATATTCTCCAGAGTGAACACAGTGGGACTGGCAGGGAGCAACAGCAGCAGAACTGCAGCCAAGTTCTGTCTGTGGTTTAGAGCTGATGTAAAAATAATTACACCATCAATATCCAGAAATCAGAAGGATTTGCACAGAAATGTCCCCAGTCCTGCTGGGAAACTTCCATCAGCTGAGGAAGACTTTAGTGTTATGAATGGTACACGAGTCTCACTAGACCCAACTCTACTCTGTAGAATATCAGTACTTGCATGAGATCCTCAGAAAACTCTTCTTCTTCCCCTCTCTACCATTAGTGGAATGGCCTTGAATTAAATTGTAAAAGTACAGAAGTATCTACATGACTTGGAGGGCCATAAACCCTATGCAGGGAGGAATTATTTAAGGTTGTACAAAGGGTATAATTAAAAGCTGTTGAATGAAGTAAAGCAAATGAACAAGCCCAAGTATAAAAGCTTCCTCTCAATCTGTGATGCCTTCTAGCACACAGAACAATCTTGTAGAGAGCAGAAAGGCTCCTAGAGCTGCTACAGAGACTGAGTGTGACACAGAGCACTGCAACCCCTGACTGCTGCACCACCCAGAGCAGCCTCAGTACACCTCAGCAACATGGCAGAGTTGTGTTACCAACACACAGGATCCTGGTTTTCCCAAATCTAGATTCAGTTCTGGAGTCTATCATGTGTGTCAGCATCACTTCCCAAAGCATGGCCACAAGAACACAAGCCAGAAATGCTGCCTGGTTCTGTTGCCATCTTATTGCAAAAACTCCATACCTTCTGTGAGATTTCTCATGGGCAGCTCCTCGCAGTACTGACTCCTCCACAGCACAGCCAACAAACTCCAGCCCTCTCCTCACCCAGCTAACCCACTCTTCTGTAGCACTCTTCTTATTGGACACAGCTGTGGCCTGTTAAGGGCAGGGCTGTTCCTAATCTTTGGTGATTAGTGCAGCTGCAACTCCTCAGGTGTGAGACCTCCTGCACTGTCTTTATTTTCTTACATTCTATCCTTCCACATAGCCCCTAAATAATACTGCACTGTGGGTGCACTCAGGATGCACAGACCTGGGCTCAATTCTGGGCTCTGTGGCTGGGCCTGCCCTGCACACTGAGCTCTGCCAAGTGCCCACAGATGCTAATGAAGACAGGGGTGAGGTGCCCTTGATGCCTTCCCCAAGGACACGTGCTGAGTGAAGGAGCTGAGGCAGCACCACTGCAGGGATTCCCACAGCTGCTCCTTGCCCCTGCCCTGCCCTGGATGCTGCTTAGAGGTGGCAGGAAGAGGCTGAAGGCCAGATCAATTGTGTCAGCAAGGACAGCCTGTCCCTTTTTGCTGCTCTTCCCAGAAAGGTTTTGATTTCCTGCCAAGGGATGATGCTGCAGGAGCTGTAGAACATCCATTGAGGCTCAGAGCAGGGAGTGCTGTCAGCTGACAAACCAGGGCAGCAGGGAGGCACATCTGCTCCCATTTTACAGATTTTTCCTTTCTTTCCATACCACGTGCAAGACCACATTCTAAACATGCTGAAAGATTATCTACAATTTTGGGCAACAATTAATTCATTCAAATTAATTCACCCAGTGTTCTGTTGCTTATTTTTCAAGCTTCAAATGTTGCACCCCATGCCTTACTAAAATGTAGTCTCCACCTAACAGCAACACATCCTTTCTTCTAAAGGTAGAGAACATGAATGACAGTATGGATGCAGTGCTAGGGATTATTTCTGTAGCTGACACTCTCCTACTTCTCTGTCACATATTTATCTTTCTAACCAAATCATGGGTTATGCAGGCTGCTGGAAGACAGGCACTTTTTATCATTTTGGGATCATCACTTTTTATCATTTGGGATCACTGCTGGAAGACAGGTACTTCTTATCATTTTGGGATCATGATGCATCTTTTTGTTGAAAAAAAAAATCCCCAAAATAATCAGATTAAGTAACCATTTTTTGCTCTGACAGTCACTGTGGGCTTCATACCAAATGATAAGCATACACATAAATGGCTAGCAAGCTGCCCAAGGCTTGTAATTACTGGATGAAGCTTATTCCCTTGTGTGCTTTTACAGCTTTAAGTACTAGTGAGCAGGCTGGTTTGTATCCATTATGGTTCTGCTTCTCTCCACCCATTCTAAAAGTAAAACCTTTGTCTGTCTAGAAAAGCATCCCTCCTCTGTTGCTGAGAGGGACACATTCCTGAGACAGGATTTGCTCAGTGCTGTGCACCTCACCTTCCCCTTTGGAAACTTGCAAAGAACTGCAACAAAACCAAACTCTTCACTCTCCACATTTCTTCTGCCTCTTCTTCAGTTAGGAGCTTGTCAGTCTGAATGAAAATATTTCCCATCACTGCAAGTATTCACTGATGGCTCAGCATCTATGCCCTCTTGTGTGCATTCCTGCTCCTAAGCCATATAATACTTCTCAATTCCCTAAGAGAACTCATTCTCAATGAAGCATTCAAGCCCACAGAACAAGCAGAATCAGGAGAAAAAATCCCCACATTATTCTTGAGAGATGATCCGAGGCATAGAGCAGATGCCAACTGGCAGCTTTCTCATCAGGAAAAAACCAACCCCAAACCCTCCAGCTGCCAGGGAACAAAATGCTGAATGTTAGATAGAGAAAAGTGGATGCATTCCCTCCAGTTTAAGCTGGGCTCAGAGGCAGCAGACACCCAATTACCACAGGTTCTAAAAAAATGAAAACTATTATTCACAGGTTGCAAATGATAAAAAGGCAAAAAGTTTCAAGTGTACACAAAACAATGAGCAGGAAAGTACCTCAGCTCATCTTTCAGCAGCAGGTAAAAGAGGATTTTATGAAAAGAGATACTGAAATGTCAGGAAAAAAGCATTTTGCTAACTGGAAGTAACTTTTTTTCCCTTGAATCAGCAAATCCCTTTGGAACACTTACCCTAAGAGGAAAATGAGCCTGACCTTAGTTCATACACTTACTTACCCTAACTGAAAGACCAAGTTAATGACACAGAAAGAGAACCCAAATAAATTCATGTTTGCTGGACATCTGCAAGGTAAAAGGTTGAGAACAGGGTCACTGTATGAAGGTAACTGTGATACAAGCAGCACTACAATATTTTATTTACCAAGTCTTCTGCTGAACACAGTGGAAGAATCTGCAAGTTAAGCAGATACATCCATGGGCTCTAGGCTCATTTTTCTGAGTGTTTTTCCTATTACCATTTTAATGGGAGTGGGAAAGCCCAAATATACACACTGAAAACCTCATTTCTGTAAGTTGAACTCCCTCAGCCTTGGAGAAAAAAAAATTATAATCAAATTTATGGCCACTTTGCTAATGCTTTGTATTCAAATATTTCTGCAAGACTAAAAACAATACAAGCATGGAAATATTTTCCTTCTAATGTTACAAAGCAGTGCTGCCACCCAGGAATGCAGAGCTTTTCCTGTATTCTGAATTATGCCCATTTACAAGGCAAGTAATTATTCCAGATTCTAGGACAAAGACTCTTTCCATCATTTGGTTTACATTTGCATGGCAATACCAGTTAGATGTGCAGATTTACCACACAAACTTGTAAAATCTTACATAGATTACAACTTTTGCATATCTTGAGCATATTTCAAAGCCAGAGAAACATATGAAATATTTCCTAAACAAATTAAGAGACAGAGCATAGAGTTGAAGCAGTTCTTCCAGTAGTTATTAACAACACAGACATTTCTTAATTCTAAATTTGCAAAAGTATCCATGTATTTCATTACGAAAATGCAGTAATTGAGAATGAACTTGTTTCCCATTAAAATAAGCAATCACAGAGGCTCCTGTGCAGTAATTTTCTGAAGTTCAGACTATGCACTTCAGATGTATGCAGAACCAGATCTCCAGATGCTGGGGTAACTTCAGAGTCCAGTGAGGTGCCATCCTTAGGCATGACTGCTGACAGAGCCAGGTAACACCAGAATGATTTGGGGAATGGAAGGCAGCAAAGATGGAAATTGATGCCAAGTCCTTAATTCTCATGGGAATACAGCTCCAGTACTTCCTCCAGAGACCTGTCCTGCAACTCCTCCAAACTGACAAAGGCTCACTTAAGCCAGGCTTGTAGCAGAAACAAGCACTGCTACTGGTGGCATTCTACCAAATCCAAACTTCATGTTTTATACTGATTATTAGCTGCCCAAATAGCTCAGTGGATCTGCAATCATTTAATGCAGAAGACAAATTTCAAGGTATCATGTTCAAACTGCAGCAGCTCTGGGGTGCTTGACAAGGTATAAATATTCTTACTCTTCATTTAGTTCCAACACTGTTGGAAAATCAGTATTAATTATTTGCCTTATTCATACACAAGAAATTGAAGATTTTTTTAAACTAATTCTAGTTTACAACTTAATAACCTATGTCATGAAATCAGAGAATATCCTGAGTTGGAAGAGACTCATGAAGGTCATCAAAACCAATTCCTGACTCCACATAGGGCACCCTAAAAGTTAAACCACAGAGCCACAAGAAGTGTTGTGAGAAGTGCTGTCCAAACACTTGATGCATGCTAGCAGGCCTGGGGTCATGACACCTCCCTAGGGAGCTTGTTCAGTGCTTGGCCACCTTCTCATTCCAGCTCAGACTTCAGAAGAACTGTGTGAGACTCTAAAGAGATGTTGTTTTAAATCGTACATGGTGGTAAAAAGGTTTCATGGGTCTGGGTTGGGAGAGAACACAGAAAGGAACAACACACCAGTAGGGATGCTCTATTTTTATTTACTCAGCAAACATTTTTCCATGTGATTTTTAAATGTCATCCAAGAACTAAGTAGGATTTTTAGATGCTGGCTGCTTTTTTGTGATAGAGCTTTTTCCTAACAGGATGTTTTTCCTGAAGTGAAGACCTTTGGTTTGTTAAGGTATCCCAGTTCAGGTAAATACAGTTACTAATGTCACCCACAATTAAAATGTATTTACAACAGTGCACATTACAGTTATTCTACAAAGGATAAGACTCTCTATCTAAATTTCTCCTAGTGCCTCTCCCACACCAGGATTTCAATCTTTCAGTATTAGAGGTGCCTTCACCTGCTCAGCCACTTCCTTGCCCAGCAGAGTTTCCACGATGGCCAAGCCAAACTCAAAGCTGGTGCCAGGCCCACGGCTGGTGAGGATGTTCCCGTCCTTCTCCACGCGGCTCTCCGAGTACGAGTAGTGTGCTTGGGGACACAACAGCAACAGGGTCAGTGTCCAGTGCCCTCCACAGTGCCACAGAGGCCACCAGGACCCCAGCACTGCCTCCTCCACAGTGCCACAGAGGCCCCAGGACCCAGCACTGCCTCCTCCACAGTGCCACAGAGGCCACCAGGACCCCAGCACTGCCTCTGAGCACCTCATCCCTGCCTGCTGTCCTCAGGGCCCACAGGTGTGGGAATGCTCCTCTGATTCTAAAAGCTCCTCAAAAAGCTCTCACTGAGCCTCTCAGCTGCCATGAGGTTATTTCTGGAAGTCAGACTGCTTTTGTGGAGCTGTTCACAAATTTATTTTATTCCAAATGCATGCAGAAGATATTGGGGGAGCCCATCTGCTCCCCTCCAGCCTCATTAATGCTCACAGAATGACCCTCAGTGTTTGACCATCCCTTCCCTTAGGCTGGAAAAAGAAGTGTGGAGCCCTCAGCTGCCACAGAAACAAAGCATCACTCACAGGAGAGCAGGAAAGGTGCTCCCAGTTTGCTGCTGGGACCATTGAGGCAAAGAACCAAAGGGGCAAGAGATGGCTCAGCTTCAAGGGGATAAGGCAATAAATGCTCCTAACATGACAGCAGCAGCAGGATTCCCCCAAGGATCAGAGTGTTAGTGCAGCCCTCTATTTTCTGGTGGTATAGACTCAATTCAGAGAGAAAGGCAAGAAAAAAAGACTTTTCTCCTTTTTTAAATTGTGGGTTCAGGTAAGAAAAAAATTATCTGAGAAGGGTTTGGACAGAAACATACCCCCATTCATCATTTTGTCTTTGGCCAAAGGATGTGTTGTGACTTTGCTTCCATACCCAATCCCATGGGCCAGAAGGGCAGTAGGACCTGTAAGAACACAAAGTTGCACCAGTGAGGAATTGCCTTCTCTGCACTGACAAGAGCAGACATTTGGGCATCAGGACCCCCAGGGGTCAAAGCTCACTGGGGACAGACTAATTTCTATAAACACTGATGCCAGCCCTACCTCTGAAGCAAAAAGCTCTCACATTACAGTTCACACTGATGTCCCACCCATGACTGTGCTGCCTTTGAAGGAGTGAAGAACTTCCAGACATTTTATTTAAAACTGCTTGATATTAAGAAACAAAAGGTCTGCATTTCAATCTGAACATTAATTACCTGCAATTACTTTACAACCTTGTTAAACCTTGAATTAAGACTTAACAGATAGGATTTCATATGAGCAAGTCTCTACATGCTGCAGTTGTGTGCCAAGCAGTATTTTGGACAGATCATGGACTAACTATTCCATTTTTGGTGTCAAGAGTTTCTCTTTTCTTTTCATACTTCCTCCTTACCCTGAATTGAGTAAAGAATTTATGTCAAGAAATGCTAACTCATCAGACAGGAAATCCTAATGGGAACTCCAAAAGAAACTGAAGGCAGGATTTGTATGACATGAGTTTCATTTCTGTTCATTTGTTTAATTCTGGATTTAGAACAGGAAATAACCTCTTTTGTATTCAGCTGGAATGAGCTCTATGAATTATCCTGCTTACAAGCAAAGGCCTCTACTGGGCAGATGTGAATTAGGATTGTTCTGCAAGAGACAGAGATAAAGCAGCACAAGAGCATCACTGCCAAGCTGAGGAGTGCTCACAGCCCTGAGTGCCTAGCACCTAAATGAGGAAGAAAAGCAGAAAACCCCTCCAGCAATGGACCAAAATACAAAAGTGAGAATCACCTCCTGGAACACACTCTGACTGCCTTTTATGCATTCATCACCTCTCTCCTCACTCTCAGCTTCAGCTCCCTAGACCAGCCCTCAGCTGCAGTATTGGCAATTTCAGTATTGGCAATTTTTCACATTGATTTTTAGAACACAAATCTCACAAAGTTCATGGTATGGATACCAAGCTGTGCAGAATATGTAAGCAGACAACCCTCTCCTCAATGCAAGTCCATTTTTTGCTGCAGCTCAGGAAGGGTGAGACTGTAATTCTATATTTCTGGCCTTCTTTCTGAAGCTAAAGGGCAGGAGTGGTTATGTGAGATAAATTTACAGCAATGATATTCTGCCAGTGCTGCACACTTGCAGAAAGATCATCAGAACAAGCACACACTTAAAAAAAAATCCTAGCACACTACATTTCACTTTTTATTTTAAAGACAGTAACACAACTGATTGGAAGGAACTAGGTAACAACCTGAACTTGCAGGATAAATGTTCACAATTATTTTAGAGATTTCTCTGCTATTAAATTTACAAAAAAATCAGATGCTTTAAGATATATATATATACATATTCAGGCACAAATTCCAGGTACTAAATTACAGGAACACAGATTTCTAAGACAGGAAACTCTTCATGCTACTTCAAAATATCCAAATCCAAATTCTTTAGAAAGCAAGACACTTTGTTAACCCACCTGCACATATTGCAGCAATCAGGCCTTTTCTGCTTTCCTGGTCCTTCAAAATGTCTTTCACAGCAGCAGACTGTATGAAGAAACATCACAAGGCATTGCTTGGAGTTGGTTATTTGAAACAGTTTTCATACTGAAATTTCATATGAAATTTTCAACTGAAATTTCATAAACATGTTTTGTAGAGAAAACCAGTTGGAATTTTTCCTCCCTGCTCCAGGACAGAGGGCAATGAGAATATTAAAAAAGACAAAAACTGAAACCAAAACATGCTTGCCCCAAAAGGAAAGAGGAAGGAAATCAGAAGGAACTGCAAGGAAGTACTTGACCCACATGAAAGCTGGTTAACCCACAGCCATAAAAAGTTGTTTGAAAATACAGGACCAACAGAAAATACTATTGATAAGATACCTCCAGACAGTCTCTATCATTCTTAAGGAGATTTATATGGGATATTTGTCTCATACTCCATGGCTTACAAATTGTGTGATACCACCTGAACCCTATTTGATAGATCAATTTGTTTGTCTGCCTGCCTTCCACAAGGAATTCACACCACCCCAGGGACAGAATTCTGCAAGGGAGCAGAATTTGAGTTTGGACAGTTTTGTGTCTCAGCAATTAATCTTCATTTGCAACTGCTTCATCTTCATATGAATATGAACAGAGATCTTCCCATAAAGCACAACATTTTTATTCTGTTATATTCTCTCCATTTTTATTCTGTTTTACTAGGTGCTCATGGCCAAGAATTTACACAGCTGCCTCACCTATATAATCACAAGAAGGCTTAAGACCATTAACAATCAGTTTACTGATTCACTCAGAAGAGAATTTTTAGATGCTGAACTGAATATGCAGGATTACCAAACAAGTGCTGACCACCCCACTACTCATGAGAATGCCCATGAATTTTTAAAATGCCAGAACTTTACCTCAGACAAATTTTGAGCCCCAAGGTTCCCTCCAGGCAGGACCACAACATCATAAGGCCCCTAAACAAAGATAAAACTGTTCTGTTGAACAGAGGCTGATACACACATTACACTCTTTACAGACATTATCCTGTTTGAAGACCACTGCAGATTATTCAAGTGGCAAACAAAGAAATCGACCTTTTCTTTCACTGAACAACACTTTATGATCAGAAAACCAGTTCCAATTATGACAAAAATACTATTTCCTGTTCCAGGAAAAGCCTGTTATCAATTAAGTCTCTCACAGAACTGACTTTTAAGTCTAGTGCACTTAAAAGCTTCAGCAAGCAAGTGACAGCTCTTGTGTTGTAAAGACAAGTGGTTTTGCTCCAATCTTACTGTACAGGTCTAATTATGACATTATTTAGCTTCCTATCAGAACTTCTGAGTTGGCTCAAATCACAGTATTTTGTCAAGCCAACTAACAGGAAAAATAAAGGTCTGTGACTGGTCCTTTGGAAAATCAAATACTTAGGCAGAATTAAGAAATCTCTGATTGCACAGCTCTGTAATTCACTGCTACACAAAGTTAACACAACGTGCAACATATGTCCAAAGGTAATGCACAAGCTTTCCAAATTCACCTCAGAAATTTGGTGAATTTTGGGAAATCTGGTGAACTTCTCAGAAGTTCCCTGAGAAACTGGGAGAGAGACTATGCTGGCCATTCTATCAGAGAAGGGTGCTGACCAACCTCTTTTCTGGCATCTTCAAGACTGGCATCAGGACAAATGAAGACATCTCGACTGCACTGCACTGGTTCTTTTCCTGTTAGGCCTGCAACAGTCACCTTGATCTAACAGCAGAACAAATATATTATTACAAAACAAGAATTTAGGGCATTTTTCTTATATGTTAGTTAGTTATATATTTTATTATATGTTAGTTCTTAAGTAATACAAGCAAAGCTGTACTTTTGCTCTGCTTGAAGAGCTTGTTCCTCTTATGACAGCCAAAATGAGGAACACAGTGATGGAATGACAAAGGTGGTGGGAGAAGGTAATTTTTGTTTTAGTAATTTCTATATAAGTGAAGTTGGGGTGTTTATTTAAAGTATTATTTTCATTTCTAGTGAGATAAAAGTGTGCTACTACAACTGCAAGAGTAACAAACAGCTTAAGGAATCCCAACAGCCAGAACTGTAGTCAACAGCTTTTCCTGAGCTACTTTTGAAATGCAGTTAAGCAATGGCATGAGCTGTAATGTGCTGAGGTGTTCAGACCCCTACAAAAGAGGCACTTCCAGTTACTACACATGGAGTAGCTGTGATTGCTGACAGAGTTGGATTTACTTGAAATATTTGCTCTAGTTCACATCAGATTTGTATTTTGAAAGGTTACCAGCAAATGTCAGCATGACACAAATATTTGGTAGTCAGTAAGATGATGAGGGTAAATTTTTACTTCACAGACCACACACTGAGTTCCTGGAAATGAACATCAGTTTGAAGCAATGATTTCCCCTTGACAGATTATTCACTGTCTCATACTCACCCCAGCTCTTCTCATAACATCAGTGGGAATTACAGTTTCCATCTCCTCTGCCCCTTTAGCCAGGATCACCAGTGCTCTCTTGGAGGCCATGTCTTGAGGGGCTGCTATTACAGAGGTGGCTGTGAAGGAAGGGGCTGAGGGGGATAAAAAGACAATGTGGTTAGAAGGCAAATCCCCTCATACAAATATTCCCTTATGTTGAAACTGAACAGTAATTTGTACTTGTGCATGTTCTTTCATTTAAACCACCTCAAAACGAAATCAATATTAATAAAATTCATTTACATCAATATTCATAACCATCCAGTTTAACTAAGCAGCTTTTTAGAAAGAATGCATTATGATATTAAAATATTAAGCCACTTGGGCAAGTGGGAGGCACAGCACAGCATCAGAAGAGGAAACAGCCTGGCCAAATCAACACCTCAATCATGACCTTAATCATGACCTGTGTCTGCCAGAGAGGGGCTCAGGGTGGGTGGCAGAGCTGTTTTCAATTTGCACACCCTCACTCTTTCCGAGATGATTGACTCCCACCCAAGCCAGCACTCACAAAAAGGGCTTGCACGAGCTTTTACCTCATGTCTGGTTTTTAGTTTCCACCCAGCATGCTGCATGAGGAGTTTCCTGTGACTTAACAGTGACTCGAGCAGTGCCCCTGCAAAATCTCACCAACAGATTTTCTGGGTTATTTTGCAACTTTGTGGGGGATGAAACACATGTGCACATGTGTGATGGGGGAGCAGACCACAGGACCTAGCAAATGGAACAAACCAGGCTTAAGATATTTTTTCTTTTAACTTCTAAATTCAAGTTGAGGTGAATGGCCAAATTTCCGTTTGAAGGTTAAGTTGAAATAACTTTACATCATGTAAAATACCTGTTAACTCATACAGGTCTGAGAGAAGGCTGTGAAAGCCTCTGTGATGTGAGGAGGCATTTCATGGGTTACTGCTCTGGAAGACAGAGATTTCTGTCCTATGCAGGGACCTTCCACCTACAACTGCACATAGTACCTAGGAGCTCTTCACAAAACGTGATGCACATTTAGGTGCCTACATAAAATCATCCTCACTCTGCTTTAGCTTCATCTGTTTTCATGTTTTCTCCCTACTGGTAGACTCCTTTAGACTGTTATTTTCTAGGATGCAGTAATAGACAGCACAACATCCCACAGCATGCTGGACCAGCCCAAGCAGAATAATTCACTGTGCCATATCCTACTTTTAGGGCAGCTTTATGTACTGCCAATGCAAAGCCCACTGATCAAGCACACCCAAATCACAGGTATTAGTAATAACTCCAGAACAACAGCTTCTTAATAGCTTGAGGGTACACATTGATTCTGCACAATTTTCCTATGAATATGACTAGCAAAAAAAGACCTGAATAGCCACCATGCAGAAATGCTGCACTTGCTTTTTACTGAAGAAAAATAGTCCAGATCACAGCTTGCATCCCTGTCTTTCATTAATTCTTTAGATGAAAATAGGCACCTGATCCTGCAACCTTTACTCTTTCTCCTAGTTTTGCAAAATGCAGTCTCTCCATAGTGCCTTTAGATATTTATTGTACAATTCCTGAGCATTAGTACTGTTCTTCATGTGGGTGAATATGTAAATAGCTGTCCCACTACTACGGAAAGACAGTTTTTGAGAAGGCAGGACTAAGATACACAGACCTAACAACAACTTAACAAGTCATTTAACAATCTACCTACACATAGTAAATGCCAGTCTCCCAGTTGCTCCTCAGTGCAGCTAAGGCCGCCTCAAACCCCTCAGCCAAACGCACAGCCCTGCGTGGGTACACGAGCCTTTCTGGAGATGGTGAATCACAAACTCTAACCAGGGTGGCTTTAAAAGAAATCACACCCTGCAGTGCCCCGAGCACAGAGCCGCTATCCACAGGCAGGGCAGGGCTGAAGGCGCAGCAGCTTTCCGGGTGGAAAGGCCGAGCGTTCCCGTCAGTTCGTGTGGGACAGGGCGCCATTCCCCGCGGCAGGGACGGCACGGGCCGGGCCCGGACCCGGGCCAAGGCCTCCTCACGGGCACGGCGGGGCTTCGGGCCCTGCAACGCGGCCGCCTGGGCACCACAACCCGGCCCAGTTAGCGAACCCTCCGCCCACACCGACACCCCCGCCCGCCAGGGCTCTCCGGGCCGAGCCCGCGGCGGCCGCAGCGGCGGCAGCCACAACTCACCTCAGCGGGGCCGCGGGCGGCTCTGGGGCGCTCCGCCCCGGCCCCGGCACCGCCCGCGCTCCGCCCCGGCCTCGCCCCGCCGCTCCCCCGCGCTGCCGGCGCGCTCCGCTTTTCTCACGGTCTCTGGGAACGCGGAGAGTGCTCCGGTGCACGCACCGTGACACGAGTCACCTCCTACGGCGGCGCGACCGCAAACCGAGCTCCTACTGCCGCTGCCCCTCCGGCAGCCCCTCACGGACCGAGCAGAACCGAGCCTTGCTCTTCTCCGCCCTCTGCCCGAAGCCTCTGCCCGACACTTGTGTTTCCTTAGGCTCACGGCGCACAGGGAATGCCTGTGGCTCAGGGATGATGCTGCCCCTGGTTTTAAGTAGTTTCGGTGTTTTGAAGGACAGAGCTGCTAGCGGGGACCTTTAGGACTGCAAAGCCGTGCTGTGTAAAAGCCTGCTCGCAGGTGCTGGCAGGCCCGGTCTGGCTCCTGGCTGCAGGGCTGAGAGCTCCCTCAGCTCACGTCCGGGGGAGGAGAGCCGGTGATAGGGAAGGACCGCTGAGGGCTCTGCCGGGATCGGTGCGGAGTTCAGCTCCCGCTACGGGGCAATTTGTGTGCTGCCCACAGCGGACTTCGCTCAGAACCTGGACAGGCTGGTCCTTGCTCTGCCTGCCCGTGTGCTGGCACACACACACGGACCATACGTTCGCTGCTCAGTTATAACTCAGCACTCAACTCCGCAGCGTTCACCATCTCCGCTCCTGCCCGCGCTCCAGGCCCGGCTCAGGGACAGACCCGCGCCCGGGGATTGGCTACGGGGAGATGCAGGGGGCGGGACCAGGCACGGGGATTGGCTGCGAGCGGCCGCAGGGGGCGGGGCCGCTCCGTTCCCGCGCCGGCCGGCGGGAGCTCTGCACGCTCCCGGCCGGGGCGCGGCGCTCCCCGCGTGTCCCCGCGGTGCCCATGTGCTCTCAGCATCCCCGGCACGGCTGCGGCCTGCCGGCCCCGCCTCTCGCCTTTCACCTCCCGGGGATTCCACGCCGCACTCACCGGGAAGCCCCAGTGGTGAAAAGGGCGACCGCTGACCGGCATCGCTGAGAGCTCTGAGGGCGCTGCCCGGCACAGCTGAGGGGTCGCGCCTCTGGGAGGGTCCGGAAAGTCCCGGCGGGCCGGGGATTCCCCGCCGCCCCCGGGATGACGCAGCCAGGCCCCCCGGGGGCGGTGGCTAAGGGTCGGTGCCGGGTGTCCTGCGCGCAGTCCCTGCTCCGACCCGCTCCGACCCATGGCTCCGGGCCGGGCGCTGCTGCCCGCGGCGCTGCTGGCGCTGGCGCTGAGCCCGGCACCCGCGGCCGCGCTGCCGTGCGGCGCTCACTGCCCGGCGGGTAAGGACCGTCCCGGCCCGCGGTGACCGCCGTGTCCCGGCCCGTGTGACCGCTGTGTCTCGCCCCGCAGGTACGTTCGCAGAGAGCGCTGACTGCGGACGGGGAGCGGGCGCGCCGTGCAAGCCCTGCCCGGCCGGCACCTTCTCCAGCGCGGCGGGAATCGGCGGCTGCAGGATGTGTCGGCAGTGCGAAGGTACCGGCGGCGACGCCACCAGCCCTGATGTGACCTCCCGTGGCAACGGCGTGCCCGGGCTGGCACCTGCCCGGCGGGGGACGCGCTTCTGGCCAAATACCGCTGAAGCCGCCAGCCTGGTTCTTGTGAGAGCAAAGGTCCATGCTGTAAGCTAACACTGTTTTCCCTTTGCAGCACCGTTTCGGTATTTGAAAAATTGCTCTTCAACGAGTGATGCTGAATGCACGTGCAAGGAGGGCTATCGCTGCGGCGATGATCGCTGCACCTTCTGCGCCCGAAGCTGTGGCGTGGGCCGGGAGAGCACCAGCAAAGGTAGGATCACCTTTCCCCAGCAGCTGAAAGCCCCTCTGTATCCTGCACCAGACAGAAGCAGATAGAGGAAGGACCTCGAGAGATAAAAGCAGCCACCGGTGCTAAGCACTCTGCATGGTGTGTGGAGTGAGCTCAGAGCAGACAAACCCACCACACTGAGCCCTAGTGCAGCTCAAATCCTGCACCAGTTAGTTCCCTTTGCATGGCTGCTCTTTGCCTGCCAGCATGAGGAAAACAGAACTCTGGAGTTAGGCATGGTGTGTGGCATCTTGTGCCAAATCCACTGCTTTTTTAGCCAAATACTGTACTGGTCTGTGGCTGACAGGGAAAGACTTGCCTTGCATACACAGAGCTGCTTATGAAATGGTAATTCTGACATTGTACAAGCAGGCAAAAATAATGTTTCATACGTTACATTTTAAATGTTATCTTTTTTTACCTGTCAGTGTTATCTGACATTGTACAAGCAGGCAAAAATAATGTTTCATATGTTACATTTTAAATGTTATCCTGTACAATTTTACCTGTCCTTGTCTGTTGAAGGTTGCCAGACTTGCCATTATGGAACCTTTAATGATCAGCCCAATGGCTCCTGTAAAAACTGGACAATGTAAGTAAACTAAAAAAAAAGTTAAAATGCTACAGCTAGTACACTTGACTGGAATTTAAGAAATTTTTTTCTTTTCTCCGTTTTGCTGTAAATGTCCTTCAGGTGCTCTGGAAACCAAATCCTGGTGCCTGGAACTCCAGCAAAAGATGTCATTTGCAAACATCCTTCAGTTAATTCCACTTTAGTCACTACTCTACCTACAACATCTCTTGACACTCCATTTTATATCACTGTGCCAGGTGAGTCATTGTGTAATATTGCTTATGGAGGTAAAGAATTATGACCTACTTCAACATACCGTAGCACATTCACCTTCCATTCAAAGAAAAAGTCCTTTCTTCTATGCATTTCCAGTGTTGCAGACTGATCCAGAAGCACAGTGGGAGACAAAGTTTTCAGCTAATTCAAGGGCAGTAGAATTTTGTTCTGTTAAGACTCTTAGAGAATGTTATTTGTTTCCCAGGGAAGGATGTTCAGGCAGACACAATCAGGATTTCTCTCGCTGTGGCTGCACTGTCGTGCTTGGTGTTTCTGCTGCCTTTGTGCATCTGCTTCAGTGTCTGGCAGAAAAAGAAACTACATGCTGTCTTCAAGAAAAGTAAGATAAATATCAAGAAAAGTAAGATAAATTATGCTCTTCAGTTTTTCTCTTTGAAACTAGAGAGATGTCAGGAATCCAGGTTAAGTGCCTTACAAAGGTAGTTGCGATAGCTTTGGGGTTTTTTGCCTTGTAAATCAGAAGGAAGAGAAAGGGAAACAGTTTTGGAATTTTTATTGCAGAAAGCAATAAAAATTTGCTGTGGGTGTTAGGTCAAGTGGATGCTTATCCTTATAAGTGGACTATTTGTGAGAGATGAAAAAACTCAGCTGCTCCAGTTAAAGGCCAGTTCAGTTTGTGACTTCCAAGCATCATTCCTGGCCTGTGTGGCTGTAACCCCTTGGAGCTCTCTCTGCTCCAGAGAGGACACAGGGCCTGCAGGGAGTGTCTTGCAGCTCTGGCTGCTGAAGGAGAGGGGACATCAGTCAGGGTGTGCTGCCACACAGGAGCAGAGTCAGCCTGAATCCAGCACTGCCCTCTGAGAGCTCATAAGGCCTGGGCAAGCATCACTAGAGGACATGAAACAACACGAGCACACACAGCACTGCTCTCAAGGTGAAGAAAAGGGAAGTTTATTTTCTCACTCCAACATTTACAGTTTTCCAAAAGTGACAGTGGATTGGAGGGTGACAGTGCCACCTCTCCAATGACACTGGACAAACCAACAGTCCATTCAATTTCTCCTCCTCCACAAAAGAATGCAAAACAATAAGTTATTTACAGAAAGTGTGTGAGAAAGTTTGTTCCAAGAATGTAGACATCAGAAGGCTTAGAAAAACTTAAAAAATCAGGGTGACAGGCAAGCACAAGAGTTCAGCACAAAGATGAAGCTGATTCCATTCAGTGTTGTTTATAGTTGGTTTGTTCAGTTTTTTGGGGAGTTCTTTCTCCCTTTCTCTTCCCCTGTTCTAAGGATAAGGTCTGAATCTTCTAGTGTAACTCTAAATACAGAAGACCATGGCAGTCCAAAAATCTATTGCCCTCATGCTGGTTTTCCTTTCATTGCCATGACAGACAGAGCACCAGAGGCCCTGCTGAATTAGGGAAAACAAAGTGTGATAAATTAATTTTATCAGATACACATGCTGTAAAGGAATAATTTCAGATTATAGAATAACTTGGAAGATTTTTTTTCTTCCTGACATCCCATATTTGTCACAGAGGGATGGTGAAATAAGATGGCTGAATAAATGAAACAGAAAGGGGACATTTGTCCAGTTCTGGGCCCTTCACTTCAAGAAACATTGAGGTGCTGGAGTGAGTCCAGAGAAGGGTAACAAAGCTGGGGAAAAATCTAGAAGGTGAAGTCTTTGAGGAGTGGCTGAGGGAGCTGGGACTGTTTAATCAAGAGAAAAAAAGGATCAGGGCAGACCCTGCCCTCTACACCTCCCTGGAATGTGGCTGTAGCCAGATGGGGATCAGCCTTTTCTCCCAGTGACAAGAGGACACAGCCTTAAGCTACACCAGGGGAGGCTCTGGATGGACATGTGGAGGAATTTCTTCCCAAAAAGGGTTAAAGATTGGAATGGGCTGCCCAGGAGGTGGTGGAGTCACTGTCCCTGGAGGTGTTCAAGAAACAACTGGAGATGGCACTCAGAGCTCTGGTCTGGTTTACAGCAGGGATGGTCAAAGGTTGCACTAAATGGTCTCAGAGGGCTTTTCAAACCTAACTGATTCTGTCAATCTGTTCTTTTTCTCCAGTGCACACACCTGAACAGTCAGTTCAGGAAGATGATGCCTGCAGCTGCCGCTTCCCTGAGGAAGAACAAGGTGAATATCAGAGTCCTGGCAAATCCACAGAATTGAGAGATCTCCTGGTGAACTAGAAATTGAACTGTCCAAGTCAGCCACATTTGAGTTTTCTTTTGGAACACAGAACAGGAATCTGTTTATGTAAATAGAGCAGGTGTCAGCACTTGAGTGTTAGAGCATTAAAAAGCTCAGCCACTGGGGAAAAGGTATTTTTTTAAATATTTCGTAAAAAAATAATAAAAAACCCTCAAAACTGTTTGCCAATTTTCTTCATCTACAAGTAAGCATATTTCTGAGAAGTGGTTCTTGATTTACATGTAGAAAGAAATACTGCATTTAAAAGCTCTAACAGAAGTGCAGAATAGTTTTCTGGTCCATCATTAATGTTACCTGAGCCATAATTTACATGCATTCCAAAAGGATCTGAAGCTAAAAAGGAGATCACATTGTAGAGTCACTGGTGACATTCATGATCTCTTAATACCAGCATCCTCTTGAGTCTGGAGCTCCTCCCAAAGTCTGGCTCAAACCCAGCAGTCCTGGGGTTTGTGTGCAAATACAGATGGAGCTCATCTGATCCCATCACCCCTGGAAACAGATCCCTCAGCACTGCACCCATCCTTACATGCAGGGGAAAGGAAGCCATGAAAATCTTGAGCTGCACAGGCCTCCACAGCAGCATCTGCTGTTGTGTTGGCTGGAGGGAGGCAGTGGAAACACTGAGAGAAGCTGTGGTTGACTTGAACTTAGAAATAGCTGTAACTTTGCAGCTGGACTGCACCACCCTCAGCCCTACATCATTCAGCTTTGATCTCTGGGGTGACGTACACTTTATGTACATTGCAGCTGTAAGTGTGAGATCTTTGTGGTGCTATTTTTGTAACTGAGGTTGGAAAGATTTTAGCATCAGACACTGTATCTGTCGCTCTGATCAAATATCTGTTAACTTTGGTCTTGAGTAAAAAGAATACATGTTTGAGTCAGGACGTTCGCAGCACCATTTTTAACCATTTACAAAACTCACATATTTTATTACCTCAGTAAATGTTATTCAAAAAATAGAATGAAAACCCACCAGTGTGTGGGTTAAAGGTGATTTTCCCCTCTCTGATTTCAATGCAAGAGACAACTATTTTGCATTTGAACAATGACAAGCCATCTCTTCATTCAGCAGGTTACAATAGCAGATTCTTTTCACCAAGCCACACTTACACATTACACATAAACTTATGTACAAATAAATATAAAATAGTTTTATATAATGAGAAAACAAGTGCCATAAAAAGCCTGAATTGTGAAGTTCTTATTTGTATCCCTAGCTCAAGTCTTCTCTCTATTGGTACTTTCAACCATTACATCAAAATCACAGACTTGAAGGCATGAACAGGACACATGAAAAGCCACCAAACTATTTATAAAGTTATCTATTTATAAATCAAAGAGTGACCTTTGCATTATTGACTATATCTCAGAACAAGATAAAAAGACTATTTCTGCTTGTCAATTAATTTCTAGCCCAAACATAAGGTAGAGAATTAATGTACACATCCTGTAACTCCAAACATCTGGTGTTTTCTCCTTGGAAAAAAAGAGGTAACGACTGGAATTTTACATGTTGCTAGTAAATTCTGCATATATTTTGAAACATATTTTGAAGTGCTTCAAACAAAGTGCAAACCCCTTATTCTCCTTGTCCATACCATACCTGAAGCAGAAATAAATCTGCTTAGTGACCAGTGAGGACACATTTCCAAGAAAACTGGAGTTCTGCAGTGTTTCAGGGAATAGTCATTCATAAAAGAAAGTACATTCTGAATAAAATGTTAGAAACAACCTTCCTTTCAATCAAAGAAATATGTGGATAATCTTACCTGTGACTTCTGTCATTTGAGAGTACTGAGGCCTGAATTAATGATGAACAGATTTTGCTGGCACACACATCTGTTGTCAAATGTGTGCAGGGGATACAGTTCCATTTCACAGCAATGCACTGTCCCCAGCCAGCTCTGGGGACCTCAGTTCCTCTGGGCTGACACTGAGGGGGTGAAGGGACAGCTCTGAGCCTGCAGGGTCAGGTGGCACCAGGGCAGCACCAGCAGGGACATTTTTCCACCTCCAAGAGTGGAGAAATGGCAGCAAAAGCATCTGCAGAAAAACCAAGCTCAGCAAAGTGGCTACACAGCTCTGATTCGAACAGTGGGGCTTCTGGGGGTTGTTTGTCTCTGGTTTTTGTTGTTTTTAGGCTGGGGGAGCTCTCCTCCCCACATTGCCTTTGTTTCCCAAATATTACATGGAGCAGGTCAGGACAAAGGCAGGATGACTGGAAGCATCTGCAGTGTGCTTTTTTTGTTCCCTGTAGTGAATACCCTTTTGTGGGTGAAACACCTTTTCTTTTGTATATTTTTGCTATTAATACAGCTGTTGTTGTTATTGTGTGTCTCATTCCACTGATTTCTGCTGTTAGGAAATTGCTGTTTCAAACCATAATCTCTCTTTTGCTGTCCCTCCTTCACTGGAAGGGGTAGGGGAAAGAAGAGTGGCTTATTTGGAGTTTAGCTCCTTCCAAGCTCCAGGGAAACTGAAGACTTTCAGTACTTAAAGAGAAGTTCTAAAGAAGAGGGAGAGGGACTTTGTACACTGACAGTGACAGGACAAAGGGGAATGGTTTTAAACTAGAAGAAATTTCAATTAAGTGTTAAGAAAGAAAGAAATTCTTTAAAAAAGTAAAGAAACAAATTCTTGAAAGAGTGGTGAGGCCCTGGGAGAGGTTGCCCAGAGAAGCTGTGGCTGCTCCATCACTGGAATTGCTCAAGGTTAGACAGGACATGGAGCATCCTGATCTATTGCTAAGATCCCTGCCCATGGCAGGGAGTAGAACCAGATGATCTTTAAGGCCCCTTCCAGCCCAAATCATATTTTAATTCTATGGTAACTCTGAGTTTTAAGTGTTCTCTGCTTTCTGTGCATGTCTCTTTTTCTGACAGTCATTTAATTTATTATATAGCAAGCAAAATGGAACTGGGAATGCCCTGATGACTCTCACACAGCCCAGGTGGCTGAGGATGAGGTAACAGCCAGATGCAAGCCTTTTGAATTTCCATCTGTTTTTCTTGGAAGTCAGAAAGTGTCCTCTTAGCCAGACCATGTACAGAGGCCCAAGTGATGTCAGCAGAGTTCTGAGGACATGGAAGAAGGAGAAAAATCTCTTTAAGATAACTGTAAGTAGAGGAGCCTGCTGGTTTTTTATTGCTTCCAGAACCAGCACCATTTCCTGGCATACTTAGTGGCACCAGTAATTAAAATCCTGTTCATCACATCCCTTGGCTTTCTAATTTCCTGCAAGACTTGTGTGGCTAAGGAAAGTAGAAGGTTCATAGCAAAAAGGTTTCTGTTTCTCACCTCCTGTACAAACAGGGGTTTCTGTGCCTAATGCTTCTGGATGATAGAGACTCTGAGACTGAAGGGGTTCCTCTAAAACATGTACAATTTAGATCATTTTTTTAAAGCAGAATATAATTTCTTATTTTCAGTCTTTCTATCAGATCCTTCAGAGGACAGTAGTACAGCCTTCTCTGAGAGTTGTTCTGATGCTAACACAGATGATGCCAAAACCTTTGTGGGAGATGTTCCACTCCAATGAGACAACACACAGGAAACACCAACAGGCAACTTGTACCACTCCACTTGACTTTTTGAAAGTCACCTGTTTGAAAGTCAAGGTAAGTTTCATTCTTAAAATTACACAAAGCCTTATTTTATAACCAAGTTCACCTCAGCTCCTCTCTCAGCTGGGAACAAACCTTCCCTAATACAGGAGGCTGGAAGAGGAGCTTCTCCACCCCACAGGTTCTGTGTCAGCTGAGCATAACAGCTGTTGGATACTGTCCCTGCCTTCACTGTAATAAGAAATTTTAATACAATCTACAACAAAAAGTGGAATTTCCTTGTAACATCAATTTGGCAGAAGTTTGCTGTGGTATCACCAATGGTTTCCTTTCACCTTCTGGATCCTGGGTGGCTGCCAGGTCAAGCATCAGACTCTACTGAACCAAAGGGGATTGTACTTTAACAAAAACCACCACTGAACACATCCCAAAACCAGGGAAGATCTCTCCAACTAAAGAGTCCAGCAAGAGTATCCAACTAAAGAGTCACTGCTCTTCAGAACCCTCTTAGATCATAAATATTCCTTGGGAATTGGAAAGAGGATTCTCATCCCATTACAGCAAGAAACATTCAACTTGCCACATCAAAAGACAAAGATCTGACACCTGCTTCCTTCACCTTTGTTAATTCCTATTCCTGTGGGTCACTCCCACTCCCAGGGACAATTTTCTACCCCAGTCAAGATCAGTCAGTGCTCACAAGGAAACCAGTTAACACTTGCAGCAGGAATTCTTTGCTAAACTGGAACACAGCTCTTACACAGTGAAGACCCTACAGGTCTGACTGCCAAGAAAACACATTCATTTACAAAACAACCTTGGAAGGACTGTTTAAAACCTCAAGTTGCCCAGTGAGACCCATGCCAACCCTCCCCCGTTAAATACACGTATTTGCCCTGAAATGTGAATCACTGAGCCTGCAGAGATTCCATTTAATTAATAAAAAACTCTGATAGCAAAGGATTAAAGGGATTATGCAGCCAGAAAACAAAGTAAAGAAATTAAAGTCTGCTTTTGTGTGCCATTCATTTACTGCCTACGCTAAGTGGACGACAGCTAAATGCCAAAGATTATTAGCATTCCTCTTAATTAGTCAGTGGCTCCTGCCCACACACTGAACTACCTGAAATTTGTCCTCTGATATCAGCTATGGATATTGGAGTGATAAGCAATCCTAAGCCTCTGTGATAAAAACAGGAAGAACATGAGTACACCAAATGTGAAGAGCTAGATAGAAAATGTTTTTTAAAAAGCACAAGGACATCTCTGACAAAACTGTTTTGTTCTATCACCACTGTAGATTAAAGTCCTTATCCTCTAGCTCTTTTAGAGAATGAAACAGGGCAGAGAGTAAAACAATGAACAGATAGTAAAATATTACTAAGTTTCCAATTAAATGATTTGTAGTAAGAAATGAATGAGTCAGAGCACTATGCAATTAACAGAGTATGAAGTAGTTTCAGGCAGGGAAATCTGGAAGGTGATCCTTATTGCCTCTTGC
Source organism: Setophaga petechia (assembly GCA_024362935.1). NCBI lineage: Eukaryota > Metazoa > Chordata > Aves > Passeriformes > Parulidae > Setophaga > Setophaga petechia. The sequence goes on from JANCRA010000047.1 coordinate 1,464,103, forward strand.
AATTTGCTGTTTCTGCCCTTCCTCCCTTTGGGCCAGAGAAAATACAAGATAACAGCCTGGCCTGCCCACTCTGTCATCCTAACTACAAAGAAAAGAATCAGCAGTGAAATTCTGCTTCCCTTTTTGACATTAGTAGTACCAGTTTTTGAAAAAATTGCATTTGTAGCCCTAGGAGACAGAAATGTTAAGCTGGAATTAATTCCTTTAAATCCCCAGCTGAATAGATGTCTGTGTAGGCAGCCTCTAGGACAATAATTTGTTTGGAAAACACCTCAATACTCTACTTAAAAAAATAATGAATGGTGTAAGTTTCAGAACAGAACAAGAGTGAAAAATGTCATAGTATGCAGCAATCACACCTATCTCTGCAGCAGGATTAGCTTGATAATTTTTATTACAACCTAAATTAAACCTCAGGAAGGCTGTGCTATTGCTTTAAAAAGAAAAATACTACCTCCAAAATCCAGCCAAAGACAAAAACAGACATCCCCAAACCAAACACACCCTGACCCCTCACAAACCCAACCCAAACACACACACACACAGTGACACCCCAACATAAATACACACCCTCAAAATCCAGCCAAAGACAAAGACACACTGAGCCCCAAACACAAACACATCAACACCCCAAACCTGCATACTCCCCCAAACACAACCACACAAACACACCCAACATCCCCAAACCCAACCACACACACACACTGACCCCCAAACACAAACACACCAACACCCCCAAACCCAAACACACCCTGACCCCTCACAAACCTAACACACACACACACTGACACCCCAACATAAATACACACACACCCCTGACACCCTCAAAATCCAGCCAAACCAAACCACACACACAAACACACTGACCCCCAAACACAAACACACCAACACCCCCAAACCTGCATACTCCCCCAAACACAACCACACAAACACACCCAACAACACCCAACATCCCCAAACCCAACCACACACACAAACACACTGAGCCCAAACACAAACACACCAACACCTCCAAACCTGCATACTCCCCCAAACACAACCACACAAACACACCCAACAACAACACCCAACATCCCCAAACCCAACCACACACACACACTGACCCCCAAAAACAAACACACCAACACCCCCAAACCCAAACACACCCTGACCCCTCACAAACCCAACACACACACACACAGAGTGACACCCCAACATAAATACACACACACCCCTGACACCCTCCAAATCCAGCCAAAGACAAAGACACACTGAGCCCCAAACACCAGCACACCAACACCCCCAAACCTGCATACTCCCCCAAACACAACCACACAAACACACCCAACAACACCCAACACCCCCAAACCCAGCCACACACACAAACACACTGAGCCCCAAACACAAACACACCCTGACCCCTCACAAACCCAACACACACACACAGAGTGACACCCCAACATAAATACACACACAGCCCTGACACCCTCCAAATCCAGCCAAACCCAACCACACACACAAACACACTGACCCCCAAAAACACAAACACACCAACACCCCCAAACCTGTATACCCCTCCAAACACAACCACACAAACACACCCAACAACACCCAACACCCCCAAACCCAACAACACACACAAATACACTGACCCCCAAAAACAAACACACCAGCACCTCTAAACCCAAACACACAGAGAACACATTGACCCCCCAAACACAAACACACCAACACCCCCAAACACAAACATGAACGCAATGACCCCCCCAACCTCACCACAGACACATTGACCCCCCAAACCCAACCAGCCACACAAACCCCATCTCTCCAAACCCAAACACAGATCCCCAAAGCTCCCCAAACACAAACACAACAGCAGCTTGAAAACCAACCAAATACACACCAACACCCCCCCCCAAAACAAAACCCACACACACAAACACACTGATCCCCCAAACTCAAACACATCCCCAGCCAAACACACCGACCCTGGACCCTCCCTAAACCCGAACCCAGCCCAAGCCCAGCCCAAGGCCCCGCAGGTCCCGCAGCGCCATCTCCCGGGGCCAGCGCCCCCCGAGCCAGGCACAGAGCCCGGGGGGACCCCGAGATCACCCGGCCCTGCCCCTGCCCCTCCCAGCTCCTCTCTGCCCCAGCCCTTCCCAGCCATTCCCAGCTCCTGCCCCTGTCCCTGCCCTTCCCAGCCCCTCTCTGCCCCTGTCCCTGCCCTCCCCAGCTCCTGTTCCTGTCCCTGCCCTTCCCAGTCCCTCTCTGCCCCCACACTCCCCACCCACCTCAGGAGGGAAGGATTGCAGTGCTGGCCTGCTCACAGCTGATTTGGACTACTCTGCATGGAGATATTGGTAAAGGTTTTACCTTGAAAATGTCTCACCACAGAGTTCTCTGTGACAAAGAAATCCAAATGAGAAAATTTTACCAATTGCAAGGTTCCAAGTGCAGCAGTGTGACAGAAATGTGTGCACCTCCATGAAATGAGCCTGAGCCTGCTGCTGGCCCTACAGCTGGGACTGATGGACTGAGGATGGACAGAGCTGACAAACAGCCTGTGCCTTTCAGCTGCTTTGAGCTCCTTCCTCTGATCACCACTGTAATGACCAGAAAAATGAAATAAAGAAGTTTTTATTTTACTTTTATCCAGATGATAATTTCTTATTAGAGTTGAACAGATTATTTAGGATACCTTGGGATAGCAGGTGAAAGACACAGAGAAAGTTCCAGCCTTGCTGCAGATGTGTTCCTCTCTTTCCTTGCACACTCTGCTGTCATAATTTCAGTTTTAAAAATAAACTGTAATGGCGTAGCTAGTTCCATTACTTTTTTTTTTTTTTTTGGTGAAAGAAACCTTATTTCAAGATCTGGTTTCTGCTCCTCTGTTTGCATCTGCGTTATCCAGAATTCAATTCCCATAAGATATTGACGTGCTGCATTTCCAAGTCTCAGTCATGCCAGATTTACTTTCCTCCACGTCAAGCAGCGTGAAGGTTCAGGTTGGTAATTCTGCAGAGCTGAGGACAGGGCAGGCAGGGACCAGTCTGTCAAGCTTCACTTGGAGAATATACCCAGACTACAGTGGGCCAAACAGCAAGAGGGTTTTTTCCCCTCAAACTGGTGGAAATTATACTGCACAGCAGCAGTGTTTTGGCAGCTGGGATCCTGTGCTCAAGAATTTTTACACCTTGCCAATTCTGTAGCAAAATAAAATATCTTCAGAGAGGCCTAAGGAGCCACCATCACACAGGGGTGTGTGTCCAGGCAAGCACATACTCACCCACACACCTTCAACCCAGCTCAGAACAGGAGAGCCTAGGTCAGAACCTCTCAGAGGTATTACAAAACATTAAAAGAAATTCTGAAGATTAAATATTCCTATGCATTACAGCTCACACACAGTGAGCAGAGGAAGCATCTTCAAAAAGAAAGTTAACAGCAGGTTGTGGTTAGTTTTTTCCTTTGGTTGCCTTATTCCCCACACAGGCTATTTTCAGCACACATTAAAAGGCAGAGTATAAATAGGGCAATGTAATTTGGTAGCAGAAAAAACCCCACCTTATTGCATATATGATCTCACAAGGTAGCTATTTCAGCATGCAAAATCATGTAGCTGAATAATCAGCTAAAATGTTAAACTTTCAGTGAAAATAAACTTTTTAGGTGTTAATGAGAACAGGTATCAGCAGAGACAGCAAAGCAAAACACCCCAAACCCCTGTACAATAGACCCTACCAGAAAAATGAATAACAGTGCAAATGTTTTTCCAGCCAACATGTATAACTCACTGAAGCAACATATTAAGTTAAAATTGGTAATAAAATTCAAGGAAGAGATGGGTACTCATACAATAACCAGCTCATCTGCAATTACAGTGCCAATACAAAATCATCCTACTGCACACCTCTCTTCTTGTAAACTAAATTCAAGCCAAAGTTTTACACTAGAAATTACATCCTTTGAAGAAGTCCCTCATACAAATGCTACTGGTAAATCACACCTCAAATTCCTGGTTTTGCAAACTGTCACAATATTTGACTAATAACAACTCATGCTTGTTTCCCAAAAAGCACTTAGCAATAGGGGAAAGAACTGTTGCATTATAGATTACATTTCATCCATACTATTTTACACAGAAGTAGATAATTTTTGGTGATGTATGTGATTGGTTTCATTGAGTCTTATTTTTTTTCAAAGTTGTCTTGGCTATACTAGCAACTTCTTCTTCATGAGCCATCCTGTTAAACTAGGATTTGTTCCTTCTGAATGAAGGATAATCTTTTAGGATAGTTATATTTATATATTATATTTATATATATATATTTAAATATATTATATATTTAAAGTTATATATAAATATATTTATTGCTTAGATTAGTTTGGTAATTTGTTCAGGAATTTGGGCAGAATTTGTTCAGGAATTTGGGCAGAATTTGTTCAAGAATTTGGGCAGAATTTGTTCAAGAATTTGGGCAGAATTTGTTCAAGAATTTGGGCAGAATTTTATCTACTGTAATACTTATTTTGTTCAGTAATTTATCTACTGTAATAATTTTACTACTGTAATTTATCTACCGACTGCAGCCCTGAGGTGCTTCCAAAACTAAATAAGCACAAAGAAGAACTTTGAAAACTCCCCACAAAATTCTGCAGAAGAGTTTCAGCTCAATTTCCAAGTTTTCAAAGTGCCATTCCCATTGAGCTCCCTCTCCCATGGCTCCAGGGCTCTGTACCTTTGTTTGGGATGAGCTGTTTCCTTGCCTGGCACCATGATGACGTTGAAACTGTCGCCCCAGGGAGATGCCTTTGACATTTTGGGAGAGCAAAGAGTGCCTGAGTGACCAAGGAGAGTGGCTGAGTGACCAAGGAGAGTGGCTGAGTGACCAAGGAGAGTGGCTGAGTGACCAAGGAGAGTGGCTGAGTGACACCTCCAGCCCTAAGCAAGGCAATCATCCGTGGGCAGGTTGCCCAAGCTGAGCATGACGCACTCCAGGAGGGCTCTGAGATGCTGAATCTTCCTTGAGGAAAGACAAAGGACAGCAGCTGCTGGTCAGAATGCTTCATTAGCTTTCCTTGGAGGATGCCTAGGGTGAATATTGATAATACCATTGTCATTGATAGTTCACTGAAGGAGAAGCATTTGTACAGAGCATCCAGCACCAACAGTGAGATCATGCATCAAATCAGAGCTAATTACTGTCTGCAGTTTTGGAACAAGAGCTGTATGACTCAGATGAGGAGAGAGAATTCCTCTCTTGCTGCTTATCTCTCTCACAGGGAAGCACAGGGAAAGGGGAATAAAACACATTAGGTTAATTCTGGAGAGAAATTCTTTTGTCATAAACATTCAGTTCAGCAGAGAGAAGTGCAGAGAAAAAGGATTTGTGGTACAAATATTTGAAGCATATGTTCAATAGTCAAGGCAAGTCAAACCCAGCCCTCTCTGTGCACACAGGGAAGTTCAGGCTGGCAGGACCTCTGCAGGTCCTTTCCCACCTCTCCAACACCCACCTGTGCACTCAGATCAGAGCACTGAGCTTCCACAGGGATGCCAAGGGCATTATCAAGCTTAATTTTGAAATTCTGTCCCATTCCATCCTTGGGTCTATTCAAACCTGACCAGACACACTCCTGGACCAGCTGTCCTGGCTGACCCTGCTTGCAGCAGGGGAATTGGAGTGTGAGATTTCCAGATTTCCAACCTCAACCTCTTTCAGGGGCCACTGTGTTTAGCCCACCCATGGGGGGGCTGCTCCCCTGGACTTAAACCTGCAGCAGAAATATTTCTGTTCTATATGACTGACGTAGCAAATTTGAAATTAGTCTTAGGAGCCACAGGATGTACAATATAAAAATTAATATTCTAAAGGAAATGTTAATAAACTTCTAAAGAGAAGAAGGGAAGTTCACACCTTTTGCAACTTAAACTTAGCACAAAATTCAGCATAAGGAAATCACTTTAGTGATATTAGTTGGATTCCATAGTATTTTGAAGAGCATTTGAAGACAAAAACATTTGAGTAGAGAGGCAGAAAAGTAACAAACCTCAATTTGTTACAAACAAGCATTGTCTTCTCACCATTAAAAGGAAAGAGTATTGTCATCAATTTACTTTTTTTTTTTTTTATTTTCAAGATTCTATACAGTTGGATATGACACTGCATAGAGAATGGAGGGGAGGCACCAGTCCAGTCAGTCCTTGCTCTGTGATATGATAAATCAAATTGTAAGTAAAGGAGACAAAATAGGCTAGATGGAGGGAAACAAGGACTAAAGTGATGAGATGACATAAGGCAACTCCTGTGGCAGCATTAGGCAAAAGCAACAGGCAAACAGGGGAAAAGCCTTGCTAACATACTCAGAATTAAGTAGTTAGTTCCAACTGAAAGAGAAGATAAGTGAAATGGAAAATGGCCTTCCAGTTTACAGAGGGAACCTGTGTTTAACATAACCAAAGTAGTTTATATGTACCAAGAAGTCTCCAGATGGAAGCTGCACTTTCTCTGCCAAGACAATTCTCTAGGGCACTATTGGATGAGGTCTTCCCAAATAAATAGGTGTGAAATTCTGCAAGTGGGAGCAAAACAAATTAAAAAATTGAATTCTCCTAGTATTTTCTTTGTAAGTTAACAAGCTTTTTTAACTCCCTCTCTTTTTTACTTTTTTTTCTGGCACAACAAATACAACACAACACATTCATCCATCTCACAAAAGAGAGAGGAAAAAAAAAAGTGCATTTCATATCAGATGTTTTGCGTCAAGACTGCTGAGGCTCATAAATCAGCTGTCTATTGCCCTGGTCATTTCAACCAATGTCTGACCCTTTGTTAACTCATGATTTATAACTGAAAGTTACTTTTTTTTAAATGCCAGATTTATAAACTTTACTGTGCTTGGTTTGATATAATATCCATTTTGTACACCAAGCTATAAGACAGTAAATTTATTGTCTATGAACTGTTACCTTGAAAAATTACATCAATGCAAAGTGGTTTCCATTTAGAATCAATGGGCAATAAATTCATTGGATTTTTTTTTGAAGGGGGCAGAGAACATGATGGTGTTTATGAGGTCATGAGTGGCTATATAATGGGAGAAACTGGGGGCTGAGGCTACAGTTAGCCAGGAGTTCTGAGTTCCAGGGTTAGACACAACAGATCATCCAACACAGCAAGGATGCATAAACTGATACTTTGCTGTCTCATTATCATCTGCTTCTCCTGTCCTCTCTTGTCTCTCCCCATCATCAATGCCAGTGAGATGTCTTATCAACACTCAGGTAAGAGTATTTTGATTTTAATGGTTATCATGCAGGGGTTGGAGCAGGAAAAGCAGCAGTGTGCTTTCCAAGGGGCCTGGATCTGTGCTGCTCAGCTGCAGGAGAAGCAGGAGGACAGCAGCAGCACAGGGGACACAGCAGTGGGTGCTGGTCTTGTACAATGGGGAGGTTGGGTGCCCTAAACAGTTACCCCTGCTGCTTTGAGATCCAGGGAACAAAAGGATGCATTGAGGAGAAAAAGGTATCTGAGCCTTGCAGCACTGAAAGTGAGCTGGCATTCAGTGTCTGAGCTCTCATAGGCATTGGGTAACTTAAAGAAGCTTGGCTGTACAGTCTCTCCTGTTTCTACCATTTGAAATAAGCTAGTTTGTGTTTAAAAACAGGGAAACCTGGTGCTAACATCAAGAACAGGCAAATCTCTCTCACAATCCTATGTATTGAGAATGTTATTTGTTTGCACTAATCTAGATTTAGCCCAGGGAAAGAATAAATCTTTGCTTGAGAAAGTGATGCTCAAAGTTTGAAATGGCTCAGAAAAATTGCACAGCAGAATCTGGAAGGTTACTATCATCAGACCTGGCTGGTACAGGAAGACTTTCTGAAATGAGTTCTGAAAGAACAGGCAAACCAACCCAGAAGTTATTGCATAAAGCTGACTATTACAAAGTGGCTGTTCTTACCTGCTTTGCAGCAGCTGTTCTGCTGGTTTAGAGGTGTCAGCAGTCCCCAGTCTGCTCTGAAAATCTTGGACTGCTAAGCCAGCATCTCCTCCAGCCTCCCACAATGTAATTTACATTTCCAGGTACCCCTGACTCAATATGAGTAATATCTGTCACATCATAGCTGGCTCTAGCCATGATTGCATTAGGTTCAAGTCACTGTGCTTAGATCTTCTCTGCTAATGTAAAGAGTCTCTGGGAAGGAGAGGACAGAAGAGGAACTGTCTTAAAGAGGGTTGGTTTTGGGTTGGGTTTTTCCTTTTTTAAATCTAAGCAAATTTACCTGCTAGCACTGCTCTGATTTAAAGAATAATCCATGGCCAGAGATGCAGATTGTCTCCACACAGCACTGGGAATTTTTTGTATTCTTGAGTCTTGTAATGAAATCCCTGCTGTCCTTTGCAAATGTCCTTTTATGCAGTGAATAAACCAATAACAGGCATGTCCAAGATCTTAAATTCCTGATCTTTGTGCAAGTTTTTGAAATGTTGGGAAATTATTTACATGTCCATGTGAGGAGCTACAGTCACACCCATCCCTGAGGTCAGAGCAACTGGAACTCACCTAAAAATCCAATTACAAAATTAAATTCATCTACACAAATAGTGTTTGATAATGACACCCTCTGGTTGCCCATAATTTTGGATGGCTGCTTTGTATTAGCAAAGATGAAATTTACTGCTCAGATTACAAGAACCCAAGTTACCTGGAATATTGCACTGTTAAGGGATTCTATTGGCAACCTGCCTTGGGGCACAGGCTAGCCACAGAATTCTGAATTCTTTATGCATAGACAAATTAATTCTATCAGCTACCAGCAAGCTGTTGTGTTGGAAAAACTGGTAACATCTGTACTGGTACACACATTAAATGAGAGATGACTGAAATGCACAAAGAAGCACAGCTGCCAAAATAAGTTGTGAGTTTTTCTACCTTTGTTCCTGCCCTTCCACAACTTCTACTGCATTTAGTAATTGCAAAATTGAGCAGGTTAATAGGTTTCAAACAGGAAGTTTTGTCTTTATTCATAGGAAAGCTGCAGCATAGGAATTAGTTGATAAAGAAATAAACTGAAGTAAAATTTTTAAAACTACATACAAGTCTGGGCTGTGCACTGGAGGGATGAAGTTGAGTACCTCAAGTGACAGGAGGGGCTGCTATTGGTCAAAAACTCTTGTAACAAAACTTATGTCAGAGAAATGAGAATCTGAGATTAACATCAGGAAGGTTTCTGTTTTCTCAAAGCTATGGAAGGAAAGGAACATAAAACCAACTCTCCCTATTAGAAGAATTAAATAAGGATGGGTGGTTGGTGCTTTCATGAAAATCTTCAATAGACCTGTGGGGTCTGTGGGGCCAACAGACCTGATGAGAAATCCCCTGAGACAGACTGAAACAAGGATGCAAAGCACAAGACTCACCCTGAGCCTGTTTCTTGCCTTGGCAGCTGATGAAGACTCGAGGTTAAACCTGGAGAGGTTGGGAAGCTCCTCCCTGCTCCAGCTCCTGCCAGAGCTGCTGGGGACCCTGGCTGAGGACAGCAAAGCAGGTGAGGATTCACCAGAGCAGGGGGAGTGCCCACGGTTCACACCCCAGCTCCCACAGACAGCACATCCCAGCTCCCAGCTGTTTGCTAAAATACAGTGTCATGTGTAAGCAACAAACAGCTGTCCTTGAGTTAAGTGGGATTTTGGAGAACCTGCTGAGTAGCTGTGCCTGCAGCTCAACACCACCTCAGAGTCTCCAAATGAGTGCTGCAAAACTTCCAGACAGCAAAACTAGGGCAAGGAGAGGATTGGCCTAAGAGAAGCTGGCAGGCAGAAGAAAATAGCAGTCTTACAAAACATGCAGAAAGTCCAGAATCAGTGGCAATGGATGGTTTGGGAAGCAATAGATGTTATCCTTGGATATTCCATTCCAAGACCTCTGTCAGCTGTAGCATTATGGCACAGGAGAATTACTTAGCTAATTCATGATTTCTGAATGCTAAAACATTTCATTGTGTCCCCCCTTTAACAGGTCTTACCCCCAGCAACTACAACCCAGGGGAAAATATCAAAGAGGTAAGTAAATAACCATCTGTCACTGAAACAACAAAAATAAGATTAAACTACACAGAATTGTTACCAAGAAATCATTTCAGATCTACAGACTTCACAAACAGTATAGACTAAAGTAGTATGCCACAGTGTTCTTGAAGCTGGAATCACTTAGCAGTTAGACAGGCAGGGGAGGGGGGAAATGGAAAAGGAAAAAAAAAGAGCAAGAATTCCAGATTAAAAAAAAAAAAAAGTGGACTGTTTAGAATTAAGTAATTTTGTTTTGGTTTTTTTGGTGTGGTTTTTTTTTTTTTTTTGTTTGGTTTGTTGTTTTGGTTTTTGTTGTTGTTGTTGTTTTTATTTGGTTTTTTTTGTGGTTTTTGTTTTGTTTTGGGGATTTTTTTCCCCTAGAAAAACAGCTCAGTAAAGGCCAATTTCCAGTTTCATCAGCCCAGGCACCATTATTGCACCCCCAGCACAGGTTACACAGCATGATCAGCTTTGTTATGAACCATTATGTTCATGGAGATCATCATCCCTGTTCACTTCCTGCTGAATTGAACACAAATGCAGAAGACAGGGCTGAGTTTTAGTGGGACATGCAAAGCAGAGGTTTCACTGGGCAGTCCCCTCCTTCCCCCAGTGAGAGCACAGGGCTGGGTGCTCAGGGAGGGTGGAGGATGTACTTTCCCACTGGGAACCACCCCCAGTAACCTCCCTGGTGCTGTTTGATTTCAGAATTTCTACAGGAACCATCCTCAAAATGCTTTCCTGGGCCGCCTCTTGACCAAGGACAGGAAACAGTACAAGAAACGTGGGAATCTTTCTGAGTGCTTCTGGAAATATTGTGTGTAAACAGGGAACTCCCTGACTGGCTGCATAATTTATACAGATGTCTGAAAACATGTATATAGAGTTGCTTGATTTAAAATGGGAATGAAGAAACACAAAGGCAGCGCCTAAGTTTAGACTCTCTGCTACTTGGAAATGAATAAATTCTTGATGTTTTGCAATTATGTTGTGAGCAATGTAGTAATTTTTTTTTAGAGCTCAGCACAACAGGAAGGAAGTAATGGGAGGAAGAGACAAATACACAACACAAAGAGAACTTGGGCAGGGGAAGCAAAATTCCCACGGGGTTCTGTGAAAACTCCCAGAAGAGCTCAACTGTGTCCAAGTCCAGAGGCAAGGGGACTTTCCCCTTTGCCACTTATGTAGATTGGGGTGCCAGGAAGAAGAGTCATTGCTGCATTCCCTGAAGATGTTGGTCAGGTAAGGGATGGCAGCTTAACAATGCCCAGTCCCCTCCTGCCATCCCCAAGGCACCACAAAGCAATCAGCAATGTCAGATCAGGCATCTGCTCCCACTGCTGCTGGGGATGATTGTTTCTCTCTGGCATTTGTAAAAAGACCCACAAATTTTTCATCTGCCCATGACAGGCTGCCTGTGCCCATGGGTTTGAAGAATTGTGTGATTATTATCAAGCACAGTATGGAAAGTAAACGTGGTTTTCAATGTCAAGATTTTACACCCAGATTTGGTCAGTGGAGGCAGGAATGACAGACATCATGTGAAAGATTCCTGCACACACAGGTGCAGGAAGGTGATACATGGACAGAGATAATAATCTGTGTTTCCAGGGCAAGCTTCCTTGGACACTAAAGGTACCACTCACTGATAACGTTGTTGTATCTTGGCATGTAACATAAATAAAGGAGAGGACAAAACAAAAAGCTACAAAAAGCTTCTAGCCTGACTCCTCTACATGCAGAGTACCTCCAGATTCTCTCAGTCCTGGGTAGCTTCTGATAGGAACTGCAAGAAAGAGCTAACCAGGCAGGAATTGTCTCTGGGAGATGCCATTTTTGATAATACCCACAAGCTGTCTGAGCTCTGAACCCCTGCTCAATACATTGCATAAACCCCACTCCAGTCAGGGCTCACAGAAAGCTTGAGATAAATACCTAACAGTGATACACAGCTACATTGATCTCAAGAGCACACATCATAAATCTCTGACTGTGCTGTTTAAACAAAGCCTACAGGTATAAAACAGCTTGCTCACTTCACATAAATTGTAAGACAGATGATGCCAGCTGTAACAGAGAAAAATGTCCTCAAAGTCAGAGCAGCAGGATGCCCTGTGCTGCTATTTGCAATCTCCTGAACATTCATCCTTCTCTTACATAGTGGAGCAAGTCAGTGCCTCTCTGGAAATTATTAAATTCTCCCTTTCTGCTACTTCATCAGCCAAAAAAAACTCCTCAGAAAAGACTTCAAATTTATCTAAATGAATTACCAGCTAAAACAGACATATAGACAGGAAGAAGTGTACAGCCTAGAAAGACTGGGGGGAAAAATATTTTCAAAAACTGCAAGCATAAAGCTAAATAAATAAACCCAGAGTGAAGGATAACAGAAAAGATATTGCAAGAATTAAAAAGTTCACTGGCCATCTACCTGAGAGAGGAAAGAAATGAAGAGCTGTCAGGTGTTGAAGATGGGGTCAAGATACAGTAATTGATCTATAAACAGTGAAACCTTAGCTTTTAAAACTACAAAATACTTGGTAACATTTATGGCATCTAAAGAAGCAATACCAAATCAATTCATTATTCCAGCTAGGCCAGCTCACAGCAGCAGGGGCTGAGGGGGAGTTCAGTTAATTCTAATATACCAGAATTTAATCAGAACCTGAAACTTTGTCAGGCCCAGTCCTTGCCTCTGGACAGGAAGGAGTTCAGAGTGTCTTTGGACACCACTGGTAGCTCTCAAGGAGAACTGTTTGAGACACTGTGGAGCACCCAAGTGTTTCCTTTCCAAAGAACATTCCTGGTAGATGCCAGATAAACTCAGGCCCAGGTCCAAGAGCAGAGCCTGGCCAGGTGTGGCACAGGAGGGCTGTGGTATTTTCTGGGATCCCCATCGAAGGGAGGAAATCAATCTGACTCCATGTTCTTAGAAGGCTAATTTATTATTTTATGATCTGTATTATATTAAAGAATACTAAACTAAACTATACTAAAGAATACAGAAAGGATACTTACAGAAGGCTAAAAGATAATAATGAAAACTGGTGACTCTCTCCAGAGCCTTGACACAGCTGGCTGTGACTGGCCATTAAGTCAAAACAATTCACATATTGGATAAACAATCTCCAACCACATTCCAAAGCAGCAAAACACAGGAGAAGCAGATGAGATAATATTGTTTTCATTTTTCTCTAAGGCTTCTCAACTTCCCAGGAGAGAAATCCTGGGTAGAAAGATTTTTCAAAAATATAACAGTGACAGGAGGGCAAACTCCCCTTGTCCCCCACCCTGCTCTGACATCCAGCTCCTGCCAGCTGTCAGCTCAGAGCTTCTCCTCTCTCCTGCAGGGCACAGACAGGGCTGGGACTGTCACAGAGAATTCCCAGACTGCAGACAGGCTCTGGAGGCCAGGTGGGTTTGCCTTTCCATGGGAAGGTGTAGCTGGTGTAGCAGCAGCACTCTGAGCCCGTGGGCAGAGGGAGCAGAGGCCAAACTGGAGCTGCAGCTGGGAGCTCCCAGCAGTGTGTGATGGATACCCTGAAAGGGACCAGGCTGCTCTGAAGCAAATCTACTACAGAAAATATAAAGCCATTACTTCTGAGAATGGGATGCAGCATCACAAGTCCAATTTCTCACCATCTGCCAAAAACACAGCAGTACATGGCACAGCTCACCTCTGACATCCACACAAATGTGTAACTGCAGGTTCTCAGCTGTGAGCCAGGACTTGAGCTGGCAGGAGCATGATTGCTACTGAGAATCAGAAATGTGGATAGGCTGGAAGAGCCCAGATCTCTGAATAAAAACAGAGATCCAACCCTGAACCATTTTCATTTCACAAGCCATTTCATTTATCCTCATTTTTTGGAATAGATAGATAATTTGACTCATATTTTTAAGAATGCTTAAAATGACCAAATAACCTTAAAAAAAATTCAATAAACCCTCAGCAAAGATACATCCAATGTTCCTTTCAAGATGCCTGTATTTCAAGGCATCACTTACCTCATCAGAAGCAGTTCAGTTATGTACTCATCTAAGATTACTTCTTTCTTTTCCAATTTCAGTATGATGCTACTTTTGCTCTGTACCTTGTACTCCCTGCAGTGATTTTGCCTTTCTCCTGCAGGCTCCTTTCAGCACTATCAATCATATCTCTCTGTTATGTCCCTTAAAGCAGAAAAAGATGAACAAATTGTGGGTGAGCAATTAGTTAAGAACTTCCTTGCTCTATGAGACATGTTTATGAATTAAATCTATCATTTTTTTTCTCTGTACTTCCTCTAGAACAAAAACTTTTAGAAAAGTCACACAGACAGAAGCTTTAAATCCTGCGTGCCAAATCCCAGCAGTTTAGAAATACAGATATAATATTTCACACACAAGCAGTGCTTGTGGGATGCACTTAGAAAAGAAAGAGCATATTCTGGAGTTGGCAAGGTGAAATATGACTGAAAAAACCAAACAACCACAAAACTCCTCAACAAACAGCATCAATGGCCACAACATGGCCATTTTCACTGTACCCATGACCCCACAGACACTGTACCCCAACCCATGCACAAGCAAAAAAGGTATTGAGGGTTCTGCTAAAAGTCTATTTTCTACACATTGCCAAGAGCAAAACAAACACACATTTGAACAGTTCTTTGCAGTATATTTTTTCAGTTTTATTTATAAAATCAGATGCTCCTTTAAAGTGTACAGTTAAAATCACAACTGTAAATTCAACCACAGCTGAATATTGTTTCAATAAAATACTCCTACCAACTGATGTAAAAATTCATTCAATTGTGATTCAAAACTGGTTTCAGCTGGAAGATAAACTTACCAATACATTATTCATTCAGCAAGTATTTACCACACTGTAAAAATACATGAGGGTCCCTTCTGTTCATAGCAATGCCATGAAAATATCTGCACAACAACTCATCCTTTAAAAACATAATTCTACATTTATGAATACAACAACAACAACAAAAAAAATTGCCAGCGAAATCCTCTGAGGGTTTCCAAACTGCTGACACCCCCACAGGGGGCAGTAACTGCATCAGTGCTGTACCAGCATGTTTTCCCTCTGACCACTAAAGAAGTGATTTTTCCAAGCAGCTCTAAACTGTCTGCAACATTTTGCCAGGCAAAAGAAAGCCACAGAAACAAACCAGCAGGTGCAAATCCAGCTGCAACACTCCCTCCACTGGCCTTTCTGATCAGAGTGCATCTTGCTGTGATCACTCCAGCACACTACAGAGACTGAAAGATGAGTACAAGCTGAAGTAAAAACTGCCAGTTCCTGAAAACTTATGGAAATGAGGTCAAAGGCTTGATAAGGCATTTCATTGCAAGATGAAGTTGTGGTTCTAGCAGGGTAAAGAGTACCTTGGGAAAGTTTGGGGGTTTTTTATCCTAAGGGGATAAAACCTGCTGAGTTTGCAGCCAAGACCGTTTGATTTTTGGGCAAATAATTGTCCTATCACACAGGGCACTGATTCATCTGTTCACTCCTCTTACATTACTCTCCAACACTTAAGAATAAATAAATTTTTTTCATAACCCAGGAAATGTGTAGCCCCAGAGAAAAGATCCTGCACCTAAGATTTAGCCAGGATTACAAACTTGGAATTCAAATTCCTAGGCACATGAATTTTCATTATCTATGGCCAGAGGGTCTGTGGTATTCACAGCAATTAAAAAACTCTCTGGGCTGTTGCTCAGTGATTCTATGGGCACAAATTCACAGCAGCAGGGGGTACAAGAAGGGTTAACATCTCCAAACAAGAAACACAGGTAACATGATCAGGTTTCTACCTACAGAATCTTGATCACTTGTAGCAAAGACAGCACAGGATTCAGCAAGTGAAGACTCCCAAATTTTACTCCTGAATTTGGAATAAACTGTGGGTATGCAGCTTTGTGTCTCTGCCTCTTTTTATACAGCTGGGATAACAAAAGTCATCTTTTGGACATGTTCATGGACCTATGGATCAAAAGCATTATTCAAGTGTTAGGTACATATTGCCATTCTCCTGAACTGTCTCACTGTTTTACAAAAGAGATGACAGAACATGTCTGCCTGCTAAGACATTGCAAATCAGCTCATTTTCATACTTGGGAAATGAACAAAACTTTCAAACTCAGGAAATGAAAATAAGGTACACAAAAGGATCTACTGTTATCATAACTTTCCTTCTGGCTTAGGGTTCCAAGCAATTTTGAAGGAGACAGTTGTCCTTACCTGAAATATTCAATTTAATCTATTTCACTAAATCTCAAAATGCATTGAAGCAAATCATTTTAATTTAAGCACAGCTAAGTAGAATGGATTCTAGTGAGTAAGACTAGTTTGACAGATAAGTTAATTAAGAAGCTTCCCAATCAAGAGAGAAAACTCATTCACAAAGTATCTGATTACATGTTTTAGAGCAAATATTTTAGGCAGTGTGCTTATAAAGCAGAATAACATGTTAGGAAAATGCTGTAAAAAGACTGGGAAAGGTGCAAGATATTGCCCACATCTTCCTACCTGAATACATGACCTGCTACATGTAAACACCTACTGAAATCTCTTATTTTAAGAGGTGTTTGAAATTTGAACACAAGCAGTACTGAGGATGTGTGGACCTCTGCTGATTTACAACACAAGAAAGAAAAAAAACAAGTTCAAGCTGAAAAATCTGAAAGACAAAATGTAGCTTAAGAATAAATAAAAACCAACAGGTATAAACAGAGCAGGCAAAAACACTGAGAAAACCCCCAAATCCATAAAAAGAATGCTGCCTGAGTCAAATTAGCCTTGAAAACTCAAAATTCTGTAAAAATAACTTTCCTTAAAATAAACTTCAACAAGAAAGATTGTCACTGGATTGACTTTTACAAGTAAAGAAGCCTTTAGATAAATACAGTTTTCCTTAATGACCTGCACATCACAGTATTCTACTTGAACCTTACCAGCAACTGAAACTAGAGAAATGAAAATATTTCACACAGCAGCAAAAGGATTACACAGAACAAAAGGGTAAATAATATGTTACATTCTAAAACTCTCTGCTGAGAAAGCTAAGGTGAGTAATAACATCACAAGGAAAATCTGATTACATCCAGCCTTTGATAAACAGAGGGGAAATCAGACAAAATTTACCAGGTTTTCAGCTAAGCATGTCCTGTTTGAAGAGCACTTTGAGACATTAATAAGAACAAGTCCTTTTACATACTGGAAGTGGTTTCCATGTTCTGAACTCCAAACTCCTTTTTCATCCATGGATTTCAACAGCCAGAGACTCCATTACAATGAAAGAGGTTAAATCTTATGCAGGAAGTCAACAGTGCTAAGAAATAATGAACATGTGGTTTGATGCTCAAGTTTAGCTCCACAACATGTGAGTTTTGAAAGCAGAAGAAATGAAATGAATTCTTTTTTGTTTTGGCATCACCACAACAAAAACAAATCAGAGAAACTGCTTAAATAATTTCCTATTTGTTATGTCTGGATTCAAGTCCTCTAACCACTCAACAAAGAAAACATTAAGATACAAACCCACCTTTTATCTTAGATTACATGTAACTACTTTAATTGATAACTACTTGCTTTGATAGAGAAAATTTTCCATGGGTCTGTTTTTAAAAAGCAGAGCCTGTGGATTGATACTTTTGGGTTGGTTGGGGTTTTTTAATTGCTGTATGTAATTTAATCTCTGGTGTATTTGCAAATCAGTTATCCTTAATTAATTTATATATCTGTCTTGATAAACACAGCTTTAAAATCAAAAGCTGTAAAACAACTTGGCTCCAAAACACACATCACAAAAAACATAGGGAATAATTTGCTTTTTTCCACTTCAGTTTACTTCTTTTCAATGGGCACAAGCTGGCAAAAGGCATTTGATGCAGAATAACCCAGCCAGTTTCAGCTGCTCTTTAAAAAGCTCACTGGATTCTCAAACCAGCTACAGCAATTTCAGAGCCTCAGAATATTTGGATATTTAGTTTAGACCTTTAAATATTGAACAAAAATGAAGAGTATGGCAGCTGGGCTTCAATACATCCACCTTGGAGAGTAAACATGCTCTGATCAGTAGGTTCATCACCACAGGTTGTTAAACACTGCATCTTTTCACACTTACTTGCTAACTTCAAAAGAACAAACACCCAAACCAAAAAAATCTTTGTATTTTGCTCATCATTGAGCAGTTAAAGGTTACAAACATAACCCATTCCATGAGGTCAGAAAGTGAAAGAGCCTCCCACTGAAAGATTGTCTTCAGAGTCATGCCAGGAGTGGAGGGGTGGAGGAGGGAGATGGGATTGCACGTGTGACTGCTCATGTTGGTAAGAGCTGGCCATGGAGATCATGGAGCAAAGCCAGAGGAGGGAACAGGGTGGCAATGACACCCAGCAGTGGCACTGGCACAGGGCTGATGTCCTCAGTGTGGCAGGTCTGGTGGTGGCTCTCCCTTGTTCTCCATGCTGTCATCAGCCACTGCAGCCTCACAACTTCCTTCCCTGCTGTCACACGTAACACAGCCCTTTGGAAAGGAGCAAGACATAGAAATTTAAATTCTTTTTATATTTCAAAGGGTCAAACCCTATGGAATGATACACTGCAACCTCTTGAAACTTCTCACCAGTGAGGTGAGACCTTTCTAAAAGCAGAGATTAATTATACACCTGCCATTTACCTTGCTTCAGAGACCAGTTAATTTGGTTAGTGGAACATGCAGTTCTACCTTTGAGATAAAAAGGCATGTGACTTTCTTCTTGAATTTCTTCTTTTGAAGAAATTTCTTCTGAAATGACAGACCTTATCATTCAGTTTTATAAGCAAGCTCCTTACTGAAGATTTGGACTGCAGTCTGAACAGCAACAACACTGACTAACATAAACAGCTGAAATGCCTGAGTGTATTGATATTTTTCTTGTTCTTGGTATTGATATTTTCTTGTTCTTCTGTTTAGAAACTATGTTTTGATATTGTACCATTTTGTACAATATTGAAACAAACTCTCCAAACAGAAGTCCTGTATTTCTTGCTGCTGTCAGAAGCCTGGTTGCATTTGCAAAATCACAATCTGCACTGGAAAACACGACTTTCTGCTCAGGAACAGTTTCAGGACCTTAGATAGAAAATAGTGATAATTGCATACCAATAAATTTCCTAACATCTGAGGTTATAAGCATTCAACAGAATTTTCTACACAATCACTGGACCTAATTTTGCTATCTGAATCAAACACAGAGTTCTTAACCACAACAGGATAAATGTTATCAATGAGGTATTAGAAAAACAGAGACTAGTTTTCTAGTTTTGTTCCATAGCCAAGGACATCCATGTCTCAGTTTTTCTTCTCCAAGAATAAATACCACATCTCAGAACACCACATTTCACAATCCCAGTCCAACATGCAGTGCTAAAATAGACAAGAGGTTTTTCTGGTACAGAAGTGCATTAACACAGCCTTAAAATTTTCTGTACAACTCCAACACTGCAGCTCTAAGTCTTTGTGGGAACAGATCTGTCTTGCCATTCTCCATAGTACCTGGGAGCCCTTCAAACTGATGAAGACATTCTCTAACACACATCAAGGCAAACCAGAAGCAGTTTAGCAGAGTGCCCAAGAGTTACACCAGCTAAAATAATGAAGTATAAGATTGAATGAATATACCTACAAAAAACTGGCTATTTTTGTGTTTCTCACAATACACCTGACCCTCCTCTGTGACTGAGCATTCTTCAGCTTCCTGAACACAACTGATCTAATGTTTACTGATATCCCAGCACTACATGCTATTCAATCATAGCAACAATTTTAGAAGAAAAAGAGCAAAGGACTTGGTAATACCAAGAGAAAAAACCAACTCTAGATGCCTTACAGGAGATTGTGGCACTGTAGGGTGGCCCTGGTTGGAAATGCCTGGCCAAGGCAGGAGGGACCTGCAGCTCCTTTCCTCACCTGGGTGCTGATTTGCAGGGGCACAGTCTGGGTCCTGATCCACGAGTGCACCTCTGCAAGCTCCTTCTTCTGCCCATCTGTGAACCAAGGCTGCTGCTTCTGCATGACTGCCAGCTTCTCCAGATCCTGCTTCAGAACCTCCTCTTTGATTCTGCAGGGAAGAGACACCTGTGAGCACAGCTGTGCTGCACAAGCAAGGCAGGCACTGACATGGTGAGAGTCTCTTCACCACAATCCATGGCTGAAGCCCAAACAGCATCAGCTGCTGAAGGGGAACTGTATTCATACCTTATTTGCTTTGTAAGGCTGCTTTCAACACTGGGCTCACAGTCTAGGGTTTGCTTGCTGTTGGTTTTGTTGCAAGTTTTTGGTTGTTTGGTGTGGATTTTTTTTTGTTTTATGGCTTTATGTGGTGCTTTTTAAAATGTGGAATCCAATTAAAAATTTTATATATAAATATGTGTGTGTATATATATGTATATATAAAAGCTAAATACAAGCAACTTGCAAATAACCTGTAGTCTTACCCCTTTGTACATTCAAAGTACAGGACAATAATATCCATTGTCCTGTACCAATCCCATTAATACTTCAGCAAAAATGGTTACATGCTACCTTATTATAACAGGAGAATGGGAAAAAAGTAGACAAAAGTAAGTAAATAGCCAGGCCTGAACTGCACAAAAAAATCTAAGACACCTTCTTGAAGTTTCATTGGTATGTGTGCTGTTTCCACAGTCTCACTTTAATCCTATAGCTCCATGCACAATTCCAATCTACACATCAGAAATTGTTGATGTTTTCCAACCTGTTTGGCATTTGATAATTCATTAGAAATCTCTCAGGTGTGTGAGCCATCTTCACCCAGGCTGACTCATGCTTCGATTTATAAGCTGTCCCTTTTTCTTCTGCTTCCTGATTCTCCTCTTCTTTGGAAGCTCCAGAAGAATAATTACTGGCAAAATACTTGCTGCTTTTCCCACTACCTGCTGAGAATGACCATTAAAAAAAAAAAAAGAAAAAAAAAAGGCAGATGCCTGGAAAATCCTAGTAATTCAGCACAAGTACACCACCCCCAGTGTATTCTTGCAAGCTAATTCTGTAATACAAACACAGGTATTCCCAGATGATTGCTCTAGCAATTACTACCTATTGAGAATTCAAAGATAAACTGCATTGTCTCAAATTATTCAAGATTTCCAAAGCTCTAATCACTTTTCTCAAAATTAATTGGCTCAACTTCTCTGCTTCTGAGAGGTCCTGCTCTGGGCAGATTCATCTTTAGCCAAGTAAGATGTAAAGTAGTATCTAATGCAGATAATGAGAAAAATGAAGAGTGACTTCCAGTTTAAAGGAATAGCTTCTTAGACTCACATTTCCAACTAGAGTGACTGAAACAAACTTGGCTTCAAACACTGAAAGCTGCTGAGAAGTAAAGGCCACAGATCTTCTCACATGGATTTCCCATCCCCACTACATTCTATGTTAGCAAGCCATCTAGCACCAAATACCTAAATCTTGGGCCTCCCTACCTGTGCCATGACCAGAAGTCTTGTTGAAGCTAGAGCCTAAAGAACCAGATAAAGCTGATCCACTGCCTGATGCTGCTGAGCCTGAACCCAACTGTGAGTCCTTGTACAACGGGTGGTCAGGAAATTCAAGAGCAGCAGTTTTACCATTATCTTCTGGATCATTATCCTGGAGACAAAAAGCAGATCCAACACATCCACAGAAGTTACATTTAAGTATGCAAAAGGAAATTCATGCAGTTATTGCATTTGTCACATGTTGACCAAGTTCTCCTATCAATGCAACAGCTTTGGAGGTTTTAGCTCTGAAAATGAGTGGTGGTTTAGAACTCAGGATAAAACTCTTCATGGGTGAAAATCAACAAGCATCTGAACTCTAGTTTACTGGTTTCTGCTGTAGATCCTTCCCCAATTTGTCAGGATATTGTATGGTTGCATAAAGTTAACAATTTCTGCTGACAAGAGAGGAGTCAGTTCCCTTCACATCCTGTTGGATGGCATGAAGCAGCCATGCACATCAAGCAAAGGTGCACTACAGGGAAAATGAGAGTCTTCCCCTGATCCACTATGCGAAGCAACTGCTTCAGCAGCTCCAGGTACACCAGCTCCCCTTTCAGGACCCTACCCTGCAGTTTCAGCTGCTCCAGCCTTTCCAGCCCAATCTGGATTCAGGAGGCAACATTTTTTTCCTTGCCTGCAGAGCTCAGATTCCTGCCTCAGTTTACCGCGGAAGTTGGAGAGGCCTTTTCTATGCCCATGTATGGAAACCGACCCACACGGATCCCTGTTCTTCTTTCATTAGCTGCATCCCTGGGAGACAGAGGGAGTAATTAGAAAAATATCTTCCCTTTGTTTTGGTTCTCCACAGAGACTGTGGGACTGGGTGAAAAAGGATGCAAATTGCGCAGCACTAACCGAGTTCCACATGCAAAAAAAGCCCCAAACCCCAAATTCTAGCTGACAGTTCCATTGAAAAGGCTGCTGCCAGAATGCTCAGCAGGAGCAGCTTGGGGCAGCCTAGACCAGAAGATCTCACATTTCTGTCATTTACTAAGTGCCCATACTATACTGGTACAAGTTCCCATAAGCACAAGTATAAACTGCTTTCTCCACCTCCTGTGCTATTCGTGACCTGCAGCCTACATAGCACAGCCAACAGAAAAAGCAGCTGACAAAATCTGTGTCCCTGACACACAGATCATCACCACTGGTTTGGTGACAGAACACTCTGAAAGTCACTTTCTCTTCTACCTGAAAAACCTTTGTTACTTACGTGTTTATCTTCTGCATGTGCCTTAACATCAGCACTAATGGAAAGCTCCATAGGTTTTGGTAGCTCTTCTTGAAGCAAATTCAGCTGAAGTGGGGAGCTGCTCCTTGAGCTGCTCAGCAGCAGGGCCTGGTCACACTGGCCCTCTTGCTGGTCCTCCACAGATGAGTGAGGAGAGGCTGGAAAGGGCTGATCCACAGAGCGTGGTGCTACAGGTGATGGAGCACAAGGAGGGGGTGCTGGAGGTAACGTGGTGGTGCATGGATATGAAGAGGGGGGATAAACACACTGAGGGCCAGGGAGAAACACATGTTGAGGCATCTGAGCATACATGGGGAAACCCTGAAAAAATACAGCCATAAATGTGCCTATGTTTGGAGGATAAAAGACTGGGTATGACTGTGGTCCACAGCATAGCTGTGATGAGGACATGGACTGGGGTTGTGATGAGCGAAGGGCAAGCTGCTCTCCTCCAGAAGAGGCTGGAAAAGGAGACACTGGGTTCAAATAGGCAGGAAATCCCACAGGAGGATGGACATTCAGACTGGAGGAGCTCAGATAGGACACTTCTGAGGGAGAGAACAACTGTTTCTGATTTGTTCTCTTTTCACATGGAAGACTATTTCTATTTTTACTGGTAGAGTGGCTATCTGAGCACTGTCTCTGAGGTTTCTGGCGCTTGAATTTTCCATGTTTTCCTTTTTTACAGTTAGCTGGGCTCATCTGCTTTGAAGGGGAATCACCTGAAGAAGAAAAACAAACATATTCACTGAAATGAGAGAACCAGGAGAAAAGAGAAAAAAAAAGAAAAACAGCCAGATAAATGAGTGTGGCTTAGCCAGAGAGCTGACTTTCCTCTGGATAATTCTTCCAGAAACCAGTGATGGATTTGCTGACATATCTACAATATTTTTCTTCATGTCATCAATTTTCTTATCGATCACTTTGGCTTATCCCAATCAGATCTTTTACATTCTTTCAAGAGCAGGCAACAAACTACCTGGGATTTGCAGGCTTTATTGCAATAACTATCTGCTTTGTGAAAAGTCTAAGATAGCAAGGTCCAAGACTGAGCAGACCCTCTGTGTGGGCAATGCTGCTGTCAAATCTTGGCAATCCAAAGGAAGCATTCTGTAAGCAGCCACAATAAGACACTCACTGAATTATACAAAGGAGAACCAGACATCATGGTCAGGTTGATCTTGTAAATCATCTAACAATTCTTTATTTCTCAAAGCTGCTGCCTACCTTGGCCACAGGAATGTCTGTTGTTACTTCCACTTCCTTGTTGAAGGTAAGTCCTAAACGGAGAGAGCAAGACCCTCTGCCTGAACTTGTCAACGTAGTTCTGCTCCTCCTTTTGAGTGTGGGCTGACAATGTTTCTTTTGTTAGCCCAACTGGCTTTAAGTCCTCAGGCAGCACTGTGAGACTCTGAGCATTCACAGGAGGCAGCTCAACATGTTCACTTCCAACAGCAGCATCCTCCATTGTAGTCACTTCTTTGAAGAGGGAAGAAAACAAATCACTCTCTGCTTTGCCCTTCTGGTGTCAACTACCACAAAACCCAGAGTGTTAAACAGAAAATCTCATCTGAGCTACTGAGCAGAGGCATGGGGAGAAAACACCCTTTCAAGTCAAATATAGTTAAACTAACATCAACTGAGCAAATTCCTTTGCGTGGTCTGGAAAACCTCAAATTCACTTTGAAGTTAGAGGCATGTCTTTCTTCATATTTTCTTAGTAAAATAGCAGCTACATACTTCTTTTTTTCTTCTTTTTGCATTAAAATGAAGTGACATTGGCCCCACAGTAATTTTTATTTGAATCCTCAATGGCCAAAAGCACATTGTTGTGTTTGAGGGATATACAATGAAGTTCAAGGGGAAAGGAAACAGTGTAGTCTGTTAAAACTATTTTACTAAAACACCCTAAAAACCTCCAGGCTCGAGTATTTCTTCACAGCACCCTGAGAAGTACTTGAATATTTCAGAATTCATGAACATCACTTTCTCACCGTGTACTTCAGGCTGGAAACATTGTGTAAATTGAAATATCAGTCAGTGTTTTGTGAGTGTGAACAGTACCTGATTCAGGGTGTGGGACATGCACTATAGTGCTGCTGTAGCTGCACTGGCTGGTGACAGATATGACACTTGGAGCCTTGTTGGACAGGGTCAGGTCTGCCAGAGGAGCTCCCACCATGCCTGAAGTTGTCTGGTCTTTCAGCGTCTCTTCCAGACCAGCAGATATTGGCGTGTGGGACTCAACTGCTGACAGCATAGCAGTATCTATTGGCAAATGACAAAGTTTCTACATGGAATTCCATTCCAAGCACTCTGCTCCCAATTCATCAAGTCTCACTGGTTCAGAAATAACCAGTAACTATGCAGACTATTAAATAAGACAGTTTTATATACTAAAAAAGTATTTATATGCCAGCGCAATGTCAGCACATACTAAATGTGGCATAAACTGAGTGAGCAACAGAAGGTTCATTTAACAACAATAAACAAGAATTCTTTTGATGCATTCAAAGATTTAACATTTTAGCTTATGTTTAACTGGGAGATCTAGGCAATTTAGGCAAATATTTACTAAATATTTACTAAAATACTGTTAACGACACAACAGTTTGAAAAGCGGACAAACTCTGGAACACACAAAAGTGACATATAAAAAAAAACCCAAATCAGTTTTTGTGGTTCTAATATGATGGTCAGTACACTTTGTGTTACCTTCCAATGCCCTGACTTCCTGCTGACTTTGCTGGAGTTGTTTGTCATCTTCTGAAGATGACGATGATGTATTTGCAGAAGATTTACATTTCCTTTTCAATGCTGGAATACTGCAGCTCTCTAGATATCTGAAATGAAAGCATATCACAGGAAGCTCTCTCTACTTTGGGGAGTGTTTTTCTCCATTTGGAGAGACAAACATTTGAACAATCCAAACTGGAGATCCAGAGGTTGTTAACTAGTATTTTAAATTCACTGCAGGAAGTTCTGGACACGTATCTGCTTTCCAGGGAGTATTTTAAATAAAATCTATCACTCTTTGAAGGGGAAAAAAAAAAGAAAAAAGAAAGAAGATTACATTATCCACTGGGTTAAGAAGTACTGACAGTTTATAAATTATATCAACTTTCTGTTTTGTATGGATGTTCTCACAGTGTGTAATGAGAAGACACGGACATATTAGGACCATCAAAATTCACTTAAATTCGTATTGCACCAATGACAGATGTCAACAAATAGTTACAAACAGAATCTTAGGTCCTAAACTTTTCATTACTGTGTAATTCAGATTGGGCAATCCATCCCAATGCTCAGAGAGTCACAAAACTTCACAAACAATCCCAAATTTATCTCACAACTCAAATGCCAGTTTAAGGCCAATGCAAACTGCTTGGATATTTACTTTCTACCAATTAATCTTAAACTTGTATCACTAAAATTGTTTCATAATTTTATACCTGATGATACTATCAACACAATTGATCTGCTGATAGGAAGGAACACGTGGAGTCTTCTTTGGATCATCATAAAATGCATTGCCTGGTTCTGTGCTATCCCCTCTCAGTGTCTGAAGAAAGCAGGAAGCAGGGTGCCTCCTCCCTGGAACAGAGAAAACCTTTAAATATTCCTCTCAAGGGCATCTAAACACTACCCTCATGCAGAAATATATATATATAAATATATATATATATATATATTTATATATATACACACACACAGAGGTAACTATTGGAATCCACATAATGATACAAGGACCTATGGCCTATGACAGCACAGCTCTCATTATGAAGTTATTCTGCATTTTTATCTCTATTTATATGTTTTGAGGCACAGGAAGGAGAGGGGGAAAGATGCCTGAAAAAAGCCAACCTCCCTCCTCAAATATCCATTCAAAAAAGCAAATACAAAGAAAACAGCATTAAAAGCCCCTGCATTTAAGTTGCAAATAGTTGCAATTAACATTAATCTTCTTTCAATTTATACATCACAGAATCCAACCCATTATTTAACAGTAATTCACAATTTTGTATACCATGAATACACTGGCCAGAGTCCTATCAATATTGTCCTCTAGGGACAACACCAGCAGTTAACTCTAGTAACTAGAGAGTATCACAGAACAAAATGTTTTAATACAGATTCCTATGATATTTGAGGGAACATCCAGCTTTCTCCATACATTTGTGCTACATACAAACTGCAAATTGTGTGCATTAATATTACATTAATCACTCAGTAACTAAATCCCTGCTTCAGTGGGAAGTAGGACCATATTGTCCAGCCTATGATCATTTCTAGGAGCTCACAGATGAGTAACCAAGGGGAGCTTCCACACTTCTTGCTACAAGCACATGTGATTTTCACCAGAAGATGTTACAGTACAAAAAAGGAGAAGTTTGTTAACCTAGAGACAGACATGTTCCTCCATATTTCAAGGAGGAGTTGGAAAGTTATTGCATCTGCTGAGGTTATTTTTAGAGATGTGTTGGGGGGAGGGTGGGGAACTTGTTTGTTTGGGTTTTAAACAAAACAAACCTCTTCTCATGTCTAAGCCATGCTAAAAAATGCTATCTAAAGCTCTCCAGTGTAACACCAGGTAGCCAAACTCATGGTTACAGATGTACAGGAGTTCATGTTACCTTAAGGATCATAACTACAATTTACTTACCTCCCAAAACTTCTGAGCTCACAGCCTGTTCATTTGCATTCTGTGGCTTGCTCCTCGATGCAATGTACATCTGCTGCCCCAGGTTCTTTATTCTGTTGACATCTGCACAAACTTGTTGCAATGTCATCTTGAAACACACAAAAAATGCAAAATCAGAATAAAATGAGCACAAAGAGGCCATAGGAGCTGACTTGGGTATTTTTATTCTACAAATTGAAAGGGAGCAGACTATCAACCTAAGCTTGGTATCTATTGGTATTTGTAAACTTAATTAATCCAATTATCATGGTTAATTTAAGCAAATTAACTATGATAAAGCTCAAACAGCCTCAGCATTTGCATGTTTTAATACCCATGCCAAGCACTGAATGTGAGAATAAGCTGATGACTTATTCATCAGGAGCCTCACAAGGAAATAAGGTATTTGCAATGCTTGTTTTAGGGCAGCACTACTTCCACTCTCTTCTACAGCAGTGAGCAAAATTAAGAGCAAAAACCAAAAGCCAGCACTCTGTCATTAACCAATTTATCTTGAACATGGCTTTATTCTTCCCATGTCAGTAAAATTCATGATGAGAATTTTACATGTACCCAGTAAACATTTTAATTTCTCCAGGTGTATTTTCACTACTCTGCAGGCAGTGACACATTTACAGACTTACTGGTTCCTGTGTTTCCTCTGCACAGTTCCCATTGGAGTCACTTGAAGATGCTATGCTGATGTAGTGCTCGTAAGAGCCACTGCTTCCAAGGCTCCCATAACCACTGGAAACATTGCTGTGAACTGGCTGTATGAGAGGAGAAAGAAATTTAAAAATCATCCTCTAAGAGAACAAAGTGAAGGAAACAACATACTTTGCAACAGAGAACTTGAAATAAACAAAGACAATCAAGTGAAAAGTCAGTATTTGTCTGGGCTCTACCACTTGCTTATAAAGAATTCTCTACCATGCTTCAAACTGTTTCAAGATGCAGATTTACCTTTCAACATAAAGACTTGGCAAAAATGTCAAACCGATTTTTTTTTTGTAATGAGGTGGGCCTGTATCCATGTAGAAATTTACTTTCAGATCTTTTAAAAGACCATCCTCAAAACAGCCCACTAATCAGACTCAAGTTTCTTTAGCCTTCACTAACAAGGCCAGCCTGTGTGCTGAAATCTTTACCTGCAGAAGCAGTTTGTAAATTTGTCCTTGTAATTCTCTTATCTCTTTCTCCACGCTGCTCGTTTCTTTACTTCTTGGGGCAAAGACATCTTCATTCAGAGGGCTTCTGGAGAGAGCCAACAGTATTTCACTGTTCGTTTTCATTTGATGAAGAAAAGATAGCTACAAACACTTAGAAAAGATTCTTAATTGATTTTTTATTATTTTGATTGTTCTGATGAGTCAACATAGAGGAATGTCATCTCTTCCCAGAGCTGCTCTGAGCAGGGAAGCTCCAAGGAAGTCAATACACCAGCAGAAACACCAGTTAAAGTTGACATCACCCCTCTGTCTCCTTCACTCAGAAGGCAAACTCATACCCCAGAAAATCTTGTATAAAAGATCACTTTGCAAAGTCAGAAGGCCATTCACAAAACCATTTTCTCTAAGACAAACAAGGTAAGAAGGCAGTCAATCATATTTTCCAATTTCTTGAAAACTTAGGAGAAGCATCTGAAAAATTAATTTGTATGTTCAATACTAACTGCATTTTAAAAAGATGTTGCCTTGGTAAAGATTTAAATGCTTTATCAAGTGCCAAAAGAAGGCAAATTATTGGGTTTTTCTGCTGAGCACAAATGAATTTTAGGCAATTATTTGTTAAAGTGATTAATTTTATGCTGTTTTTTAGCTTTGGCTCATCTAAAACTGGTATTTTGATTTGGACATCAACTATATGCAAATACCTGCTAAAATAAAAAGCTGGCTTTGCCTTTTACATCAAAGTAATTCACACTTAATAAACAAGAGTAATGCTGTTCTGAAGGAATGGTGTGAAGACAGATGCTAGGCTGTTGTCACATCAGCAAGAGCAAATGATGTCCCTAGGTCAGTACTTTGACTGTTTTGTTTTGCAGAGTAATCAATGAAAAGCTTTTTATTTGATCAATTCCACAACTGACTTACGTGCGGACTTTGTGCCGGCCAATGATGAACACAACTTTCCTGCTCCAAGGATTCACAAAACTGGACCAGCTGGTGTCCAGGATGACATAATCCCCATTTTGAGTACAAAATCTAATAGGTAAATGTTCAAAAGGGGGTTGGCCAGCAAATTTCAGTACTGGAAGAAAAACACAATCAAGAAAGAAGGTTTAGCTTACATTGTGACAGTAGTGCAAGCACACACACGACTGGGGTTCTTAGAACTTTGGGATTGAATTCACTTTGATCTCAAACTGACTGCATGAGTTAATTAGTTAATTTTTGTCTAGATTGCAGATCAGTCACATGTCAAGCAATATGATAAAGGAATGATAAAGAATCATAAAACCAACAGAAATTCCTCTAAAAGCAGCTCTTACTTTTCCGGTGAATCGTGATCATCAAAGGACGATCCTCTGGGTGCAAATACATCAGTATGGATGTTCCAATTAAATCCTGAGGTAAGTAACCCAACAAAGGCACTGCTCTGAAACCCAAACATTACCACAGGTTATAATATTATTTTGACTATTTCCATCCTTAACTCTTTGCTGATCATTGAAGTGCCCATGCACAATCTACAGTGAAATGAACTAAAGCCACAGAACATTTCCCAACCCATCTCATAATCCTGCACTGTAATATTGACACAAATACCAATGACAAACATTTCTGTGCCTGGAGATTTAACAGATATTCACATTTGCAGGCAATTTTGTGCTTGTTTACATGCAAAGGGAAAAACAAATAAATCTTGAAGACAACAGGTCATAGGCACATTGTCAGTAATTATGCTCATTTTCCACTGTTGATGCTACCACAGCTCCCTGTTGCCCTGGATAAGGAAAACTGACTGCAGTTCTGTTTAACATGTGTTTTAAACCAACAAAAGACATACATCTGTGGAGTGTGAGATGTTTTCCACAAGTGGACTAACACAAAACTGTTTGGTTTCATTACATATTGCCAATTACACAGTTCAGCTACTTTACTTGGCTCTCCAGCTGCATCACTAAATTATTTTTCCTACCTCTCCATACATACCTCACAGGTCTTAAAAACTCAAATCTCTCACCTGTCATCTATGTCCAGAAAAACACATCCAGGGGTGTGTGTGGTGGTGAATATTCTTTTATCCATAGGAATTCGAGGAGCTAATAGAAACAAAATATTCACTAAGACAGAAAACTTGGGCATTTACTGGTTCCTAAACTTTATAATTGTTTGCTGCTTTCTAACCAGTAACTCATAGAAACGTTACATATTTTTAGGTACTACAGACTTCTCTCAAAAATAAAAATAACAAGTAGAGGTCAAATGCTTTGGGGGCCTGGCAAAGGCAGCACAGATATTCTGGATTTGCATGCATGCACACACAAGCTGCAGCTTACACAGGTGAGACTACCCAAGCACAGGCTCTAAACAAAGGAAGACTTTCATACACTGCATTTTTCTATTGGTTTGGATATTTTTCCACTGGAACCTCCTGACTTGCCTTCATATCCAGAGTGGATTTTCTCAGCCAAAGCTAAGCAGCAGGACTCTGCATCCACATGGACAGAAGTGCACACGTGGACCAAGTATGGGGTGATTCTGAAGGGGTAACAACGTGCTTCTTGTTCTTGATCTTTCCCACCCCTGAGGAAAAGCAAAAGGGATTAACACCATGGTACCAGGGCTCTCATACTGTGTGCCAGGGCTGAGAGCCCTGCCCAGAGAAGTTATGCAGAGCACAAACCCAAATAATCAGCTCCTATGAGCACTCCTTTGAGATCCAAGGTCAACACACTCAGCAACACTGATCTCCCTCCTGCTGAAGTCAAGATGATGTTTTGTCTCCAACACTTACATTCAGAGACTGTTTAGAAATACTTCTATTCTAATGGTTAAAGATTACCTTCTAATTCTCAGTCCAGGTCTATCTACAAAACCCACTCATTCAGTCTTGTGCTCTCCTTCAAGCTAAACACTTCTTTTTCTGCTTGTTGTTTATTCTGTACCATTTTTAGGAGAAAAAAATTTCAAATATCTGTCTCCCTCAAGGTTAGTTTTCACAGACGTACATGAGAAGCCAGCTCCAGACTTGGGGCATTGCTGTTCTTTGACTCAAGAATTTGACTTTCTAGAATGTTTTTGAACTGTAGCAGCACACAATGTCCTTGATGACATCTTAACCATGGCTTTGCAACAGCTGTGGTAACAATTTGCACTTTCTATTGCAAGTGCTTTTCTACCTGTTATAATTTCTATATTGTGCCCAGCTCTTACAGGAAGAATTGAGTTACATTTTGGAAGATTATAATTTACACTAAAAGTTACTTTCTTACTGCACAATTAGTTTTGTAAAACGTTTCTAGAGAGAAGCAAGTGAAGTGAGTGTCATAAAAACTACTTCTGGCACTTCTGTCTTTGGGAAAACAAAAGATACAAATGGAAATCTGATCCAACAGAAGTCTAACTTGTAAAAAACCATTTTCTTACTTAAGCCTAGAGAGTGTGCCTGTGAAAAAATATTTTTACTCATATTCAAAAGATCTGTTACATAAGGGAAGCAGAGACAGATGTTGTACAAAAACATGGAGAAAAACTGTTATAAAATGAGAAAACTGTTATAAATGAGTTATGTATCCAAGGAACAGCTCCCCCAACCTAATCCTAACCTAGCACCTATTGCTATCTGTCCTGCTATATTCACTTCAGCTGCCCTTACACAATTCAAGAGACAAAGGTGGTTTAAGAGCTAATGTTGTTGAAACACATGAATGAATCAATGTTCAACTGAAAGATGGAGAAAGTGAGCTATCTGCTCAGAAGCAAACAGTTCTGACTGAAATCCAGAGATCACCTGAGTCTGGGACAGAACTGCACTGAACACTGAAAGCCAGTCTCAATTTTTTCCCTCTTTTAGTTCTAAGATTAGTCAGGTACTAAGCAACAAACAGCATTCACAGCAACAGCAAGTCAGGCTTCACAGTGGGACTTAGGTGACTTGAGTTTCCAAAAGGCTTCTGCCCCAATCTCTCAAGAAATCTTAATCTCAAAACACTTTTTGCTCCACTCTCAAACAGTAAAAGGAGGAGCAGCAATTTTTCACAATTATTCTCCTGCATGATAGTACTTAAGGAAACCAATAGGTCTGAGAGAAAAATGTATAAACAGTTTTCCTTCTGTCCCAGTGCAAGTTTATGCATCATTCTGGGCAAGATGTTCAAAATGTGCTACTGGATCACAACATTAAAGACAGAAAGCCCATTCTGTAATGGAGTTTCATGAGCTCACACTGGTCAGCTATAACAATAGAACAGTTTCTGCTAGTACTGTGCCCCTTGTCAGCCTTCACAAAAATAAAACTGTAACAATACACTCACCTGATCCTGCAGAAAAAGGATTTCACCTGGGCATATTCATATGGAGAAGCTAATGAGATGAACACATTGGAAGTATCAGTTAATATCCTTAAAAAGGTCACACCTCTCAGAACTGTGTTAAACTCTGCATTCTCCAGACTTTCTGAGCAAGAGTGAAGTTTCACAACCTACTCTTTATTAGCTACAGAATTGTCTGTTCAACAGTCTGCTCCCACCTCAAATGTTATCTCTCCTTTCTCTAAGAGTGAGAGTCCACTCACTCTTAGAGAAATCACTGACCTGGAACTACTTTCACAGGAAATGTATATAAAAAAAAAAAGGAAACAAACAAATCAACCAACCAATCAAAACACCAAAAAAATCTTTCTGCAGCACATCACTGTGAAAAGGAAAGGTGTTATTTCCTGGTTTTATGAGCCAAGTACCAAAAACTATATACAGACAAGAAAACCACAACTCCACTGGGGTGCCACTGCTCTGCTGGGTAGGCACATCACTGGCATCCAAGCTGTGGAATCTCTGGCATTCAAAACCTCCAGATGTCTCATATCCTTTGATACCAAGGACTTTGGACTTCTCAGAACTGATGCCAGAACAGCCCCGTGTCAAGGTGGGCCAAAGACACAGCCTTGGCTTGCAAGCTACATTTGAACTGCTCACAAATAACACAGGACTCAAAAGTCTCAGTTCAGACACATCCAGCACTAAATAGCAAATCAGCTTAAAACTTGGGTTTGATGAGCTGTGAGTGGACCATAAAGCCAAAGCACCTAAGTAACCATAAGGTGTAGATTAAACAACTTTAAGCTCACAATCAGACTTATTTTCTTTTCAAAAAGCAGCAGATGATACATGAAACAATGCAGTATGTGCCTTTTATTTACCCCAAGTAAGAGTTAAGCCTTTAGGAGATTAGCTAGGACTGGTCCCACAGCCACTCGAGTTTTCAAAGTGAAAAGGAACAAATGAGGCTGATGCACATTGGTAGCACAAGCATCTAAAATAACTACTCTGTCCTCATTCTGCAAAGACAGAAAGACACACAGAGCATTTACAAGCATTGCCATGTCCCACCTGTTTGACTTTCCATGTTCCAAAGGGGCAGGTGAGACTGGTCAGTGTGTGTGTAGAACACACTCACATCCTGAGGGACAAGCAGCTCCACAAACCGTGAGGAGTCCAACACTTTCTTCTTACAATTCAGGATAGAGGCTGCCTGCTCAGAAATGTGCACTATGCGTCCAGACAGCAAAGAAAATACAGCCACAAATGTGTCCTGGAAAACAAACATTAAAGGCATCATTGCCTGAAACATAGCAGTGATAATGTAAGGATAAAAAGGAAAACAACCCCAAAACAAACAAACCTACCAACCCCAAACCACCACACATCACAACCTCAAAGGTCTAAAGCTATGTTGGGTACTGTGTGATCCACTACACCCTCCAGTGCTGCAGCAGTGTACTCAAGATTTACAAATGCTAATAAGACTGCATTAGTCTTCTCAAAACAGATTAATGCTTGTCTTTGCTCTGAATGACTGCTTATCACTCCACACACTCCTCCACAAATTTCAGAGGATTCATCACAATTCCACACACAGAAACATTCTGAGAGCTTTCCAATATTTTTTGTATTTTTGATACATCATCTAACACTACTGAATTTCAAGAAACACTTCTTGGAAGCACAGTCAGAAAGCATAACATCTATTGCAAAACATGAAAAAAAATTAAATGCAGAGTACAAATAGAAACCAAAAGTCCCTCAGAAATATGGACCTGAATGGTTTTAAATCCTTCTCTGTCTCAAGAAATTACTCTGCTGTAAATGAATTATCAAACAGCTATTTGTTGCTTCTGGCCAAAAAAAGAATAAATTAGTATTTCTGCACTCACTATTGTTGGGTACGGACACAGCAGAGATAAGATGCAATCTTGATTTATGTTAAAAAACTTGAAGATCTGTCTGTCTAAAATTTAAAGGCCTTTCAATTTTACACATTCTATTTCCACAAAACAATGTCAGGAGACTATATTTAGTGAAATGGAATGAACTCCTTGAGTGTGCCTGAATTCTTACAGTGTTTTTTGGAGTGTGTTCAGATGCAACTGCCACCAGCTCTTCTATGCTGTATGTCACCACATCTGCCTGAAACACTCTTCGGTCATTCAGAGCCTGGAAAAAGTCATTGTTTGCTAATTGAAAAAAAAAAAAACAAAACAAAACAGAAAAAGCAAAACAAACACAAGGAAGTCAGTAAGGAGACTACTTTGAAAATATTTCTTACAGCCCTTGTATTTTTGTCATCTTTTTGGTGAAGTCCAAGGAGGGATGAGAAGGTCTGTGTAGTGACAAAGGGAAAAGGAATACTGATTATACTACTGGAGTAATCCCATTTTGTTACAGAATGCAAGCATGAAGAAGCAGTACAATTTTAGCTACTTAGTTTTGTGGGAAAACACAAACTAACCAATAACTTTTCAAAGCAGGATGGGAATATAATTTTCTTAATATACACAAAAATTTACTATCAGGCACCCCTTAGCTATGGGACTCTCAAGAACAGAGAAGCAGTAGGGGGTATCTCAGCAGAAGAGATAACACTGTTGCTTAACAAAAAAATTGGCAACAAAGCCACAGTGCTTCAGAAAGTCACCTGTTTGCAGGATGACTGGAATGCATTCTTTTAATCCTGCTCGTTGCCAGACACATCTATGCACATCACACTGCTGTTCTCCAGGTTTTCCCCACGTACCTTGGACCTGCTGGACACACTGCAAGGCGTAGTTGAGAGCACTGATGGTGCTGGGCTTGTTAGAACTCCTTTTCTCCTCAGGCAAACACCTTTTCATTTCTTGGATCATCATCATCATGTCTCTGTGTGACTGGCTCCAATTCAGCTGCTCGCTGTAAAACACAGGTTAAACTTCACCAGAGAACTCTGCTGTAGATTTTTTTACTACTACCCAATTAAAATTACTCTCTAAATTAACATTTATGGGAATGGCTGCAGAGTCATGTGACATCCAGGAATGTCCTAATGCTCATTCACTAAATTTCCTGTTATATCTTTCTCACTTCCTTGCAATTGAAGTTTTGCTGCTTTACCTTCCTCCTTCCCAACTCCAGTGTCATGGATGGCAAAGTCACATTGAAACCACTCAGCTTGCTAAGATGCCTAGCAACTAAAAAGATTATGTTTACTCTGGATTTTCTAAATAACACAGGTATTAAAATAATTAAAAAATGCTGATTCTTGATCTCTCTAAGGTTTTTGAGCCTTGAAGGCTGTCCCTGGTTATAAGCATCTCAGGGAACCATGAGGTCCTCAAAATACACCTGATGCAAAGATTTCATGCCTCGTGACTTCAGAGTCCTCGTCATACTTTTTAACTGTTGACTTCAAGAGCTGCTGAATGGTTAACAGATAAAATCTCCCTCTTCTTACATTTGCTTATTTCACGGACTAAAAGACAAGCAGTCAATATCCTCAAATCACAGATTCTAATCCTACAGATGAGATACGAACCCCATTTTTTTAGTAACTCATTTCCAGTCGACAGTATCATTAGTACCATACTCTTACTATATAAATCATTACATAAGTGTAAGTATTGCGTGGTAACTTCACAATCCTGCGCAACGCTGCATACATTAGAGCTCTTTAACTCTTTTTCAGATTAAAAAAATAAATTCCTGAATTTCCGAACTCCCACGAAAAATGTTATTTCAGTAATAACAGTAATTCTGTTTTGGTACTGCTAAACAGACTTTAGCTGAAGTACACATCCAAGCTACCCAAGGGTCGCTGACGGCTCAGCCGCTCCCAGGAGGCGGCACAGCTCACCGGAGCCCGGGCAGCTCCCGCTCACCGCACCTGCCCACGGCCCGTGACCGCCGAGCCCCGCAGCCACCGGGCCCGAGCGGCGCCCGGCCCCCGCTCCCCACCCCGAGCACCCATCCCCGCTCGCTGCCCGGGTACCTGTTGGCTTTCTTGCCGCCGGACTCGGGGCTGTGCAGCTCGGTCCCGCCGGGGCCGCTTCCCGCGCACGCCGCGCACCGAGCGCCCGCAGCCCCCCCGGGCGCCGCCGCCGCCTCCCGGCCGGCCCCAGCCCAGGCCCGGGCCGCGCCGTGCTCCGCGCTGCCGCCTCGGCGCTCGCTCGCGTCCATCGCGGATCCGCTGAGCGCCACAGCACGGGGGGCATCGGCTGCCGCGGCACCGGGGCACGGCCGGACCCTCGGCCTGCGCTGCAGGCAGAGCACGCGCCGCCTCACGGGACGGTGGGAGGAGCGGCGCCCCCCCTCCGCTCTCCACCGAGCCGAGTGGGCACCGGGGCCGGCTCCGCGCTCCCGCGCTGCTCCCCGCCGCGCGCCCCCTCAGCTCGCAGCTGTCCAGCGCCAAAGGGCCCGGCGGCCTCCGCTTCGCCTTCCCGCCCCTCCGAGGCCGCGCCTCTCCCGCCGACCCCGGGCTGTGCCCGCTCCGGGCCGGGAGCGCCCTGAGGGGCCGCGCCCCCGCCCCGCGCCGTTACGTAACGCGGCGCACGCGGCGGCCCCGCTCCCACACACCCGCGCCACGTGCGCCGCGCCCCGCGGACAGAGGAGGAGGCGGAGGCGGGGTCGGAGCCGCTTTATTGGAGGAAACCGCGCGCGGGGGGCGGGGCCAGCGCGGGCGGAGGCGCTGCCCCGCCCCTCACGCGGCGCCGCACGCGGCCCCCGTGCGCGCGCATGCCCCGCCGCCACGTGCGGCGTCGGCCCCGCCCCTGGGCGTGGTCGGAGCGAGGGGCGGGGCCGAGGGGCGAGGCCCGGCCCATTGAGGCACCGTGAGCTGTGCTGGTTAGTAATTAATGACAGGAGTGTCTTAAGGCCACCAGTAAAGTTAGTTAACGTCTCGATAATCAAAATAGGTTTGCTTTAAACAGCAGTAAACGGGCTGAGAAGGCAGCAGGTTTGAAGTGGAGAGGCTGAAGTAGATTCCCAAAGGCACCTTCAGTTGAGTGGAGTTTCTTCTTGTAATTCATGAATACACACTCCAGACTACAAAGAGAAGAAAGAGGTTGGATGATGTCCTTCAGCTCCTCACCATAACAGTCCTGCCTTTTAAGAATTTAAGATAATAAAGATAAATCCCTCTTAAATCCCTTAAATCTAAGAATTTGCCTGTGTTGGTTTTCTAAGTTATATTTTTCCCTTGAGCTTGCACACCAGGACTATGTCTCTGATTTCAGTGGTTACTGCTGTGTCTGTTACTGTTACAGCACAAACTTAAAAACTTTGTCTTCCCTTTAAACCCTTGGCAATTACGAGGACTCAAAGACTGAACCATTCCATCCCTGGCTCTCTATCCTAACCACACGTTAGTCTCATTTCACCAGCAGCCAAACCTCCACTCAAAGGCTCCCAGGAACAGCAGTGCACTCATAACTGCCACAAAAAAGCAAGAAGCCAAGGCAGGTGATAACAGTTCTCAGACAAGGACAGAGTGTGGAATCTCATGTTACACTTCCGCAGCTGTAAAATAAACCCAGGTCTGTTCCTGGTTTCCAAGCCCTTCCTGTTTTCACTTTCACCTTTGTCACCCTCAGGCATGGTTGAGATTCCAGTACTGGAGCTCCCACATTATCACAGTCTGCCACTCACTGCATGCAACTGCTGTTAAATCCATCACTGCTATTTCAAATTCATGTTGGATATATTTCCATCTGAGTATCCTGCCTTTGCCTAAACTGTACCAGTCAGCAAATGAACACTATCCATTCCAAACCCAGGAGCAATCCCATTTTGGTCATACTTACCAATAATGATGATGATGATAATGACAACAACACCTATCAATATTGCCCACATCTGTGAAAAAAAAAGACATACAACACTTACTACACACCATGCAAGAGCACCAAGTGCCCCTTAGGGAACAGGAAAACAGCCCCTGCAAGGGACTTTCAGCACTCTTTGTCAGATCTAACGTGGCAAGCAAAGGTTCTTCAGTCAGCAAGCTCAATCCACTACTAGCACTCAGAGATGGCAGGCCATGCACACAGGCACACAGAGGAATAAGGGTTTCTCCACATAAAGCCTGCCCCAAGGGAATGCACAAGCTGTTCTGTTACTCACCAAAGATGATTCCAACCTTTGGCAACAGCTACAAGTACAGGAGTCTGAGTGAGCTTCTTCCACTTTCTAATAGTTCCCACACATTAATTCAAGCTATGCATTTTTTAGCCTTTTCTTCTTGTTTCTCAAGATTACTGACATGCTTCCCCTCTGGCCATTATCAGACAAGATCCTGCCTAGGGCAGCACAGCCAGTAACACAGCTGTTTGTTAATTTAATGCCATGCTTTAAAAACTAGATGCTGTGACTTAAAAAATTGGCTAAACACCTCCTGCCTTTTGAGACACAAACTGTGAGAGTGTTCCAGGGTTACCTTGCAGTTCTTCCACCAGTACTTCCTCTTCAGCTTGGCTGCGCTGGTCTCAAACTGGGAGGCTCCTGCTTGCAGGGCATCAGCTCGGTCATCCAGCTCTGACAGCTTCTGATCCCGCTCCAGAACCTTGTCCACGTTCACCCTCATGATGTCAACGACCTGCAGTGAGAGATCACACAGTGCAACATAGCCACAGACAGCTCCACAGGGTACTCAGTGTTTTCTCAGAAGCAGGAGCTATTATCTTTTAGTATATGCAGCCATAACCTTAAAGAAAACTATGAGATCCACATGTGGCTAGAAGCTCTGAATGCCTACTTTAAAAAGTCAGTTGTGGGGGTCCCACTTATGGGTTTCTCTGGGTCTGGATTGAAGGCACTGAGACAGCAGTTCATGTTCACACTCAGGTGTTTATTATTTCTTATCAATAAAACAGTCTCACTGCTGTGAGTTCAGCAGCTTTTCATCAGAAGGCACAAAATGGCCAACAATCTCTGGTTACAAGGGCTTTCGAGACTAAACTGTCCAATTAACAACTGACACCTGGATTATTTCCCCTTTTAACCCAATAACTGATTCCACAGAGCTGCAATGTGAACTTTTCTGCCCAATTACAAAATGCCACCCAAACCCATGAAGAAGAAGGAAGAAGAAGCATGAAGAAGAAACCCAGGACAACACCCTGTGCCCTCCATCTTGCTGCCATCCACAACACACTAAAAATCCCAAAACCTCAATTTCTCACCAAGTGATACACCTGCACTGCTCTCTGTAATCTATTTCACACTTTTGTGGATTCCAGTCTATCTTGGAGTCTGGGAAACTTTCTCCATGGATGAGGGTCAGAGTCAGTGCTGCCCTGGGGGTCAGGGCACCCCAGAGCAGACAGAGGAATATTCCCAGTGCCCTGGGTTTCCACAGTCAGTAGTGCTGGCATGCCTTCAAACCTGGGAAATAATTCCTGGCTGGCTTCAAAAGAGTTGAGGAATATAAACATGATAGTAAACAATGTCAAGAAATACTTGTCAGCCAGACCAGCTTTTGGGTTCCACAAAAATCACATTTGGTAGCCAGCTCTCATGGCTACTGATGAGAAAAAAGCTTGTTCTCTGTAAACAAAAGTTTTTGTCTTTACTTATGCCAAATCCTCAAGCACCAAGACTGCTGCTGATGATTGTACAATGGGAACCTCTCTTTGCTTCCCCTTCATATAATGAAGGGAAAAACTGCTTTGGAAAAAAATAACCCTTCTAATTGCACAGATTTCCTTCAGGAAGAGAATGACACTGCTACCAGACCAGACTTTTACCTCGTCTACTTGGTGCTGGGTTTGCTGAAGCCGGCGGTTGCTGCCAGCAGCCATGTTTGAGCTCCCAGGGACACTGGCCGACCTGCAGTAAAGAAAGGCATCATTACACACCTGACAGTCCTGAAAACTGGGAACTTGTATCCTTGTAATAAATACAGGGCAGTTTCTTACTGGAGAAATGATGTTTTGACAGCTGACAGAGGGTGCAAGGCATGTAGTGCCCCAAAGATCTTGTCAACAAATTGCCTGCTGTGCTAAGAGGCAGCAATGGCTTTGGAATGAGGCAGGGGCAGCTCCAACAATGCTCCAGAGGCCTCAAAGAGTGAGCAGTGTGGGCTCAGGGGTGTTCCTTCTTTCCCATATGAACACAAGTACTAAGTTTCAAGCAATAGTAGTTTACAAAAAATGAAATACAAAAACTTAATACTTATTAAAACTATGTGATTTTCCAGCGATGCTTCTCTATTTTGAAATATGGAGCAAGAGAAAGCACCAGAAGGAAAGTATTTGGAAAATACAAAATTTACCTTTGAATTAATAAAAGAGTTCTTTTTACCAGCTACAACACTCTGCATCTTTATAATGGATGCAAAAGCTTCTGTACATACTTCTCATTACCTTTTCACCACTTGGCCAGGTTTTTAACCTGTATCTCTAGAACTATCTGCGCTCAATTTCCATGTTCTTACTTCTTTCACATCAGAAGCTTGTTTAGTTTATCCTGGCACTCCAAACAGCCAAGTCCGACTGTTTCCTGTATTTACACATTTGCACACTGGCTTTTAACTTGCCCGTAACGAGTTCGGGCACAAGGTGGGAGCCAGGGAAGGCTCGGACCGGCCCTGTGCAGCAGTGTCACCGTTTTGGTGCCACCCTCCGGTGCCGCTTCAGAGCCGGTCCCAGGTGAGCGGGCTCGGAAATGACAGCGCTTCCTGCGAGCCTCCAAACACAGCAACGCCCGGCGCGCTGCCGGCGCTGTCCCGGCAGGGCGGGCCGTGCCCTCAGGCGCGCCCGGGGCCGCGGGACAGCCGGGCCTGCGCAGCCCGGGCCAGCGCCCCGCTCCCGGCCCGAGCGGCGCCTCAGGCGGGGCGGCCCAAGCACGGCCGGGCCGGGCCTCACCTCCGCCGTGTCCGCCCCTCCCGGAACCCCCGCCCGCGGGCCGGGCCGGGCCCTGCTCCCGCCGCCCCGGGCCCGCCCCGCTCCCCAGATCCACCGCTCGCCCCGCACTCACATCCTGGCGGAGGGACGAGATCGGGGCCGCGGCGGCAGCGCCCGGGCGGGTCCAGCGGGAACTGCGCGCGGCGCCCCGCGCTGACGAGTCACGGGGCGGGCCCGGGGCGGGCGCGGCGGACGAGGGCCGGGCGAGGGCCGGGCTCAGGGCGGGATTGGGACCGGGCCGATGGACGAGGGCCGGGCGAGGGCCGGGCTCAGGGCGGGATTGGGACCGGGCCGATGGGCGAGGCCGGGCCGGGGGCGAGGTCGGAGCGATGGGCGAGGGCCGGGCGGGGAGCGGGGCCGTGTCCCCGCAGGCCGCGCTGTGGCCGCTGGGGGGCGCTGAGCCGGCCCTGCCCGTCCGGGGCGGCGACGGGAACGGGACGGAGAGAGCGGCCGGGCACGGACACACGGGCATGGACACACTGACACGGGGATGGACAGACACGGACACACGGACAGGGACACGGAGACACGGACACACAGACATGGGCACGCGCATTCCATGGTGGTGTCACTCGTGTCCGTGCAGCGCACGAGGGGGGTGTCCTTGTCCCTGTCCCTGTCCCCGTCCCCCGCCCCGGCTCCAGGGCCGCCCGGCGGGATCCCCGCTGTCGCTGCCCGGGTCCCGGCGGGGCCGGAGCCGCTCGGTGCTGCCGGTGACCGGAGCTGCCCCGGTCACACTCCGGGCTCGGTGCTGCCGGCCCGTAGGGACCCCGGGGCTGCTCCGCCAGGGAACACCGGCCTCCGCAGGGAGGGAGGCACTGCCGGCCTTTGCCTCACTTGTTCCGAGTTATCTTTTCTTTTTTGCCCCTTATTAAGCTTTATCTCACCCCAGGCACTTTTCCCCCTGTTTGGTTTTCCAGTTCTCTCCCGCCACGCCCCTGGGATAAGGGAGGAGGTGCCTTTCTCCAGGACTGGGTCAACCTGCCTCGACGGTAAATAACCCAGCATTTAACAGCCATGTGAGATGGAAAAACGGAAGCAATTTGGAGAGCTAAACGCTGATTTATTCTAAAAGAGAAACATAATTAAACTTTCCCTGCAGTCAAGAAGAAACTCTCTCATTGAAATCTCGAATTCAGTTGTGGAGCTGGGTTTTGGAAGAGGTTACTCATAATGGTACTAACACTGTTCCTGATAGATCAGATTAATTAATTAAAGCTGCTTTCAGGTTTTGCCTGCTGGGCTGGCCATGTAGCCTGGTACAAGATTTGTTCTTGCGGACCATTTCAAAAGTAACATAAGTAACATATAAGTTCATAAGTAACATATTTGATTAGTGCAATAGTTATTGTGTCTCAGTTAATTGTATCATTAAATGCGACCTCTCAGGTTTCTGCATCAGCAGCCCTCCTGAATTCTGCC
This sequence comes from Setophaga petechia, assembly GCA_024362935.1. Classification (NCBI taxonomy): domain Eukaryota; kingdom Metazoa; phylum Chordata; class Aves; order Passeriformes; family Parulidae; genus Setophaga; species Setophaga petechia. The sequence goes on from JANCRA010000047.1 coordinate 1,507,404, forward strand.
GCTTGACTCTGCTTTGTGTACACTATAGGATTAAGCATTTTGCTACCAGCTCTGTATGGTTTCTCACAAAAAACCCTGGAAGTGATTGCCCTCTGAAGAGGAACTGCAAACAAAGCTCTGGAGGCTGCACCTGACACGGGCAGGCTGTGGACTGTCACATCACAACCCCAAGGAAATCAGATGCAATATTCTTACAAGGTCCTGTAGAGCACAAACTTTTTTTTCTTTTTGTGGTTCCTTAGAGTGACTAAAGGACTACTTTGCTCTCAGAGTAGGATGGAAGAGATGTGTTCAGAAGAAGAGACGTGTTCAGAAGAAGGCACACACTTTGTATGGGGAAATTTTCTTTTTTAATTTACAGCAGAAAGAATATAAAGCATTCAGAAAACATTTTCCATATTTTAAGGGCAATTCAAAACATTTTGCATGGTTCCAGCAGCTGAGTTCTTCAACAGATCCATTGATTCAGTGATGCTTTACATGCACAGTTACAAAAATAAAACTTACAAAAGAGAAGACATCTATACTAGTTTTACATGCAAGTCTTGGGGACCCCCCATTGGGCACCAGCTATTGTGTGGAACTGCCATAAGCGTGCAACCAGAGAGGGGGTTCATGTTATATTCTGTATTTCTTTCACACAGTATTACTGCTGTCGAATGTGTTTCACAAAGGAGCGATTCTATTATCAGAAGACAGAAGATCTGGCTCCTGGCACTTGGGAATTTGAATTTTCCTAGAAAGCTGCACTTACTTATATCTTAGGTGAAAATGTTTAAGTTCCACAACCAAGAAGAGGGATCGAAGAAATCACTTCACTGCGGGGGAGTGCTGCTCCCTGCCCAGTGACACACACTGAAGGGTTTCTGCCCGACACAACAAAGCACTTGGGAGCTGGGCTGGCCCCGAGCATGCCAGGAGTCCTGGAGCTGAGCTGCAGAACTGCCTGCATGCTCCACAGCCAGCACAGCCTTAAACGTTTGGCTGAAGCAGGATCTAGGTTAGTAGATACACCACCAGGCCCATGGATCTGGAAGAGTAAATTTGAAATAGCTCTGTATATTACTGAATGGTTTTCTGTAAAGACGAGGAGTTAAAACATTTCCACTGAGGTCACTACTCTTGTTAGGAACAGATCAATTCTATATTCTCACGGATTGGTTAATGGGTGCAATATTTCAGTTTCCAAATGTCAAGAGTTCTTCCAGTACTAATACAGAGCATTTCCAATTCATTCCAAAGGAGATTCTTCAGCTTCTCCTGATCTGTTTTGGCGTGAGAGGAGAATTTAATGGTTAAGGTTCCAATTGCAGACAGTAAATCAGGCCAGGAGGCTGCCCACAGGCACAGTGTGAGCGCCAGGCCATTTGTTTTGCTTTTTTCCCTTTTTTTTAAAATTGAATCAGGTCATAAAGCAGCAGTTCAGAAATGTACAAGAGAATTCTGATAATGAGCTATAGCACATCTACTGTAATTCAATGCTGGCAGTGAAAAGAAGTAATTAAAAACAGGTACAATTATAGAAAAGGCACCAAGAGCACTGACCCCAGTTTTTTTGCCACAATCTTTGTTTTTACTCTTCTTTTAAAGACACCAGTTTCAAAGCTTCCTATGTGTGAATATTTTTTGGCTTCACAACAAGCCTTGCGTTTAAACATTGCAGTTGGTGGCCGGGATCAAGCAAGAACAACTATTCCAAAACTAACAATCTCAAATTTACACAAGTTCATTCAGAAATTTTAAACTGCCACGAGCGAGACAAACAGACAGGAGCAGTTTCTGATCTCAGACACATGTACGTGACCCACAAGTAATGACACGGACTTCAGGAGTTTCTTCCCTTACATTCCTGTGTAATGAAGATCAGAACTGGTTCCCATTGTTGAGAATCTGTGACAGTTTTAAATTAGTAGCTCAATTTAAAAAAAATCTAATTTCTTTGGCTCCTCACTATGTGGAAATAGCAATATACCATGACACCCCTACAGGATCAGTTTGCATCTTTTTTTTTTAAGTTTTACTTAATTTTTTAAAATTTTTTGTGCAATTTTTATTACATTTTCTGACTTCCAGCAGGAGATATGAAAATGTGAAACATATTTTCTACTTTCGTACTATTTATTTATTTTTTTTCATTTTATGTTCATTCTAAGTGTTCTTTATTGGAGTGAGTGTATGGTGTTAAGCTAGATACGGTTTTTGTACTCTTATGATTATCTGCTTTGCAAAAGTAACTTAATTTTCTTAAGCAATATTAGCATTCACATTACTTGGCACCATTGGCAAAAAAAAAAGAAAAAGAAAAAAAAAAGACGGGGGTAAAAAAAAAGAAGGAAGGAATACATAAATTAAACCCAACTGAACCAAACTCCTGGTAGCCAAAATCAAATGTAAACATATCCTTTTTTTCTTTTTTTTTTTTTTAAAGTAATGTTGCTCTGCCTTTTTTTTCCTAAGTCTAAATACAGTAGCTCTTTTTTGCCATTTAGTCATGCTTTAGCAAAAATGTTCTTCTAAAGAACATTTAAAATAAAGTTTCTTATAGTGAAATAAAGTTTTTGTTTCATTTTACAGACCATAGCCACTAATGCTTTGCTTTGTTCATTTCTTTTTCTTGAGTTCATGCACATATCTCTTTAATATATACAATATGTACAAACAATACATCCACACTCTTCTCGTTCATTCAGACAAAACTATACAAATAATAATTTTATCTTGCCAAGTTATTGACCCTTTGTGAATAAAATATTTAGTAATTAATCAATATATTCCCTTTCAAATATTTTTTTCTCATTTTCCATTTCTACCTTCTATATATACAGAAACTGCCCAGATTTTGATGAAGTAGCCAAAATAAGAAATTTACTGGCCAGAATGCAGCACCACTGATCTTTAGGTGGCATAAAATGTCCAGGCAACATATGTACGTGACTCTGCAAAATGACAAGAGGTTTGACAAGTACATAAGAGAAAAAGCTACATGTTTTACAAATTATTTGAGAACTTAATTAAAACAATAGTACATGAAGGTAAGGCTAGAAAATAAAGTGCTGAATATGAGAGAAAGTACATGACAGTTGATATGTTTGCAGGTTCTAGTAAAAATACAAAAAAAAAAAAGTGTAAAACTTGCTTAAGCTGCTCTCTCCATTCCTCATGCAATACCCGTGTCTCTCATCCACCAAACCCCTCCTGTAAGTTCCCACGGGATGTATTAAAAACCTGCAGATTTAAAAAGTTGCATTAAGTGTGCTGTAGAGGTTTAAATAAAACACAAAGGACAGGAGTGCGAAGGAAATGAGGATGCATGGACCCAATAAAGATGTACTGATCTAAGCCCCTCCACTGAGACTCTCAAAGCTTCAGTTTCTTGGAGATGACTGACAGGTGCAGGAACAGCATTCTTGTGTTGCTTGTGCATTCCCACCTTTTCTGAACAATATTTTTGGTATAATATTTGTACAGTTCCACATGTTGTTTAATACAGCCCTATATGAAAAGGATAATTAATTAATCGCTTCTTCCTTCCTCCTCGGAGAATGAAGCAACTCACAATTTCCTCCTGGTGTCTTGTTTTCCCCACGATCCAACAGAAGATTGAGTTCCAAGATGTCTTGCTGAACAAATTAAAAGTTGTCCATGAAAGTGCAAATGCAATGACCAAAACATTACTGTTAAAATCCTGCAGCTGGGATTTCCAGAACTGCAGTGGGTATTTTTGTTGTTGTTGCATGTCTCTGCTAAAAACAGAAAATGAAAACAGTCTGAAAAGCAATGTCACATTGCTACGGGATGCTGCTGCGTATCTTCAAGTTCCTTGGCCTTTTTCAATTCTTTCACTCTGAAAAAACAAAGAGGAGCTATGTAACACTTCTACTACAAATCTCTTGAAGACAGAACAATCAAAAGGATTCATCACTCCAACCTCCCGTGCAGAAGAGGCAGCTCCCAGAGACACGACAGGAAGGCAACACCTTCCCAACACCATAAACAGCTGGAAGTGCAAGAACAGGCCACTGGGGATCCCAAACAAACACCTTTGGAGGGACACACTTGGTTCCACTGCTTTTCCCCAGTACTGGCAGCTCCAGCTGGGGTTTATTCTGGTGTCAGCCTGATCCCTTGGCGTTCCCTGGGCTGCTGGTCCCTGCCTGACCCTGCAGCTGCTCACAGCAAAGGGGTGACCTTTGTTCAGTGCTGCTCCTTTTGTCCACACAGTGCTCAGGCAGTGACAGCACAGTGGGGGAAAATCCCTCTGTCCAGCTTGGAAAGGAAGCCTGGGGTATACAGAGAAACTCACATAAGGAAGTGCTTATGTACAAGCACAAGAACCAGTATGGGTGTGAAGAAAGGTGTTTTGTTTCTAAAGTTCTCCAGCTGCTGTGCCCCTGTGTTTATCATGCTGCTGGCAGCATGGTTTGTGCTGTCCCAGCAGGGCAGGATGCTGTGTGCCAAGGGAGATGAACCTGCAGTGTGGAAGTCACCTCTCCTAGATGTGGCCAGTAGTCAATTTTCCCAAATGCATGCCATAATTACCTCCTCTAACTCATCAACACAAGAACTAAACCATCACTGAAAGCTGAAAGAGTTAAAAATTAAATTAAAGGTTGAAAAGAAGGAAATCATTTCAATCCCATCAAGGGGAACAGAGCTCTGCACTGGAGTTGGGGCAGCAGGAACCCTTCTGCCCAGGCTGTGTGCAGTGCAAAGGAGCCAGAACAAACCCAGAGGCATTCTTGTGCTGCCCCAAAGGTGCCCAGCTGTGCTCCTTGCAGGGAATTCCTCTGCACTGAGATCCCTTTGCCACTTGCCTACACATTTCTTCCCTCTGCTCCTGCAAGGGGAAGTCCCCAGCAAAAGGAGCAGATTACAGAAAAAAAAAAAAAAAAAGTGATTTAGCTAAGCCTGTGCAGGCTCAAGTGCTCATGTGATGCTGCAAAAACTTGAAAGGACAAGTAACAAAGGTACAGTACAAAAATAGTGTCAGAGATGCAAGTCTGTGTAAGGCGACCAACAAGTGAAAGAATGTAACAAAGCCCAAGTAAATAAAAGTAAAAAAACACATCAGGAGAGCTGAGCAGCAGCAGTGACAGTTTGTAGCTACTGTGCATAGACTTACACCCACACATCTTTTGGCTCTTGCACCAGCCTGCTAATTAAGGATAGAATGAAGGCCATAAATTGATCTCTATAAATACACCTCCATCTCACCATTTTATTTATTCATTTTTCTGCATGTACTATTGCTCAGAAGCACAGTGAAAAGGGAGCTGGCTGCTTTTACCTCTGTTTTAGCTGACTCAAAGGTTCTGGCACTCAAATGCATTCTCAGTATTTGTGAAATGTGGCCAACAGGGATCAAATCAGACTAACCTGTCTGCAGGTTAGAGCTTTGTTAATTATCTTAATTCCACATGTATGGAAAGACAGAGGGCTCTGCTGGCCAAGTGCACACAGTGGGTGTGTTCAGGGTCTGAAGGGCACTGATATTCCTGAAATCCAAGCCCAGCAGGCTCTCCCAGGTGCCAAGCTCTGCTCCCAGGCTGAGGGAGGGACAAGGCAGCCAACAGCATCAGGAGCTCTCAGCTCCAAGCTGAGATTTTTCTTCCCAGAGAAATCTCCTTTAGGAAGATTTTGGCTCTACACAGGCTGGGGTCTAAAAGAGCCTGCTGACATCAAGAGGCTCCAGCACTGCACAGAAGGCAGCACAAGCCTCTAAGTTTGTTCTCTAAGAGTTCTAAGTTCACTGGGGTTCTTCATGCTGGGTACAGCCAGATCCCCTTTTCATTGCAGGAAACACAGGAGGGCTGACACAGTAAGCCTAACAGTGACAAATGACAAGTTACTCAACTCCAGTATATCTAGTTTTATTTTCTTGGTGCAGAAAAGCAGCCTCTCCCTTGAATTTTTAATTAATATTTCTAGTAGTGCACCATTTAGAAGCAGGAGAGCCAGAATCCCTGGTGCTGTGCTAGAAAAGGTGTTGTGCCTCTGTGCAATGGACAATCTTTAAAGCTCAGATTAGCTGTGTTTAAGGTACCATCAAGTAATGCATGATTTGCAGTGCAACTTCCAAGTGTTTTCTGTTGCACTTCAGTACTGTAATGTAAAATTAACCTGTTATTACAGATCTCTCACTGAGAACATGCACATTGAATAAGCTGGTGGCTCTTTCACTGACACATGCTATTCCTTACTTCAGCACTTCACATGCAAGGGCTACACTAACAAAGCACTTTCACTGAAGAATGCAAGACATGCTTTGCTGCAAACTTCACCCTACAGCATGCAATATCTGCACTGGTGCACAACTATTGCATCTGTTTGTCTGGAACACACATGCCAACAGAAGTTAATTACTGCAGCACTCAGCATTTGCACTAAAACAGGTCCTGGTTCAGAAACAGAGAATCACAGAATCATAGAATGTGAAGGGTTGGAAGGGACCTTAAAATCTTGCAGCCCCAACTCCCCTGCCATGGGCAGGGACACCTTCCACTACACCAGGGTGCTCAGGGCCATATCCAACCTGGCCTTGAACACTTCCAGGGATGGGGCAGCCACAGCTTCTCTGGGTAACTTATTGCACTGTCTCATAATCCTCACAGAAAAAAAAAAATTAATATCTCAACTAAAATCCCCTGTGTCACCCTAGTTTTTTTAGATTTTATAAACCTTCTGATGTTGACATTCTTGTAGTGAACTTTCTCACACACTTTCTGTAAATAACTCATTGTTTTGCATTCCTTTATAGAAGAAGAGAAAGTTGACACACTGTTAGTTTGACCAGTGTCATTGGAGAGGTAGCACTGTCACCCTCCAGTCTGCTGTCACTTTTAGAAAACCATAAATGTTAGAGTCAGAAAATAAACTGCCCTTTTTCCCTTCACCTTGAAAACAGCAATGTGCTCTTGTGTTCTTTCATGTCCTATAGTGACAATCCCCCCCTTCCAGTTTGTATCAGTTACTCCTCACCCTATCACTACAGTTCTGGATGAAAAGTCCCTTTTCAGGTTCCCTGCAGCATCCTCCACACACTGGAAGGTGCTGTGAGGTCTCCACACAACCTTTTCTTCTCCAGGCTGAGCAGCCCCAACTTTCTCAGCCTGCCTTTGTAGGGGAGGTGTTCCAGTCCTCTCTTATCAACTTCACAGCAGCCTTTGGACTTGCTCCAACAGTTCCATGTCCTTCTCTTGTTGGGGACACCAGAACTGTGTGCAGGCTGACAAGAGCAGAGGAGAGGGTGAGAATCCCCTCCTCCCCTGCTGGCCATGCTCCTTTGGATGCAGCCCAGCACACAAATGGTTTCTGGGCTGGGAGCACTCAGGGCCAGCTCAGGGGGAGTTTTTCATCAACCATGACCCAAGTTTTTCTCCACAAGGCTGTTTTCAATCACTTCTCCCCCCAGCCTGTCTGTGTGTGTGTGACTGCCCAGACCCAGGTGCAGGACCTTGCCCTTTACTCTGCTCCTGAGGTTCACACAGTCCCACCTCTGCAGCCTGTGCAGGTCCCTCTGGATCCATCCCTTCCCTCCCACACAGCTCAGGGGTGTCAGCAAACTCACTGAGGGTGCCCTCAATACCCCTGGCCATGGCACTGACCAAGATGTTGAACAGTATCAGCCCCACTATGACCCCACTGGACCAAAAACCCCTGACCACAGCTCTCTGCACGTGGCCAAGCAGCCAGTTCTTCACCCACCCAGTGGTCCATGTCCCTCCAATTTAGAGACAAGGATGTCACATGGGACAGCATCAAACACTTTGCATTTCCAACATTTTCCATGGTCAGGTGAGATTTACATCATTTACATGCAGGTATAATAATTACTGCTGAAAAACACAGACACAAACCAGTACAGAATTTCCCTAAAGGTATAAACTGAAATCTGCCACAGGTACATTACTGAAAGATGCTATTTAGGATGTAATGGCTTAAAACAAACCCTGCACTCCACAGCATTTACACACTTAGGCCTCAAGATGATAACCACCCAAATTCACTAAGCTACCATGTTTTTTAGAATTATCTAACCATATTTTTTAATTTATCTCCTATATTTTTTAAAATTACCTAACAAATTTTTTTTAAAATTATCTCTTTGTTCAGTGCAATAGTGTGTGTGTCCCACTGCAGGTGGGAGTGCAGGTGGGTACTGTGAGTCCTTTATTTCATTAACACACTGCCTGGTAGATATGGAAACTGGCAGTCTGCAGCTCTCAGTCTCTCCTCCTCTCTCCAGAGCTGGCCCTGGGATGCCAGGGAAGTTCTTCCTTCTCCTTGGCACCTGCTCACCATGGGCTCTGCAGCAGGCACAGCCAAGGGAACTGAAAATCCTCCAAATAGTACCAAAAATGGAACCAGGCCAGAGGGTCACTGGGAAGTTCTGAGGTGTTGCTGTGAACCCCATGCTGCTTCCTCAAACCATGGTCAACAGGAGGTGCCTGAACCAGTGCATGCACCAAGGTAATCATTATCTGAAATGCTTTGTCAAGAGAACCTAAAAAGAATTGTCTTCAACCATTTCTTTCTTGGATAGCCTGCACTGCAGCTTTTCCTGTGTCTTAGAAGTCTTTTCAGTCTATTCTAACTCTTCTTGAGTTCCTCACTCAGTGGCACTTGATTTGATTACAACAACAGCAGGGACTGGTATTTCCTCTTCATTAATACTCAGTGTAATAAACCCTCAAAATTTTCAACTGCAGTTAAAAATACAGGTTGACCAGGGAAGAATTTTGGACAAATTAGGACCCTTGAGAATTGAAATCCCTTGAGTAAGTGCTGCTAGGAGAGATTTTAAGTGAACAATATAGCATTGCCTTCATGCTATAAGGCAATCTTCTTTGGTTAACATTTTTCCAGTCTTAAACTGAGGCAGGGAAGAGAACCAAAGTGTAGCATTTGCATTAATAAACTGCTGCAAGGAAAAGAACACTACTGGGATTTACAGAATTGAACAGCAGAAAGAAATGTTCTTAGAGAAGATGTTTCACCCCAGTTTGGCAGACTTGCAGTGAGATTATTTTTTTAAACAACAGAGGAAATGAGGGCAATGGAAGTGACAGCAGCAGGCCAGGTGCTGCTGGATGGTTGCAGACCTCTCCAGGAGTCTACAAGCTCTGTCACAGTGGCTTGGATCACTTCTGGGAGAGCCTCCCTGAGCTGAATGAGGGCTGGAGTCAGGACAGCTCAAGTGATGCCCAGAATGGGAAACAGGCCCTGACTTTTGCAGGTCTCCAAACAAAAAGCACCAAACTATGCCAGCAGCTCTGAAACCATGCACAAAACTGGGTTTTGACTGTACAGCTGATTTTGCACTGATGAAGCCTCAAACACCTCCCCAAATAACATTCTCCAGACAGTAAGCACTTCTAAGGCACAAAGTTATTCCCTCTGCAAGTGCTGAAGAGCAGATGGAAGGAAAAAGCACGTGCAATAGAGATGACCTGAGGTGTCTGAAATCACAGCCGTGGTGCTGACATACACAAAAGGGAAGAGAAGATGATTTCAAACATGAGCTTTGAACCCTGACCCTTGGGAGATACATCCTGGATCCCAAACTGCTCCAGCCAGCCAAAGTTTCTGCCCCTCACACCTTGCTGCTCACTTGGACAGTGTACAGGGGGTGCATCACCATGTGCTGAAGCAATGTAGAAAGCAACAGCCCCAGCAAGTGGCAGCTCCTCTCCCCATGCCCTCCCCAGTCCTGGACAGGCTCTCAGCAGATGAACCAGCCCTACTCAGAGAAGGTCACAGCAAAGGATGGCTCCATGGGAAAAGCATAACACAAAGCTGCTCCCCCAGAGTGACTCCGTAATGCCCAGCCAGGGAAATGCTGAATGAGTCCAAATGCTGAAGATCAGTTCACAGGACAGGGTGCAAGAGCCAGAGAAGGCTGGCTGGTGAGTTACCTGTTGCTCTGAGAGCTGAAATGGCCTGTGGGATATTTAAGATAAGGGAGATCTTGCCTTTTTCCAGATACCTCATTTAGGCAGCAAAACAAAAAAGACAGAAAGGCCCAATAAGAATGAGACCCCAGAGCATGCAGCCTGCAATTTAATACACACATCTGAGCTCCAAACACATTCAGCCCCTGCAAGAGGTAAACGAAAAAAGAAATTACTTTGAAAACTTCAGTGATGCATATCCCAACATGACATTTTCACACATTGTCCTGAACTCAAACAAACAGGACTTTCCTACCCCTTGGAATTTTCCCCTGTTCTCCATCTTACTAAGAGAGGCAAGAAACCAGGAACCTCAATGCAACATCTGCTGCACTGCACAGATTAAAACCACATTAAAAATACAAGTCCTAGATGCACAGGAGTAGGAAAAGGTTTGTTGCTAAAATGCCAAAAGTGGGAAGAGTATGCAGAGAACAACAAAACCCAGCAGATGTTGTTTATTCAGGTATGAAATGCAGCTGTACTTACCAGAAAAATTACTTCAGATGCTACACACTTAACTCCTCAAAACTGGAGAGCAGCATTTAATCAAACTGTGAGAACATGGTGGGGCAAAGGGCCTTATTTGTACATGAAAGGTGAATGAGGACAGTTTTTATTACTCATTATCATGGGTAATGAGTGCATTTGTTCTGCCCCAGAGAGGACAGAAGTTTTGCTGTAGGCAGAAGGTGCTTTGAGATGGGAAAGACTCCTTGTGATGTCCTCCAGATCATCTCCTGCCAAGGGTAGGGCAGAGAGGGTCACACTGCAGGCAGCTGTGCATTTTGCTCACCTCTACACCTGGACTGGGAGCAGAACTCTCTTTTGCAGGAGGCTACAGAGGATGGTTTGACCAAAATGAAGGCAAATATTTGTGTAGGGGGGCATGGTGAGTAGCTGAAATCCCTCTACTGAAGTAGATTTCCTTGAAATGAAAACTGTTACTCAAAGGCAACAGCAATTGGGTTTTTTTCCCCCTAAAAGGTATTTTCATTTCTGCTGCAGAAGGATACCAAGTCTCATCTCACAAGAGTCAGCCAGTAGAATCTCCTGCCTCTTCCCCTTTACTGATCCTAGTGTAATGTCACCCCAATAAATCCAGGGGAAAAAAAATCACTCAATTTAGGAAGGTTTTAGAACTGAAACCCAGGAGCAAATGCTGCAATCATTTCTCTGCACACTCCAACAGCACATGTGCAGGAAACACCCAATCTGTGTATTACAGACACATCTGCAGGCATTCCCTGAGCAGGAGGGGCTGTGCCAGCCTGTGCCCATCAGCAGCCCTGGGCACACTCCTGGTGTTTGTGCACTCCACAACACACACCCACACACAGGGTGCTGTCAGAATGCAAAGCAGCACAGAACTTTTGCCATTACAGACTTACTTTGGCAGAACAGCAGCCAGTACATCCTGAGATAGCTCACAGTTTACTTTTTCCACCCCATTTCCCCATCCATCACAATCATTGGTCATCCCAGGAAAAACCTGTAAATGCTACCAAACTTCCAGAATCTGCTTCCTGCTAATTTCTCAAATGCTGTCACATACACAAAGCCTTAAAAGTAAATAATTTCTCCTCCAACACTGACAACTGGCCTCTGCTGACAGCAGCCCCTGCAGAACCTGCCCTCATTTCACTCAATTCCTACTTCATCTGTTAGTAGTAAAAACTCCAAGTTTTAACTTGTAAAAAAGTGAGGACATACAACAAAAAAAGGTGGCACAGAAGTCATGATTTGGAAACAAATGCCATTAGCTGCTGCTCCTTTGTTAGCATAAATATTAAGCAAATTAATGGTGTCTCCAGCAGGCTCAGGCCCAATTCATGCTCTCATTCTTGAGTCTTGAAAAGGATCTCTGCAACTCCAAGTCAATAAAACTTTGCCATCAACAATGCAGTTTGCTTTTTACAACATTATATGGACACAAGGGTCCAGGCTACCACTCTCTTGCTGAAAACAGGAGCAATAAGCACACAAATGTTGAAGTTTCTGGCAGCAGTTTTTTACAAAAAACCCTGCTGCCCTAACACACTCTCAGAAATGAGATGGAACAGAGCAGCCTGCTGGTAATTGAGGCACCTGCCTTGAGAGAGCTGTCACAGGAATTCTCCCACTGATACTTAAAGATCTGTAGCTTTTTCATGTATTTGTAGCTTTGTAGGTTTCTAATATATAGTTTTATAGTTTCTAGCACTTTCTTAGGTGTTCAATAGCTAATCCTTTTTAACACATTATGTCACACTCTTGAAATTCTATTTAGATTTATTTTCAAGAAAAGAACAAGGACATCTTGTTTTGCACCAGCATTTGAGAGTCAAAACAAGATACAGGGCAAAGAACCTCCTGGAGACACTCCAAGGGGCAGGCCCAAGGGTGAACTATTGGATTTACCTCTGAGATACAATAATTAATTAACTTTATCAAAACTGTACAAATCCTACACTGCACATGCTCTTACCTATGTTTTCTGCACCTGAATGCTTTCATTAAAGAACTGCTCTTTATATTAGCACTTTTATATTGTTTGGAAAGCTTTTCTTTTGATTCCAGGTAATACCACCTCTTGCCATGCTGCTGTCTCACACCCAACCAGCCACTAACATGACTGAGCACACAGGTGAGGGGGCTCTTCATGCTGAGAATGAGACTCCCAACAGATGCTCTCTTGGCACTTACTGTAACACAGTTACAGCATCTTCATTTTTTTTTTTGTTTTCCTTCCCAATATGTGGATTAATAAATGAGATAAACAGCTGTCAGTAAGCTGGCCCTATATAACACAAGCAAACATTGTAACTTACCAAAGGTAAACTTATAGAAGGTAAACTGGTGCTTAACCACCTTTGGGAGTGAAGAGCAGTGTGAGGAGCTCTTCTGCAGAAATAAATCCCCATTTAGAGTAGGCTGCACCTGCAGTGCAGCTTCCTGTGATCTACCCTGAATGCTGCTCAGTCCATGACAACAGAGTTCACTGAGTGTGTGAGTGCAGACCCTGTCAAATTCCCACATCTACTCACAGCCATTTTGGACACTGAAAAAATCCCCCACCAACAATGCCATCTAAGCATGCCCATGATGAATATACATGTCCTTTTTCACACATTCATGCACTGGTAACATCTACTGCAGAGCTCTGTCCTGTTACAAAAGCAGCAGTGTTAGTCATTGCAGTAGGGTTAGTTTATTAAAGATTCTTTCATAGAATTAATGAGGTGAAACTCACTGGCATATCTCGGCCACAGCCCCATGCAAGCAAGCAGAAAGCAAATATATTTAAAATGGAAGAGAGGAACTGGCTAGCAGGCAGCTACACTCACCCTTTTGTACAGCCTATGGTCCACCAGAGGGCTTTAGAGTGCAAAACAATACCAAAGAGCCATTAGACACACATGGCAACAACCATACCTTACCCAGAGCTTCACTTCAGGGAGGAGGAGACAGCACTTCTGCTTGCCTGGAGAGAAAGAACCCTTCCCACTCCTGCCTAGGGACTCCTCTTTACCAGGCAAGTGTCCTGTGTTTAGGTGCTTTAGGGCAGAAAGTTATAAGCAAGTAGAAAAAACCCAACACTGTCATTCCTGTGGCATTTCTAGCTGCATCCTGCCTCCCTCTTTTCTATCTCATCCCAAATGCTACTCCACAGAAAACACTGCAGATCATAATTCCATCTTAGCAATGGTTTAGATGTCCCCCAGAGGAGTAAAAGTTTCCTACAAATCAGAGAAAGAAGAGGAAATAGGAGGTTACCTTCCAGTGCAAGCTGGCTGGACCATACATGAATTCAGCTCAGCAAATCCAAACCCACTGGAGCTCCTGGATTTCCTTGCAGCTCTACATTTGTCACATCTGGGGATCACTAAGTAGGTGGAGCCTTTCCAAAGTTATTAACTATGCAAAGCTTTGGTTCTGCCTCAGGACAGTGAGCCTGGAGGCAGCTGTCAGGGGCAAGCTTTGGGCTGGAATTTGGTCAAGTACAAGCTGACAGCTGTGGGCACCATGGGGAGATGGGTGAAGCTCTCCTGGGAAGCCAGGAAATTTCTGTTTCATTCTCAATAAAAATAAACAACCCTTCTGTGACAGATCATGCTGATACCATGTTATGCTGATGCATGTTTTTCACCAGATTTTTGAGAATATGACAATAGATGGATAAATATGGGGGGTTTTGTTCAAAGTCAAAAGGAAACAATACATGTCTGACAGTCAGAATGACTCCTGCTGATGAATTTCCATGACATTCAGCTACTAGAGCTCCAGTATCTGCTCTAAGAGTACACTCAACTAAAATTTACTGATTTTCATGTATTTTTAACATATTTTCTGATTTTCATCAACATCTACGCATCCATTACTGAGAGCTCCAACTGCAGAACTTCTCATTAACTCTCCCAAAACACCTGAAATACTTCTGGTCAGGTAACCAACATTAAATTCAAGAGATCAGATCCTCAAGGTGATCAAAATCACATTTGAGACATTAAGCCATTGTGCCAAAAAGTTATTAAACAAAATAGGACAAGAGGACTATCTGAGCTGTTCTGAATGCAAGCAGACAAACAGTTCTCATAACTGGCTTAAAGTAGACTTTGATCAATTTTGAACAGGATAAAACCCCACCAAGCAGAAAGGTGCCTGGGGAAACCCTGACTAAATCTCACCTAAAGGCTACAGAATAAACTCTTGAGAGTAATTTTTTGGCTCAGCAACAGAATTTGCTCATGGCCAAAGCCTAGGTTAAACCATTCAGTTTTTCAAAGGTTGAATTTCTGAACTTTAAGCATTTACTGCCTTCTCACTTAGCTCACTCTCTCACAACAGACTGCAACTGGCTTTTGGCTTTTCAGCCTCTTCCCCCAGCTCCATCAACTGGCAGAAATCTGCTACAAGATCCTGTTTGTTTGACATTCCTGTGCATGCTCTCTTTTCTCTCACTCCCTCAGATCTTCCAAAAATAGTTGTCATTTCTGTCCCTTGCACTGACAAGGCACTGTGCTTTAAAAAGTAGCTCCACAGTGCCATTTTTATACCACAGAGCATCAACTAACATTAGGCACTAGCTGTTATGGCTCACCCCTGGATGCTCAGGAGCTTGGATGGCTGAAGTGTTTCTTTCTGGAGACTGGGGGTTTTCTTAAATTCTTGTTTATAGCAGCAGTGTGCTCATTTGGAATGATACAGGAGGAGACTGCAATGAGATTTCAACCAGCAGAAAGAGTGTGTGGGCTCTTAGCCTGAGCCCCAGCCCATCCTCATCAGCTGTACCCTGTGTGAGTGTCACATGGAGACTGCAGGGATATAATTAGGAAGCTTACACAGAGGTGATCTGAAACTCACTCAGCATCCTAAGCTTTATTACTCTCTCCTTAGGAAGAGGCAAGCAAGAAAATCAAGCAGGGAGGAACAATGTCTTTGTTGAGACACAAAGAAAATTCAGAAAGCTTGAGGAAGAGCAGGTGAGAAGGAAGCAATTCCACCTGGTTCCCCAGTGTACCTGCACCACAGGGCAGCCAAGAGAGAGGGCTGGGAAGGAATGGAGGTGGGTGCCCTCACCAGGACATGGCTGTGCCAGGGCAAGCACAGGGATCTGCCCCTCAGAACAGGGAGCAAAGAAATGAACAGGTCAATCTGAGTCAGCTGAGATACTGCAGCAAGTGAAGCTCTGTTCTATTGAGCAGATGATCTGTGTAATTTCCAGGATTATATTTCCCTTTACAGTTGTTTATACAAGCAAAAGGTTTTTAATTTGTCTTCAAAATCCTGTGTGGTAATAAAGCTCTAAGAACCTGGTTTGCATGATGTTTGTCACTGACTGAGAGAGCAGAGGCACCAGATGCCTGTGGGGTTCCAGCAGCCACAGGAGCCTGAGGGTCTGTGAGACACTAAAGGAACACAGATGCAGCCCAAGTGTGCAGAGGATGAAGTGTACACTGTTGGAAACTTTTTTAGCAAGCAGGAGGAAAACAGGGAATGAGACTCAAACCTGCCACATTTCTATGAATCTGCTAAATTTATGTATTTTTCAAGCAGATTCTGAATGCTGGTTTTGGTATTTTGCCAAGTCTTGCTTTCCCTTTTAACATTTACCAATGCCACAATGCTCCTGTTCTAATTAGTCAATTACTAATAATAGCTACATTAACACAATTTTAAACTCTTATGATTGCCTGGAGAAAATATGCAACCATAACCCTGTGATGATTTCTATTTCAGAAGGTAAAACAAGGCAGTTTTGAAACACTGTTAACATCTTCAGTGGAGGCAAGTCACTTTTTCCTTCTGCTGCATCCTAGCCAAGAACCATGACTGAATTCCTGAGCAACCACAAGTGGTAACAAACATGGACATGGCACAGGACTGCACTGCTGCAGAAGATCCAGCACTGCACAGTGTGATGTTGACAGAGAATCCCCCCTGTTCCTGAATTTCTGTCTGGAACTCCCCAAGAGCTGAACCCCTCCTGCAGGGATGCCCAGAGCAGAGACTGTGCTGCTGGAGAGAGGAGACTGACCCTGGGTGCAGATGAGCAGGGTCTCTCTGCAAAGGGAAGAGGAGACACTGAGAAAGAGGAAGGCAACGAGCTGAAGTCAAGAACTGTTGGAATCAGGGGCAATTTAAGCCTTGCAGAATCTGTGTTACTCAACAGCTGGAGTCTTAACTGAGCCCTGCTTGGAGTGCATGGCACATCCTGGGTGCTGGTGGGAACCCCAGGGACACAGCCAGACCAGAGACATTCCCTGGGCCTGTGTCTGAGCTGGCTCTAGGAGCCTCTCAGGCTGACCCCAGAGACCCCATGGATGGAAACCTGGAACATGGTTCCCCCCTCAAGCAGATCTGAGAGGACACAGAAGTTCTGAACCTCCAGGACATGCTGCACAGCAAACACAACAAAACAACCACTTTGGTCTCTTCCTTATGCCCTGCTGAAAGAGGGAAGTCACTTGTGCTGCTTCATCAATGACTGTGGCTGTTTCAAGAGCACTTGGAATCAGCCTGGGAACTACAAAGTCCTCTTTGTTGTGCACACATGTTACTTCCCACTGAACCTGCAGGTAAGATGTACTTCCACAGCACAAGCCACACTGACCTCCTAACAAAGTGAAGCTTTGAAATCCTGCAATAAGGACTGAGTCTGTTTCTAAAATCAGGAGTCTATCACATGCCTCTAAGAGCTCTCCTTGTTAAATGTCACTGGACTGAACTAAACATGCTTCAAAATGCATCAGGTGTGACCTGAGTGGATGAAATGCATGGGTAGTGAGGATGGAGGGGGCAGAGTCAGAAATTCAGGATTCACCACTGTCTAGGCAAAGTCCCAGTTTGCAACTTGATCATATAGGGGATCCTTTAACTAAAACCCACAGCAAACACCCTGCTGGTGTGGCAGTGTGGCTGCCACAGGGGAGCACTCTGGCAAGCCTGTGCTGCTCCCATGCTGGTTCATCTTCTTGGCTGACATGAAATAACCTGTGCTGCTCTTCTGCCACATCCCACCTACCCACACTGAAGAGAACACACACTTGAGGAGAGCCAACCAAACGATTCTGTGTCCAAACTAAAGGCATTTCCAGCACACACCAGTCGTCATCACTTTTTGCACTTTCCCACATACCATGAATGCTTTGGGCGGCACTCAGAAGCTGTAGCTATGATTTAAAACAATCTTTTTTTGAGACTTTTTCATGTTCAGCTTTTAAAGTCAAACAACCTGGGATGTTCTACATTATAAGCAATGGAGCTGTACACGATTCTCTTTCAGCAACAGTCCTAAATTAAAAATTTCATTTTTGACAGCGCATCATGGAAACAGCTCAGCTTTGTTCTTTAAGATCTGTAGTGAGCTGGTTCTATTATATTTACATTGCACTCACTGCAGACACATTGGATATTGTCACAGTGCTCAAAGGAAGGGCAGATACCAAAAGACGGTGTCATACCTGTGGCGGCAGCGTCGTAAAAACCGCATAATCTTGCGAGCAGCTTGATCCTGCTTCTTGGTAAGCAGACTGCTTCTAAACACAAAAAACCCCAACACTGAAGTGCAGGCAAAACTGGGGAGAACACTACTAAATGCAAGAATAATTATCCTATGAACTGTGCTGGTGTTTGAGGGTCCCCAGGATGAGGGAAGAGATGAGAATCTTGACTCCATGTTTCAGAAGGCTGATTTATTATTTTATGATATATATTGTATTAAAAGAAAATGTTATACTAAAACTATACAAAAGAAAGAGAAAGGAGACATCAGAAGGCTAACAAAGAATGAGTAACAAAATCTTGTGACTGCTCACAGCCTCGACAGCTGGCTGTTATTGGTCATCAAGTAAAAACAATTCACATGCTGGGTAAACAACTCTCCAAATCACATTCCAAAGTAAGCAAACATGGAGAAGCTCAAGCTTCCCAGCTTCTCAGGAGAAAAGACCCCGGGAAAAGGATTTTTCACAAAATATGTCAGAGACAAAACACTCCTTTTCCCACTGGCCTTTGTGAAGCACAGCACAGCACCAAAGCAATGTACAAAGATGCCAAGAGCATCACCAGCTGGGGCTCACCTGAGTTTCTGCTGCACGATGGTGGCTGCCCGGCGGTTCTGCCTCCTCTTGCCGCACTCCTTGTAGCTGCGGTAGTACTGCTGGATCAGCAGCGCCGCCCGGCGGCTCTGCTGGAACTTCTTCTGCTCGTAGTAACTTCGGAATTTGCTCTGGATAAGAATGGCAGCTTGCGTCATCTTTTTATAAAGTGCATACTACAACAGAAACAGAGAGAAGCTGAGGCATCCCGGTAGGAGCAGAAAGAAGCAGGTTCCTATAGTGAAAGACTCTTGAGACACTAAGATGTGATGGGAAGTTAATGAGTGTCTATTCCCTCACTGGGAATGGTGTAAAAAATGGTGACAGCAGACTGGAACAGCTGTAAGATTAGGGGCAGAACTTGGTCTGCATCAAGAAAACAGCTATCTGGTTTTTTGCCTGTGGAATAGTTTGATTGGATTCATGGAATCATAGAATTGTTTGCACTGGGAGGAATCTTTAAACGTCATCTAGTTCAACTCCCCCAGTGTGAACAGGGACATCTTCAAGGAGATCAGGCTGCTCAGAGCCCCATCCAGCCTGCTCCCATCCAGCAGGACCAAAAAGAAGCAGGTTCCTACAGTGAAAGACTCTTGAGCCACTAAGATGTGATGAGAAGTTAATGAAGTATCTATTCCCGTAAGAAAATGGTGACAGCAAACTGGAACAACAGTGAGATTAGGAGCAGAACTTGGTCTGCACCAAGAAAACAGCTATCTGTTCTTCTGCCTGTGGAATAGTTTAATGGATTAATGGAATCATAGAATTGTTTGCACTGGGAGGAATCTTTAAAGGTCATGTTGTCCAACCACCCAACGTGAACAGGAACATCTTCAAGGAGATCAGGCTGCTCAGAGCCCCATCCAGCTGCTCAGAGCCTCATGCCTGTTCCTGAATGTCTCCAGGCACAGGGCATCTGCCACATCTCTGGGCAACCTGTGCCAGTACTCATCAGCCCCATTATAAAATCTTTCTTCCTTGTATCTAATCTGAATCCACCCATTTTTAGTCTGAAACCATTACCACTTGTCCTATTGCACCAAATGTCTGTCCCCCATCTTTCTAAAATACCAAACCCCAATAAACCCCCAAAACCACAATAGTCATAAGTCTAATACTGAGCCTAAGAACACAGGCAAAACTAAATTTTCTTAGAAATCCATAACAACCATCCAATGAACTCACAAATTTGCATGAGCAGTCACACACTTTCCAAATATCATCTAGCACTGTAATTATTATTTCCAACCCTGTGATTCCCAGTAAAGCAGATGCAAACTCTTAAAAAGAAAATCTTTCTTCTACATCCTTTTCCTCTGACAGCATGCAAGGTGATGACCACTTAACAGAAACCATGTGCATTCATGAATATTTTTAAGTCCTTTCTAAGATGGAAATGTAGAATTATGTATAGAAGTTGCATTTATGCTACTGTAACAGAGGTTTTCAGTGTCTGCTGATCTTATTTTGGTAAGTTTTAATACTTTCAAAACTGATGTGTCTATTGTTCCTGGATATGTTATCAGCTTTAATTTCTGCTCACTTTATCAGACAGATGAGCAGCAGCTACTGCCCTGTACTGGGCAATGTCCTCACATTTCTCAGTATTTTCCACTCTACCGGGAACAAAAACCCCAAAAGCAAACAAACAACCCACCCAACATAACCCCAAAGCAAAAAATCCTCCAATATCATCACAGACCACCATTTACCAAATTTCACTTTTTGGAATTGAAGCAGTCATAAGGAACAGTTATATTTTGCCATTATTAATTTCTTTTATTTTTTTTTGTTTGTTGCCTTCTTTTTAATATTTTTTAGTTAATGGATCAGATTATGATTTTGAATTTGCTGTTTTAAACAAGTCCACTCATGAGCTGGTAATGGTTTTCTTTCGAAGTTTTAGCCCAGATGGGACTCCTGTGGCTGAGTTAGAAACCCCTGAACAGAAGGGTTCAAATACAAAACCATGCCATGAGCTGTGACTGTTCCAATGCAGTCACAAACCTTCACTGATCAGTGCAGCAACAGATCAGAGGAATGAGGAGGTGAAAGAGAAATCAGCAGTCACTGCACAGAGCAGACCCCACCGTGTCTGCATGCAGCTCTAAGACCTGAAGAGTTGCACCCTGTCCTCCTCTTGTTCCCTTCTTCTCTCTGCAAAGGGGATCAGTGGAGATGTCACCTGAACTCCTCCCCAAAGAGGAAAAGCCTTGGTGAGCTCAGTGCCCAGAGCTCAGCCCACCTGTGGTGACAGAACAGGTCTGAGCCTGACCCAAAACCACAGGGCAGGGGGAGCTATGGGTGGAACATCACCCCAGGGACACATTCCCTCCAGGAAAAGCACACCTTGCCTCCTGGTAGCCCTGAGAAAAGCTCATTTGAGTCTAAAACCTGATGAGATCAAGGAGTTGAACAGCTGGGAAATCCATCTTTCCAGCAGAGAATTACTGACTGAACAGCTCAGCAGTGGCACCAACAGCTGTGCCTCCAGCATGAGCAGCACTGAGATGCTGGTTTCAGAATTCAGCACACAGTATTTCAAAGATGAATGGTCTAAATACTTCAGCAGGCAAGCAGAATGCAGAGGCCACTGGCTCACAGCTGGGATAAATGTTCTGTGCCCCCCAAATGCCCCAAGGTGACCAAGTGACAGCTGATCAGGAGCACTAAAGCCTGTCCTCTGGAAACTGCTGCAAATCCCTCCCAGCAGCTCAGCCCATCCCTGCTCATGGCAGCTGATGCAACTGTGGCACAGCAGTCCCTACAAAACTCCCAGAAAGTCTGGTTTGTCACTGATTTCTCAACCACAGGCATTTATTTATTAGTGGATACTATTAAAAGTTTCTCCAAAATGCCAGGTTCTCCTTGTTTATACTGAGTGTGAAAATTAGTGACCCAGAGGGAACTGTTTCCAAAATAGTGTTTGTATTTGTATTACCTTCAAGGCTATCCAAGTAAGCTTGGGGAGAAACAGAAAAATACATAGTTAATGTTAGTTCTGCAAATAAAGAATGCAAAACAAAACAAAAGACCCAAACAATCTTCTTTCAAAAAAGAAG
Organism: Setophaga petechia; assembly: GCA_024362935.1. Taxonomy (NCBI): domain Eukaryota; kingdom Metazoa; phylum Chordata; class Aves; order Passeriformes; family Parulidae; genus Setophaga; species Setophaga petechia. The sequence goes on from JANCRA010000047.1 coordinate 1,528,995, forward strand.
TGATTCCAGGATCCAAGACAAAGCAATTTTCAAGCAGTTTTTGAATGGAATTAAGCTTCCCTACTACAGGAAGCATCACTCCAGAATGAAAGCCATGTGATGGGTTGGATGTGAACCACAATGCAGTCACCTAACACTAGAAAGACTTCCCAAATAATGTTTTTGAGGGCTGTAAAACAGTATGGGTGCCTTGCCTCACTTTCTGTTACCCCAAAACCAAACAAAAAAACCACCAAAATGAAACAAAACAAAAAACCCAAACCAACCAAACAAAAAAAAAAAAAACCAAAAAACAAACAAACAAAAACCTAACCAAAAATCAAAAAGGAAAGGTATCTTCTCTTTCTGGGGTTGAGAACTCAGCCTGAAAACATGTCTCCAACCAGAGTCTGGAAAACAGTCTCAGTCCTGGAAAAACTTGCATCAACCTACAACATGTGACTTCCCATAGTCTAAAAGTTTACTATGTGGAAAATAAAACAACCTATTTTTCATCTTCACCTTTATCAAAGGCAAAACCAACTTCAATTTCACAATGAAATTTGGCAAGCAACTAGGCAGAGAATCCTCAGGCTGTAGCATGCACAAAGGCCAATATGGAATAAATCACAGCCCTCCATCTCACAGCAAAACCACAGGCATCATCACAAACAAATGTCAAGGATTCCCTCCAAAACTAAGATTCAGAACATGAATCTTCTTCCCTTTTCAATTTTGCCTGAGCAAGGTACTTCATTAGTGCATGCTGAAAAGCACAGGAGAGGAACAGTGGGACAATGCTCACTGTTGGGGTGCATTCATGGCACTTGCATGTGCTTCATAAATTTCATTTTCTTGATTACCTGTTTGTACTTTCGGTAGCAACGCTGAATAACAGCAGCAGCCACCTCCTGCTGCTCCCGGAGAGGACGACCCTGGGGACAAAGGAAGGAGCAGCATCAGGCAGAGTGCACCAAAACCCAGGACAGGTGACCTGGCTCTTGGCTGCTTGCAGGGAAAACCTCTCCTGTCAAACCTGCCTGGTCCAACTCAGGCCTAGGCACTTCCTGGAGGTGCCTCTGCTGTCAACTCACATAAGGAACAAACCCTCAAAATGCATCTTTACACCAAATGGGCAACTAAGCAGAACCTCTGGAGTACTGTAGGAATTCAGGACATCCCTCTGGCTGTCCTGGATTGCCAGGACCCCTGCCAGGGGGCTCAGAGCCCAAGATGTCTGTGGTTTTGATCATGACCCATGGAGCAAGTTACCAACCTTATATGAGGATCTTCAAGCCATAAAAGTCTAAGTAGAATAATAATCAGTCTATCATGGGGTGAAAAATAGATTTTTTTGGGTTTTTAGAATGGGGTTTCAGGGGCCAAGATGGAGGAATCTGGGCATGTCCAGGCTTTCTCCTTCTTCCTGGCCTCCATCTTCTGCTGTGATGTTGGCACTTTTGGATTGATTTAGAGTAGAAGCTCACTGTCTAACACAGGTGATAGGCATTGGGAAGTTATTGTAAATATTGCACATGTAGTTTTTAGTATAAAAAGATAACCCTGCCCCAGGGGAGGCACAGTGCCTCTGTCTGACCTGCTGAACAGACCTTGGCAGGCCAGAGAGATAATTTTATAAATAAGAAACAATAAAGAACCTTGAGAACGAGAACTGAAGAGTTCTGACTCCTTCTTCAACTGCTGGGTTGGGAAAAGAGAATTCCTAACCTATCTTGGGGTCACTGTGACCAGCTAAAGTCCTGAGAGGGTTCATTTTGAGGATGTGCTTTGTGAGTGCTGCTCTGTCACAGCATGGCATGCACTTCCTACACAGTACTTGTTGGCCAAACATCAACAAGCAAATGTCAGAAGCATTAAAAAGGTTATGATAGAAAATATATTTTTGTCCCTGGAGTGTCTATTACCCACATTTTGGTTTGTAACAAATTATAATCTCTCTCTCTCACACACCCATCAAGGAAGACACTGGACATTTGAGCCACATACCTTGTATTTCCTGAATACTGTCTGGACGAGTTTGGCAGCTTCATAGAGTTCTCTCTGCTCATGATCAGACAGAGTTAACTGTGCAAACTCATTTTCTACCTTCTCGCTGGTGGATGCACTCAGAAATTCAGACCAGTCTGCTGCCGAGGGAAGGCTGGGTTTCTCAAAAGCTATTTCACTGATTGGAGAGCCTGCAGGGCTCAAGCTGGTGTTCGAAGAAGGGGTCAGGGGTTCACTATACAGACTTCTGAAATACCAATCACAGTAGGAATTATTGGCTTACAAAGCACTTGGGTTTGCATCACAGATAAGGACAACATTTCTGAGTTCAAGACAGAAGTTTATGCTCCTGTCTCTCTGTCCAAGCAACATCCCACACCCCTGAGCCTGCCTGTCCTGCACTGCACAGATGTGGTGCTAGGGTGAAAACCCCATTCCATGAATTTGTAACTGTGCTGGCAACAATACATCTGAGCACAGGAGTGTGCCCGGGCCAGCAAGACCAGAACTGAGTTTCATTGAGAACTGGCACCTGCAGGCTGAAGAGTCAGAACATGCTGCCATCAGTGCTCACACCACACCAAAACCCAACCTCACAGCTCTCACTGACCTGATCTGTGCAGCACTGGGCAAGTGATCAACATCAGCAAGGTAACTGGCCAGCCAGCTCATGGTGGTGCTCATGGCAGCACTGTCTGTCCTCTCCACCAGCAGCGACTCCATTGGCACAAAATTCTCTCGCTTGATCCTGTCAGGCGTAGCTTCAATGATGTGCTCTGCAAGTGTCATCATGTTCACCTGCCAAGGGGGAAGGAACAGCAAACTTTAGCTGCCTGGAAAAAGGCGCCTTGTGCTTCCATGTTACAGCCCAGCTTTAGGCAGAATTCCCCACTTTGCCCAAACCTGTGTAAGCTGGAGTCTACTGTTTGTTTCAATAGTGGAGTGAAACCCATTAACGAGCGCTCATTTGATTTTCTGATTCTTCAAACCAAGCACTGCAGGGTTTCATACTCCCTGGACCTCTTTTTCCCTTTCTGGGGAGCCCAAGAGATCTGGAGAAAGGTCTCTGGGCCTCCTCTACAGCTCTCACGGGTATGTTATTTCCAAAGGAAAAGTGACTTTGCCACTCTTTTGCTGAGATGGGCAGTAGAGCACAACAGGAAAATCAAGGTATATCAAGAAAAGTTAAAAATCTTGGGCCAAAACATTGCCAGGAATCCTTCTGAATGATATCCCTCAGCTCAGCAAGTTTCACAGGATTTTTCAATTCAGAATAAAAACTCTTCTTGTTTTGCAATGCTCTGCTTCACCCATGTTACACCAGCCAGAGGAGAACATTCAGAGATGCCAAGGCAGAATGGGTAAGGCTGTGTTCCCATTATCCATTTGCTCAGACAACCACAGTATCTTTCTCAGAGTAACTACTCATATGTCTCTCCTGCTTCTGTTATATTTTTATTTCCTCTATTCCATACCTAGTGGGACTCTTCCTTCCCCAAACCCACTGTCTCTTCCATTCTCCACTTTCCTACCTCCTTCCCTCTGAAGGGCAGAGGCCTGGCCTACAACCACAGCACTACCTCTCTCACATTGTCTTTGTAATGACTTCTGCCCTGTTCCCACAGAACTACTGAGTCACCTGAGTCACATGCACTGCTGTGATCAGGCTCTGCTTTTTCCTTTTTCCTTGCACACCTGCAAACAATTTTGTGCATTCTGTATGCTGTTGAAGTGTACAACCCTAAATGCTAACCATTAGCATTTATATCTGCACTGAAATTGGAAGAAAGTACATCAACTGTGTGACCAGCTCCTTCCTCAAAGCATAATTCAGAGTCTCTAAAGACCTCCATGGGAATTTCTCATGGTCAGGATTGTCTGTGCAGCCTCCATGCTCTATGAGAGCACCTCCTTCCTCAAAGCACAATTCAGAGTCTCTAGAGACCTCCATGGGAGTTTCTCAAGGTCAGAATCCTCTGTGCAGCCTCCACACTGTATAAGACTGCTGATCTTGGATCTGTGGGTGTGTTTACCTGCAGTTCATCCATGTGGTGTAAACAGTCCTCATCCCCTGTGCTGTCCCTGTAGGACAAGAGTTCTGCATCCACCATCTCCCTGTCGGCCATCATCAACACATTCATCTGCTCCCGCTGGCGGAGCCGATGGGCCACGGCCTCCTTCCCCTTCTGGCTCCCTGCCACCTGCACTGCAGACACACCAATATAAATGTCTTTTGGGTTCCATTTGATGCCTGCTTGGCTGCCAGAGCCCCGGTACCCAGTAACTTCTGGGATGTGCTGGGAGAGCTCCCGGCCATAGTCCCTCAGCCCTTCACTGGGGCTGATTGTCTCAGTGGAGGATTGCTTGGAGCTGGAGTTCTGCTTCCTAATGCTTGGCTGTTCCAGGCTCAGTGCAGTGGAAAGCAGCTTCTCTTGCCGGGCTTGAAAATACTCAGGGCTCAGCTTATGCTTTTTGGGTGCAGGGTAATCTTTCTGAGTCTCACTACTGTAATAGCTGGAAGGTTCTGATCTTGGCCGCCTCAGCTCTGTAAACAGACAGATCAATGGTCAAAACTAAACATGCAACTCACGACTGCTATAGGAACATCTACAGCTTCTGCCTCAGGCCAGAGTTTGTGCTGTGCTCTACGGACACCTGAGAGGATGTGCAAAGGGAGTAACAACCACCCAGGGAGGATACTGTCTCAGCCACTCCTAACATACACAAGTCTTTCCAGAGCAGGCATTCACTCCTCTTCCTGATGCTTATGCAAGTGTATGAAGCACCAGAAAAAAAATTAATCATGGACAGCAAGGCTACAGGTGGAACCTGCTGCCCAGGAGAGCTCCTCACCCCCACATTTTCACATGTTAAATGTCAGCAAAACAGAGCTGAATGGATGCTTTACCTGTGTTTGTACTGGAAATCACTGTGACTCCCTTCTGAGGCTCCTGAGAGGCAACAAGCTCGCTGTGCCACTGGGACACCCAGCTCTCTGTGTTGGAGTCTGTGCTCGAGGGGCACTGAATCCTGGGGTTCTGCCCAAGCTGAGTTTGCTCATCTCTCTGCAGCTGCTCCAAGCACTCTGCCAGCTTGACGTGGCCCCGAGAGCGAGCGATGGCCAGGGGCAGCCTCCCGAGGGAGTCGGGGATGGAGATGGCGCGGCGGTCCCACTTGTACAGCACAACTGCTGCATCCATGTGGCCCAGGGCACAGGCCCACATCTAAACAAGAAAAGGTAACTGACCCACTGGAGACCTGCCTTCTGCTGTCTTGTTAATCCCAGCTCAAGGAAAAACTCTTCTGATAAACAAAACCATGACATGCTCAAGGCCAGCAGGTCACATTTATAAATGTTCTAACACAACAAAACCAACCCAACCAAACATAGGGGACTGAATACACCCTATACTCTCCTACAACAGAGAAACCTCCAATTGACAAATAAAACTGACAGTTTGGTTTCTTCTGTTCTGGGGTTTTTTAGTGATATTGACATCACTGCAGAGACAGAACAGCTTCATACACAAAGGAATCTCTGAGGTCAGAAACATGCAGACAGGACCAAAGGTTGGGAACAATAAAGTCAGTACTGAGTTGTAAACTGGCAGTTCTTGTTCCATCTGTTTTGGCTTTTTCCTTGTCTCAGTCATGATCTCATGACTCCAGAGACCAAGACAGTTTATAACTTTACTACCTCTACAGTTAAACAGTCAAAGGACAATGTGAAAGAAAGCATATAAAGTCCTTCTCTCACCATGACAGTGGAGACTAGATTCTGTGTAAAACACTAACCAGAACCATCTGTCTGTTCCCTTTCCTCGTGTTTCTCAATGCCAAAGTTTTGTTCTGTATGCTCTCTCTCAACAAAATGCCAGGAAGCTGACAGTACCATGCCTTACCATTTACAAAGCAGGAACATCCACTCTGCAGAGAGTGAAACACTTTAGGAAAATGACACATCAGAAAGAACTCCCCAAAGTGCCCTCAGACTCTCTCAGAAGTTTCAGACCCTGCTCTTACCAGAGGAGTGCAGGAGAAATGATCCACATTCAAAGGGTCAACTTCCAGCTCCAGATCAATGCTGTCTGCATGTTTGGTGCTGCAGGGAAAATAAGAGAAGGATGATGCTCTGTAGCCATGTCAGGATCATTGTCTAAGCACAGATTTATCCAAAGCACTGTACCACAGAGAAGAGGCCACACACATGTATTTACTACATGCTCACAACACGTGTATTTATTACAGACAGTGCCCCCACCCCAGGCATGAAGAGCGTGACAGATCCAGCAGCTCTCAAGACAGGTCCCATCAGATCACGGCATGGGAACAAGTTCAGGGGCTTGGCTCTTTGTACAAGACAACCAGAAACATGGACTGAGCAGAGTTTATAAATGCTCCTGCCATGCCTGTGCTGACAGCCCAGAGTCCGAGGCTGGGTCTTACCGCCACTTGATGAGGGTCTGGATGAGAGTAGCATAGCCCTGGGCAGCAGCCAGATGGAGCAGGGTCATTCCTCGGAAAGTCTTGGAGTGGATCAAGTGTTTGGACTTCGCCCAGCACGCTCGACTCATCATCTTCTCACACACCACCACCACACGGCTCTCAAAGCAGCTGCCCAGGGTCCCAGTCCCAGAAACGCACTGCAACACCACACACATCCCAGTTAACCACAGAGAGCTACAGCAATGTGCCCCCTTATTAACAGAGTGACAAAACTATCCTTTGTCCTCTCAAAAAGGAAAGATGCCCAGAAGTTTCTCTCCTCAATTAGGTGAAAAAGACACCTCATAGGACATTGGGGACTTCACCTCAAACTTAAGGGTAGCTAATTAGACAGAAGCCAAAAAGTCCCACCTAAGCAATTTACTAGAAAAAAAAGAGAACACAGAAACTAAAGGCTTTTGTGGGGTGTTTTACCAGGAGCAAGAACCTCTTGCACCTAGTTTGGTTTTTCTGTTTGTTATTTTGCCTTTTATTAAACCTTTTTGTTTCCAACACTGCAACAGAAGCCATCCTGCTGATTTTATGCCTCCAAAAGTAGCTGAGCTATCTTAGGTGAGTAATAGCACTCCAAGAGCTTATGAGGCCTAGCTCAAAGAAGCTATTATTACTGAGAGGAGCTGCAGCTTGCCCTGAACAGGCAGCCTTCCACTTCTACAAGTACTGAGACAGTGACAAATGTGACCAAAAACCAGCTGCTGTTAGACACCCACAAACCAGACTTGTCACTTAGGACAAACTATAACCCTTTCCAAACCCCACCTCACAAAAAAGACCTCTGGTACGAAAGCATAAAGCTGTGTCTGGACACAGAAGGGTTCATACCTGCACCTGTGTTCCACTGTTCCCATTCCCATTGCTCCCGCCTCCTACTCCTTGTTTGTGCTGCTGGGAGCCTGTCATTTCAGCCATTCTCCTCTCCATCTGCTCCAGTCGCTCCAGTATGGACATCCTGAACTGGTTATCTGGTTGGAGAAAGCCACAGTAAGGACATTTCCATGGAAAGGAAGCTCAAGTCACAAACAGCTATTCTGCAAGTGATAGAGGAGATTTGCTCTGCCTGGAAATGCACACACTTGCTCTTCATTCTAGCACTTCAACTTCCTGCAGCAACCCTGTGACTGCAATTCCAGAGAACTTCCTTACAGAAAACAGACAGAAAAATGAAAATGCAGGCAGAGGACAAATCCCTTTCCCTGTGAGTCCAGCTGTAGGCACACAATACCAGGGGTAATGAAAAGTCTTCCAAAACACAAAGTCTAAGCAAATATTCCAATTCACTGAGCATTTCACTAAGATCACATCTGCCATTTTAGAGTCAACCCTTCTTTATAACAGTCCTGTTATAAAGCTTGGCCTGCATCCTGGAATCATGCAATAATGGTATCTGGAAGCAAAAGACTCCTCTGCTTCCTTCTGTGCTTAGGAAAAGGAGCCTTTAGCAGGGCACTTGATCCTTCTCTGGCAGGTTCCCTTTCTGGGAAAATACCTTCAGCCCAGTGCCAGAAACAGAACCACCACAATTTGGAGTATGGGCACTGACAATCCTGTAACACCACTCTGAAACTCTGGAGCCCTCAGGTCCCTGCAGAAATCTGTGTCACTGATTTTTCCCCTCATTGCATTTTAGCATAGCACGATCCTACAGCTACTAAGGCTTGAATGGTGGAGCAGGGAGGTTCAGACAGATTAACAGATCACTGCTGAACTGATCCCATGGAGATCAGCTGAGGGAATGGTTCTCTGGATAGGGCCAGTCAGTGCAGGGGGAATGGCTGCAAATGCAGAGCTCCTTCTGCAGTTTCATGCAGCTCATGTGCAGATGGGCAGGACTGTTTTGTGCACAGGGAACATTTAATGAATCTTGGTATCATGCTAAGAGCATAGGTAGAAAACTCTAAAGGAGAGACAGCCCCCATACTGTTCAGTGTCATGCATCCACAGAGATGGTGGGGTGGTGCAGAACACTCACAAACCCAGAACCACTCCCAGTGCAGCACAAGGAGTATGTGCACCAAAATAGACACGCTCTGATGAAGTTTTAAACATGTCAGTCTTCTTCAAGAAGAACACAGAGCCCTCCCTGGAAGGCTGTAGGAGTATTCTGCGCTACACTGAGGCACAACTCTCAGGGGAAGGTATTGGAGAGATGTGGATCTCTGCTGAGCTGCACTAAGGACAATATTGCAGACCACTGGCACAAGACAGCTCAGCTCCAGGGGCTGGAGACATCCCCTTCTCACCAAGAGGCTGCTGTGGTCTGACAGCAGGCAAGAGCTCCACTCCCTTCTGGACAGCTTCAGCATCCCCCTCTGGCTGCTCAAGAGCCAGGGACAGAGGAGGACTGAGGCCAGCACCTCCCATCTAACCTTATGTCAGAGGTGAGCTCGCTAATCCAAAAGGTTTATTATTTGTGCCTTACTAATCCTTCATTTGTCCTGTTAATTGCAAAGCCCCTGGGAAAGGAGTGGCAGCTGTATCAGCACACTCTGATGGTGCTGCTGAGGTGTCAGGGCCCTGTCCCTCAGCACACAGCAGCAGCAGCAGCCCTGTTTGCCCAGCAGATCTTTGTTCCAGGAGTGCTGCAGTGTGCTGCAGTGCAGTCCACACCGCTGTCTCCTCCCTCCCCATTGCCAGGCAGAGCACGTCCACTGCAGAGACTGGCACAGACCTGGCCCTGCTGAGCTCCCCTCCCTGTAAAACACAGCCCAGGCACCTGCAAAAGGGGCCACACTTGCCCTGCAGGGAACAGGGCTCCACACAGGTAATGCCACTCTCCCTAGCTGGCTACCAGCACCTGCATTATTAGAGCTGAGAGCAGCAAGCCACACTGGGTATCATATCTGAGCCCCCAGAACCTGTATTTATCAGAGCAGAGCATCAAGCCACAGTGGGTATCATATCTGAGTCCCCAGCACCTGTATTTATTAGAGCTGAGAGCATCAAGCCACACTGGATATAAAATCTGAACCCTCAGCCTTGTGCAGGCACAAGCAGCATCTTTTTAAAAGAAGAAATTTGGCTCAAAGTGGAGTAATAAACCAACAAGCTCAGGGCTGCAAGATTCTGGGGTTTGTTCCTACTCATTTAGGGGTCCACAGAGAATAATTCTGTACACCTGGACACACAGTGAAACACAGAAGTACAGATTACTATTTTCTCCCCATATTTTTTTCAATCTGGAAGAGAAATGGATGGCCCTATATTTGTGATTCTTTTACAGGTTCTTCTCTCTAGGCTTTATGATCTGTAATGAGGGAAGCCTCCACATTTCCTGATCTCAAAGACACTGAGAACTTCCTGTCAGTTTTTGTCAGAAGACTGAAGTTACCAAAGGTGTACCTGTCACCCACCAATGTCCCCAGACACTAAACAAAACACTACACCGAAGAAATGAAAGCATGGAATTTTTCTTAGGAAACAGAATTCAAGACATCTGGTGCTCCCAGGTATTCCTATTCAGACACCTGGCAGTGCTCCTGGAAATAATAAGGGCAGGACTAACTGGTTCTGGGACTAACTGCTTCTGACCAGATCAGGCATTTTAGAAAAATGCTGCTATTGGTAAAATGGGAAGTAGAAACAAACATTCTGGAGCACCAGCACAGCATGGCCAGAGCCAGAGCCCTCCCTGTGTCCAGAAGAGACCACCAGAATCTACCCAGATCAGGGTGGGCCCCCAAAATGAGAAACTTCATTTGCTGCCTGGAGCCAAGTGGGGCAGCAGTGCAGGGAAGGTGCCCCCAAGCATTTCCCAGGTGACCAAAATCACTGCCTCAGCAAGCCACAACTGATGACAATTCCAAAATTATTTATGCATAGTTTTCATCATTCTGTAGTGTCAATTACACCAAGATGTCCCTTTCAAAAGGAACCCTGGTCATTTGAAGTGCATGCACTGCACTAGTCTACAAAAAACAAACAAAAAAACAAAACCCCACAAGAAACTAACAACACCAAACCTACAACAACAAAACCTCAAACAATCAAAAAACCCAAACAAACAAAAAATCCCAAACCAAAACACAATAAAGAAAAAAAAGGGAGGGGCAGGGAGGGAGTGTGAGAGAGAAGATCTTCCCCCAAGGTTTCTCCTGAACTCAGCAATGAGGCAAAATGCTCCTTTCCCACCCCAGCCTTGAACACACACCAGATTAGCAGAATTTTGGACCATGTCCAGCTGTTTCACACACTGCTGATGGGCCAACTGATGCACCTTGCAATGCCTGACAGCAAGGCTACAACAACCACAGGGCTGAACATTACAACTCTGAGAAGTTTGAGACCTTTTATCCTGTGCTATTTCTCATTTTTCTCTCTTCTTCACTTCAGGGGGTCTCTGCAGGGCCACCTGCTTAACAGGAATTGAAATTACAGGAACACGTTCCACATTCTTGTCTTTTGCAGCCAGCAGAAGATCCTGTGACAAGCAAGTCTCTTGCAGGGCACTGAAGATGAGAGCTCAATAACATAAAGATCACTGTCCAAATAAGCTTTTCTCCTGCTACAGGAGATCTAAACAGCCCAAGCCCAAGGAAATGTCTTGCACTGGAAGCACCCTCACTCTGTCCAAAGGCCACAAAGATCCACATGGATATAATCATATTCACATATTGAAGGTTTTGCTCAAAAATTCTGCTTTTGATGATAGAATTTAAAATCTTTTAGTGAGCTAAAAAGTTAGACATGCAAATTTGTGCATTTATTAAGGTTTTCCACTACACATCAATCTCAGCAATGTTTTATTGTTCTTTAGGAAACTACAGAGTGTTTCTCAAGGTGTTCTTCAAGGCTTCCTCCACCAAAGGTGATGAAAATAACCACGTTTCTGTATCTCCAAGAGACAGAATCATTTCACATAAAATATTCTGAACACTATCTTTCATGGAAATTATTCTTCTTCAAATTCAACAATATCAATGTAACACCAGAATTACTTCTCACTATCTTCCCCTTAGCATAACAAGGAGAGGTGGTGGCAACCTGAACTGTCCCAGCAGAGAGAGACAGGGAGGAGCTGCCTGGTCAGATTTTGACCAGTACTAAGCAATTGGTTTGAGTTTCACAATCATTTCCTTAAAACACAACCCATCTTTCAAATGCAGAACAGCTTCATTTCCATCCGCATTGTGAGAGAGCCTACTACTGATCACAGTTATGACAGCAGGTTATGCACTGAATCCATCCAAAATGCAGAACAATTCTGGTACAAATCCTCTAAGGATCCATGGTTGTTTACATCAGCTAGCATCTTAGAGAGTTACAGCCTGTATTACAGTTATATATAACATAACTGTGCAGTTATACATATCATAATTGTACAGTTACACACAGACAACCTGGATATTGTTTAATGTTATTTTTTTTTTTTGCCAGAGTTGATTTGATCCAGTGGTGTTTTCTTAACCCAGATCCCTTCACAATGAATTTAAAGCACACCTGCACCAGCAGCTCAATAAGCCACCACAGCAGGCACAGAGAGTGGAAAATGCAGGGAGCAGAGGAGTTAGTCTAATCTCCAAGATTCTGGAAGCCACACCTCCATTTTCTCCCTCAGTGCTGTCCAATAAACACTGAATTTCCTCAGTAAGGATCTGAACAGATGCCAGCCGTTTACGTGCCCAAGTTTTCACTGGAGGCTGCAGGAGCACGTGCCTTGTGCAGCCTGGTAACAGCTCCTGACTGCACAGAGCCTGCTCTGACAGGGGGATCAAACACAGCACCTGCAAACACTTCACCCACACCCCAGGACAGCCCCTCCTCACTGCCCAGCCCAAAGCCTCTGCCAACAGCAGGATTGCTGGGTTTGAGCTTATGGGCAGGCACAGCTCAGGGCACTGCCTCTGCCCACACTTTATTACAACAGGTAGTAAAGGCACACCTGCATCAAACATCAGTTCTGCACCTCCTTTGTGTGGTACCCAAAACAGCACCATGTCACAGGGCACAGAGCTAAGAGAATAGCAAGGCACAGCACAAAGGGACAAGCCCTCCTCTGCTTAACAGGCCAATTTTAAGGAATGAGCACAGAGAGCTGTTTTTCAGAATTATAAAGGCATTTCAATCTCTGCACATTGCTGTACCAGACAAGAACACATCCCAAAGGATCTTCAGTCCTTTTGCCAAGCAAGCTTCGAACAGCAAGAAACTGTCTGTGCCACACATGACCTGGCAGTGCAGCCAGAACTACTACAGGGTAAATATTGCTGAAAATACAGATGAAAAATGAATGGGCAGTTCTCAGTAGCAAGCAGTGTTAACAACACTTGGTCTTTTTTCACACTCTCCCCTGGATATCTGGATGTTTTTAAACATGCTGCCCAACCAAACTGACAGACAGTAACTGGTTAAACCAAAGAATTAAAGGATGAGGGTCCATGATCTCCTGCACATCCCACTGGGGCTGCATCTGCTCAGCATGTAATTATTGCCCCACAGAATCCTGAACCCTGAGCTAACAGGGGTGTGCAAGACCTGCATGTTCCCAAGCACTGTGCTCAGATCCTCTGGTGTGGAGGAGCCACTCTGAGGGCTTTGGCTTCCCAGCCTGTGCTGTTTCTTTACCAGCAGTTTCTGTGTTAAATCATCCCCTGCATGAGCACACACAGACTGAACTGAATAAGTGTGACAGCTGAGCAATGTAAAAAAAGCCATGCAGCATGAAGACATTTTTCTGTTTTGCAGAGCAAGCCAGAATTCTCTCACCATATTCTCTCACACAGCACAAGCTGTGGGTGGGGATGGAAGCAGTCTAAGGCCACGTCACTCACAGTGCCACTGCTCTGTTTCTATTTTGCAAATCATCTGTCACTGGTCTACAAAATCTTGCTCAATTCTTCTGTACAGCACAAATCCTGAACATCTTTCATGTTGCAGTAACAATTTTATCATTTAATGCTGATTTCTGAGGTGGCATTGTTGCAGAACACCTATTTCTGAAATAACACTGGGGTTACATCCTCAATGCCCCTTATGAGAACCTCTCTTTAGCAGTAAGTTGTTACAGGTCACAGCCTCTACAGGCAAATGAAAGCATTTAAAATTAAAATTCTAGGATGCATGCATATCTATATTAATGAGGCAGGTCACTTCCAGGGCTTTTGATCAGTGAGGAATGCCACAACTACTCAGGTATGAGATGAGGAAAACACTGTATTGTACACTGAGCCTAAGCAGCAGCTGAAGAAACTCCATGAAATGAACACTACAGGACATGGGCAGGAATGATGAAGTCATCCAGACCTGCACACACAGGTACTGTCAGTGATTTTAAGCCATTAATTCACCTGCCCAGGCATGATTTCTTACTGTCAACACTTTCCCCACAATTCTTCCTGTGCTACAGGACTTCAGCTATTACTCCAATGCCATCTGGGATCACTCTGTTTCCCTCTGTAACCCCCAGTGCTCCCTCAAAACTGGGTACTGTTCTACTTTATCATGCAATTACTAGGAAAGAGAAGCAAGAGGGTTGCTCAGGCTGACTTCTTCCCCAAGTGGCAGTCTCTATACCAACAGCAATAAAGCACTTGCTGCCCTATTTTTCAGGCTTCTCTTCCCCTGGGCTTAGGGAGGGCAAGATCTTAATGCTATCCAGGAACAGCTGCTTCAGGAAACAAAGGAAAGTTTTAAACATGCCATGTGCACTTTATATATTTTACAGGTAGAGCACACTGCTAAAGACATTGCTTCTTGTGCTGTTTTGTAATTTGTATAAAAATTTGGCTGCCTAAGGTCAGTCTCTGCATCTCAGGTCACAAACTGACCTGACAGGTGCCAACACTATGAAAAATGTACAGGGTAAATGCTTTTGGATGTATGCAAGAGCAACAGCCAGGGAGAACGTGCTGTGCTGCTGCTCACCTGCCCAGTGCTGCTACCCAGGGCTCCTGGAGATCTCCTCCTCCTAGGGCTGCATGCTAAAGGACTACAGACAGGAAAAAAGCATCTCATGCCACACATGCAGTATCTGTGCTTACAGTACTGTGCATGATATTTATGTATGCATATGGTAACAATACTGACCCAAGTTTTCTCTCCTTAAATCTGCAACCTCAAGAGTCAAAATACTCACTCCGAAATCACCAGACTGAAGAGGAGCATGCTATAAAATGGCCTCTACTTGCTGCAAAGTTAGATAAATAGGAAAACTGAAAGCACTGGAACAGGTCAGCTTTGCTGGAAGCTTTCATCAAGTCTGACGTCAGTCATGTTTACCCCATCTAAACTGCGAGCAGTCCACACAGTCTCCTGAAGTCCTCTTCCCAATCCTGCTCTTTCTGGCAAAGCACGCTGCAAAACAAGTTTTCCAATACCGTGGTGCGGAGCAGGCGTGTGTTTCCAGCATCCCTAAGATCCCCAGGAAGCTCTGGGCTACCGACCTCCTTCTGTGCCGTACCAGCTCAGCACACGAGGCTGCGAGCTGCTCCGATGAAATGTGTCCTGCCGCACACGTGATGCTACAATTAAAGTGCTGTCACAACTCCGAGCCTGCATCGCAGCATCACTCGGGAGGGGCTGAGGACCAGCACGGCAGGGCGAGCACATGAAAACAGCACCTCGTCCCACGGCTGGGGGCACAGCGAAGGGGGCACATCGAGCAGCAAGGCGTGCGATCATCGTGGAAGTGCAGCAGAGTGAGGCACAACACAGAGGCATGCAGATTTAAACCCAAACAAGCACTGCGCAACACTTGATCCTGCAATACTTACTGAGAACAGTACTTTGTCACATGTGAGCATCCACCGGACCCCTCCGCAGTCCCTCTACCTGCTTCCAGGTAAATAATGTGACAACACCTGGCACCAGAGGACTGACCTGGGAGTCTACAAGGCATCAGCGGAGGCTCCAGCCAGCATCTGGCGCAGACCCCGCAGCAGGGGCGGGCAGAGCAGGCTCCCCCCAGACCTGCTTGCCGTCTCTCGCATCCTCGCAGCCAACTGGAGCCCCGGGGTCCTGTCGCAGCGCCGGCGGCTCTCAGCGCTGGCCCCCCCGCGCCCCGGCGGCCGCAGCGGACGGGCTAAGGCTGGCCGGGCTAAGGCTGGCCGGCATAGCCGAGGCTCGGGGCGGCCCGGCCGGCCGCGGCGGAGAACGAGCCCGGGCGCCGTTCAGCGGCCGCGAGCATCGCAGCCCGAGCTCTGGGGCCGCGGTGGGCAGCGGGCTCCGGGGGGCAGGGGCCGGCATGCGGGGACGGGCGGGCCGCTCCTCGCCCCGGGACCAGCGCCGCCTCAGAGCCCGCGGCGGATCGCGGCCGGTCCACGGCTGCCGCCCGCCCCCCGGCTCGCCCTGCGCCGTGACAGACACCCCGGAGCGGCGTCCCGGGTGGAGGCTCAGGCAGCGAGCAGCTGGGAACCGGCGGCCGTCCCGCTCACCCCGGGCGCGCCTACGGAGCCATCGCCGCGCCCGATACCCTCTCACACCCCCAGTCCCGGGCGGCCGGCACCTGCCCCGGCACTCCGCAAGGGGAGAGCGCCCAAACCACGCCGCGGGGCAGAGAGCAGTGGCGCCGGTCCCGCCGCCGCCCTCAGCCCACGCCGGGGCCCCGCGCCGCCCTCATGGCGGGAGGCCGGCCCGTCCGACGGGCTCCCCGCCCCGCGCTCAGCGCCGGCCCGGTGCGGCTGCGGGCGGGCGGAGGCTGCGGCCGCCTCCCATTGTCTGCGCGGGGCGGCGCGGCCGGGCGGGCCCTGCCCCGCTCCCGATCCCGCTCCGCCACCGGGCCCGCCCCGGCCTGACGTCACCCGGCCCCATTGGCGGCCCCGCCGTGTTTACAGCAGCCCCGCACCGGGCACCGGGCGCCCGCCGGCCCCGGAACGTGCCGCACGCCAGAGTCAGCCCGGGACGCGCCATCCCTGGGTCACCTTCCCGCTCATACCACAGTTCTCCTCATTTCGCTGCACACACAGCATTTGTATTTTTACTCATTGCTCTAATAAGGCAAATGTACGGAGCGGTAAGACCTGACAATTTCGGAGACTGCGCGGTCCCACCATCCACAGGAATCACAGGGCACCGGGCAGACTCCTCGGGCAGCAGGGCACGTTCAATCATCGGCCTGAGAACAGACACGGCTTCCCAGAGGAATCCGATGTCTGACCGTGAAGTCAGGCTGGCTCAGAAGACAACACTCAGCATAGGAAATGAAATACTCCTTGCCTCAATTCAATCACATTATGATCAAAATGGAAAAGGACAGTCTGGGAAATGCAGTCAGAGCAGTAGGAGATTGGCTTCCTGAAACAGTGATCTTAATAATAGTGTGTGAAAGGCAAAAACCACCAAACACATCTCAGCAGGAAGATAAACAGAACCGACAAAGGCTCCACACTACACAGGAGTCAGGACAGGGGAGGATGAATAGAAACTTAAGGAGTTTACTGGATAGCTCCTATCAAGGGACAAGGTATCTGTGTCCTCTACCAATGCTCACACATCCCTGCCAGCTGCACCACAGCCTTTTAACATGGTACAAAACATTCATCCTTCTTCCCACAGAGAACCCAAACATCTTTTATGGCAACATCCAAGATGTAAACACCAGTCACCTTTACCCAGATGGAAAGAGGAGTGAAAAACTGTGAATACTGTTTATAAAACAGACTTTTTTTCTATGGGAAGTCTTTTACAGCTGCAAAACGATTACTGATACTGAGCACATCTCTCCTACCTGACTCTGGTGTCCTGCATCTTGCCACAGGCTAAGAAGGGCATCTGGTCCCACTAAACAGACACATGCCAGGGGTTTGGTGATAACATTACCACTGTACAGGAATCATGTACCTGTCAAATTGTGGAATGCCACAGGTAGCACACACACACTGTCTGCTCACAGATGATTCCAGGCTGAAGTGAGAATTTGGATACCACTGGTATGGCCTCATCGTGCTAACACAAGTGAGCCACCAAGCCCCACCCTTTCCAGTCTTTTCATGTTTTCCAGCTGGGAAAGACAGCCAGATCCTACACTGAGACCCAGCAGGAGCTGAAAGGCTGCCTGTCAGGTGCTCCTGCGTCAGTGCCATTTACAGTCAGTGCCAGTCACACCCCTGTCCAACCCGTACACACTTGACTCATCAGTACACACATGGCCTGCCCTATTTTTAGGTTCTGTCCTCTTTTTCCTGCAGATGCATAAGTGTAATGCCAACAGCACTCACAGCCATTTCCCCAGAATTTCTGATCACATCCCGTGCCAAGGAAACACCATCTCTACAGACATTTTATGGAAGCAGCAAAGGCTTCTGCAGAGGGCAAACACAACGTGCTTTCCATTGGGAATCTGTATTGAAATGCCTTTATAATTCCTTATGCATCTGCCATGAGATCATCTCTGCCCTTCAGTTCTTCAAGCCTCATTTGATTTTTGTTTTTTTTCCTAAAAGAACCTCTTTACAGACAGTGAATGGGAAGTGAGATCAAATGGCTATAAAAGCACACAATGGCTTCTGAGAACTGACTTTTACATGGAAAACAGAAAAGGCTGCCAAGTTTATCAGCAGAGATCAGGATCACATGAGACTGCTTCCTTTATGAGAAAAAGGTTTGCTTTGAAAAGAAAGAATATTACTATTCAAATTAATTAGAAAAAAATGCAAGAACACCAGCAGCTGGTGTCAACTGTCCATTTATAAAAGACCTAACTCACCCATGTGAGTTAGTGTGAAATAAAGAAAACTCAGAATAAAACAAGTATCTCTGTATAGTTCAGAAGAGGGTGCACAATCCTTCATGGCACAGCAGACACAAATGAAGGAAGCAGCCCTTCAGAGGATGGCACAGAACAGGCTGCCTTCAGACTCCTTCTCTGCCCATTCCCATGCTTGGGTCAGTTCTTAGAAGCAGAAGCATGGTGGGAGATGGTCTCACAACCCTTCCCAGTCATTAGCAGGACTGCTCCCTGATCCCAAAGGCCAGTACTTGTGCTGTGCTCAAAAAAAATAGTGATTTTTGTCTTAATGGAACTGAAAACATAGAGTTCACATATAGAGCAATTTTGACTTTATTTTAAAGACATTTGTGGAAGGGAATTGTTTATCTAAACTCAGATGAGATGGAAATTGCTTGTTCTTTTCCCAGGGTGTTCCTGGGGTATGGCTGTTAGCACTCTTCTCTCTGGCAGTGCTCATGAGCTGTGTTTTAACAATGCAAAGGAACTCAGAGTGTTCCACAGAGTTAATTAAAAAGAATTTAAAAATTCTTGTCAATATTTTGTGACTACAAATATTCCTCGAAAATCTTCCCTCAAGACCACGTAACAGTCAGTAGGGCAAGGATTTTAAGCAGGGAAATTAAAGCAAACAGAGAAGTCAGGGATTTGTGTATTTATTCAATTGATAGAATCAACTCACATTAGTTTTCACCTTGGCTAGCTAAGCTAACATTTGCTCTCTAGCAGTAAATGAGAAGATGTAGCTGGTCCTTTAAATACCAGTGTAATTTGCTCCCTTTGAAGCACCGTGCATCAAGGCAGAGGCTTCTGATAAATCATGGTTGGTATAATTATTCAGCCTTTTTCCCTGAAGGGCCTCTGCAATGCAGCGGTCCTCTTACTTTTTTTTTTCCCCTCCCTGTTAGCAATGCCCTAGTTTGTTCACTGCTGCAGTCCCCCTCCCTTCCACCATCACCACAGCATAACAACCTCTAATTGAGAGCTGGGCTGCTAACCAAGAGCACCCAGAGGAGCTGCAGGGACACCAGAGGCAGCACTCACAGCCACCTTCTCAGCTCCTCCCAGTTCAGCAGCACTGGGGAACTGTCAAACAAGGCATTCATAACCTACCCACCTGGCATGCCAACCTGGATCACTGACAGCTGAGCATCAATCACCATCACACACTATCAGCTGCACTCCACAGGCAGCAGGAGGCCTTGACAGCAGATGAAAAGCACCTACACTCTTACAATCTTCTTAAGTCAAGCAAATTCGATTTTGATGCTGAACACAAGACTTAGTGCACCTCCTCGTTAAGAGCCAGTTCTGTTTCTGTTTGAAACCTTGCTTCTGCAGCTACATCACAAACCTCTCCTCACTCTGCAATGCCCACAGTGCTCTGTCTCCATGCTGCTCTTTGGAAGTGCTACCATCCCAACTTCTTTAGCATGTCCCTCTTGTGCCTCACTATCTCCCCATTTTCTGCTTAAATAAACACATTTTTTTTCTAGACAAGCTCAAGTTTCAGAGTTCTCAGGAAAGACAGTTCCAGGGTAAATGCTTCTCTCCTAGAAACTGGGCAGTATGATCAGCTTTCCATTCAGACAAACAAACCCACCTCTTTGTCACCCTGTATAAAAGACAGCAACATTTTGTTCACACCAACAGAGCTAATAAGACTTTTCACTGACAGCACTTTGATTAACATTGCCACAGCCCTTCCTGTCAGGACAAACCTGCCCCTCTAGATCCCTCCCCACCAGGAGCTGCTCTGTCATTCACAGTTCTGCATTTCTTCTGCTTTCTTAAGGAATATCCCACTTTTCTTACCGTCCAAGGACAGCCAGTCATGCTGGGAGGAAGGCAGGGTTGGCAGAGCTCTGGCTTTATATTCAAATACCACAGAATTGGAGATGATCTGATTGTTGAAGGCAACTTGCAAAGTCACAAGCCCAGTGTCATGAGCTAAAAGGAAAATACTTGTTGTAAGACAGAGAACTCCCTGCAGAAACCCCCAGCTAGGAATTACCCCATGTACCAAATATTGGGCTGAGAGCAGGTGAAGAGATGGGGTGCTGAACAGTATTTTTGTGACTAGACAATTCAACAGTCCAAAATACCCATTGGTATATTCAAACATGGAGATTTTAAGCTTAAGAGTCATCTAATGGGTTGTTCTGGCAAAAGGCAGAATCACTTTTCTAAAGACTGAGCAGCCTCACTGCATTTCAAATGAAAAGCTGGGGCCTAGCAATGAAACCAAGTTATTCTGCATTCACTTGAAGTCATATACTGCGGGCCATCACTACTGAAAATCTCTGTGGGGAGGTTAGAGGTGTTTTCATGTTAATAGCAAAGGGTTAAACGTAGGCAAATTGAGGCAGCAGAGCAGTGAGTAACAGCAACTCTTTAATCTGCTCTTTCAGAACAAAAGGAATGCTTAGGATTATTTTAAATTACATCAAATAATTATTTTAAAGTTAATTCAGAGACTCTAAATAGTATTTGTTGTGATCTGTTGTGATATATCAAGATGCCAAATTGCTGTTCTCACACTAAACTAGTCAAAAAAAGAGGAAAATCTTCTGGATGCCACTTTTGTACACGTATGTGACACGATGAGGGTCGGAAACCCCCAGATGTAGGAGAGCCGTGCTCCTTACCTGGGCAGTAGCAGCGCAGTACCCCTGGCTGAATTAAAGATGCAGGCACTGAGATCTGATCAAACAGACAGCTGTAATTATTGCTGGCTTCCTGCCACGGGCCGGTAATCAGGACTTTCACTCCTCCCTGCGAGGCAAAAAGGGAGAGACCCGAGCGTGACAGGAGAGGCCGGGGCGGGAGGAGCGCGGCCGGACGCGCCCGCCGCCCCTTCCCGGGGCCGTGCTGCCCTCGGGCGGCCGCCGGCGGCAGCGACACGGCCGGGAACGGGAGCGACGGCACGGGGACACGGGAGAGACAGCCCGGGAGCACGGAGCCGCTCCAGCCCGGGGGCACTGGAGCGATAGCCCGGGGGCACGGGGCCGCCTGGTGCCGCTCTCAGTCCCGTGCCGCTCCCCGCCCGGTGCCGCCTCAGCCCGGGGGCACGGGGCCGCCCGGTGCCACCCTAGCCGGCGCCGCTCTCAGACCCGTGCCGCTCCCTGCCCGGGGGCACGGGGCCGCCCGGTGCCGCTCCCTGCCCCATTCCGCTCCCTGCCCCATTCCACTCTCAGCCCAGTGTCGCTCCCTGCCCGGTGTCGCTCCCTGCCCGGTGCTGCCCCAGTCCGGTGCCGCACCCTGCCCGGTGTCGCTCCCCGCCCGGTGCCACCCCAGCCCGGTACTGGGCCTGCCGAGCTCGCCCCGCCGGCAGGCGCTCGGCGAAGGCCGGGAATGTCCGGACCGCATCCCCTCGGGACCGGGAGACCGGCCCGGAGCAGTTACTGCACATCCCCGCACAGACACAACAGTGCTCCAGGGCCGGGCCTAGGAAAACAACACCCCCCACCACCTCTTTTTTTAAAAATTCAAAATAACCTTCTCTTCCCATTACTGGCTCAAACAGTCTCTCTCCTCACACATTTCTTCACTGCAGCAAGGTCAGTGTTGCTGCCATTTTCAGCTTATGGGGCATGTGACTGATTTTGGAAGTCAGTGAGGTGGAGGGAAATGCTGAACTCATTAAGGCTGTGCAGGCCTTGAATTATTCCCATGGGAACATCAGTGACAAACGTAAGGAACAGCTCCAGTTTGCAAATACTACTGCTCTACTGGGCCTAGGCAGCACCATGAAGCCATCATGTGGGGAAGACTTGGCTTTCAATGAAACAATACCTTTCTGTTCAGGTGCTTCCTAAGTGAAGAAAGGGCCCTGTCAGGATAATGAAGTGCTTAATTAAAAGTACACTCAGACATGCAAGCGGCCTTGAATGCTCTGACTCGGGAGAGAAATATTTTAAAAACCTTTTCAAAGCTTTAACAAAACAGTTCCCTTATTATCAAAGCAAAGATAAAACAGTAAACATGAGTGAGTAAAAGCCCTGGACTTACCTCAGGGTAAGACCATTCTGGTGAATAATCTGTCACCATGAACAAGCGGCCACTCTGCTGCAGCAAGCCCAAAGTGCCTTGTGCTGCAGCTGCCGAGACCACCTCAGCCACGTGCATGTATGCCATGGTGCTGGCTCCGTTCTCTGTGCTGCTCAGCTGCATGTTGGCTTGCTGAGGGCTGCAGCAGGGAATGCACATCTCGGCCTGGTTGTACGTCGCTCTGTTACTGTCCTCAGGCTGAGACAGTCCAGCACTGTCCCCTGACACCAGCTGGTGTCCGTACAGAGCGTTGCTCCCACCTTCTACCGATATGAAATCGTTAATTAGATCAGAAAACTGGTTGCTGAAGGAGATGTCAAAGTGGTCTAAGTTAAGCTCCATGTTGGAGGAGTTATTTAAGCTAGGATGGGCCACGGGATAGAGTCCTTGTACCATGTTTCCTTGGAGAATAGGGAGGTTGTTTCCATTCCTGATACCCCCGTTGGCCTCAGGCTGCAAGTAGTGTTCTGTGTTGCAGGCTTGAAGATCCCCTGATTTAAGTAGATTTTCATTTCCTTCTGCCTGCTGGGAGGTCTCCATGGGAACTTCAGCTTCTGCAGTCATAGCCTGGAAGTTTGCTTGGAACTGCATGAGCTGGAGAGAAGAGGTGGACTCTATTCTGGTTTCCACTGTGCCGTTACAGTTGGACGTGGTTTGGGACGAGGACTCTGTTTTCACATTGGAGATTCCTAACGTGTTCACAAATGAGCTACCTGTGTCATTCAAATTGTTGTGAGTGTTTTGTTCAAGGGGAAGAGGTTTGCTGGCATCCTGCAGAAAGAAGCTGGGGGAAGGGGTCTGATGGACGTGAGGGCTCTGGACGGTCTGATTGAAGCTGGAAGAATAGTCCTTGTTGGAGTCAATGGCACTGAAGTCCATCTGCTCCAGGGTGGTACTTGGGCTCAGACCTCCTCCAGATGGAAGTAAACCTGAACCAGTACTGAGTGTGAGAGTGTTAGATGCAGAAGTGGAGGAAAATGCTTCTTTGGACATCTGTTGTTCGAAAGATGTGTCCTCAGTTTTAATTTCTTTTGTGAGGGTTGTATTGAAGTTGAAGCTACGTTCTGTTGTGGGTGACTGCCTTATGTTGGTATTGATGCTGTCACTTTTCATACCTCCTCCACCATAAGTCTGCCCTTGCTTGGGATTGTTAAGAAAACAGTCTGGGTCAAAATTCATGGTGGTTTCTGGAATTTTCCTATTTCCTTCTAAAGTTGTGGAGAGCACAAGTTCCTCAGAGACAGTGCTGGGTAGCATCGACAAGCTCTCTGAACTGCCAGTTGTTGGAAAAGCAAACTTGTGTCCATCTGAACTCACAGCAAGTACCAGTCCTTGTGCAGCTGCATCTGAGGACAGAAGGTGCTGATTTGGGCCAGATGTGGGTGACATCGTGTACACAGCTTCACTGGTGACTTCTGACATAAATACGGTGGCACTTTGTGACAAACTTCCCATAACTGATGCTACAGCCATGCTGGACACACCAGTGACAGCTGGGCTATCTGCCATATCTGGGTCGCTGTTTAACCCACTGCTGATGGACACAGGAGAATTCTGGGTTGTGTCAGGGACCTCCACCTGGTTGGTGGAAGAAACCTCAGTGCTGTTTTGATGGAGCAACACTGGTTTTGCCACTTTGCCGTTCCTCTTCTCTCGGCTGGAGGCCTTGCCGTGGCTGTGCTCGTTCTTGCCTTCAGAGACATCGTTATTTTGTACCTCTGAATGAGTGCTGTACCCACCTGTCCTTGGTTCAACCTTTGGTGATATGATGCGGTGTTTGGCACTGTTACACTTGTGATGCACACTGCTTCCTGCCCCTGTGCCAGAAAACAACAGGATTTGCTGTTCAGTAAATACAAAATTAGGACAATGCAAGTTGTGTATCTCGTGCTTGTGCATACATGTGCACACAGAGCACACAGTCAGCACTGGAGCTGCTGAAGAATTTTCAGGCAAGGGCCACCAGAAGAAAATCCTCCATTAATTAAACCAGCCAGCACCTTACTGGCCTGTAATGGTAACATCACCTGCATTCCTGAGAGCTTGTAATCAGGCAGGATGAAGTAAACAATTCTGTCTGCAAAGGCACCTTGGTCACAAACTCTAGTGCAGGGACTGCTTTTGCTGTTTAAAGAACAGCAGCCCATGAATTTTTGATGTTTCTTTTCTTAATTGATTAATTTTCCCTAGAATGAGGTAAGAACATTAATTACAGAACTGCAGAATGACTGAAAGGGGGAAGAAGCCTCCTCACTACAGCTCATGGCTACAATTATAAATGCCATCTTCTGGGCAACATAAAACATCTTTGTGGCCACCACAATTTGCTGAATCTTTTGTTGCTTGCCCTTGAAGAGGAACATCTCTATTATGTGTTCAAGATTTGAATGAGGTCACTAAAAGTAGTTCAAGACAGTGCTTTTGAGACTAAATACAATATTAAATCTCTCTATTCTCCTAGGTATAGAAATGAACAGGAACAAGGGAAAGACTTTCATGCTGCTGTATTTGTGGATGACAGTAAGGGATTGGGAATGTGTGTGTCAATGTGCAAGCCAGTTACAAAACAAAGCAATACTGTTGTGTTAAAAAGCACTGAGCAGACTTAGCACAAGACAAAACATCAAAGGGAAGAATAAAAGGATTCATGTTCAGATTTGCAAGCCTGGATCAAGTGCTGAGCCTTAAGGGGTGAATTTTAATCCAAACTCAGGTATTTCAGAGGTCATCATTCTTATTTAAGCCTCGATTGTATAATAGAACTGCTCAAGAAAAGAAGAAAAAAATAACCCTTTGAAGCACTGACAACTTTCCTTTATAAGCTTTGCTAAAGACTAGGTAATGTGTCATATACTTTATTTGACCAAAGTGCTAGAAAGGAGCAGCTCTATAGCAGAAGAGTTGGGAAGTGAATCACTGAGCTTTCCACTGTCTGTGGGAAATGCTAACACTAAGGATGCTGCTGTAGTGTCACCCAAAACAAGGACATCTCCTTTAACAAGAAAGAGATCTGTATTTTCATGATACCTAAATAAGACCTGTCTTATCTCAGTGATACCTTGCAGTTAACCACCTGAGCACTTCTCCAAAAAAGTGAGCTGCAGGGCAAGGAATTCAAGGGAGAAACTGGAGGAACATTAGATTTTGAGGCTTTGGCAACAGAATTTGCACATGTAGAAGAGAATGTACCTTTTTGAGCAGCTCATGTATGGACTGCATTTATTAGAAAGCACTGACATTCCTCCAAAACTTCCAGCTGCATCTTTTTATGCTCAAGACTTCTCCTGTCAACTCTTGAGTTCACTGTGTCCCAGTGTTTCATGAGACAGCATTTTTATCACCTCAGCACTAAAAACCTTGCTGCCAGAGTGGATGAAGCTGAGTCAGTGTGTGCCCTGCAGAGTACTCACCCAAGGTACCAGTGCAGAGACAGTTGTGTGTCCGAGGCTGGGGCTTGGTCTGGTGGCTGTCGAGGATCTGCTGCACGAGCTGCTCCACTGAGAACCCTGAACTGCTGTTGCCATTGCTGCATGTCCACTTGATGCCATGAACTGCAAAGAGAACAGTAAAATTTCCCATCAGAAACTGCAAAATCATGCCAAAACCATCAAAAGCCACTCCAAATTACCAGCAAAAATCCATTCCTGCTGCTTTCTGTCAGAACTGAAAGGAGACCTATAAAAAGCAACAGTAATGGATACTGGCTTACTATTCTCTGCTCCTTGGTACCAACAGGCTTCCAAAGGCAATTTCTGAATTAGGAATACATAGAGGAAAAACTCCTCAGCAGAGTATCTGGCTCTGTTTCAGTCTGCTGCTAACAGGGACTCTGCACCTGCAATAACTCTCTGTAGTGCCAGCAACCTTCACTGAAAACCCAAAACCAACAAAAGACTTGGTTCCATTAAAGTAAAGCAGTATAATTCCTTAGAGCCTTTTGGAATCTTTTTCTGTCTAATATGAAAACAAAACCAGCCTTATAGTAAAATCAGCAGCCAAAAATACACCAGAGTAACAGCAAATGCAAACCTTCTGCCAGGTCTTCATTGTCAGATTCCAATGGCAGCAGTGAAGGCTGACTCATTTTTTGGGAGTGACTAACAGACACTGTGTGAGTTCCTCCTCAGACTTGGATGACCTTTTAGTAATTTGGGAGAATGGACAGGTGGGTGATGTTACAGAACAGGTTGCAAACTGAAGCTCTTTCCTTGGGAACTCTCTGGGCCTGTTAGCTATTTAAATAAGAATGCTAGACTGTATACAGATACATGACCTGAATAAAGATTCTCTCTCAGAATATTTTAGTCGCAGAATTTCCTATAACAGTGATATTTGCAACCTGACTTACAATGGAAATGGCACTTATAAAATATTTTATCCATAATAACTGACTCAAAGCATCTTCTGTCTTAATGACTCTCTGAGCAATTCATATGTGCATATTATTTATTTATCCTTTAAACGCACCACAGCTCATGTGCAGATTTTGGAAAGTGCTGATAAGTGACAACATAATTTCCAAGGTGTCCTCATGTCTGGCAGCTTCTTTCAGAGAGTCTTTGCCATAGTCTGTCAAGGCACATTCCTTGCATGTTGTGTTCAAAAATCCTTAAACCAGAATACACAAAATCAAAGCTGAAAGTCTCATGGACTTAGGCTTTGTAGTAAAGCCACAGATCCCTGTGTGGTGAAGGTCCCTGATGTGAAGGGGAAATCCTGGCAGCAGCAGCTTGGGCTGATGCTCCTGTACAGCCACAGGCTGGGGCAAAGCCAAAAGCAGCATCGTGCAAGAGATCAGAGCAAATGAAGGGATGTTTGTGACATCTAATGGTCACAGGGGCAGCATATCCTGTGAACAGTCTTCTGTTCTTCTCTCTGATGCTGCTCACTGAGTGTGTCACACACAGCTGGTGGAACAGAGCTCCTGGGTCTGCTCTGTGAAGCAGTTTTATTGCTTTTTTGTTACCTGTTGCTGTATTGCCTCCTCACCCACTAATGTCATTTAACCTAACATCTTGGTCTAGTTTTATACTGCAGAACTCACATTGCTATTGGCCAGGTTGGGTAACCTGCAGAAAAACTGTAAATCAGGTTTACAAGTATTCTTCCCCATATCACTATTTAAAATGCTGCAGATGGTTTTGTAATAAGTCCCTCTATGTTTGTTTGATGACCACATTTATTGTTATCATACCCAACAGATTTTGCTTCCCAGTATATTCACAGTTTTGGATTTCCTCTTAACACTCAGTCTCTGTTATGACATCTAAGTTAGACATGCTTGCCACTTCACTACCTCTGCTCACATTCATTTTATTATTTAAGATACATTGTTCTTTAAGATTTATTGTTTAAGATACAGTGACATTATGTCTAATAAGTGATGTCCAAATAGCAATTTTACAAAAAATACATTGTCAGTGAGATCAGAATGCAATCAAGTATTTTGGTTGCTTTCAGCTATATAACACAAAGTTACTGAGCTGCAATTATTATCAAGAAAATTTGCATTAGGTAATTTCTGGTTACTTCAGAAATGCTTTTTGCTAAAGAAGTGAGCTGGTGTCCGTGCTGCTGGGTACAGAAAGTGTTTTACAGCAGGATGGCAGCACTGCTCCCTACTGCTGCTAAATCCTGGGATGAGCAGAGCATCAAGGGGGCAACTTTGGGAAGTGAATTGTGGCTCAGGGTTTGTGTATTCATGATGATGGTTCTTAAATCTGAATCAAGCTGTGAGCTAGGAGCTAAGGCATAATGGGCAGCTTTAGAGCTGGGTACTTAGAGAACCATGCCTATTATTTCAGGTCCTTCCAGCATAGCAAAGTCCCATTGAGGATCAATTGCTGCTGAGGAAAGGTCCTTCTCTAGCCTTGCTCCAGCTGATCCTAAAGGGCTCTGGCTCCAGCTTCTGTCCACGTGGTGCCACTTTTTTTGGTACTTATGTTCCCCATATGCTATGAAGGTTATAAAATAAAAAGCCAGTGAAGGGTGACAGATTGCAAAAAAAGAATGTCTGGATGCTTAATGCAAATTATCCACTATCTTGGCACATCCAATATGCAGATTTTCTTCCTCCCTCTTTTAAAGAAAGACTCCTGTGCCTGGTGAATTGTTAGTACTGAATACCAAACACTATCAAGATGGCTTTTAACATGTCACGCTTGGCTTCCTGACACATAATGAATCAGCAGGAAAGGAGATTTCTATAGGGAAGAAAGTGCATTATGAAAGGAAGGCTAATAAAAAGCATACACACAGACTCTTCCTGCTTCTTAGTGGTTCAAGAAGTGAAACCACTGTAGAACTATGTTTGATTAAATATAGCCATAATATAGGAACACAAAAGGGAAAAAAAAAGTCTGAAGCTTAGCAGAAATTCTGGAAAGGATTTTAATCCGGATTCCTGTTCAGACTTCTACTGCATTTCTTGATAATTTAAAATGAAAGCTGTGAACTGCTTCAACACTTTCCTTTTCAGTCATAGCATGGAGGGGTCTAAAAGCTGCTGCATTACAGCAGCAACACATTCCTGCTGCCACACACCCTCTGCACAGTGCCTGCAGCACAGTGCAGCCAGGCAGTTACTGGTGCTGCACTGGGTGCTCAAAGGAGAGCACTGAGGCTGGGGGAAGGTCCACAACTCAGAGTGCTAATGCTGCTGCAACCTCTTTTTACAAACTTGGGCTCTCACCTTCTCTTTCTTCCTTTTTGAAGAAAAGGCAATAGAAATGACCTTGTGATACTGCCCAGCAGCTCCTGTTCATTAGCACTGCCAGGGCTTTGACCACCATGAGCAAAGGAATGAAAGATGATCTGAATTACCAACAAAAAGGCTGCTCAGAATCCAAGGGAAACTTGCACACAGAAACATGAGAGTGTCCAAGTTTCTTACACCACCTTGGCTATTTCTGCCTTCTGCTGCTGCTGGGGGAACTCAGTCCTCCACAATTTCCAGGCCTGCAGTCCTGCTGTCTTGCAGATATCTTCCTCCTCCCCATCACATGAACTCTACCTCGGTGTCTCATAATCTCTCTAGACCTAACACCATCAACAACTGTTTCCCTCTTTCTCTCCCTGTGGTTTCTCTACCCTAACCAAAACTTGTCCCTAAAATATTCTCCTCTATTTAAATCTGATCATTCCACCCTTTCTGAATGCTCTTAGACATTTCTCTTTGCCACTCCAAGCATTTTACACTTCCTGATTTTATTCCAAAGACCTTGCTCTCCCATACCACTCCTCAGAACACAGCTTACACATACCTGTACATGTACAGTACATTATGAAGCCATTCCCTATACCCTCCATGTGGCTCCTCTGCCCCAGTTTGGTAAATCTTTTGGTACCTGAATAACATCGAGATCTCCCCCATGAAACTGGTAAGTTGGATAGACTGATAGAGCTGGAATATGTAGAATCATCAAGGTCAGGTTTCTGTTTGCCTCTGCCTCCTGATGTATCTTGCTGGCCTCCTGCTAGCCCTGGTGTCAGTCCTGCCCTCAGCCCCTCCTGACCCACACAAAGTGCTTTAAAAATCCCCAAAGGGCAGCTGGGAGCATGAGCTGGCCCTTTGTCCAGGACCCATTCCTGCCTTGCTGCCCACATCCCGCTCCGCCAAGTGCTGTCACTGAGAGGTGTTTCCATGGCGATGGTCAATTGGAAATGGCAGCCTTGTCCCTTCCATTCCCACTGCCTTTCTCTTGACAGAAGTAAAGGCCTTGCTCTGATTTCTCAGTTTGGCTGAAGGATATTTCCATTAAATTTATCCTTTCGCACTCAGACGCCCACACACAGCTTAGCTTTGATTTTCCAGCCTTCCATTTCCACTCGTTACTGGTTGTGAAGGACGGGTTTACCTGAGCCTCAGTGCTGGGGACAGCAGTGACACCCCCTGCATGCTAATGTCCTGCACGGACCCGCAGGGGCGTTTTGCTCAGAGCTGCTCTTTACAGAGATGTCTGCCTTCCAAAACAACACCTTTCCTTGGAGGTTTGCTCAGGTGCAGCGGGATGCTCACAGGGGCTGGCCAGCATCCCCTGGAGAGGGACACGGCTCTCCAAAGCCGCTGGGCGCAGCCCTCCCGCCCGTTTGCAGCCGCGTTAAATCCGAGGCTGCTCGCACACCGAGGAGCAGAGCGGCAGCCGCTCTCCCGCTCGTCCTGTGTGGTCCTCGCCCTCCTCCGGCTGCGGCTCAAGGGCACCATCACCATCCTCCCCCTCCTCCTCCTCCTCCTCCTCCTCCTCCTCCGCCGGCTGCTGCTGCCGAGAGCAGCGGGAGCGGCGCACCGCGGCCGCCAGGTGGCGCCAGTGGATAAGGAACGGGACCGGGACCGGGACCAGGATAAGGGCCGGGAGCAGGACTGGGACCGGGACTGGGGTAAGGGCCGGGGATCAGCACCGGGACCAGGATAAGGGCGGGGATCAGCACTGGGACCGGGACCAGGACTGGGATAAGGGCCGGGATCAGCACCGGGATCGGGACCGGGACCAGGATAAGGGCCGGGAGCAGGACTGGGACCGGGACTGGGATAAGGGCCGGGATCAGCACCGGGATCAGGACTGGGACCAGGATAAGGGCTGGGATCAGCGCTGGAATCGAGACTGGGACTGGGACAGGGATAGGGCCAGGATCAGCACCGGGACTGGGATCAGGGATAAGGGCCAGGATCCCACCAGGAGCAGGACCGTGACTCCCAGGGCCCTGGAAACACATGAAGCCCGGCAAGGCCTCCCCATTTCTCTAGTGTTATTTTTAAAATATTTTTTCTCCAGTTTTGCTTGCTTTATTATTTTTTTTAAGCAAAAATCTTGCTTGGCGTATTTGTATCCTCAGAGAGGGCTTTTAGCCTTTCCCGAGGCTCCCAGCTCTTCTCCCCAGGGCTCTCCTGGGGTCCCAGCCCTCCTTCCCCAGGTCACATCTCAGGGCTCTGCCAGGAGAGTTTGCACTGACACCTCTGCAGATGCTCTAGGACTGAGTCTGCCAGGCACTGCCAGTCTGCCAAGTGTTAACAGAGGAGATAAAATACCAAGGAAGAACAGGAAACAAAGGCTGGTGTGCCTGCAGCCTCCTCAGAGAGGTTCACCAATTGCTGCATCTGGTTTAACACCCAAGTTTTAGTGGTCAGGAAATGATTTGGTTCAGGTTTCCTCAAGTTAGTTTCCATTACTGATAATGGTGGGCTCCTACTGGACTGCTGTCAGCACTCAGTGGGATTATTTCACTTTGGCGTCTCCAAACACAGCTGAAAGGCACCAGCTGGAACACAGTTCCTAATTTTGTTATTTTGGCCAAGTGGGACTGTCTATGGTAGGGAACTCACCACAAGGGAAACTGTTTCCCCACAGAGTGGCCCATTAGGCATGGGATCAAACTTCCCCTGGGGACATAAAGGCCACTGCAGGTCTCAGAGGGAGAGGAAAATTTTATTCCTGCACGAGCTGCACTCCTGCAGTGGTGAAGGGTTTGGGGGAAGATGTGAAGCTGAGCAGTGGCTGGGAGCAGGAGGCTGATGCTGGACACACAGACAATGAGAGCAGGGGTGCTCAAAGTCCAGGTGGTAGACTGTGGATGTAAGAACCTATCTAGCACCTTCTGTCATGTTCTCTTTTTAATAAAAACTCAGACTATTGCAGTAAAACTGGATGTCAGCATTACTAAACCCAATGTTTTTTTTAAAGAATCCACATTGCTTTCTATGTGGTTAGCTGAGCTAAGCTGGCAAGCTTCAGTTTCCACTGAGGGGCACTTTGGAACTCAAACAAACTCCTTGGGGAATCGTGAAATTCATCCCATGTAGCATTTTTGTACAACTGATCTTTTAAGATGAAATATAACCCCAATCCTTAAACAGAGTTACTGAAATTAAATATAAATTCAAGCCAAGGTAAAACTCCCAACAACTCAGTTCTTCAAACTGCATTAATTCCAATTGCTGCTGAGTTTTGTTCTGAGCTACAGGGGTTTGGTGCCTTCTGCAGTGATGGCAACACAGGGATGCAGGCTGAGGTCACCTCCAGGAGGCCTGGTGGCTTCACTGACACAAAATCAGGGACTCTGGGAGAAGGCAAGAGCAGCCCATGCCCGTGGGCTAATGAGAACACATGGAATTTCAGCTTGCCCAGCTGTGGCTGCGTGCAGGCAGCACAAACAGGAGCCCTCAGTTCCTCTGCAGCAGAGAAATGCAAAAAGCTTTTCCTCTGAAAGGAAGATAGCTCTTAATTATAGTGGACCTGGAACAAGGATTGCAACGTGGCACCAGCTGTGAGCTTTTAAGTCAGCTTTGCCAGCTGAAGGATGAGAGAGCCAAAAGGGGATGATTTGGAGAAACCCCCAACATGAGCTGGCCCACAATTTGCTGATCATATGGAGTTTATATACAGAATTCTGCTGTGATGGATTCTGCCACTGAATTTGCTTTTACCACCAGATGCCTCTAAGGACATCTGCTAATCTATTCAGAGAAATCTCAAAGCAAGACTGTAATGGGGCACAAGGGGGGGAGGAAATTGAAAGTTAAGCCAAATTGAGGCTCATTTTTCATACCAGGCATCCTGAAATGACTTACAGGTGTCTCGGACCACATTCCTGCAGAATTTTCATGGATTATAGCTATTTACTTTGCACTAATGTACCCAAAAGTTGCATTCATACCAAAGCAACACACACACACACGACAGCCCTTTTGCTTGAGACACCCAGCTGGGATGCTCCCAACAGCTGGATTATCCCAGCCCTGGCATCACTGGAGGTGTCACAGCCTTCCCTGGGCTCCCTGACCTTGGTGACACTCTGGGACAAGGAGCCTCCTCTCCAAGCCTGCAGGGAGGAAGGAATCATCCCCAGGGAGGTCAGGAATGTGTATGAGGCCTCCCAGGCTCTCATGCCTCAGTCCTGAGCACTGCCAAATGGAGGGCTGAGAAGCCAACAGTGATGGTCCAGAGAAGGCAGTCAGGAGGACATGGACAGTGTGAGGGCACTTAACACAGATTACAACTGCAAAGCCATGAAAGCTAAAGTCAGGCTGATTAATTAATTATTTACAGTCTCAACTCAGCTGGAGGTGTTGAGAAAACCTCAAATCCTTAGAGCACCGGCAGCATTTACCTTTCATGGATGTTCAGATGGGTTCATTTCAGTCTCTTAATTAGTTCACACACCATCTATGTTAGAACAAGTTAATGCTCTCTCTTTCCACAAAGCTCTCAGAGCTCTGTGGCCACTCCAAAAAGGTGAGGTTTTAATCCATAACCACCAGTGCAAGCAGAGTGACAGAATGAGCAAACAGCAGCCCTGCAGCCAGCCAGGGAGCTCTCTCTGGGCTCAGCAGTGTCCTCCAGGAGCCACCTCTCAGCAGCCAGCCTTCAGTGCCCTGCTCTGCTCAGGGGGTGACAAGGCTGGCACCAGGAGCTGCTGCCTGTCCCTGATGCTGCTGAAGCCTGGAATGACTTTGGGATGATGCAGCAGGGAAGGAAAAGGGAGCTGAGCAAATTATGGATGCAAGAAATGTAAACAAACTCCCTGATCCTCCCAGCCAGGGTCTCTGTGCATTTCAGGAACAACAGTTTGATGCATTTGTCCAGCTTGGACTCCAGGACTGATGCTGCTCACCCTGCCAGCGATCTGCCACACTGCTTTGAGTTCTGCAGGCCAGGAGAACATGCTCCCACACCACTGACTGCCTGCTACCCCCATTCTGACAGAAAAGCTCCAATACCTGACAGAGGTCAACAGCTCTAACACCTGACTTCAGCCCAGGCTGAGCAGGACTTAAACAGCTCTTGTCAGTGAGTCAAGAGCTGGACACTGCCATCAACCTCTGACCAGGAGGAAGCATTTTCCCCAAGGAACTGTATCAGCTTCTCTGCCTTAATCCTGAATGACATCAGTGGTCTGAAATGGGAACCTACCTGCAGGTGCAGAGGCCTTGGACCTCTGCACACACCCTGGCTGTAATCATCACTAATGTGCTTTAAATGAGAAATTTTCATGGAAAACAACAACCAAGAAAACAAAAATAAGCAACAAAACCCCCTCACAGTTTCCAAATCCTGAGGAATAAAACACAATAAACCCCAACACAGAGCAGGTAAAAGGGTGAGACTGTCACTGCACCAGCCACACCACACACAACGCTTTGATTAAGCCATTGACAAATCTGCTCTAGGGCAGAGAAATTTGGAAACATCAGGCAATCAAACTGTGAAAGAATGTGATTAATGCAAAAATGTGATGAAACTAATGTGCTTGGCTCCAGAATTTCATGGCACACCCTAGAGTGGAACCAAATCTGATGGCTTCTTGGCGAGCAGTGCCCCTCTGTGCTCCCCAAACAGGGTTATCCGTGTCCTCTTTGTTTTCTAGGTCTGAGCAGAATACAAAGCTTTTATTGGAGCTCCATTTCCAAGGATGTGTTTCCCAGGATATGTACCCATAAAAAGAGACGTGTACATGCATATATACTCTGAATAATTGCACAGAATTTCACTCTTCCCTCCTGAGACATAAAAGAGCCAAGTGTTATTAAATTTACGGCGACTTCGTTGTAGTTTTCACATAATTTTCTTGATGCACTGCAGATTTTTTAACAGGCTGCTGCTTCCTTTCCTGTTTAATGTTAAGGCACTTGTCCAGTCTCAGCTATACCAACATCCTGGATTTCTGTCTGAGTTTATCAGCCCCAGGGGCAAATGTGTCATTTTCTCTCGTCCTCTGGCCTCCAGCTTTGTGTGGAAAAGGAATACATGGGCCTGCAGAGTTCAGGATGCAACAAAGGACTGCAAACTCCGATTACCAAGGCTGTGGTCAGCACAAGGCTGATCCTTCACGGATGGCACACACACATCAGGATGCACTCCGTGCCTGTGACCTCCAATTACAGAAGGCTGGGCTTGACACCAGCATCCAGGCAGGGGCAGAGGGCAGGAACAGAGGCAGACCTGGTATTTGTTGACTCACATTTGGTACTGTGGCTTTTGCAGCTAATTTTCTCTTGGTTACAAGCTCACTTTATGTCTTATTTTTCTTTCATTGCAAAAAGATGTTTGTGTGCACATTGGAATGTGCTCTCCAGGGGAAGACACACAATATAACTGTGATGCAAAGGAAAATATTATACACCAAGGCAGATGCAGAGGGGTTCAAAGAACTGCCTGTCTGTGGGCAAACCTCCCTGTCATTCTGCACACCTTCTCTAGGCTGCAAAACTCTAGGAAATGATGCTCAGTTCAAAACACTCAGTTCCATGTAAGCTACAGCACCTCACTGTGCCCTGACAATGAGCACCCAAACAGGGAGTGTCCTTGGGGGAATCCACCTGCCAGCACCACACAGGCTCTTTGCAAGTGAGCAGGTGCCTACAAACAGCCCTAGAACGTGCAAGAACATAGGTACAATTTTCCCCCAGAGTGCAGAGGAGACCTCTTTGGGCACAGTCTGGGCAGCTCTCACACCATACATCGCAGGAGTGTTTAATATTGGACAGAAAGTGTGTGCAGATACAAGCTGAGTTGGATGAACAAATGACAAATAAACACAAAGCAAAGGAGCAAATCCAGCCCCAGATACTCACACATGGGTTTGAGCTGCCCGATGAGCTCCTCCTTTGTCCACTTTGCCCATTCCTTCTTGTCGGTGTTGATGGAGCACAGGATGGGCCCGCAGGGTTTGCCGCAGTCCTCGATGGCCGGCACGTTCAGGTAGTGCACCAACACAATGTCTGGGTTCTGCAGGGACAGCACAGCAAGGGTTATGTTGCTGGGGCCAGCACTCTCTGCATTTAATTTCCTAATTAAATCTGGGAGAGCAAGCATCACGAGCAGACCCCAGATTGTATGGGATTTCCCTGAGATAGGAGCTGTTCTTTAAAAGAGGAGTGGGTCACAGTTTGCACATGGCTTCCCCCATCCTGAGGTGCTCGCAACTCTCCTGCTCCACTGCTATGTTCAGCATGAACCTCTTTTCCAATCCTTGCAACACCAAATACCTGGAGTATTCCTATGAACATCACTGACAATGAACACCAGGTAATATGCTTTGGTTTAAGGGCCCTTTTGTTCATTTGAGACAATGCTTCCATCAGTTCTGGTCCACATCAGTCTTTTTTGAATAAATACAAAGTTACCTGAGAACATCAGGAACAGCCACACTCTCCATACAGTGACAGGAGGGAAGAGCTGAGGAGGCTCACAAACAGTATCAGAGCACCCCAAACATGGGCTCTTTACAGAGAAGCCTGTAATTCCTTCCTTGTCTTTTGAAGATGTTTGCAAACTGCAGAGGGTTGGGACTAGAAAAGCCTCTGGCAGGACAGCTGCAGGAGGACAGAGGTGCTGGCTCCTGCAGGGTGACCCCACAGCTGATCCCACAGGCAGATCCCACAGCTGATCCCAGAGCTGATCCTGCAGCTGATCCTGCAGCTGATCCTGCAGGCAGATCCCACAGCTGATCCTGAAGGTGGATCCCACAGCTGACCCCATACCTGACCCCACAGCTGACCCCATACCTGACCCCACAGCTGACCCCACAGCTGACCCCATACCTGACCCCACAGCTGACCCCATAGGTGATCCCAGAGCTGCCCCCACTCCCCTCTCCCCATGGGACAGACCCTGCCCTGGTGCTCTGTGGTGCTGTCCCACCACACCTGGAGCAGGAGCTGAGCTCTGTCCCCACCCTGTGAGTAAATGAATCATCCTAACAGCAGCAGCAACAACTCTGCCAGTTCCCCACCAGCGTCCCAGGGAGATTGTTCAATAGATAATAACAAGATTGAGGAGACGATTTCTTTCCCCTAAGTCATTTACTCCTAAGTTCACAAACTTTAATGACTGCTTTGGAATTATTTATAAAAATAAATAGGATAATGCTGTAATTAAAACTCTAATGTTTCATTAATGCTGTTAGAGCCCTTTTCCGAGGGGGAGTGGGAACACAACCCATCATCCACTTGCACAGGTTGTGCTGATGGGAGCACTTGCTTATGAAACCAGGGGAGAGCTGGGGCAGGACAGGGACACCTTCACCAGGGAGAGCTGAGGAGGGAACTTGTGGTGGGCAAAGCCCAGCACTGAACCCAGCACGCTGGAGCTGCACCCAGAGCAGCCCAGGGCAGGGGCAGGGTGTGTGTGGGGTGACCATGACCCCTCTGGTGCACACTGAACACAGTGAGCATCTGCACATCCCCAGGATTGGGGCTGCTCATGCTCCCAGCTCCTCCAGCCTGGCCAAGAAGGTGCTGGCAGTGGGGAGGCCACTGGTGTTCAGCAAGATGAAAAGCAGAGCAGCCCCACAGAGCATCCCTTCAGTGACCAGATACATCCCTCTGTCTGGAGGACAAGCTCAAAAGAGCTTAGGAAAAATTTCCTTAGGTTAGGAAAATATGCAAGCAGGAACTTGCATTTTCCCCCTCTATGGATAGAAGTGCAAGCAGGGGATTCTCAGTGAAGATTCTGTGAGAAAGCAGTATCAAATTCCTGCAGCCAGTGCTAAAAGAGCTGTACTGCACAGGAAGAGGCAAAGAAACCTTGTAAAGAACAGCTAAGGATTTATTTCAGAGTGGTTTTGGGAAGTGCAAAGAAAAGAAAACTGTTGGCTCTTCTATTCCCAGGATTCTCCTTCCTTAGGCTGTAAATGCAAGGTGTGGCCAGGGGTGTGTGTTCTATTGCCATCTGTCAGAACCACGTGGGGCAGTTTTTATTTATCTCTCCCACAACCCATCCTCCCTCCAGGAGATCTCTGCTGTCCATGGCCACTGAGTGTCCCTGCAGGGCTGATCCAATCCCACCATCCCATGGGGAGATGCTGCGCCCAGGGGAGGAGCCAAGCATTCCTACCTGGGTACAATCTGAGCTTTGGGACAGCACAGCAGCCTTTGCCCCCTGCATTGCCAGAGGAGCAGCTTTGTGCTCCCTGCATGGCCAGAGGAGCAGCTTTCTGCTGCCCTGCATGGCCAGAGGGAGCCCAGGCCCATCTACACCACCACTGGAGCTGCAGAGGAAAACTCCCCCCTTGTGCAGGATCCCTGCTCCAGCAGAACCACAGCTGGCACTGCAGGAGGGCTGAGCCCCCATGGGATGGGGCTGGGACACCACCCTGGCACACAGGGGGCAGCTCCTTTCTGACTCTGGCAGTGTTATTTTGTATTACTGCATTTTTATTTTATTTTTAACTTTTATTTTTCCTGATAAAAAACCCCTGTTATTCCTACTCCCATATCTTTGCCTGAGAGCCCTTTAATGTCAAAATTAAAATAAATCAGAAAGAGGAGATTTACATTTTCCATTTCAAGACAGGCTCCTGCCTTCCTCAGCAGACACCTGTCTTTTCAAACCAAGACATCTTCTGAGACAAACAACTGGACCTTTTGTGTCCAATTGTGAAATGTTCAAAACCTTCTGTTTCACAGGCACATCAGCCCCAGACAGAGACAGCCAGAGGACACAGAAAACCATCACAACTCTCATCCTACCAAGGGGATGTCTGAAACATCACAGTGCTCATGCATAACTCACAGGAAGTTCAGATAGTAAAAATGATTACCCCACACACCCAAATAGTCTCCATCAGCTAATTTAACATCATTAGTGATCTAGATGATGAAGTAATAAAAAGTAATATGCTTCAGAAATTTCATGTAAATACACCTCTTGCTCCCAGGGAGGTTTCAGAGAAGGGAGCAAGGACACAGCAGTGGGTGATGTGGCAGCTCTGCAGGTGCTTCTGCCTTCTCTCAGGTAAACTCTATTTTTCACAGCCTGACAGTGCTGGGTTGTCACCAAGCAGGTCAGGATTATGGGCCCTACTGGCCTCAGTGCAGCACAGGCAACTGGACCTCAGCAGTAGATTGGACCTGGAATTTATACTTTTTATATATAAAAGCATATAAAACAAGCACAAACCAAGCAGTTTGTTCCTTATGCCTGCATCTAAAAGCTGACCTCAGAATGACAAATCTCATGAATGCCAATCTCCTTGGTGAACTGAAATGTTTTGACACTGAAATGAACAGCATACATATGTTTTGGAAAACTCATAATCAGCAGCAAATCACTATTTGTGATGACCTACCAGGAGAGCAAGAGAGATGTGAAAGAAAAAATACAAATGTAATTTCCACACAGGAAAGGAGAGTGGGCACACCAGGGCAGAAACCCCACAGTGGGGTGGCAGGGGGGAATGAGGGGAGCCCTGCACTGGGCTGCAGATGGCTCTGGAAATATTCCTGCTGGAATTCTGCCCATCATCCCAGTGCCTGCAGCCTCAGCAGAGTTGCTCTGCTTCCCCCAAACCTGTTGCAGACATCCTTTGTGAAAAATCCTTTCTGTAGGATTTTTCCTGCTAGAGCTGAGAAGCTCAGTAACAAATGTAAACAATTATTATCTGCTGCTGTGGAATGCAACAGGTCCACCTGTGATTGGCTTGGATTTACTGACCACTCATGGTGGAGCTGCTATCCTCTCTGCCAACAGACAGACAGACCTTTGTTATTTTTCTTTCTATCTCTATTCTTAGCATAGCCAGCTTCTGAAGAAGCTCCTCTTTCTTTTCTATCTCTATGTAGTATAGTTATAATGTTATATACATATCATAATATAATAAATCAAGCCTTCTGATCATGGAATCAAGATCCTGACTCTTCCATCCTCTACAAACTCCTGTGACCACTGTCACACAAACCCAAGCTGAAGGTGCTGCCACCTGTCCCTGAGCTGGACAAGGCTCCTTGGCTCCTCAGTGTGGCACAGGCACTGCCTCCACTGCTGCTGGGGAGAAGCAGGAGATGGTGCAACAAGTGGTTAAACACAACAAGTCGTTGGTTTTGATGAAGAAAAATGCAACTGCAACATCTGTCTGACTCTTGTTTGAAGCTTCATCAGCACTAAGTGGTCAATAAATCAGACTGGCATGGCGTTACATTTCTGCCATGGCTAAACCATTAATCTAATGCCAGTTCTCATGAAAAATGAAGGAGAAAAACTTTGTGATGGTGAAAGTGTGTGCACACGTTATCCAGAAAGTGATAATGGCACATAATGGTGCTGCAGCCCTCCATCCCCGTGGCTGCAGTAGCCATGGAAATTATCTGACTGAAACAGGGATGGTTTGTTCCACCAGCCTGCTCCACGTGGGGATTTTTCCCAGGAGCAGAAACACCAAACTGGAACAGTTCCAGCAGGTGGGGGCTGTGGGCAGCCAGCACAGGGCTGACCCATGCTGGGGTGAAGGAATGGTCAGGTCCTGCAGAGTTCCACCACAGGGGAAACTCTCATTTCAGCAACCACCTTTTGCTGCTTCTTCTTCACTTCCCAGAGTCCCCTCCAAGGGGAAGTCTCCCTTCTCAGGGAGAATAATCACAAAAACCTTCTGCCTTACCAAAGCATGCTGGTTCGATTCTCTTCTTCTATTTTTCTTTTTAAAAGCAGAAATCAAAAGCCATTTCTGGCCAGCTTCCAGCTGCTCTTCAGTTGCTCAGCCAAGGCAATCAGCTCAAG
The DNA here is from genome assembly GCA_024362935.1 of Setophaga petechia. Taxonomy (NCBI): domain Eukaryota; kingdom Metazoa; phylum Chordata; class Aves; order Passeriformes; family Parulidae; genus Setophaga; species Setophaga petechia. The sequence continues at coordinate 1,569,684 of JANCRA010000047.1, forward strand.
GCAAAATCTCACTGGCAGGGGCTCCCAAATCACCGATGACCACAGCTGAAGATAATTTTCTTTGGAAAAATACCTCTGAGCTGAAAGTTTTGCATTTGTGCTCCCTGCTGGAAGGATGAAAGGAAGTAAATCCTCCTCAGGTGTGAAGAGATCAGTGAATTCAATCTCAGCCAAGGAATTACCCCCAAATGCAGCCACTGGCCCTGGCTGGCACTGGACATTTGTGTCAGTTCTGTTGTGTCAAAGCTGTGAAGCCCCACACGTGGTGAAACCATCCTGTTCCAGCTCTAATGGCTGCACCACAAAGCAGAGGGGTGGGAGAAATGGATCACAACAGTGGGATGGACAGGCAGCTCCTGTGCCCCACTCCCTCCCTGCTCACCCCCAAAATTATAACAGGCTTTTTCTTTTTTGGCAGCTATTCATTCATGAGGTTTACTTTGTGTTTCTCAAACAATCCAAAAGGCTGAAAAGAAAATCTCAGCTTTCTGAGAAGATAATTTCACATCCACTGCTGTGAGGTGATTATTAATATTAATATTTGGATTAATAATTGACAGATTATCACCTCCAAAAAAAGCTAATATAAAGAGGTGCCATAAAAAGCTAATATAAAGAGATTTCTGTGGTTTTGAGGGGCTACCATTACATGGTGCTTTAGTACCCACAGGTAACTCAGGGACAGGTGCTGGGAGTGCCTGTGTATCATCTGTATGTTATCTAAAAATCAAACCAGTGAATGAAACTATTCCTAGACACATGGATGACAGAATCTTCTGCTATTTATGGCAATGTCTTTGGATGATTTTCTCTGGATTTTCAAAGGTTTGAGAGCAGAGTCTGAGATACCTGAAGAAAAAGGCACAAATGCATAACACAGACACTGAAGTAATGGAATTTTTTCAGAGACCAAATGCTAGCTTTGGGCAGATTATTGGTTTGAATCCCAGCAATTTCCTTATCCTTGAACTAATTTCTAATTGAGGTCATGCTATGGAAGGCAACCTGGTGGCTGATGCCTTAGAATATATTAATCATCCACACTAACTGTGAAAACAAAAAAAAAATCCACTGCCTTTGAGCACACAACCTACTGCCTTAATTTATCTAGAGCTGGGCATGTTTAATTAGGGAGAACGAGCCAATTACCAGAGACATTGCACAGCCCTGGCACCTGAGCTGGAGCTCAGGGAGCAGAGTGGGACCCCAGACACAAAAGCAGTTGTTGTGCAGCAGAGCAGGACTGCTTCTTCTGGAAAATCCCTTTTAGATGGCACAGAACCTTGAATTAACCTTGTCCCCTCTGGCTCCAGCTGACAAAGAGCTGCTGGACCCTCTGGCCCTTCCACAGGAAGAGAAGATGCTTGGAGTCAGCCAGGCAGGGAGACATTGGTGCATGTGTGGGTTTAAATGGAGTTAAATCAGCATCCTGACACACACTCAGGATCTTGTGCCACTTGTCACTGTCCTCACCTGGGTACAGGAGCTTTGGGCCATCCCCACCATCCCCAGAACCCAGCCATGGCTGGGGGCTCAGGATTTACACCCTATAGATACAATGCTTGTCTCAAAAAACTGGGAAAATGACTCTGTGTCAGCCAGCCCACAGCTCTTTTCAGCCCAAATTATTTTGAGTTTTATTTCAATTATTTTCAGTTTTTCAGCCCAAATTATTTTGAGTTTTTCTGTTTGTTTAAGTTCAGGAATTAATGAGACAAGAGACTGGCTACAGGACAATACAGCTCCATGTTCTGCAGTATTGAAAGGCTTGGAAAGCACACAATTATTTTGAGATTACAAGATTTCCTGCAATTGTTTTAAAGAGAATCAAGATTTCATCTGGCTGTATACTTTATAACGTGTTCCCCAGTTTCTCTTCAATACCTTGGTAAGGGCACAGCACACAGAGCAGACAGCATTTAAATACAGTGAGCAGAAAAGTGAGAGTCTAAATATAGAACAAACACCAAACACTCACTAATACATCCTCAAATTTGATACATTTGAAGATATTTTATATAGAAAGAGCTGCCTCTAAATACTCCTGAGGATCATGTTTACTTAAAGTACACTTTGAAAGACACAGAGAAATAACATGCAGTAATTCCTGGCCTCCAAAGTTCCAAAAGAAATTGATTTCTGAGATGTTTTTTATCTTTCATAGCAATGCCTCTAGTGCTAGTAAAAGGTGTAACAGGAAGATGATGCTACACAGCCAGAAACATGCAGCAAAATAAAACAAAAGGCACTTCTGTCCTCACACAGGTATTATTCTTCTGGACAATGGAAATTTCTTTTCATCTGTGTCACCTCTCCCAGCTGGAAGCTTTAACTTACACAGGCAGCTGACAGGGACAAGATAATTGTGCCATGAGCTGGGACTGCATTTGTTTATCTGGGAACATGCAGGGAGCTCTGCTGCTGACACAGAGGTCCCAGGGATGGAGATGCAGCAGGGAAATCTCCTGTCCTGCTTATTGCCCAGAGACCATCATTCCCCAGAAATCATGAAAGTGATGTCATGGGAAGGTGTTGTGGGTTGTGAGGGTCCCCAGGATGAGGTGAGAGATGAGAAATGACTCTTAAGTTCTCAGAAGGCTGATATATTATATTATATTATATTATATTATATTATATTATATTATATTATATTATATTATATTATATTATATTATATTATATGTTTACATTATATTATACTATATTTTTATATTATATTATACTATATTATATTTTACATTATATTACACTATATTATATCATATCATATATCATATTATATCATATATCATTATGTTATGTCATGTTATATTTTATGTTATGTTATAATGATATACTAAAACTATACTAAAGAAAGAGAAAGGAGACATCAGAAGGCTGGACAAGAATGATAATAAAAACTCATGACTGACCAGAGTCCCGACACAGCTGGACTGGGATTGGTCATTAAGTTAAAACAATTCACTTGCTGGGTAAACAATTCTCCAAATCACATTCCAGAGGAACAAAACATGGAGAAGCTGAAGCTTCTTATCTTGCCAGGAGAAGAAATCCTGGTGAAGGGATTTTTCATAAAATATCCCAGTGACAGGAAGGTCTGAGGGCACTCAAGCACTTGTGGTGTTGGTAGTGCCCAGCACACAGGGCATCAGTGGCAGAGCATCCCTCAGCACAGCCTGGCTCCAAGGACCACGCTGGGCTCCAGAGCAAGGCTCTGCTCCAAACCCATGGATTTTACTGTCTGGATTCTTCAAAGACCAACCTGAGACTTTCAGAGCTTTGAGCTGTTGGTCAGAGGCAGCTGACTCAGTTAATAACCTTCCACAGCAGTGCTGTATAAAAACACAACCATCATTAAAGCATGCAGAGAAAACTGAGAGAAAGCAACCTGTCCTATTTCAGATACTCCTTCTTAACACCCCCACTCAGGAAAAGTGGGAAACAGCAGCACCACTGCCTTCAGCCCAGCTGCTGCATGCAGCACCCAGTGCCTCTACAGGGAGACAGAACTGCTGTGGAAATCACCAGGGCATCTCCTCCTCCTCCTCCTCCTCCTCCTCCTCCTCCTCCTCCCTGTCACTTGCTCTCTGCAGTTTTACAATTCATTCTGCAAAAGCCTTAAGGATTTTCAAACAATAGCACTGAGGGCAAAGCAAAGGTTTCTTTGGGTTTGAACTCCTCTGAGATACTCTTCCTGACAAATGAGGCTTATTATAGCACACACATCTCTTGCTGTACTGAATATATTCTGCTACTCCAGCTCTCCACCACTTTGCACAGTGCCTCTGTGTTTTCCTATGTTGAACCTGTATACTGCAACCATTTCCAGAATAATGGAATTTCTCCTGCAAGGAAAGTGGTGCAGAGAAGAACATCAAAGCTGTAAGATATTTCAGTGTCCTACACCTGAGTTGTGCTTTTCATTTTCAAAATATCTCAAAAAATCTCCCAACTGATACAGCCCAATTTATACATCAGGATTACTCTTTAACAGCAAAACATGGCTTTTTTTTAGACCAACACAAAGAAAAGGCTTTGATTGCCAATAAAGCACCAGTGAGGAACCTCCCAGCCACCAAAACTGTAGATGTGGAGCAGAGTTCTGCCCTGCAGCTGCAGGAATAGTTTGAAATCATGTTTGGAATCATGCTGCCCATGCACACATGGGCAAAGTCCCAACAAATCACAGATACAAATGTAAATATTGAGGTACTGCAAATGCTGTAACAGTGCTGCTCTCTTTGCAGGCTGCTGCTCTGGAAAAGATTTGCTACTGCATTTGGACTGTTTTTCCCCAGAAGTGTGAGCCAAAGATCCCTCAGCTGACATTTGTGAGGACTCTTTATTTTATTTTATTTTTTCATTCTGAAGTACAGAATCTCTTCTCCCTTTTTCTGTTTTTATTGCAACCTTTACATGGGAATTCTGTCATTGCATTTCAAACGAGCTCAGGCAGAGCTCAGCTCAGAACACTTCCATCCCCAATGCTGGCCAGAAATGCCAGCATTATAAATCATGCCCCAAGTGGCTTCTGCCCTTTCCCAGCTCACCCAAGCCAGAGATACAATAATAGTTGATCTGAAATAAGAAGAAATTTTAATTTCAAAGCTCCACTGACATTCACCAAGTGCTTTCAAAGTTTCTATCAACAGAATGCTTCCAATTCTAGTTGGAATGAAGAGGGTGCAAGTTTTTCTCTCAAGCTGATGGCCTAGCTTGCCTCAATAACACTATTATCTGTTAAATATTAATGCATTTCTGTGAATTAAGAGCAGTTCTACAGGCACCTGCAGATGCACCACTTCTTACTTTTTTAATTGGTATTGTTGTAGGTGGACCAAGTAATAGAAAGCTGACATTTCCAAATACCAAACAAGAAAAGCCCAGGAGAATGAACTGAGAGCTCATGATAAGCTTCCCCTACAGAGACATTCTGTCCTTCAGCACTGCTCCTAAAGCTTCACCAAGCTCCTTTTGTACATACAAAAATGATTTCAAATCATTTGGAAGAGGATTGCCCCTGAGTACTCCCCACAGCAGCAGCACAATGGACTGAGGATGTGTCCCAGAGCTGGCCCAACTGCTCAAGGCAGCAGAGCAGCATCTGCCAGGGTGCCAGAGCCCCCAGCCCCACACATCCCACCTGAAGGGAGCTCTGTGCAGGGCTGTGCTGGGAAGGATCAAAGTTTGACAAGGAAGTCTCACAGATATATGTATGTTTAGCAGAAAGATTTTTAAATGTAGAGTTTGATGAAGGAATAGAGACAGAAGCAAGTTTGATATAGAAGAAAAGAATTGCTGAGCCAGCCTCACTGGATAACCAAGAAGGCAAAGGGTGTGTTAGTTAAAAGGGGTTTTTATGGCTTAGAGCAAAGGATAAACCCACCCCAAACCAGAAGATGTTTTTACCAAGCAGAAAGAGAGCACAGGCAAACAGGCCTGCCAATGTGGCAAGTAGAAAAAAAGGTCTCAGAATTTTCCACTGCAAGAAAACTGAAAAACAACTTCTAGCTTCAACTGTAATGTACTAACTTTTAGTGATTGGAGAATAGTAACATGAATATAATAATTATAGTAGTTATGATGGGCTATAGATAAAAGTTAAGGTATAGATTGGCTCTACTGTATTAAGATGCTCAGCAAAGAAAAACATATAATGCAATGTAACCAAAAGAAAAGTATATAATGCACTGTAACCTAAACCAAAAGGTCTCCAGGCCTGCCTGCAGCTGGAGCTGACAGCTGTGGGCACAGCTCTGTCACCCACAACCCGGGACTGCTGTAACTCATGGATACAATAAACTGCATTTTGGAGAGCCCCTGGAGTCCCCCATCCCTCATTTTGGCTCTTACAGTGCTGGAAGGTGATGGCAGCTCCAGCAGCATCCCAGGGCTGCAGCTGTGCCCACAGAGCTCAGCAGCCCTGAGCCCTCTCCCTGCACCTGCACAGACACAGAGCAGGGCATGGGGCTGGAAAGGAGGCACCTGTGAGCCTGATCCCTGCCTGAAGGAACAGCAGATAAATGCTATTTAATGTTCCATGCAGCCTATACAGTACATGGTAAGCCAACAAGTCCTTTTTATTTTTATTCTTTGCTCTTGCTCTGAGGCCTCTACCATTCATAGCTTCTATAAATTTGTTACTTTTGATATCAGTGACTGGTAATACAATTCCCAGAGGAATAACATCAATAACCTTCCAAACACTTTCATAATGTTGCCTTTGATAGTCTTGCAACACGTTTGTTCCTATGGCAAAACCCTTCTGACACTGCTCCACAGCACTCAGGTTATTCACTGAAGGTTTTGTTGTGCCTGGATAACCCTTCCAGACAGGGGTAACCCCAGTGCCAGGGAATCCAGCTTTACTTGTGCATTGCCTATGAGAGCTCACAAAGTGCAGGGTCCAAACAAAAGATGCATAAAAGCTCAACAACATGAGGCTGTGCCCAGAGAAGAGATGGGCAGGTCCCAGGGACACCCCAAAGTGCCACATCAAGGACATGGCTCCCTCCATGGTCCCTGCAGCTGCTGGCTGTGACTCACTGGCCATGATGTCCTGACAGGGATCCACAGCAGCCAGCACTTTAAACAGGAGACATCAAATCCCACAGCAAAAAAGGGAGTATCAGACTTGAATTTCTTCTGAACTGCAAGAAAAAGATTATTAGACAAGCTTCTTTCTTCTTCTCCTCCACCACTCAGCATCCAATGGGATTAACAAACAGGGATTAGCATCTCAGCACTCCTGCTGCAGGCTGGGAGCCAGCCCAGCTCTCTGGGCCTCCTCCACATCCATCTGGAGACTCCCATGTGGATGCCTTGGAATCTTAAAAGGAAATGTGACCCCCAACAGTGCTGCTGTGTGACTCAGAGGGGCTTCTCTGACCTGCTGATAAGAGTGGAATGATCTCCTTATCAGACCTTTCCAAGGACTCTGACTCCTGCCTGGCTGTGCAGGCATTCAGGTTTCTCTTGGGGAGATCTGACAAATGGATTTTGTTTCTGTTCCACTATGTGAGAGCAAGCACAGAAGCACTCCCAGGGTGCACAAACAGCTCTGGTCAGTGCCAGCACAGCTGTGAACTCAAGGGAGGGACACTCACTCCTTCCTGGCTCCTTTTTGCCCCAAATCAGGTCTCTCCTTCACAAACTAAGAGCAAAGAATGGTAAATTGGCCAGTGAGCCCATCCTGCCTCAAACTGCCACATCAGAGCAAGGACCTGGCTGCTAAGGGAGATGTTATCAGGGATGAGCAGGAGTTGCTACAGCAAAGCAAACTGCCCTTCACCCAATCCATCAGTCTCAGATTCACTGCACAGGAGCAGCCTGGCACACGACAGTGCCCTGATAACCTCCAAAGCTGTGTCATTGTCAAACAGACAAAGGTGAGCTTTGTTTAGCCCTTGGGCTCAGGCTGAGCTGCTGACAGATGCCAACACTTCATCCAATTAGATTTTTAAGTAGTGAGCACAAATTTATCAGGTGAGCATTTGGAGATGTGGCACACGAGAGTTATCAATTTCTTTGGTAACTCCATGGCTGCATCTCTCCTGGAGAGTCTCCCTCATCTTTTTATTTCACAGTATGCCTCAAGAAAAAGAGTGAAGTTTTGGCAGTGCCTTCTGAAGAATACAACAAACAGCAATGCAGTTGCTGTTAAATGCAGAAATTCCCTCTCCTTTTTTTTTTTTAAATCTACTTGCCAGATGTGACAATGAAACTGAGATATTTTATACACTGAGGGCTGCTGCCTGTGGTGTACATTCACATCAGCAAGAAAAAAGAACACACAACTGTGGTGTTTGTGAGGTCCCCAGGATGAGGTGAGAGATGAGGAATCTGACTCCATGTTCTCAGAAGGCTGATTTACTATTTTATGATATTATATTATATTAAAAGAATACTATACTAAAACTATACTATTTATAAGAAAAATAAAGGATACAGACAGAAGGCTTAACAAGAATGATAATGAAAGCTCATGACTGACTCCTCAGAGTCTGACACAGCTGATGGTGACTGGTCATTAAGTCAAAACAGTTCACAAGAAACCAATCAAACATTCACCTGTTGGTAAACAATCCCCAGTCACATTCCAAAGCAGCCAAACACAGGAGAAGCAAATCAGATAATTATTATTTACATTTTTCTCTGAGGCTTCTCAGCTTCCCAGGAGAAGAAATCCTGGCAAAGGGACTTTTCAGAAAATATGACAGTGACACACAAGTCCTATGACACTGCATGCATTACAAAATACAAAAAGGCAGGAAAGCTTCTGAATTCCACTAACAGATGCAGACTATTACACACAGCCAGTCACTGCTCATTTCACCCATCAGCTGCTTGACCCAGCTACACACACTGGTATCTTCTGAGACATCCCAAAAAAGCAGCAGTAGTTGGAACATCCAGTGCCAGACATGGCAATATTAAAGTTTAACATGGGCACTTTTAAGCTGGTAAATGCTCAGCAAAGCAAGCACAGATCAAAGGGGTTTCTGAGCTCAGGCATCAATGCATCTCAAGAAGCATCTGAGAGAGAGGTAACACTGAGCAATGAACAGCTTATGACAAGAGTCCTTGAAACCCCAGAAACAGCAACACTCTGCACTATCCAGGCTCAAGAGTGCTCTGGGCATTTTCTAATTTACTGCTTTTTCCTTTTTTTTTCTGTCTGCACTGAACATGGAAGAGGAATGGAGACCCTTTTTTTGCTGTCCTTCAAACAAAGGACAGACCAGGTTTTGTTCTTCAGCTTGGACCTCTCAGATGGGAACTTCATCAGACAGCATGAGAATTGATCTGAGGGTCTGCTATAAGTGTGCCACTGCTGGTAGGGCTGGTTTTGAGCAGAATATTGAGAGTTTGACATGCCCACCCACATTTTAGCCTTTATACATATCCCACATAGGTTTTCTGCCTTTTATTCCCCCAGCAAAGTCTGTTTGAGTCAGAGACCCTGCCCAGGTGCCTCCTGTTTGTTGCTGGAGATGAGTGAGCATCATCCAGGCACAGACTGCTGCTCCCTGATACTGCTGGAATGGAGAGCTGGTGCTCACTCAGCAGCAGCATCATCTGAGGTGACTGCACTTGTGCCTTTGCAAACCACTCAACCATGAAGATTTCCATCTTGGCACAGACACAGGAGCTGCAGCTGCTTTCTCCCCTTCATCAGGAACATTTCTGCTGCCATCAGAGGCATTTCCCTCACCTGCCACAGCTGCAGGGAGCAAGGAAACGTCAGCAACAGCAGGAATTCAAGGCACCAGGATTCCCCACTTTATTATTGCTCCTCACTCTCAGAAGGTGCAGGTGCTCTGTGCAGGGCTGGACACTCTCACTGTGTCTGCCAGGAGCCCAGTGAAGTGGTTTCAGCACTGCCATTCCTGTTAAGCCTTCTGTCTGTATCCTTTCTTTTTCTTAGTATGGTTTTAGTATAGTATTCTTTTATAGTATAGTAATACTATACTGTAATATAATATATATCACCTTCCTGCCCACTGCCCCAGTGAAGTGGTTTCAGCACTGCCATTCTTGTTAAGCCTTGTGTCTGTATCCTTTCTTTTTCTTAGTATAGTTTTAGTATAGTATTAATATAATATAATATTTACATAATATAATAAGAAATCTATACTATATTATATAATAAGAAACTGATATAATATAATAAGAAATATATGATATTATATTATCATATTATATTATATTATATTATTATATTATATTATATTATATTATATTATATTATATTGTCAGGAAGTAGTTTAGTTACAAATGCCAGCTTTGGGAGTTGGAGATGAGGGTTTGAATCCTTTCCTCCTGAGATAGGGTGGTGGGAAATTCTAAAGAATAGAATAGAATAGAATAGAATAGAATAGAATAGAATAGAATAGAATAGAATAGAATAGAATATCACCTTCCTCCACCACATGCTCAGAGGCAGAGATGGAGCAGGAACAGCCCAGGGGATTCTGTTATTCTGTTATTCTGTTCTCATTACCCATGCCACAGCTGATGATGCTGTTCCAGCCCCTGGCCCTGGAGCAGCCCTGCCCAGCCCAGGGCACTGAGATGCTGTGATGTGAGGGCACAGGGGACACCATGTCCTGCTGGGCCCCTGAGGAACAGGTACCTGACACGCTCTGCCTGCCACGCCAGGGAGCACTAAAATCCTGTGAGGGAATGTGTAATGAGATGACAGCAACAAAACCAGCGTGGGTGAACACAGGGATTCCCTGCAGAGGCTCCTTTTGATGCTGTGCTGGGAGAGCATCTCTGAGGAATGCAGCATCCCCCTCTTTAGGCAGAAACACCCTGCCAGAGGAGATCCTCCATCACCACTGTTTGGAATGCTCTCCTCTCCAGGTTTCCTGAGGTTTTGTTATGTCAGAAACGTTTCAGCTGGCTCAGTACTGCAAGAACCTGGAAAACATCACAAAAATCTTTCATCCCAACTTGCTCACACAATTTGGAAATGACTGGAATAACCACCATGCCTAAGGAGATCAGAGCCTGTTTGCTGAAATCCAAAGCCCACCCTGCCACACCAGAAGCTGCAGCAGGACAGGTGAAATGGTGAAATGCCCAAACTGCAGTTTGGCTGATGTGGGGATGGAAACAACAGCCCAGAGCTTAAGGGATGTTCCCTTCAAGCAACAGAGCAAACTCTCCACAATGTTCACCATGTCCTCAAGTCATTCTGTTTTATAGATAGAGACACAAGGAAAAAATGAAATCTAAAAAGCATTGTCAACTTGAATGATTTTTCAGGTTCTTGTCACTAAACAACCATCATCCCTCAGAGCATACGAAAAGCAATAAACCCAATAGAGCTAATAAAGGAAAACTGTGTGGAGCTTGACAGATCTGGCTGTCCCTGGCATGTGACAGCCAATTTTCCAAGCAGGCAAATTGAAGCTGCAGCAAACTTGTCCACAGGATAAGTGAGACCCTGACAAAAACAGCACCAAGTCCTGTTTTTTAACACTGTTAAGTTCTGCTAAAAAAAGGTCCATTTTGAAAGAACATTCAAAAGATTCTGCAAAATACATTTGTGGCCAATATAAAAACTGCCCAGTAACTGCTGAGCATCAGCACAGACCCAGTGGTGTGTCACACACAGAAAGGGACAAACCTCACCTTGTTAACACTGCTTGTCCACTCTGGCTGTGCTAGCCCACCCACTCCCCATTCCCTGTGTTCCTCTGAATGTTAAATCCCATCAGAAACTCCTCCAAAAGCTGGAATTCCTCAGGCTGTGTGGCAAACCCACACAGAAGGGTTTGCAGGGAGAGTCTGTGACCAAACCAATGCCTAATTTACCCAAGAAGCCATTAACATTTCCTCTGTGTACTCACTGAATGAAGATGCTTTTGAAGCCACTTATTTACCAATAAATTACAATGGTCTGGAATCATTAGCAACAAAGTAAATTGTTTTAATTGATCTGAACTTTTTTGCAATGCGGGAACTTCCTTTCCTGTATAATTGTACTTTCTAAAAGGCTGAAACAGCAAATGAAAGTACTCTTGGAGCTTTGTGTCTGCAAAGTGCTCCTTATTCTGAAAGGCTGAAATAATAACAACTCTTCCATTTTTGCAATGAACCTTGAACCTGCCTCATGAACTTTAGAAGGTGTCAAGAAGTTTTCTATTTGGAAGGACACACCACAAGCCACACACAGACAGTTCATGCAGGAGCTCTTGCTGCACTGTCCAAAATCAGTATTACAGAATCACAGAATATTCAAGCACTTTAATTTTTTTTAGGGATAGGAGAAGATGAAGACAATGCAGAGTTAAACAATTGCAGCTCATTTGGTGTAACTTCAGGCAAATGCAAAGGGGCAGAGGTCCTGTTAAAAAAGACTCAGGCCCTGACTAATGGCAGCCTCTGCAAAAGCTGCAATTTAAAACAAACACAGTGCACTGCCATCAGGTATAAATACATTTCTATTCAAATTGGTTGGGGGCGTTCAGAGGAAATATTCAATTTATAAGTGGAATATAAACGGCATCTTTCAAAATCAGAGTTTTCAGCACAGATTAGCTCTCCATCCCCACTGCTGCTGAGAGGGCTAATCACCAGCCTGAATCAGTTCTTCAACCTGACATGGGATAGAACATATAATTATACTGATTAATTCTGCTGAAAACCTACATTGTTTTGCTATAGAATGTAAACATTATAAGGTGAAAGTGTGTTACAAATAGAAAAAGCTGCACTGTTCAGAAAAACCTGCTCAGGTGCTACAGGCATTGGAGTGACTTCATTTATTAAAAGAGCAGCACTGATTCCCACAGCTGCCTCCTCACTTCTGAGAGGGAAAAAAAAAGCAGGAGAAAAGTGGTGGATATATGACCCAGGAGTATTGCTGCAGCCTACTAAAGGCATCCAATTATTTACATATACATCAGAATCAAATTAAATGGAACAATAAAAAAGGGCTGCTTCAAACAGCAGCAGTCCTGCACTCTGAAGGGCCTGATGTGGCCAAAGGAGCCTGGGTTCAAACAGGGGCTGGTCCAGAGGGAGCTCGAGGGAGAGGCAGGAAGGAAACAGAAGGAATTCAGTCCATCTCCTGGGAGTGAGGCACTTACAGCCAATAGAGGAAATATAAAATGGCCCACAAAACAAGGAAAAAAACCCCTAAAATTAGGAATTCCTCCTTGAACAGAATAACAGCAACAAAGCCTGGTAATTTTGCAGAAAACACCAGCATTAATACAGAGCACTTAAAGCCAAGAGAGATGCCTTCCTCCTCAGCTGCATCTTGCTGTGCAATGATCTGAGAAGCCACTGAAAGAAAATTGCTTGAGTTTCCATTTCAGAGCTGCACTTAACCAAATACTATCTGTCTTCAGACATATTGGCAAGGGAAAGTGGCAAATTACTTGTTTTTCCTGTAGCACCTAAAATCCCAACAGCCACAGTGTCAGTCCCTGGTCACCCACAACCTCCAGTGCCAGCACACTGCTGTGACCACTCCTTCTGTGCACTGCTTACTCAGATTGTTAGTGTTACTTTAATTTATTCACCATATTTTCACTTATTATTTATAAACCCACCCTACAGCAAAGCACCCACATCCCACAGGACAGCAGCACGAGTTCACGCTCATTCAGATTGTTTGGTGTTATTTTAATTTATTCACCATATTTTAATTTTATTTATTTATTTATAAAACGCCACCTACAGCAAAGCGCCCACATCCAGCAGGACAGCAGCACGAGTTCACGCTCATTCAGATTGTTTGGCGTTAATTTATTCACCATATTTTAATTAATTTATTTATTTATTTCTAAAACCCTACCTACAGCAAAGCAGCCACATCCCACAGGAAAGCACCATGAGTTCATGCTCATTCAGATTGTTTGGTGTTATTTTAATTTATTCACCATATTTTAATTTTATTTATTTATTTATTTCTAAAACCCCACCTACAGCAAAGCACCCATATCCAGCAGGACAGCACCATGAGTTCATGCTCATTCAGATTGTTTGGCGTTAATTTATTCACCATATTTTTATTTATTTATTTATAAAACCCCACCTACAGCAAATCACCCACATCCAGCAGGACAGCAGCATTGAGTTCATGCTCATTCAGATTGTTAGTGTTATTTTAATTTATTCACCATATTTTAATTAATTTATTTATAAACCCCCACCTAGAGCAAAGCACCCACATCCAGCAGGACAGCAGCAGGAGTTCACGCTCATTCAGATTGTCTGGTGTTATTTTAATTTATTCACCATATTTTAATTTTATTTATTTATTTATAAAACGCCACCTACAGCAAAGCACCCACATCCAGCAGGACAGCAGCACGAGTTCATGCTCATTCAGATTGTTAGTGTTATTTTAATTTATTCACCATATTTTAATTTATTTATTTATAAAACGCCACCTAGAGCAAAGCACCCACATCCAGCAGGACAGCACCATGAGTTCATGCTCATTCAGATTGTTTGGCGTTAATTTATTCACCATATTTTTATTTATTTATTTATAAAACCCCACCTACAGCAAAGCATCCATATCCCACAGGACAGCAGCACGAGTTCATGCTCATTCAGATTGTTTGGTGTTATTTTAATTTATTCACCATATCTTAATTTATTTATTTATAAACCCCTAGCTACAGCAAAGCACCCACATCCAGCAGGACAGCAGCATGAGTTCATGCTCACTCAGATTGTTAGTGTTATTTTAATTTATTCATCATATTTTCATTTATTTATTTATAAACCCCCACCTATAGCAAAGCGCCCACATCCCACAAGATAGCAGCATGAGTTGATGCTCATTCAGATTGTTTGGTGTTATTTTAATTTATTCACCATATTTTAATTTAATTAATTAATTAATTAATCCCCACCTACAGCAAAGCACCCATATCCCACAGGACAGCACCATGAGTTCACGCTCATTCAGATTGTTAGTGTTATTTTAATTTATTCACCATATTTTAATTTTTTTTATTTATAAGACCCCACCTACAGCAAAGCACCCACATCCAGCAGGACAGCAGCAGGAGTTCATGCTCATTCAGATTGTTAGTGTTATTTTAATTTATTCGCCATATTTTCATTTATTTATTTACAAAACCCTAGCTACAGCAAAGCACCCACATCCAGCAGGACAGCACCATGAGTTCATGCTCATTCAGATTGTTAGTGTTATTTTACTTTATTCACCATATTTTTATTTAATTAATTCATTAATTAATCCTCAACTTCAGCAAAGCACCCATATCCAGCAGAACAGCAGCATGAGTTCATGCTCTTTCAGATTGTTAATGTTATTTTAATTTATTCACCATATTTTTATTTAATTAATTAATTAATTAATCCCCACCTACAGCAAAGCACCCACATCCAGCAGGACAGCACCATGAGTTCCATGCACTCAGCATTTCCCAGGACCCTTTTCCAGCATGGCAGGTCTTGCTCTCATGAGCCAGCCTTGCCCTGGGATGGGGCTTTGCCTTGGCAGCCCCTGGCTCTGCAGAGCATCAGTGCCACAGGCAGCTCCTGGAGAGGAGCAGCCAGGGTTTGCCTGATGATAAACGGAAGGGAAAGGCAAACACAAAGCTGCAGCTGAGTAAGGAACATTAAGTCTGACACGGGGAAGCTGTGATGCATTACTCAGCCTGATAAGTTTAATGTATAATTTAGAAAGATATCACCAAAATGGAAAAGAGAAGCTGTTAAGCAGCTCTGAAGGGTATTGGGCTCAGGCATCACATGCAGTTAGTGTTCACAGGAGCTGCCTGCCCCATGGCACAGAACAACCCCTTGCCCAATAACTTGATTTAGATGTGTCTCAGCACTGAAGCACTTCAGAAAGAACTCATTCCTTTCCACAGCCCAGATTTAGGCTTTTCACTGAGTATTAGGTATTGCCTCCCTGCCTGATAAGCAAAAGTCATCAGATGGGAAAACCCTTCTCCAACTGCTGCTCAGAGTAATAGGCTCAGCCAGGCAGTCTGAACCTTTGACACCTTGGAAGTCACTAATAATCCCAAATTACATTAAAAAATACCTTAGAGAATGCATCAGCAGAAATAAATTTTTTAAAAAACCCCACTGCTCACATAAGACATCAGTTATGCTTTTTGTTTAAGAGTATAATGACAGCCACCTTGCCACAGTCCTTTGAAGAAATACTTATCTTGGGGGGAAAAAGAGCTTTGCTGGGGGTCTTAGGGACTTTTCTGCCCTTTTGGTTCACCAGGACATGCAGAGGAGGAATTCTGCAGCTGCTGAATGACAGCTCAGCACCTGCCTGACAGGGGAGGCATTGACAAGGAAAGGTTTAAGGATTTATTTGCCCTAAGTGTCCCCTGGAGCCCACATTTCAGAATTAATGACTTCTGATACTGCTCATGCCATCACCAGAGGGCCTACAGAAAATATTTTTGATGATGAGGGATGCCATTTGTTAACAGGGTGAATATGAAGAGCAGAGGGAGGACACCCCCAGCACAGAGCAGAGCCTGCCACTGTGACACAGTGACACTGTCCCACCCCACACACACCCACCACAGCACCTGCTCCAACCTCTGTCTGCCCAGCACCACTCCAGGATTCCAGCACTGGTGATCAATCCTCAGCTGCTGCCTTGGATTATCTGTGCACAGCTCAGTGCAGGGGGCTCAGGCAGGTACCCATGGATGGCCCAGCTCACACTGAAAACCATCACCCTAACTGGGCAGGACTCCATGGATGCCCCAGCTCATACTGAAAACCATCACCCTAACTGGGCAGGACTCCATGGATGGCCCAGCTCACACAGAAAACTATCACCCTATCTGGGCAGGACTCCATGGATGCCCCAGCTCACACTGAAAACCATCACCCTAACTGGGCAGGACTCCATGGATGCCCCAGCTCATACTGAAAACCATCACCCTAACTGGGCAGGGCTGGCAGGCTGTGGGGGGAGCACAGTGCAAATACCTTCAGTGCCAACCCACACTGTCCCACTGTGGTGGTGTTCACAGGGGTCTGAGGATGAGGGAAGAGATGAGGATCTGACTCCATGGTTCAGAAGGCTTGATTTATTATTTTATTATATATATTATATTAAAACTATACTAATATAGTATAATAAAGTAATTAATTAACCTTCTGATATCAATGGAGTCCTCCTCATCATTTCTCCCTCCTATCAGGCACCCTGCTCTTACTGTAGCTGGGGGTGCTCAGCCTGGAGAAAAGGAGACTCAGGGGTGACTTTGTCACTCTCTACAGCTCCTGAAAGGTGCCTGTGCTCAGCTGGGGTTGGGCTCTTTCTCCAGGCAGCACTGACACAACCAGAGCACACAGCCTCAAGCTGCACCAAGGGAAATACAGGTTGGATATTAGGAAAAAGAATAAAGAATAAAAATGAAAAAGAATAGAAGAAAGGATTTCATTAGAAGGCTGGCTAAGAATAGAAAAAGAAAGAATGATAACAAAAGCTTGTGTCTCAGGCAGAGAGTCTGAGCCAGCTGACTGTGATGGCCATTAATTAGAAACAACCACACGAGCCCAATCACAGATCCACCTGTTGCATTCCACAGCAGCAGATAATCATTGTTTACATTTTGCTCCTGAGGCCTCTCAGCTTCTCAGGAGGAAAAATCCCAAGGAAAGGATTTTTCACAAAATGTGTCTGTGACAGCCCCACCAGGATGCTCCTCCACACATCCACGTCAAGGCTGCTGTGGGCACTGACAGGTGAAGCTCAGGCAAAGTGGAAATGATGGGTGGCAGCAGGTTAGACCTGAGACAGGAAGGAAATTCATCTACAGAGCCAAAACAGCGTTGTGGCACAGCAGGGAAGAAGGTCACACAGCAGGACACGCACAAAAAGCTGTGAAGGGCCCCAGAAGTGCAGGAGTCCCAGAAAAGTCCAAGTTTTGATGTCCCTTCTGTCCCCCTAACAAGGTTCCTTGTTATTTCCCTGGATTCTCTCACCATCCACACATTTGCATTCCATTTTTGAGTTTACCACCCTCGAGAAAGGAATGACATCTTGCAGCAGTGTCACTGTATTTCCTTTCCTTAAATCAGATTTAACTTGTGTTGCTCTTTAGCAAAATTCATTGTCCTCTTATTCAGTACTACCAGATAAAAAGGACAGAGCTGTCTTATCTACAATTTTGGGAACAATTCCTCATCTGACACGGTATTTGTACAGCACTGCCATTTGTCTTTTCCTAGTCTGTTAATATTGACCTTTTCTATTTCCTTTAAACAGGACCTTTCCAGGAGGGATCTCTCCCCACCCAGCCCCTGTTGAGCAGGACCACCCAGCACCACCTGCAGCATCTCAGGCTGTGACACAGGATTGGGCTGCACTTGTTTTATCCAGTTCTTTATTTATCTTTATCCTCTTATATATAAAAAGAGGAGATATATATATATATATATATATATATATATATATATATATCTTTATCCTTTCTATAATAAAAATAAAGATATATAATATCTGTATAAAATATAGATATTATATATATATAGATATATCTATATAATTTTATATAGATATTATATATATTTATTTTTATATATATTTTTATACCAAGTTTTTACTCTTGACTTCAATTCCATATTAAGAGAAATACTGACAACACATGACTCCTTCTAATGACATCCTAACCACCCCACAAGTGCCTGCAGGACTCAGAAACAGCTTTCCTATTTTGTCCCTGTTTCCCAGCTCCATTTAAAATATACATTATAAAAGGTTTTGATTCCTGCTGGCTCATTATCCAGAGCACCCTGTGCTCCAGCAGCTCTCTGACCAATCCCAGTGACATTTCCATCCCAGTGGCATGGCTTTTCTGGCTTCCCACTCCCAACAAAATGGGAGATGCTTTTCAGGACACATTGTCACTGCAACTGCTCCAGGAATTGCTTTATCACACATATATTTTAAACTCTTGACAACACTCACACAGAGATAAGGGAAAAAGGAACTTGGGCCACAGTTTTATAACATTTTCCCTATTTCTAGTGGTTAATCTCCAGAAAATATCAGTATGTCTCCCAAACCCTTACAAATCAGTGCAGCTGGCAATATCAGCCTCTCCAACCTCAGCCAGTACTGCCTGCAATGATTCACTCAGAATAACCAGCTCAGAAAGGGAGCCCTTGTTCCAAAAGCCTCCAGCACTGCAGCCACCAGGCACCCAGCTCTGCAGTGAGACCAGAATTTCGTGGGATGATGTGCTGCTGTTTCCTCAGAGCAACAAGTGTACCTGCACCTGCCACACAACAACCTGCGACGTGCAGAACAGCAGAGTGTCACTGTCACATTCTCTGAAAAATCCCCTTGCCCAGGATTTTCTCCTGGGAAGCTGAGAAGACTCAGTAAAATATGAAAACAATAATTATCTCATTTGCTTCTCCTGTGTTTTGCTGCTTTGGAATTGTTTACCAACAATTGGTAAGTGTCCAAGTGTTTGGACATGGTTTACCCATGGGTGATTGTTCATTGGTTTCATGTGAATTGTTTTGACTTATTGGCCAGTCATGGTCAGGCTGTTGGGACTCTGGAAGGAGGCACGAGTTTCCTTTAGTATCTTTTAGCCTTCTGTGTGTATCCTTTCTCTATTCTTTAGTATAGTTTAGTATTCTTAATATTATATAGATCATAAAATAATAAATTACCCTTCTAAGAACATGGAGTCAGATTCATCATTCCTCCCTTTGACAGAGGGCTCAGAAAACACCTCAGCAGAGTGGGATCCCCAATCTCCTTCCTTTCAGAGGTTACAGTGTGGAGGGAATGAACATGTGATGAGTGTCACACTCTGCACCAGCCAGGGCCACCAAGCACCTGGAGGGAAGGTGCTGGTGTCTGCTCCAAGAAGCTGTCACAGCCCAAAGTCAATCAGATCATGCAATGCATGAAAAAGGGGCCTGGGACAGAGAGATACCAAGCACATGGGCAATGCCAGCCAAATCAGTTCAAAGCACAGAGTTGGATCCTGTGATTCTGTACACAGCAGGGAGCAGCTGGCCCCTGGCCACCCAGACACCCTGCAGCTGAGCAGGCCAGCACCTGGTGATGGGGTATAATCCCTGGCATGCTGTGAATGCCTGTGCTCCCTCTGGATATGGAGGAACTAATCCTTGGGAGTGCCTGGTGCAGCTCTGCAAGGAGCAGGACCAGCAGAGCAATCTGAGGCTGCACTTTGGTGGGGTTTTTTTTAACAAGCACAGACTGTGCCCACAAAATCTGACATAATTTGAGTTCAGAGATGCAATAAAAAATAGCACTCCCTTCCCATAGCTTTTAGACTCAAAAATCTCATCAAAAAGAAATGCAGCTCTATAAATTATGCAGCCCTACCCTGCCTATCACATTCAGCTGATGTGTAGAGTCTCTTCGCTTTCTCAGTGGGTTTGAATTACAAGAGTTGGTAAAAATGCTGAGGTCTCCTGCCTCAGGCTGTGGGAGGGCAGCCCTGTGCTGGGCTGCTGAATAATCCCACAGCCAAAGACAACGACTGCTTTAGCTGCAAATGCTCCTGAGCAGAGGTCATCTGGCTCAGAGGGGCAAGGAATATCCCAGCCAAAGCATCCTCCTCCCCTGGACAGCAGCTTTCCCTGAAGGACACTGGCCCCAGAAGCAGAGCAGGGAACACCTGAGCAGTGCTGGGCACTACCTGTGCTCACACACAAGCTTTGCAGAACAGTGCAGCACTTTTCACTGTAGTCAGATCTTGGCACAGCATGCCATGAAAGACTTTCAGCATTGCCAGTGTGCTGAATTTAGCAGAGAAGGGAGCTGGGGAGATGGGATTCCTACAGACAAAAATAGAAAGTTTTAAAGCTGCAGCAAAGAGAAAGACTGCTGGAACATGGAGTCCTCCAGCAGCATCCAGCCAAGCAGCAAGAACCAAAAGGAAACCTATAAATAATATAGAGCAGATCTGCTCTGATCCACTAACCTACTTCAGGACAGGTTTACAGTGAAGAATAAAAAGAATTTAAGCTTGATTGTGGCGATTTAGAACATGTAGAGTGTTGATGTATATTCCTTGCCCTGGTTTCTCAGCTGGAATTAAACCAGATCACAAACTCCATGCACAGGGAAAGCAAAAGGAGAGGAGAGGAGAGGAGAGGAGAGGAGAGGAGAGGAGAGGAGAGGAGAGGAGAGGAGAGGAGAGGAGAGGAGAGGAGAGGAGAGGAGAGGAGAGGAGAGGAGAGGAGAGGAGAGGAGAGGAGAGGAGAGGAGAGGAGAGGAGAGGAGAGGAGAGGAGAGGAGAGGAGAGGAGAGGAGAGGAGAGGAGAGGAGAGGAGAGGAGAGGAGAGGAGAGGAGAGGAGAGGAGAGGAGAGGAGAGGAGAGGAGAGGAGAGGGAGTGCCTTGCACTGCCAGCTCCATGTGCTGTGTGGCTGCTGCTGTGCTCTGCTGGTGCCCTTGGGGCAGGCAAGATCCCAGATGCTGTGACAAAAACACAGCAGGATTAGAGCACCCTCATGAGAAAGGAAAGGAAAGCAAACACGTGGATGTCACCATTTATCAGAGCTGTCCTGGGACATGCAGCATGTGTAACACTTGTGTGCTGACAGGACACATCACAGGACATGGGGGGTCAATTGCCACTATAGAATGGGTGAATGGAAGCACTAAAAGTGAGCTCAGCTTTCCTACAGGGTGCATGGCAAGACTGTCAGCAAACCCAGGGAACAGTCTTTACTTCACTTAAATGATGGTAAGTATGAATGTCCTTTATGTCTAGATTAAATACAGCAAAAAGGTGACATGTAACTTCACAGGTGTTGCTGGATGCCTCAGCCATTTCTAATTCATGGCATGGGACCCCTCAGTCTTGTGTTACAACCTCCTGCCCTCCCCTGCCCTGAGACACCTGGATGAGGTGCTGGATGCCATTTCATCACTGGTTACAGAGTTCTTCAGAGAACCCCTCCATGCTGGCAGCACACCTGACCCAGGGCTCCTGAGCCTCTCTGTCTCCTTTTTCCATTCATCAGCACCATTTTAATTTCAAGCACACTCCCCAAGGCAGACAGAGCATAAACAACCTCCTATCTCATGGTGCCTGCTCTCTGGGAGCACACTGGCACTGGCACAGGGTGGGTGTGCTGTGCCTTGCCCAAGTGGGTTCAGCAATGTGTATGGAACATCCACCCAGAGCAGGGCTGGAGCCTGCATGAACACTGACTCCACCAGTAAACCCAGCATGACTGGCACTTGCACAAACTTTAAAGACTATTAATTACTGTTACTTTCCTGAAAATGCTTTGAAAAATAATTGTGAACACTATTTGCGCTTAATGAGCAAATGTGTTTGTGCTTTTGACACAGGCACAGCCTGGACAGGTGGATTGATAGCCTGTAATCTGCTAATTTATTATTCCAGACTCTGCTGATGTTCTTAGCATCCCACTCTTCCTATTTCCCATCCATTTCCATTTCCTTTTGACTCGAAGGAGATCATCCAATTTTGCAGGTAGATGTTCCCATTTTGCCAGTCTTTTACAAAATTCACAGAATCCCCAGGTTGGAAGAGACCTTCAAGACCATCGAGTCCAACCCAGTCCCAACACCTCAACTCACCCCTGGCACCCAGTGCCACATCCAGGCTTTGTTAAACACACCCAGGGATGGGGACTCAGCACCTCCCTAAGCAGTCATTCCAGAACTTTATCACCCTTTCTGTGAAAAACTTTTTCCTAATATCCAACCTTTATTTCCCTTGGTGCAGGTTAAGGCTGTGTCCTCTGGTTCTGTCAGTGCTGCCTGGAAAGAGAGCCCAGCCCCAGCTGAGCACAGGCACCTTCCAGGAGCTGTAGAGAGTGACAAGGTCACCCCTGAGTCTCCTTTTCTCCAGGCTGAGCACCCCCAGCTACAGTAAGAGCAGGGTGCCTGATAGGAGGGAGAAATGGTGAGGAGGACTCCATTGATATCAGAAGGTTAATTAATTACTTTATTATACTATATTATTCTATACTGTATTACACTACATCTAAACTGAAACTGCACAAAATCTTGTGACTGTCTCTTGACTGACAGTCTGGATAGACCAAGGAAACAAAACACCATCACTGTGGGTAAACAGTCTCCACATTGCATTCTACTTTGGCACAAACACAGGCACAGCAAATGAGATAAGAATTGTTTTGATCATTCATTTCTCTGCTTCTCTCAGGTTCAGAGAATGGGAATCCCACCCCCAGCCCCCTCAGTGGTCCCTCACAGGGTTTGTGTTCCCAGCCCCTCTCCAGCCTTGTGGCCTCCTCTGGATGTGCTCAAACATCTCAACATCCTTCCCAAACTGAGGGGCCAAAAATGGACCCAGCACTCAGGGTGAGGCCTCAGAACAGGGGAATGACCTCCCTGCTCCTGCTGGCCACACAATTCCTGACACAGAGTGGAAGCAGACCCCACTGTTTGGGTGGGGGTGCTTGCAGGGCCACCAGAGCAGCTCTCAGTGCCTGCTGGTTCCTGAGGGGCAGCACCAAGCTCCTCTCAGAACCTTGGGTGGTTCTCACCTGCAGCAAACCAACTCTGAGACCTTCACTGCTCCAAGCAGCCAAGGAGCAGCCAGCAGGCAAAGGATCAGGAGCTGCTCTGTCCCAGACCACCCCTCCTGTCCCTAAAACTCAAATTCACCCTGCAAAGCAAGGCTTGGGCACCTGGCAAGCAGTGCCTTGGGAAGCCACAGGCTGCTGCCACCGAGCTCTCAGGCACTCCTGAACAAGTAAGCCTGCTGTGTTTTGCCTACATGACATGCAAATTCACACTTTTGTGTGGGTAGATAATTTCCATAAAAGATTTCCAGTGATCACACACAAAGTCTGGCACTTCAGAACAGGTTCCTGCCCTGTTTCAGCACCTGAATTTTTTTGTTTGTTTGTTTTTTGGGGTTTTTTTGGAGGATCCCAGTATGGCACCCACAGCCCACCTTGAGAACAACACAACCAAACAAATCCAGCACACCTCAAAGCCAAGCAGCACTACATGGAAAACAAAAAAAAAGCTGAATTTTAGCTCTGTGCTCCTGGATTTTTCTGATTAGAGAAGCCCATGCTAAACACTTTTAAAAGCTCTTCTGGCCCCAGGTAATTCCTGGCATAATGTCCTTCCCAGTAAATTGGTTTTGGGGGCGGGGGACTTGGTGCAGACTAATTCCCTGTGTTTTGCTGCCAGGTCTGTGACAAAGAGCTGCTCCATTGTTCCAGAGTAAGGCAATCTCTTGCTCTCAATCAAACACAAAATCACAAAAATACATTCCCCCCTTAATTCAGTTGAAACCCTGAGCTGTTCCCCAGGTAATTAATAATGTTTGCAAATGTGCCTCCTTTGAAGGAATATTATCGTAGTTTAGGTGACAAGCTCAGACTTGGATTCCTCTTTATAATTCCTAACATCTACTCAGGCAGCATTAATTGGATTCAAAGCAATTACAAAGGACTCGGGTTGGCCACTTTATATCAAATTCCTGAAGAAATTTTGCTGCGGGCTGCTCTGAGCTGCTGTGCTGCTTCTCAGCCTCTCCCCAGGTCATGCCCGGGCTCAACAGAGCTGAATTTATTCACTGCAGAGCAGTGCCTGGGCTGGGGGGTTTATTATTACATCAGGAAGGACCAGGAGATGCAGACTGGTCACCTGAGGCCATGGTGGGTCATCCCACCTTGCTGGGGCACATTTGAGAGAAATCTCTTGGCCTGAAAGGCCCCAAAGCCTCCATGGATACCCCAGGAACTGTCACGGACATCCTTTGTGAAAAATCCTTTCTGTAGGATTTTTCCTGCTAGAGCTGAGAAGCTCAGTAACAAATGTAAACAATTATTATCTGCTGCTGTGGAATGCAACAGGTCCACCCGTGGTTGGTCCCCTGTAGATGTTTGGATTTACTGACCACTCACGGTGGAGCTGCTCTCACTCTCTGCTGAGACACAGACCTTTGTTATTTTTCTTTCTATCTCTATTCTTAGCATAACCAGCTTCTGAAGAAGCTCCTTCTCTTTCTATCTCTATGTAGTATAGTTATAATGTTATATATATATCATAATATAATAAATCAAGCCTTCTGATCATGGAGTCAAGATCCTGACTCTTCCATCCTCTACAAACCCCTGTGACCACTGTCACAAGGAACAGATGTGGCTCCAGAAGGGAAAAAACCCAAAAGGGATGTGTGTGTGTGCAGTGCTGACCCATCTCCCTGGGCTCCAGAGAGGAAATTTCTTGGCTGTTTCATCTCTGTGTCTGTGCAGTGCTGACCCATCTCCCTGGGCTCCAGAGAAGAAGTTTCTTGGCTGTTTCATCCTGCACAGACCCACGCATGCAGACAAGCAAAATAAACTGAACCCAAGGGCCTGATGGAGGCATGCCCAGGAAGTGTCTGAGCAAAAACTGCTGAGAAGGGCCTAACACTGGAAAAACACCAGTGTGATTCACTTATTTCATAATCATTTAAAATATCCAATACATAATTCAACAGAATTTGAGGATCCTGGCTGGAACCAGGACCAAGCAGCCAAGCTTGGTGTCATAAACTCTGCTGTAGAATCTCTTGCTGGTTGAACATGTTGGGGTTTTTTTTCCCTGCAAAAGATAAGCTTTAAATTCAATTCCCCTGTGTGTAAACAAGATGCACCATTTTGCTCAGGAGTATTTTCTCTTTTCTCATTAGAGACTACCAATCACCAGTGATTATTTTAATAGCAAGTCCAACACAAAGTCCATTTACTCCCAGACATGCTGCCAGCCCTGGGCCCTGAACTTCTTCCAGGAAAGGGCTGAGACTGACCCAGGGATGGGCATGAGGGCTGGGAAGAAGGCACAAAGCCATCCTTGAGGAGGCAAGGCTCCAGGGCTGCTCCTGGGATCCCTGCCAAGAGGGTTCCACACCCAAAGGCAAAGCAGACAAAGTCTTAGGGACACCAAAAGGAACCCCAAAGAGCAGAAGGGCTGTCAGGAGGATGAGGAAGAAATGGTTGGGATCAGAGGTGCCAGTGGATCTGCCAGGGATGGAGCAGAGCAACCCTGAAAGGTGCCAGAGCAGAGGCAGAGGCTCCCACAAGGAGCCCGGGGCACAGGGCTCATGGCACTAAGACAGTATTAATTAAGCCCAAGGAATTGCAAAATGATTTGGTGAGAAGTTTGCACCACACCTTTTGTTGAAGCAGAGCAAGTTAAGCCCAGCTTTGAGCCATGCTGATGACTTTCAAAATGTTATACACTGACTCTAATATCAGCACTCCAATTATCCCTGGGAACATGCAAAAAAAAAAAAAATCCACATTTTGCAGTGGTTCCCAGTAATATCATGTGCCTGTGGAGGAGGCATCTGCAGAACCTGCTCCAATAGAGTTAATGGGCTGCTCTGCCAGAGTCTATTTAAAATTCCAGGCAGCACCAATTTAGTTTTAATGGGCACAAATTCAATTCCAATGGCTAAAGTATGCAAATAACAAATAAAAGGGAACCACTGCTGCAGCAGCTGCTGGAGAGAAAATGAGCGGGCGCCCAGCTGCCCACCTTGCCCCGAGCTGCTCTCTGCTCAGCCCATCATCCCCAGCAGGAGCAGCCCTGCAGCCACACAGGCAGCTGGCAGGGACAGGGCTCTCCCCCATACTGCCAGCTGATGTATTTATTTGCCAATGAGTGCAGAAATGACACTAAAGGGCCCTCAATAATATCAAGGCTCATTAAATTTTAATCAGGGCAGCCTCACACTCCCTCTTTAAACACCAAGGCGTTGCAAGGGAGGGGATGCCATGAGGAGCCTCCAGTGGGGCAGGGGGACACCTTGGGAAGGGCCTTCCCAAAGCCCCAGCACTGCAGCTCTGCCCACCAGACCTGCAGGACACAGGGGAGATGTGGCACTGGCATCACTGTGACCCCCCTGCTTCATCTCAGCACTGCCCCTCCTCTCAGGGCATCCCCCAGGAGAGGCAGGTCTGTCTGACAGGGTCTTACAGGAGCCAGCAGAACTGGATTTCTGCTCTGAGCAATACCATAAAGGGCTTTGGGTTCAAACTTGAGCTCTGAGCTGCAGCTGGGGCAGATTTGTCAGCACTCAATACGTGGTCACCTCTGTACAGCCCAGGAACAGCACTGTCACCAATGCCTTCCCATTGGCACTGGGATTCACTCATGGGGAAGCTGCATCAATTCAAATGAACACATTTGTGCCTTTAACCCAAGGGCTGGAAACACCTGAGAATACAGAGGAGACTGAGTAGAAAATCCTTTCCTTGCTAAATATCCCACTGGCACAACATGGTGGGTGCAACACACAGTGACTCACTCTTGAAGGTGCCTTCACTGGGGAGGAGGTAAAAAATAAAGAGATTAGAGACAGCTAACATGCTGAGAACAACCACAGGAACAAACATCTGGACACCCCAAGCTGTTCTTCAGGTGAGCACAGGTTGGGTACCAGAAAGGAGCTGGGAAAGGCCAAGTCTAAGGTTTGCTACAGCACAACATGCCAGAGCAGCTGAGGAAACCTGCCAGGAGTTCCATGGTACCAACTAAAGATCAAATTCCCCCAGCCTGGGGTCCCTTTCTTCACTCTGCTGCTACAGAAGATGAACTCAGATTGAGTTATGTCACACAGCTACACAGGAAAAGTGCTGAATTAAACAGCTTAGGAACTTTACACCCTCAAACAGGGCAAAATCCCATAAAACATACTGAAAAATGGCCATTATGAAAGAAATCTACCTCATGTAGATTTCTTTCTTAAAAATGGCTAAGGCAGCAGAAACTAAACTAAGAAGGAAAGCACCAAGAGTTTATCTTCTCTGTAGCTCTGGTCCCTCTTTGCAGCATCATCTCTGCAGCCTCTCCTGAGATCACAGTGGCTGCAAGGACACCAGAGGGAAGCCAGATGTCAGCAGCTGGGAAACAGAGAAGCCCAGCTTTATCCAGGGGAACTGAAGATGAACCTGTTAATCATTCCAGCCTGTGTTTAGCAGGAAAAAGCTGCAGCAATTCCCTGACTCCCATCCTCTTCCTGCTTGCTTCCCAGCTGTGGCAGTGAAAGCCTGGCCAGGGTGTTGGGATTCTGGAAATGCCAGCCCTGTCTGGCACCTGTGGGCACCCCCAGCTCTGCCCCAGGCAGCATCACTCACTGCTGATCCCCTGGGCCAAGCCTTTCCTCCTCTGAACTGATTTACTCCTTGACAAAAGCTCATTATGCCACCAGAAAAACACTGGTGGATGAAGGACTCTGCAAGGACACTCTGGGGCACTCAGAGGAAGCTGCCAGGCCCAGGAAGGAGACAGCAGGGTGATGTGCCACTGGCAGGGAGGGATGCAAGTGTGGAATTCACATTCTCTGAACAGAGAGAGACATCATTCTCTCTCTTCCTGGGGAATGCAGTGAGAAAGCTCAGAAAAAGAATGAAAACAATTCTTATCTCTACTTGCTGCTCTTGTTGTTTGGCACATGTGGAATGTGTGATGGAGATTGTTTACCAAAAGGGATCTGTTAATTGGACTCTGCTGATGGATTTTTTGACTGACTAACCAATTGGGTAAAAGCTGAGTTGGGACTGTCAGAAAGGGTCACAGGTTTTTTAGTATAGTTCTCATATAGTATTAGTGTAATATAGTACAGCTTAATAAAGCATTTCTTCAGCCTTCTGAAATCACTGGAGTCACTGCATGTTATTCCCTGGATGGGGGTTGCTCTTCTTCATGCAAGAATCTGCAGCACAGGGTGAGCATCTCCTGCCCCAGCTCAGAGACTCCTCCTTGTGATCTGCAGCTGTGCCATGCAAAAGCTGCTGGCTACAGCACAGCTGCACCCCTGCCTCTCCTGCCTGGCACTGCAGGGAAAGGGCACACAGGGTGGAGTGACACAGCACAGCCTGGCTGCTCAGGCCTGTTCTTGTCCCCAGCAGTGTCCCCAGAGCTGCAGTGCCAAGCACAGGTGAGGCACAGCCCTTGTGCCCAGGGAAGGCAGCACCTGGCTGGGGCACGCTGCCAGGCACAGCACCCTCCTGCTCCAAAAATCCTCCTCACCCTGCCAACAAGCAAGGACTCCTGGAAGGATTTTTCCAGCAATTGCCTCAGCAGAGGTAGAAGGCATTAATATTGCTGTCTGCTCCCTGCAGGTGCACTGAGCCCTGTGCTGCCCATATGCTGCATTGCTCCCATCACAGGAACATCAGCATTCTCCCACCGTGGCTTACAGTCACTCTCACGTGTTTCAAGATGGGGTTTTCCCTTCAAAAAAAAAAAAAAACAAGATTTCAAACTGGGAAGTGGTTTCTAGGAATCTCTCCAGTTTGGCACCGAAGGGCTGGCACTGAGAGCCCACAGCTCCAGCAGGCAGGAGCCTGCATCATGCTGCCTGCCCCAGTTCCAGATCCAGCAATGCCCCTGAGAGCTGCAGCTGCAGCCCAGGGCTGCCTCCTTCAGTGCCCTTCCACCTTGGCCTGGTGCTGGAACCCAGGAAATTCCCCTGACTGCCCTGGAGGAACCCAGGAAATTCCCCTGACTGCCCTGGAGGAACCCAGGAAATTCCCCTGGCTGCCCTGGAGGAACCCAGGAAATTCCCCTGACTGCCCTGGAGGCTCAGAGACCTTGGCACGGAGTCAAAGACACCTGTGCCTTTGATTTTAACCCATGGAAACAATTACCAACTTTGTGCAAGGAGTTACAAGCCACAAGGGTTTGAGTAGAATGTTTTTGAATTTATCACCAGGTGAAGATGTAGAATATGGGGGTTTTTAGAATGGGGGTTCAGTAGGAAAATGGAGGTTTGATCCATGGCAGCAGTGCCAGCAGTGTGCTGCTCCCTGATGGAAATTGGTGAGGAAGCTCTGGTATGATCAGTGATTACAGAGGGATGTCAGAATCCAGGAAATTCCTCTGGAAATTCCCCTAGAAGACTCCAGCCCCTGCCCAAGAGGCTCAGAGACCTTGGCACAGCCAAGACCCCTGTGCCTTTGATTTAGCCCTTGGGAAAAACAATTACCAACCTTATATGAGGAATTACAAGCCACAAAAGTTTAAGCAGAATGATAGGGAATTTATCACAAAGTGAAAAATAGATTTTTTAGAGTTTTTAGCATAGAAGTTCAAGGAGCAAGATAGAAGAATCTAAGTGTGTCCAGCCTTTTTCCTTCTTCTTCTTGACCTCCATCTTCTGCTGTGATGGTGGCACTTTGGGATTGGTTTAGAGTAGAAGCTCACTGTCTAACACAGGTGAAAGGTATTGGGAAGTAATTGTAAATATTGTACACGTAGTTTTTAGTATAAAAAGATAACACTGCCCCAAGGGCAGTCAGTGTGCCACAAACTGACCTGCTGGGCAGATCTCAGGGGGTCAGAGAAAGAATTTTATAGATAACAGAAAATAAACAACCTTGAGAACAAGAGCCAAGGAATTCTGTCTTCTTTTTTGGTCTCAGGGCTGGGGAAAAGAGACTTTCTAACACCTTGGGGTCATGTGGACACCAGAGACCCCCTCAGCCTGGCTGTACCTGGCTCTGTCAGCACAAGCTCACCAGGGAAGGAGCCACAGGTAGGGAGCAGTAAAACTGAGAAGTTTCTCCCTTCTGCTCCAGGCACAGCAATCAACACTTCCTTAACCTCAGGTGCCATAAATACTTCTGGTGGGATTCACACACATTCACAGTATCACAACAGAAATGGAAATTGAAGTGAAATCATTAAGATGAAGTACAGGAACCCTGGGACCTCTTACTCCAGACACAGTGCAGATGTTCCTCAGCCCACTCAGAGAATCCAAACTGTGTTGGGCACCACAAGCAGGACCCCCTTGTGTCCCCTGTGACCTCAGCAGAGCCTTCCAGCACATTCCAGACACTCCACGGAGGAGTCCCAGGAGCAGCACCCCTCATCTGCCCCCTGCCAACACCAGGGTGGCACCCCTGGCTTGTCCCTTTGTCCAGTTACCCAGGACAGAATGAATGTGTCCCCTTTTACCAGTAAGGATAACAATTTGTGAGGTGCAAAGAGCTTTTTCTACGTCAGGAAATTGAATCTTATTCAAATTCAACAAAGATAATGAGAGCAGAAGAAATGCACATCATCAGGGCACAGCAGCCAGAGAATGGAGAGGGTGAGCCTGATCAATGGCTGCACTTAGTGCAGCTGTAAAAAAGGAGAGCCTGGGTCTTTTCAAACCTTGGGCTGCAAAATATAATTACAACACCATGGGATTATCACAATCAGACGTTTTTCAAAGACTGCATCTTGAGTACTTTATATCAGTGATTTCAGTTTAAATCTGAATTCACAATATGATTTCTATTTATAGGCTCACATTCTATTTTTGAGAAAAAAGAGGAGTTTCGTTCAAAAGTAATACCTAGTGTGATGAAAGATGGTATTTCCAGAAGAATTAATCCCTAAAACTATGAGCACTGTTCACCTTAAATATAATTTTATAATTAATTGCTGCAAGATTGCTTTCCAATGGCAGAAGACCTCTTTTAAAAGTCTCTTCAAATCAGGGCAGTAACCCTGGACTTTTTATTGTAGCACATCTAATTTTGGAAAGAACCAGCTACACTGGAAAATGTTAATACATCAAGGAAAAATAACATGTGCATCTCCCCAGAAAGAAAGTGCCCAGGAAATCTCGTGTTGCTGTTGTTAATTGCTGCCCTGAGATGTGCAGGATGTCTCTGCTTTGGCCCATGTGGCTGAAGAATGAGTCTGGACTCTTCAGTTTTCAATCTTGAGGTTGTTTATTAATTCTTATCTATAAAATTTTCTTTCTGCCCAGCCGAGATCTGCTCAGCAGGGCAGCCACAGGCACTCTTTGTGTTGTCCTTTTATACTACAAACTATGTACATCATGTTTACACTTAATTCCCAGTACCTATCACCTGTGTTAGACAGTGCACTTCTACTCTAAACCAATCCCAAAGTGCCAACACCACTGCAGAAAATGGAGAACAAGAAGAAGAAAGAAGGACTAGACACGCCCTGATTCCTCCATCTTGTCCCCATAACCCCCATACCAAAAATCCTAAAATCTACATTTTCACCCAGTGAATATTTTATTATTGCACCATTCAAACCTCTGTGACTTTCATGTCCTCATACAAAGCTGGTAACTTGCTCCAGGGATCAAAATCAAACCCACAGGTGTTTTGGGCAGCATGCCAGGGTCTCTGAGCCCCCTGATGGGGTCCTCAGCAACTCTGGACACCCGGAGGGATGTGCTGAGTTCTGACAAGGAAAGCAGAAGGTCAATGCTCAAAGCATGGCTGAGAAAGCCAAACTGAGAGGGAGAACCCAGAAACAGCAGCGTGCAAAGCCCATCTCCTGTCCCAGGGATTCTGAGCAAAGGGCTCAGAACCATCAGCCAGGGAAACACACACAGAGAGGAGCATTCCTCTCCTTCAGTGCCAGCAAAGACACCTCACTCCTTCCTTCTGGACACTGCTGGCCCCTTGGCCTGGCTGTGACAGGGATATTTCACATTCCTAATGTTGGAAACTGGCCCAGCATGACCCCTCTGTGCTGGCTTAGGACAGGGTCAGTGCTGCTTGTGGGAGCAGTCACTCAGGGCATCCCATTTTCACACAGACCACAAGGAGTAAATAGAAGAAAAATCAGCTGCTGCTAATTGCATCTTGACGTTCTCACCTTCAAGCTTTTAAATCACAAGTGACATTTCCAAATCAATCCTATTCTTTTTTTTTGGAGAGTTTAACAAGAAACATTCAGTCTTCCAAGGGCACTTGGATTTATTTCTTCAGTAATTTGACAAGAACCCATTAAAATCTACTGGAGGTTGCTTTACCCCCCTCAGAGAGAGTTTAATCCAAGGGCTTTTTCACATTTGCCTTTTGGTAAAAAATGGAAACTCGTTGTAACAGGGCAAGTAGTGGTAATGAGCAACTCTGAGATGTTAATCCAAGCATCCTCTCCATTCTGCACCTGATGCTGAGCTGTACCAGGATGTGCTGAAGCACCTGGAGCAGCTTCAGCCCACAATGCAGGGCAGAGCATTTGTTCTGTTTCCTGGAGGGAAAGCTGGGAATGCCCCAGAGGAGAGGAACCCTTGGCTCCCAGGTTTTCTCTTGTCAAGAAGGGAAATGTTCAGTTCCCCAGCAGGTTAAAGGTGCTTCCCATCATGTCCTGCTGCAGCTTTTCCACTGCTGTTTCATTCAATGCTGCACACTTCATTTACAATTCAGCTTTACAGGGCAGGGCTTAACTAAGGTTATTTAGCACCAATTTGGGCCTGCAGCTGAAAAAAGCAACCATCTCCAGAAAAGGGGCAAGCTTTTTTCTAAAAGACCTCCTGATTAGCAATATTTACCAGAGAAAATAATTGGGAGAGTCAACACCCTGTCTACAAGGAGATCAAAGTGCAGATACAGTCACAAACCATCAGCTGATTGTGAACTTTCTTTAATTGCTGCCAGTGGATCCCCAGCAATTAACTCCTTATCAGGATGCCCCCAGCTTTGTGCCTAGCCAAGGAACACACAAAGTGAGCATCAGCCACAGGATAATTATGGGATGAAACAGACACCACTGTTGCTGCTCTGAGCCCTGGCACCCTTCAGCAGGAACAGCCTGTGTCGAGTCAGCTTCATTAGGTATTGTCTAGTGCCCCAATCCTCATTTGTTTGCATCAATAATACATTCAAAGGGTTTATCTAACTTGCAAATGTGAATTCATTTATTGGTCCCATAAGCAAGAAAGAGCTGTGACCAGAGAAGTGTTTCATGTTACAGGTTGGGCACTAAACTGGAATGACTTGCTGAAATTTCAACAATTACACCCTAACATAAATGTTTATATTAGTGTAATTTCCCTGTGCACATTGTAATAATGAATTTTACCATAACATTGCCTGCAATTTCAAAGACACATATTCCTTCTAAGAGGAAACACGTGAACATTAAGAGATTTGTTTTTACAGTATTAACTTAGAAATAAAGTTAAGCAACAGAGTCAATAGAGTGCAATTTGCAGAGCCTTGGCAAACCACCTGTATTGACCCTCAATTCCTCCTCAGAGTACCAGGATTTTTCTACCCAGCAAATTTCAATTATAGTTGCCTCTTCTGATCTCACTTTTTACAGTGACACATCCAACTTTGGTGTTCCTAGTCAGTAAAAATGGTCCTCCCTGCATTTTCTGCCCTGGCTGTACAGTGTGAAGCAATTCTGAATGCTGCTGTTCCACCTGAGATCACAGGTAGTCCCATCCCACATCCTGGATTTTCTTCTTGCTATCTTGCTGAAAACCTGTGAAAGGATGCAGCAAACCCTCTCAAAAATGGAAAAAGCCCAGAGAGAAATAAACACCAGGGACTGGTAATATTCAGTTTCTGTCATTAACTGGATTACTCCCTATAAAAACTACCTAAAAATAGTGACAAACCTGTCTGAAATGGCCACCACCCATAGCAAAAGCTGCCTGCCATTGCCACAGCTGTCACCTGTGTGAAAGGCTGTTGTGCTCTCCCATTTTTGTGTGGCAATGAGACTTAAATGAAGATGGCAGGGCAATAATCTGCCATACCAGCAGCTCAGAGGTTTCTGCCTGTTCACTGAGACATGGGAAAGCTCAGGGATGTTCTGCCACAAGGGTCAAAGTCCTCCAGGCCCTTCTGGCTGCACATCAAAGAAAATCAAGATCTGCCATTTGCTTTAAGGAAAACAAATAGAGGAAGTGGGGACTAAGAGAAGATAAATTTCTCTGACAATTCCTGCATCACTGATGGCATTCCCTGTGTCAGCAGAGCTTCCTTCAGTGCCTGCTTGGAGGGGCAGGAGGGGGCTCAGACAGCTCAATCTGGTTGGATTGAAAATGAATTCCCTGAGCTGGACAGCAGCACAAACCAAAAGCAGAGGCAGAGCCTGTGCTGGTGGGAGCCCATCACCCACATGTGCTGAGCAGAACTGTGATGTGGTTCTCACCAAAGGGAGGAGCAGGCCATGTCTTCCTTGAGACAATTAAAAAGTGATTTAGCTCAGGCCAAGATGCCCAGCTTTGTGCTCTCCACCTGCAGAGCTGCTGGCTGGAGTGGATTTGTGCTGGAGTGGGTCTGGGTGACAGTGCTGGACCCCTCCAGACCCCAGGGTCACCTCAGTGAGATGCACCCATGGCAGCAGCACCCTTTGGAAGATGCTGACTCACTCACTCTCTGACCCACTACTTAACTCTGCCAGGCAGCAACTATTTGGGACTTTGGAATGAATTCTGATGATATTTCTTAATAATTATGACATCAGTTGAAGTATGGATTTAAAAAGAGGCTCCCCAAATTCAAATGAATCCCCAAATTCCACTTAATCCCCAAAAAGATGGGGCAATAACTCTATCCAGAGAGAGAACAAACTTTGCCTCCTCTATCTCCCCTTCTCCCACCATTTCAAACCCTTTGATTCCCCTCCAGGCTTCCAGCACATCAAACATTAAAGGACTAACGTTATTTTGAGCACACAACAACCCTAAAGTTCAAGATATTCTGCAGATGGATTTTAAAATCTTTTAATCCATTGTGAAGCCAAAATCCTGCCGTAAACACTCTCTGGCATGCTCCAGTTAGCTGCTCATGCAGAGAGAAAAAAAGCCTTTCCAGCTTACTCTGCAGATGACCTTGCAGTCCCCCCATCCCATGTTTCATGAACCTCAGGGGACCAGCGAGGAATCAGATAAAAGGATTTCATTTATTTTTGTTGGCATTGTTTTATGAAGCTTTCATTTTATCGACACCTTAACTTCAAACCATTTTCAAACACCCAGCAAGGCACCAGAGATCAGCAGATATTCAAGGGACATGCTGAAGGTGTCTTGTCTTTGTTCCCATCAACTCTTCCTGTGAAGGGAACTCTACCTTGCACGTGGGCTGAGCTTTAACCTAAATACTGGTGGCCCCTGTTGCTGCTGTCCTGCTGTGCTATCCACACCAGTGACACCCTCTGCTGAGGAATGAGCAGTGCTGGATACTAATTAAAGTTCTGCAATTAAGCCTCACATGGTCCTGAAAGCTATTTCATCACAGGGCTAAACTCTGACCTCATTTCCCCAACAGAAGTCATAGCAAAAATTGTATCAGGTGCTTTTGCCCAGCTTTTCAGACAAGGAGATGGTCTCTCCTAGCTCCATGCTCACACATGTAATCTTTTTCCTGGAACATGGAAGATGCATGGCTGGTCCTGCTGGAAATGGAAGGCAGCTGTTTCCCCAGGGGCTGGAGAGATGCTGAGGATGCTGAGTGTGTGGGGGTGATTATTGGCTACCTGCTTCCCACACCACAACATGCAAACACTTCATTTAAGAGGCTCATCCATCACCAGCCTCCCAAGCTCCTGCTGAACATCCTCTGATCTGTTCTCTGCATGACAGGACCTCAGGGATCTCTCTGGAAGCCAAGCAGGAGGTAAATTCATGACCTCTTGGCTCAGGAAGGGGAATGATTTTGTGTGGCATACCTCCCTCCAGCACAGCCTTTGTCCCCAACAGCCTGATTTCCCAATTAACAATACACTGCCCATCACTCAGACCAGCTACATTCAACAAGAAAATACAAACATTTTTTTAAACAACAGGTTCTTTTAACACCCTTCAAATATGAAACCATAAAGGCAAAGTGCTTCTGAGGCAGCAGCTGCTCAGCCCCCCAGCCCTCCTCTGCCAGCCTGTCCCCCTCTAAAGAGAAGGCACCACTTGCTGGGTCTCAGTTTCCTTCTGCTTTTGATTCACAGTTCAAGCTGCCATGCTCCTCCCCAGCAACTCTGTCTGCATGTGTCTGTCTGCCCTGTGTTTCTTCCACCTGGACCAGCACCCTCAGAGTTTTCTGAGATCCATCAGAAAAAAACAGAATTCTGAGCTTTGTTCCCAAAAGCCATCCAGGCCTTCTTAGAATTATACTCAGGTCCAGAAAGCTCCAGCTGAAAGTCATACACAGCAAAATGCACTGGGTTTATCCTTGTTCCTAATGGGTATTTAGCCATTTAATAAATACAGTTGCTACTCAATGAAATTATTGAAGCCTGAGGCATCTGGGAGCTCTTCCTGCAAATCTGGGACAAGGAGAATGAGAGGCCTTGCAAGGGATGCCTGCTGGGAGGGTGGGTCTGCTGCAAACCAGCAGAGAGGGCCCAGGGAAGGGCTCTCCTTACCTTGCACTTGACCATCACACCCTCCCTGTCACTGTGTCACACATCAGTGCCAAAATAGCATCAGGAGAGTGCTCAGATAATGGTGCATTTACAATTATAATTGCTCATGTCCAGGAGTAATCCAGTTTAAGCCCTTTACCATCTCAAATATTTAGAGAAATCCTGCCAGCTGCCTGGAGAGGAGAAAGTTAGGAGCCCTGGGAGAGCACAACAGATTTTCATCTTTCCAGCCCTGACAGCCTTCCACACATAAATATCCTCTCAGCCCTGCTCCCCCCTGTTCATGACAGAGCCACTGTCCTGCCTGCTGGCTGGCAGTCCCAAGTCTCACTGCCTCCCAGATCTGGCCCTCACTCCACTGAGCCCCAAACCACCACAGCAGCCCTGCCCTGGCAGCATCCTCCTGACAGAGGTTTCCATTTGGCTGGGATATGGATTTTTAGGGGGTTTTTTAAGCAGGCAGCATGTGTACATCTCCTAGATTCCCTGATGCCAGGAGTGGCAGCACAGCTGCCTCAAACCCACCCCCAGCTCCACCAGCATCCCAGATGTGCAATTCCAGCAGTTTTCCTTCTTTCACCCCTCCTGCCATGCAGGATCTTTGGGCAAAGGTTTTCCAAGAGCCCCTGCAGGTTCCAAGAGCTGCAGAGCTCATCCTGCAAACTCCTCTCTTTTCCTGTTTTTGTAGCTTGTATGGCCAGGGAATAGCAGTGCCCACACTGATTCCATTGCCCAGCACAGTGACACAGATGTATTCCAGTCCTCAGCAGGGACCCAGCTCCCCAAACACAGCACATTCCACAGGGACTGTCACAGAACAGATCTCACTCTCTGGGTAACTGCATTCCCCATTCACACAGCAAACACATGTGCAAGTTTTCATTTTGCTGACTTGGGCCCTGTGAGGTCTGCCTCTTGTTGAGCTTTTATCTGCTGCAAGTGCCTCAATGCAAGTGCAGTTAATAGGCTGTGACCAAATCACTGTGGCTGCCTCTCTGAGCTGCTTTGTCCTCTCACCAGAATCTCTCCTCTAAACCTCTGTCATTTCCCACCTTTACAGCAAAAGGACCACGACTGGCTGCACATCAGCACTGCTCATCACAGACCTGAACAGTGTCCCCATGTCCCCAGATCTGAACATTCACTGCCCTCCTTCTCTCACCTTTTTTATGCAAAAGCTTGCTTTTCAACTCAAACATGTGCTGACAGCTCTACCCATCTCTAATCACCATGTTCAGATTAATTTCTGTGACCAATGTTCATCAATATTTATTACCCTGCGAAACTTCACAAATCAAAGCAGTGATGAAACTTGCAGGTAATGATTTTATAATTCCTTTCAGATGATTGATAAAATATTGAATACTACTCCAAAGCAACCTCAAAGGGATGCTGCCAGAACTTCCATGACAAACTGATAAGGTTCCCATTAGCAAGGAGGTGGCCAAGATCCACCAATGGCTACTGGAAGCCACAGCCAACAGTCCTTGCACATGGAGTTGATGTTTATACCATAGGATTATGTTTATGCTGAAGAAGACCATGGCTCCAAGGTAAAATGCTTAATTTTCTCCCAGCCTGAGGTTCCCAGCAGCAATGTCCCACCTGGACATGACAGGGACATTGCCTCCATGAGGGACAGGACAATCTCTACAAGGAGCAAGAGATGCTCCTGCAGACAGTAACTGCTGAGGGTGGCAGAGCAGACCATGGATCTTCTCCACCTTTGAATCCATGCAATGGATGCTCAGTGGGACCTGAGGCTCCTTCCAAGGACTGCTCCATTTCCCTGAAGCATTCTCACCCCAGGGACCATGCAAGACCTGGACAGGAGAGCTGTGCAGGCTGTGAGGCTTTTTTTTAGCACTGCAGCTGGACACAAGCAGAATATTGAAAAATACATTTCCACATGCATCACTAAAATGACATCCAGCATTTTTCTACTTTGCATCACAACTCCCAGTCATCAGAGCACCAGCAACTCCCTGGTATGGGGGATTAGATTAAAAAATTATCATACTGGCTTCCTACACTTTCTCCATTTGCCATCTAATGCTATTCTGGAGCCCAACAGGATGGAAAACCTTTGCATCTGATGAATGCAGACAGGCTGATATTAAAAACTGTGGCAGTTTTGTCAGCAAGAACCCATCAGGCCATCAATGCAATATTAAAGAGAGAACACTGGGAGCTCTCCTGAGCTTTTGTGTGAGCACAACCATGGCAGAGTGAACTGCCCTGTCAATATTGCACTGCCAAAGAGAACCATTCATCATTACTGCTTCAGACTGGTAGGATGGAGCACTGCTGAGAACATGGGTCTTGTCCAGCTTGTGAATCTCAGGCTCAATCACCCAAGAATGGTTGGGGTTGGAAGTGCCCTCTGGAGATCATCCCATCCAACTCCTGCCAAGGCAGGGTCACCTGGAGCAGGTGGCACAGGAAAGCATCCAGGTAGGTTTGGAATGTCTCCAGGGAGAGACTACACACCCTCCATGGGCAGCTGTTCAAGTGCTCTGCCACCCTCCATGGAAACAAGTCCTTCCTCTTGTTGAGGTTGAACTTCTTGTGGTTTAGTTTATGGCCATTGCTCCTTGTCCTGTCACTGGGTACCACTGAAAGCAGGCTGGCACCATCCTTTGACATCCACCTTTGAGACATTCATGCTCATTAATGCAATACCCTCTCAGTCCTCTCTTCTCTAGACTAAACAGGTCCAGCTTCCTAAGCCTCAGCTCATAAGAGAGATGCTCCAGACCGCTCCTCATCTCTATGGGTGTCTGCCATCAGCCATGGTGATATGAGCAGGCAGCACCAGGGAAGCTTTCTTGTATCTTTTCTCATCTTCTGATTTATCTAAGGTGTTTTCTTCACAATGGAGTTTCACTTTTTTTTTTTTTTACAGAAGTGGCAGCATGGCATCCCAAACTAAGTGAAAATGGCTTGGGGAAAGGATGTGCAGGCTGGCTTCAGCACATCATCTGTGGACCAGGGGAGCAGCCATGAGCACCCAAAGCTCCATCCCTCCTGCACCATCTGCTTCTCCCCCTTGCCATGGCAGTTGTTTTCACCAAAAAAACAACATTTGAGGTGCTGGCTCTGTGTGTGATGTAAGTAACGTGGGGAGAAGCATTCATCAGCAAAACCCAACCCAGCCAGAAACATGGTGGGTTTGTCAGATGGGTCTGGTGAGCTGAGCCCACTCCTCTCTCTCAGCAGACATTTATCTAAGTCAGAGATAACAGGCTGCCATGCAATGGGAGAAGGAGAACTGGTCTGTGTTCCACTCCTGCCTGCTGTGTTGTCAGGTGTGTGCTGGCACTGCTGGGGAGAAGGGGGAGCAGGGAAGGTGCTCCATGGCAATAGGCTCCAGAGGGACCAGAAGGGATGGCGCAGGGAGAGAGCCACTCTTCATCCTGGTGCACCTTCTGCTTCCTAGCAGGATGATGAAGAGCTTGCATACCTAGAGCTGGCTGAGATGTTGCTGCAATAAGAAGATCCTATGACTGTCCTTATAGTCCTGATTACAGAAAAATGTCCCACATAAAAGTGGAAAAGATTTGCCACCAGCAGCCTCCTCTTCACAGTCCCCATCCAAAAGCACCTTATGTATTACTACCCTGTTCCTTGCTTAACATTCCTACAAATTCCTCCAGGCCTGCCACTGTTATTCTGCATTATTTTTACACTCCTCTCCTGCAGCAGCAGTTTAATGAGAGTGCAGCTTCAATTAATGTGTTCCCCAGAGGGAAAGGGTCAACCCACGTACGTGAGGAATTTCTGATCCGGTTACGCAGGAAGAGAGGGATCTCCTCTGACAACTTCCAACAGCACAGAAAATCTAATTCCCCTTTCCCACAGAAGTTTATAATGAGAAAGCCACAATATCAAATTGTTAATAATTTCACAGGCACAAATTAGTGTTGCTGAGTGAAATCTCACTCCTGTACCTTCGCTTTTAATGAAAGGCCACAGATGTCGGACTGTGTTTGCATTACAACTTGAGAAATGTTTCATAGTTTAGACCTCATCTATGTGGTTCTGTTCGCTCCATATCTGAGCTAATCTGCATTAATTTTATCTTGTACCCATTCCCAGTGGCCAGGACAGTTTCAGTGGCAAAACCCAAACAAATCTGACTGACCACATCCTCACACAAGCTCTTGTGTCCTGCTGCTGCTCAGAGCCCAGCACAGGTCCCACAGCTCCACTACAACAGCCAGGTTCACATGGATCCAGTCAGCTTCCAGCTGGCATGAACTCTTCAGTTAAATTACTTGTCTGGTCTGTCCTTAAATGCAACCAGAGGATTCCATTATTCCAAGTAAAAGGAGTTTTGCTTTCCTGCTTACATACTGAACTGATAAAACCATTCTGCTGAAAATCATGAACTCAGCTTCTCTTTCATTCAGCTTCTGCAAACCTGAGGCAACGCTGATATTATTGCAGACATCATTTGCATAGGAAGAATTTTTTCTTTTGATTAAAGACAAACAAAGCCTTTCTGTATTTCTTGGTCTGCTTGTGGTAGAGACAACTGTGGCAGCTTCATCACTGTGCAGTTATCCAAAGGTCTGTGTAGTTATC
Source organism: Setophaga petechia (assembly GCA_024362935.1). Classification (NCBI taxonomy): domain Eukaryota; kingdom Metazoa; phylum Chordata; class Aves; order Passeriformes; family Parulidae; genus Setophaga; species Setophaga petechia. The sequence goes on from JANCRA010000047.1 coordinate 1,610,891, forward strand.
CCAAGATCTGAGCCATCACACCATGGGAGTTTGCAGGAAATATGCTGAATGCATGAGTCAACCCCCTACTCTGCATCCCAGATGCACAAAAAGCACTAAAAGGACACCCAAATTGTCCATTCTTACTGAACTCCTCAGCATGCAAAGACAACATCTTCAGATGTGACAGGAGCTCTGCTTTAGCAGATGTGACAGGAGATTGAGTCTCAGTGCCCAGGATGGCACAGGTGCCTGGAGGAGCAAGGACAGCCCACCCCTGCCTCTGCTGCTGCCTCCTGCAGGACTGGGGCACTGGTGCATGCCATGAGGGAATCCTCAGCTCCAGGGCATGGCCACTGGATCTGGTTTGGAGTCCAACACCATTTTGGGAAGTGCTCTCTCCAGCTGTTTTGCTGAACCTCTCTATAATAATCACATCTCCCTCCCACTACTCAGATGATTAATGGCTGGACTTGATAGAAAACCTGGTGCTGTGCCCCGATTTCCCAAACCTCCATGAGGAGAAACCTTATTCTGCTATTTTGAGAGGAGACCTCACCTTGCTGCCCATGCCATTAATTGAATAACTATCAGTTCCAATTTATTCCACTTGGCTACAAATTAGATTTCAGCTGGCTACTTCCAAGCCTGCTTCAACACAAACTTATAAAGCTGAGTCCCTTGGCTGATGCCACTTGTCAACCTGCATCTGTTCTTGGGGTATTAAAAGACAACAAAGCCAGAAACCCGCCAGTCTCTGATGAACAGAACCCAAAACGTTTGGCTTTGCTTTTTTGGAGTTTATCATTACTTTAATGGAGCCAACTAGGCTTAGTATTTCAGAGGCTCAGCCTGGCTGCCTGCATCCTGCATTCCTCCCTTGAGAGCAGAAATACAACAGGGAATCAAGAACTGATCTCAGGAAATGCAGGAGCACCAAAGCTCCCTCAGAGCTGGGCAGAGCTGCAGGAGCATCCTCCAGCTCTTCAACAGCATCTCCAGTGCCAGTCCCCACTGTTGTTCTGTGACTGCAGCCTGATTTAATTCCTATTGGGGTATAAAAATTAATAACAGTAAAATGTCATGATCATCTCACACTAATTACGCATCTAATGAATAATTAGCTGCGGACACATTTGACATTTTTGGTCATTAATCTGAGCAAGTGTTTTAAGCCTTGAACAAAACTCTGGAAATGCAAACTTGGTGCTGAGCAACTCAGACCTGCAGCATTGATGCTCCAGACAGAGACCACCCACTGCTCCTGTTCCCTTCCTTGGAAATTGGGGAGCTGCTTGGAGAGCATCCACATTTCCTGGAAATGGGGGAGCCCCTTGGAGAGCACCCACCAGCTCTGTCCCCTTTCCTGGAAATGGGGGAACTCCCCGAGAGCACCCACCAGCTCCTGTCTCCCTCCCTGCTAACAAGGGAGCTCCTCAGATTTCATGCAGCAGCAGAGCAGATCTGTGTCTGCCACTACGATATCAGTTGGTGGAAAAACAAGGATTTAGGAAGGCAATTTCTGCATGCCACCTCTCTCTTTGCATCAAACCTGGCTATTTATACATGTAGCTGTGAGAAATACTTTTTCTTGAACATGCCATGAATTTTGTATAAACCATCAAGACTTAAAATTTCAGTTGTAAGCTGTCATTTTTTAATGATAAAATCATTATACAAATAGTGGAAGAAGGCATAACTTTGCATCTTATATCTCTATGCACATGTACACACACATCTTCCTCTGCCTGGCTCAGGCTTTTACTGCCTCTCCTTTCCCTCTAACATTTTGCCTGCAAGGTCTTTGGAAGGAAGGAAAAGAAGGAAACAAATCTCTCCTCAAGGGTAGAGATGAACTCTGTTCAAAGGTGCAAAACACATCCACAACTAATGAACAAAACACGTCTCATATTTAGGACGAGGGGACATACAAAAAGGTCACAAAAGGCCAGGATTAGCACCAGATTGAGCACTAAAACCAAAACAGAAAGCAACAGATGTTTCCCTCCTAATTTACTCCATTAGGATCTTCTCCAGCTAGCATGCACTGCTGCTTGCTAATGAAGCATTTCCATCTCCTTGCTGCACAACTCGTAAATAAACCTCCCTGAGGGTGGCAGCAGGAACCCAACCACCCCTCCCGGGCAAGCTTTCTCTCTTTTAATAAACCCTAGTTTTTATAAAGAGAAAATAAAAATCTGTTCCCAAATTCTCAAGTAATTCTGACACAACTTCATTGCCTCCTCTTGCTGAACTGCATTTCTGAACAGGGATGCTCTAACCCCACGGTGAACCCCTGTTTCCTTACTCTCATCAAAGCAACTCTACCCATCATGAACAGCTGTGGATGCACCAGGTGTATTGATTTTTAAACTGCAGGAGCAAGGCACAACAGACCTAAAATAACAAAGTATTTCACCTTCTGTATTGCCACTCTTGGTAGTTTACACTAAACTGAAGAAACGCCCCGAAGTTTTTCCCTGTGGCAGACCCCTCATTGCTCCATCCCCACCTGGAAACAGCCCCCAATTCCAGCCTATGATAAATAAATCACCTGCAGAACCAACCTCAGCACTGAAACCTGCTTCCTTTTGCTGCCCCAGCCACCACAGGCACGTCTGAGAGCTGCAGTTGTCCAGTGAGCCAAAAGCTGGGGAGCTGCTGCCTTGCAGAGGCTGTTTGCCATCTCTCTAGGCTGTGAAATATGACCTGAGGCTGAAACAGCACCTTGGGGGCAGAAATCCCCTGAGGCACAAGGCAGAGGAGCACTGCCTGAGCCTGCTGGTGTTGCCTGCTGTTGAGACACTTCAGACAGCACTTCCTAAGCAAGACACACAGAATCACAGAATGTTAAGTGGCTGGAAGGGTCCAAACACTTTTAAGACCATCCAGTCCCAACCCCCACTTGCCATGGGCAGGGTCACCTATCCCAGGTTGTCCAACCTGGCTTTGGACACCTCCAGGGTTGGGGCACCCACTGGGCAACCAGTGCCAGTGTCTCACCACTTTGCCAGTAAAGAATTTCCTCCATTAACCTAAATTTCTCCTCTTTCAATTTGTACCCATACACACATCCCTACCCATTGCACTACAGCTTAATTATAATGCTCTCGCAAAGAATTTCAATTTATCCTACCAAGGGAACAAGCTCTGTAATGAAAAGGCTTTATTAAAATAGAATGTAAAACATGATATTAATTAACGAGGCTGTGCAGGTGTGTTCATGAACGTGGCTGAGCTCTGTTAACATTGAAGGGAGGTGGAGCAGGGTCAGCTGTGGGACAGCATCCCCATGGCCATAGTGCCACACGCCCTGTCGTGACATCTCACACAGCCAACACAATGCTGCTGCCCAGCTTTGAATTCAAATGGGAAATACCATGGAGCACCTGGGGAGAAGATGATAAAAATGTGCTCCTGGCAAGAATTCAATGAGAGTTTTAAAGCAGAACCAGCCTGTGCTGTGCTCACCACCACAGCACCGGGGAGATCTGACCAGGCAGAATTTCGAGGTGAGAATTAACACGGACCAACAGCACTTAAGGTCAGAATGCCTTATCACACAGAAAAACATGAGCTTAAAGACAGGCCTGGCTGACACTGACATAAAACTCCTGCAGATGGAGAGCCAACGAGAGCCAAAATGTCACGGAAGACGCATCAAGCTGCAGCGAGGTTCTCAAGGACTTGCAGATTGTGTGGGGTTATTTTTTTTTTGGTTTTTGACATTTGGCTCGAACCTGTGTCCTTCATTTTCTGGGTGTTTGCAAACCTGAAGCACCCCAGTGGCTGCTGGAGCTGCAGTGGGAAGACACCCCCACAGTTGTGTGCAGGGCCAGTTTGTCTCCTCTGACAGGAGCTCATATGTGGGATGATATTCTTCACTCCCTCCAGCTTATTTGCAGAAATGCAGCAAATTATACTGTAGCAGGTGTGAGCATTATGCAGGGCTATTAAAAGGAGGCTGCTGGTATCCTACTCACAAGTCAACACAAGAAGAAAACCCACCCATGGCACACATTCAGATCCATGTTAGGCTTGTAGGTATTATCAGAGCTACAGCCTGGGTGCAATTCTGTTCTCAGGGTCTCTCTTGCTAGAACAGAGATATTCATGGCCAATTTTCATTGTGTGGGCCAGATATACTTTGGTGAGTAAAGCTAATCACTCCAGGTATGTAAAAACCATCAGCAGATCCACTAGTCAGCCCTGAGAGAGGCTGTGTCCTGTCTCACAGCTCTGCTTCAAGATCTGGTTCAGATCAGAACCCCTGCGACCCAGCACCCCTCTGGCAACTCTCCCACAGCCCTGCCAAAGGGAGCATCTCCTGACTTCCAAGCAATTAATTTTGAAATAAAAACTTAGTGCAACCTTACACTGAGTTTTAATACAATTGTACAGAGCTCTATGTATAAATACATGTGGGAAGTGTGGTTTGTTCTGCTTTGCAGGAACTACATGCCAGCACCCCCTCTGCATGACAGAGCTGCAGCTGTTATACATACACACAGCCAATTTTTATGGCTCAGCTCTAAACCTCTGAAAAATAAGGTTTTTAATAGAAATCCTGACACCATCTAAAATATGGCAGCACTACTGGGTGCTGCTGGAATATGGCCCTAATTTATAAACCAGGGAGAAATCCTGTTCCATTTTGAAACTAAGAGACAGTAATCTAGAAAAAGGGTAAACCACAGGGAAAAATGGTAGTGTTGTCCATGAGCTATAGTGTCTAGTCCATCCAACAATTCAAAAATAAAATAGGATGCCACAATATTTAGGTCACGCACTGAATCTTGGACTGTCACAAAATAAAAACATGGTGTATCCTAGATGGGGGTATATTTCATAGAGCCATATGCCATTTTCCATGCTTCTGGGTAGTATTTTTCCAATGAAAATCTGATATGAGAACACTAGAAGTAAAGAAAAAAAATTTACGAGAGAAGTAGAACCCAAACCCTCCAGTTTTGCTTGATACAATAAATGTTTTTGCAAGAGGGCTTCAGTGTACTCCCTTCTAAATTGAAAGAAGTGGTGAAGCAGCAGATTGCTCACTCACAGGAGACACAAGTTTATCACTAAACCTTAGGAAAAAGCTCTCGATTGCCTTGAGGCTCCAGCTTTGCATTAAAATGCATTGAGGAGGTGGTGATTCAGGGGGCAGTGGACCAGAAACCCGTTTGAGATATTCCTGGTGCCCCTGAAACACTGAGCAGAGGATTCAGCCTTGGGATTCCTGTTTGAAGAGTGACTCTGTGCCTGCTCAGGCACCACAACCCTGGACACTGCTCCCAGCACCACCTGGGGGGAGGCAGTGGGACAGACCTGGCTCAGGAAGAGCTGCTCATTTGCAATTCTGGGAAAGAAACAGGAACCTTCAGGAGGTCAGTGAGGATTTGGCTCATCACTATGATCTGCTCCAAAGCCTGGGAAGAATTCTGTCTCTTCTCCCCTACACACCAACACTGACCCATCCCAGGATCACATCCTGCTACAGCCCAAATAAAGGACATTATTCCCCCACAAGGAGCTTTGGGGGCTCACAGGTCTACCCTGCAATTTTCATTGTGGCAACCCTGGATTCCTTCCCTACTTCCCCATAACCATCTCCTTTTGCAAGCTGAGCATCACAGGAGAATAAATCCAGAATTATTGCATTTTCCTGCTAAAACTATTTCCCAGCAGACTTGTTACAAACCAAGCACACCACATCTTGTTGGCCTCATCACTGTCCACCAGCCTGGCAACATTTTACCTGCCTCAGGCTCAGCCCCCCTGCATTCCTCATGAACAAAAAGCAGGATTTGCTTATGGAAAAAGCCAAGTAGCACTGCACACAGCTGTGCTTCCCCCCAAACCTTCCCCACAGGCACTGCAGGGATGCCCAGAATGAGGGCAGGAGAGGGGCTCAACTCTTCATGAGCTGTTAGCAGGCTAACGAGGGCATCTGCAGGAGGAATAGGCACTAAAACTGAAACTAGATACAAAATAAATATCCCAGAGCTGGATTTCCTAAAAAAGATTCTGCTGAGCTATAGTTCCACATCAAATTTTTATTGAATACATTTTCTTCTGAGAATTTGTGCACTAAAACCAGTCAGAATCATATGAGAGGAGTATAAATTTCACGTACAGTTTTCACTGCAAACATCCTTCAGGAGAAAAAGCAAAAAGCACTTTTTAATCAAGCCCACTCCACATCCTCTCCCTCCTCCCATGGAGCCCAAGTGGGAGGGTGGGAATTGGAGCCCCTGCAGCACTGGGGCAGTGGGGAGCTATGGGGAGGGATGCTCTGCCTGAGATTATGGGGAGGGGGACACATGATCTCCCCTTTGCCATGCCTGAAGGCAATGCCTTGGTCTGCTTCACATAGAGAAAAGCTGTGAAGAAGGTGAATTTTAAAGCAATTTATATTCTTAGCTGACAATGTGAATTCACACAATTTCAGCAAACTGTTGTTAAAACCCAAATGTGACATTGCCTCTTCTCCTAAATTCAGAGCTGCCCCTCCAAAACTTACTTGGTCACATTGTTTTCTGAATCTGGAATGGATTTCCTGTCTGATTCTACAAAACCCAAAAATGAGGGGTTAGTTCCCTGGAAGGACAATGTTTCTCACTGTACAAATGATTTTGGGTCACTTTGAGCTTGAAAAGGCTCTAGGATCTGAAATGCTATTACAAACAAAAAAGCTATTTTAGTCAACTTCTTTTAGCAGCATCCCAGCACCCAACACTTTTAACTTCTTCTCCCCCAACAACTACAAGGAGAACTCAGAAAAAAACTTATTCTCTCAGAGGTTTCCAGATTTGTCACTATAATGCAAACTTTAAAAAAATCTAAAATCAAGCATCTTTCAGCACTTGAGCTGGTTTTGGTGGCTGTGTTGCCCGGATGCTCACATGGCAGCTCTTCCTGGGATATTGAGCTACCTGGACCCCTGAGAAGAAAATTACACTGAAGAAAAGGTCAATAAATGGCAGAGAGGAGATGGCATCCCATAATAGTTGTAATTACTGTTTATCAGAGTGCTGCACTGCACAGATAGCAGGTTACAGGGTGTATTTACTGTATTTTTTCATTAAAAGAGGACATGGCCACAGGACTGAGTGGATCCCATGACTCTGCTGTGTCAAAGGACACACCACACAGTCACAGAACCTCCTCTGTGGAACCAGTGACCTTGAGAGATGTTGCATTCATTATTCTTCCTGCATATTTTTGTGATGGATTTATTGTTCAATAAACCCAAAAGAACAAGTCAGTATTTGACACTGGGGCTCTTTGTGCCAGTGCCAAGAGCTGCAGGAGGAGCTGGGGCTGGCTCTGCACCTCTTGCTCAGACTGTTCATGGCAGAATTGATGTTGTGGCTCCATTCTCCACTGCAGGCCAAGGAGGGGATGAATCTTCCATGAGGATTCCTTTTCCTATAAAGTTTTACACTAGGCATGTAAAGCAAATTCCCAGCAGGACAGCTCAAGGAAATGCAAAAGCATGAGATGAGCAAAATTTGACTGGTATTGTTCAGAAATATGGATCTGTAGGGGGACACTGTAAAACAGACAGAGACAGTGCATCAGGGCTGGTCAACAGGGGCTGAAAGATTCTGAGATGCTTGGCTGAACCAACCTGACAAGGTCCTTGCACCCCAGAACACTCAGACACCAATGCTGTGTCTTGAGAACAGCAAAATCCCTACAGAAAGTGACTCAAGTCTAAGTTATAGAGAGGAATAAACACCAGTGCTCTGCATTCAGAAAGAAACACTGTGATTATGGAGCTGTTGGTGCCAGCTTTTCAAGAGTGCCACAAACAAAGATAATTGAAGAAGTTAATAATATTGGTGATAATTGGTGAAAATGTTCACCATTCACCAGGGAGAACAATCTCCTCTCTCCCTTCTCCAGCAGAGAGTGCCTGTGATGAGAGCTCAGCAGAAGGGCAGAGCTGTGTGTCCCACTGCACCAAGTTCCATGGGGAGCACTGGGAGCAGCCATTCCCTTCTGCCATACCACAAGGAGAACAATGTGAAGATGCAGTGAATCAAACACTTATTTTGCCCTGGTGACATTATTGGGAAATCTACTTTTCTGGGAAGAAGAGATTTTACAGTGACTTAAACTGATGAAAACTTCAACCTCTATTTCACTCTGTCATGCCTTCTTGGCTGCCCATGGCCAATGAGCAGCAGGAGCCAGCAGACAGTTGGACCATACACACCCCACAGCAGCACGAGGAACAGAGGCAAAGCTGATGTTTGATGGAAAAAAATCTACAGTGATAAAAATCCTGCACTTTTTCCTTGACACAGAAAATGATCCCCTTAGGAATGCTGCCTGTTCAGAAGCAAAAGCCATTTAGGCTGGTCCTTCTTCTCTGACTTTTGCCCCTCCATTAATACACCAAAGAAGACCATGATCTCACAGAGGACTAAGGTTGTGGTCCCCACACCCCATTTCCACAGCTTCAGAGGTGAGCACAGCATTTCATTGTGCAGACCATGAACTTGGGGCTCTTTTTGCATGATCTCACAGAAGATTAAGGCTGTGGTCCCTACACCCCATTTCCACAGCCTCAGAGGTGAGCACAGCATTTTATAGTGCAGACCATGAACTTGGGGCTCTTTTTAAGAACCTTTTCTGCCTTTCACTAAGGGCAGTGCACCATGTGTGCATTCATGGGTCTAACAGCCACTTTGCCATCCACTTGTCTGACCCACAACATCACCAGGGGTGTGGAGAGAGGGATGCAGTGATGGGTCCCAGGTGGGATCAGGTGGCAGGGTGCAGGTGGCAGCTGTGGGAGGTGACAGGGATGGAGATTCTTCACTTCACACCACTGAGGCAGTGTGAGACACAAGAGGCATCAGAGCTTCATTAACCCAGGGCAGCACAGACGTCAGTGACAGCTGAGGCAGCCAGCTGATAGAAAGGGAGTAGAGACTCCTTCAGAAATGAAAGATTATTTTGAGAATAAAAGCAACCAGGGTAATCAGCAAGACGTTTACAAAGGCGGAGGATAGAGGGAAGAGCACTCAAACCTGCAGGCACCTGGGAAGTGATTTATCCAAAACACTTACAAAAGTGTTCCTTAACAAATAAAATACAAGGGTAACTCACTGCAGGCCAAAACACTGCATATTAAAGGAAAAAATATCCTGCATTAGAAAGAGAGACTTCAGCCTTGGCAGCATCTGCTTCAAGTCCTCTGCTGCCCACGCCAGAACAAACTCCAGATCTCTAAACTCAAATTGTAATTTGCTTCACTACAGAATTCCCAACGCAAGCCCCAATTATAACTCTCCAGTGAGGGTGAAACTCCAGCCAAGGCTATAATACATTCACCAACACCTGCAGACCTAATAATTGACCAGGGAGGACGTGGGTGAGCTCAGCAGAATTGCTGCATTGCTCCTGCAAGGCTCGGTGTCCTACACCAGGAAACAGCTTCACTACTGCAAGGTGCATAATTTAATAAACCATTAACTCAAACCTGAGGTGAAGTAAATTCAGCGTATTATATATTTCAAAATAGCATTAGAATTCAATTTAAGTGTCACCAAAAGCCTAATCCTCAGTATACAGAGCATATTAATAAGTGTCTTGGAGCCTGTGGTTTGATTTCATTTCCAGCTGGGCTGTGCTGCCGCATGGCTGCGATCCCTGCTGCGAGGATGTCTCGGTGACAGCATCACTGCCCTGAACCAGAGCAGGATCACAGGGATGACAGTCCCACCCTCTGGGGTCTTCCCAGGAGAACACAGGGGTGGGAGCTGAAGCACAAGTAATCCTGCTTCCAGTGGTGTCACTTCTTGGTGTCCCTGCTGAGATGCTGATGTTCCCCACTGACAGCAGGCTGCTCACAGCGTCCCCAGGTCCTCCCCACCCACCTTTGCAGCAAAAGGGGTAAAACTCATTTTAGGTAAGGCAGGAGCTCCTGTTCACACTGAGCTGCTGGATGAGGCACAAGCAGGCCCTCTGCGGCTGCCCCCCAGCCATGCTATGGTGCATGACAGGGCTGCAGCCCCCAGGGAGGAACAGAGCCAATGCTTTCCTCCTCTGGGTCAGGCATCCAGGGCAAATGGGGCAATATTTCCATCACCAATTATTATTTTCCCAGGGAAAATGGGGCATTATTTCCACCAATGCTTTCCTCCCCTGGGTCAGGCATCCAGGGCAAATGGGGCAATATTTCCATCACCAATTATTATTTTCCCAGGGCAAATGGGGCATTATTTCCACCAATGCTTTCCCTCCCCTGGGTCAGCACCCATGGCAAATAGGGCATTATTTCCATCAATGCTTTCCCTCCCCTGGGTCAGCACCCAGGGCAAATAGGGCATTATTTCCATCAATGCTTTTCCTCCCCTGGCTCAAGCATCCATGGCAAATGGGGCATAATTTCTACCAAGAGCTGAAAGCACCAAACCTGTTCTCCCTTTCTGTGGGAGCTGGACACATTTTGGCCTTTTCTCCATTGCCTCTGGCAGAACTTCTCTTGATCAGCAACCCAAGCACATCCCCCAGCAGTTTGGGAAATGCATCCCTTCTATAAATGACAACAGATTATTTAAGCAACAACTAAAGCACTCTGACTGCTTTTTAGTTTGCTTGCATTAACGTCAGTCTCCTCATATATCTAGGGAACGAATCCGGGATTTTCTTTAAAATGGTGGAGAGCAGTACAAAAATAGAAGCCTGCTTGTCTAAAATAAAGTTATGTGTTTGAAAGGGTTGGAAATTGTTTTTTAATCACAGGCGTCTTTCTTCTGGAATATAGTCTGCCATCTATACATTCTGCTCTTCCACCCAATTTCTCAGGAAAATGCAGCAAGTGTGTTAATAAATAATTTATAAAAACATTACAAAAGATAAAGCACTGCTGCTAAAACATTTCCAGCCTTTGACACACCAGTTCATTTGTAATCCTCTTTGCCTCCCTTTCACTGGAACATCAGCAGAGGGTTTGTGCTGCTGCTCTCACAGCCCCACTTCACCCACCCTGCAGAGTCTCTGCTTCACAGGGATCCAGCCCAAGCCACAGCTCAATGCTCTCTACTGTAGATTTCTGTCATGGAAAATGTTTCTCATGGAAGCAACATCTGATTTATTTTCACCATCTTGCATGAGAGGATGGCTGCAAATGCAGGTGGCTGTCCCAGCAAACAGAGCCCCAGGGTTTTGCCTTCCTCCAGCAGCACACAAGCTCTGCTCTCTGTGACACTCCACAGGGTGGCTGGGAGCAGGATGCACAGGACCCTTTGCTTCTCTTACAGTTTCCCTGAAATTCTCTTTCAGGAGTCAGTATGTTAGGCATGTGACCAAAAAAAAAAGAAACTGGACAATTATTACAAAAGAGTTCACAGAACCCTTGGAATTTCAGTTGGACTGAGCAATAATTTTTGCACAGCTCCACCAACTCCATGAGTATTTCAGATCTTTAATGAACCCTGAAAAACATGATGGGAAATCTTGAGACATGGCTGCTCCAGTGACTGCAGCAGCAGGGACACGGCAACGAGTACGGTGCCTTCAGGAGATGAAAGGAGGGAAATAAGAGAGCATCCTTCAGAAAGATCAAGCCAAAGGCATGTTAAGGAAGTGAAAAGGGTACCCACAACTTCCCCATCCTCTGAAAATGCTTGTGCATCATGAAGCCAAGTGGTAACACAAGAGGACTGACTGCTGCACCCTGCCAGCCTCTGGTACCGAAGGCACCTCTGCTGCTGCAGCTCAGAGCTAAATCAGCACAGATTCTGCTCTCCTGGAAGTGCTGTTTGGTCTCCCCACACACAGCACAGCTCCACATGCACACAGGGCACTGGAACAGGAGCCACAAGTCTGCTCTGTGAACACCCACCTGTATCCCGAGCATGCTCGGGATGTGCAGCCCCACTGGAGATGGTTCAGTACCACAGACCATGCTCTGCTGTGCTTCTACACCCCTTCATTTCATCCCACAGGCTAAAACACCCTTTGGGAACAGCTGCCAGCAGAGCAGCAACAGTTTATAACCCTGTTAGCACAAAACTGCACAGGCTCCTTGTGCTGAGGCCTCACTCACATCCCACCCCCAACACACAGGACCCAGCTGAGTGCCCATGTGCAGCACAGCATTCTCTGTGCTTTATTGCCCAGTCACTTTTATTTCACCCAAATGAAAAATAAAAACCCATTACTAAGCAAAAGTCTTGAGAAATTTTATGAGATTGTAATGCTTCCAATTTATGTTGAAAAAGCCCCAAATCCTCAAGCTGTCTGTTGCTGCTCCAGCCAGGGAGGCAGGAGATGCTGCTGACACAGCACAGCACAAGTGATCAGAGAGGGAAATGCTGCTCTGACGGGGTGCTATCAAAAATAAATGGGAAGGGCTTCCTCTTGTTTAGGGCATAATGGAAAACCATGGCAAAAAAATATAGAACAAACAGTAAATTTATGCAGGACAGTGACAGATGTCATGGAGAACATTTTAAATGAGTTTTAGGTCTTGATATTTTCTGCCCGCAGCTTTCAGACAAGATGTATTTTAGGAAGGGAACACACTCAGGGGGCATCAAGCATCAGTGCAGACACTCATAGTAACAAACTGCTGAATATTCAAGTGTATCAGAAGGAAGAATTCAGAAAAAAAACCCCAACAGAGTAAAGAGAGAATATTGAAAATATTGCAAAAGCCTCTGACATTCAATCAGTGCTTACACATACTCTGCAAGGCACAGCTGGTGCACACAGAACCACAGGAACAGTAATTAAATACCACTACCCAAATACTGCCCACCCCCAGTCCCCCCCCAGTGCCCCCCCAGCATCTCCCACTCGCTCCTTCTGTGGCAGACATCCTGCCTGGATATTACACCTGCCATGGCTGCTGATGTCCCTGACTTTCTCCTGCCATTTCCCACCCTACAGAGAAGTATTCCATGACTTCCATGGCTGCTGGGAGCATCCTGTGAGTGTGTGAGCAATAAAGATGAAATGCAGTTTTCCCCCAGGCTCCCAGAGAACTGGATTATCACATTTCAGCAATTACTGCAAACACTGGATTTACAGCAGGGCTCCTTGGAGCTCTGCTGTGTCCCTGTGCCTGCCTAGCTCAGCCTGCATCCCACTCTGCTTCCTTGGCTCACCTGCCACAGCAGTGCCACTGCCTCTCTTCTGCACCAATTCTGAATTATTCAGTGAGCAGTTAATGCATGTGTAATGTGAAACAGCTCTCTGCCACCTCTCTCCAAGCCTTGTTAGTCTTCATTTGTTTAACTAGTCAAGAGGTCTAAATTTACAAGTTTTTAGCATGATCCTACAGCACTGTACTTCTAATTAAGAAAAAGGGCAACACTTTTAAAATATGTATTCCCTCCCATCCCTACAGCACCTGAACACCAGCACTAAAGAAGACATCAGTATCTGCTACAGGTGGAACACAATGAGCCTCTAACAAACTCAGCATCTGCAGCTGTGCAGCACAGGAGTGGCAGTGAGCAAGGGGCCCCTCACAGCCCATGGGTGAAGGCAAAGCCTCTGTAACCCTGGCAAGCAGCAGCCTGCCTGGAAGCCTGGCAGCCAGATTCATTTTCAGTTCCTGGGGTGCCAATTTCCAACACACAGAAGGGAATGCTGCATCTCCCTGCTCAGCTGTGCCAGTGTTTGAAAATCATCCATGTCTGAGAATCCACATTTTCCCTCCATTAGTCAGTACAAGTACAAACAGGGGTTTTCTTCTTCTTTTTCCACTGACACAAAATCTGGTAGTATGGTGAAGGTCTAACATGGGCAGCCTGAGTCCTGCTGGTGACAAACAAACACACTCAGAGTCACAGCTGTGCAACAGCCTCTGCTGGAGGCTGGGACCTGCCATCATCCATACCTCAGAAAATATTTGAGCAGCTCTGCTCCACACTCAGTGAACTGTGGACAGCCAGGGCTCTGCATCTTCTCAAAAGCAAACAGATAATGTAAAAAAATTTAAAACTGAAGTTTTACTGAGGTGTTCTCCAGCAAACTGTGAAGAGGCCACCCGTGTCCTCATCCCCATCCTCTCTGCCTGTGTCACTCAGCATGATCTCATACTTGTAGAGATCAGATAATCAAAAGAAAAATATGAGAACTAAATGTAGGAAACCACCACCTTGGGCATGCTTTCTTCATTCAGGGCCAAGAGTGAGTGGCCAAGAGAGCATCCATGCAGGGGCTGCCAGTGCCCAGGTCTGGACTCTGTCCAGCAGGAACGTGTCAATGTTGGCAATTACAGCACCTATTACAAATACTAAAGGTCTGTGGGGTGAGGCAGCACTTGAAATCTGTTATCAAGAAAGCTTGAAATGTCTCAAAAATGTGAAACCCCTTCAGGAAAGAGAGGAGGTGGAGGCCCCAGGCAGCAGACCCAGCCACAGCTGCCAGCACTGTGGTCTCTGCCAACAGCCTAAGAACTTCCAGCAGAGACCCCAAAAACTGAATTGTGCAGTTCCAGATGATTGGCCTTCATTTCTCATCCCTCTGACCAGTCTGCAGGGAGCAGGCACATCATGTCAATCATAAATGACAACACAAAGTTGTTTAAGTAAGAAATTGGACATCACCATATAATTAATGGCTACGGCTCTGTGCAAATGCATGAGAAAGGCTGTGAGTCCCTGTGGCTGCTTTGAGTCCTGGCCTTTACGCTGAAAATGTGAGGCAGAAAAGATCAAGAACATTTGTGTGGGGATTTTTAATCAATATCTAACCTGACAGTAGGATTTAGAGGAAGATCATCCCATAAAACATAGACAGCATTGCAGACTAATTGTATTTACTCCCCATTGACCAGACACTGCACAGAGGGAGCACAGAGGGAGTCCCAGGAAGGTGCTGGATGTCTCCCCAAAAAAAGGGAAAGTGAACTATAAAGCTAAACACATCACACATTGCCCTGGCTACACCTATTTTTGCATATCAAACTCATTTACCAGTGCTGTTGAAATGAAAGCTTCTGAAGGAGATGCACAAAACACCTTCTGTGTGTCTGGTGTCACTGCTCCTGAATTCACCGTGGAGCTGAACACAAGCAGTGTGCAGAGATAGGAAGTGGCAGCTATTCTTGGCCAGCTCCTTTCTGCTGGCTGCACAACCTTGAGCGCATGACTGAAGGATGCCCGTCGGTGCCTGGAGATGCTGCCATGAATCACAGACCCCTCTTCCTCCCACAGCCAAGGCACAGCATGTCCTTGTTGAGGAATACCAGTCTACCACAGCCACAGCGAGATGTCCTGCAGCACATTTTATAAATAGGCTTCTAAGAAATGTACTTCCCATCCTCTTGACAAAAAGTGATTACCAGAGCAAAGAAAATGACTAAACATTGATGCACACCCTGTGAAAGTGAAGAGCCAGACCTGGGGGAACAGCTCAGAGATCCTACAGTGCTGCAGTGCAACCCATCAGGGAGATGCTGGCTGAGAGCCACAGCAGCCAGGGCCAGCAGCACTTCTAGGGAGCACATCACAATGAGAAAAAGGAATACAAAGCTCAGAAATGAAGAGAAAAGAGGTGACCTTTGGGGCCAGGAGCTCTCGAGGAGGACAAGCACAGCCTGGGCAGCTGTGAGGGAACAGGATCGATGCAGTCACGCTGTGATTTCAGAGCAGCCACAATTCTCCTCTCCCACCACTGCAGCCAAGCATCTCCTCTTTCCTTGCACACAGCATTTTTATGCCACAGATGCAAACAGAGCTGAGAACACACAGATATCACAGAGGAGGATGGCATCTGCTGCAGGTTTCCTTTGGTTATGTCCATTGTGGGTTGTGAGGGCTCTGTCCTGCCCCAGTGACAGCAGCAGTGCCTTCTTTTTTAATATGTTAGTGCAATTGCAAAACCAGGGAGAAACAGGAATTCTTTTCCATTTGCTTCTAGAAACAGATGCCACTTTCCTCAGACTTGTTTGTTTTCAGGACCATGGGAGTTTAATCTTTAAAACAATATTTTTACAGTATGTGTCAAGTGCCATTTCATAATGAAAGAAAACAAATTACTTCCACTTTATACACCATAGTAACCAGTTAAGATTGTGAACAGCTCCTCAAGGGTGGGGTCAGCAAACACCTCCTAGGCAAATTCCTACATGAGATCCTTTGCACACCCCCACAGCCCCAGGGGAGCTGCCCAAACCCTGTGTAAATAAGAGGAAAATTTGGCTTGACTCCTCCTGGGACTTTGCTGTTCCCACAACAGCCAGAAGAAGAAATCATTGAGTGACTTCAAATACTCCCTGGAGACTGAATATCTCACTGGAGGAAAGCAGATCCACGGCAGGGCCAGCTCCAAGGTTCACCCCAAACTCAAACACAGCCCCAGGGTTCTCCTCAAAGTCAAGCACAGCCCAGGGCTGGTATCTCTCCCACACCATGGTATGCCTGTGAATGCCACAGTATGCCACTGTAGCACCCTGTATTCACTTCTCTGGCTCCTGCCTTGCTTCAGGATGGAACAACACAACCAGAAACCTCCAGAAAGTCTCACTTGAGCCAACTCCATGTTTAGAGAACATATGAGCTGGCATCAGCTCCATATTGCTAGAGAAAATATATATAATCCCTTCAAACAGAGACATACAGCTAAGAAGACCCAATTCCCTTTCAGACAAACAAAATCCCCCAGACAGTAGAGCACAGGATGCTGATCCCCCCTGGCAGCAGCTGAAGGTGGCTGCAGCAGCTTGACCAGGTGACCCCAGAGAGAGAACTCGTTGTCATCCTACCTGCAGAAGCCAGTAGCACCTTCTGTGAAACGTGGGGATGATGGAGGAATGGACATAGCAGCCATACAGGCACTGGGGACACAAAAAGAGAGAGAAAGCAGAGTCAGGTTAGTGGAGGAACCATCCCGAGAGGCCGTGTGGGGATGGGGCAGCAGAGTGACCACAAATGGAGGAGATTGTTCTGCCCCTGGGCTGGGGACACACAGCACAGCACTGTGGCTTACACCCTGCTGTAAGCACTGTAAGCATTGCCACAGGCCACAGAAACCCATCCCTGCCATGCCACCCCCACCCAAGGGTGCCCACCCTGGGGTGGCCAGAGCCACAGGGGCTCCTGGGGTGCTCAGTACAGCACAGACAGGGCTGGTCTGGGGGCTGCCTCTCAATCTTTGCTCCATCGTGTTTTTATTTTTTTGGCAAATACAACACATTCATCTCTTTTTCCATGGTTTATCTCCTGGGTATTTCAACTGAAAACGTTGTGTTTGTAAACTGAAGAAATTGCTGTCAGATATTTTAGACAGCAAAATGCCAAAATACAGTTTGTTTCTTTTCGTCTTCTTTTTTTCTTTTTGGTTGTTTTTTGGGATTTTTTTGTGGTTTTTGAGGTTTTTTTAATGAATTCTGCTTCTCTGATTAACCAAAATCAGCAAAGCCAAGGAATTCTGTCTGCAGGAAAAAACCCCACATTTCCAGTATGTTAGAACTTTTTGGTTGGAAACCAAGCCCAGTGGCAACCCAAAGCCACAGAACTGGTTTTAATTGCAAAGATCCCGAGCTCAGAGGGGTTCCTGTGCTGCTGGACATGTGCAAGCAGTGAGCACATGGGAGGCTGCAGCAGTCCCCCCTCCCCAGGATCACTGCTCACAAGGTCGGCCTGAATTAAACAGGATTTAAGGACTGGCTGCTATCACCGAGTTATTTTTAAAACACAAATGACAAAGATTAATAATGTTTTTTAAAATGTGTCAAGGGTACATTCTACACACTGAAATGCAGGGAGGAAAAACAGACGAGGGAAAAAAGCCCTGCAGAAAATAATCCAAAGAAAAGCTTAACATTTAAATCCCTCCCGAGGGCTGGAGAACAGCTGCCCTGACAGTGACTCCTGCACATGGCACTGCATGGAAAGGTCTGCAGTGCTCAGTTCTGCTGACTCAGAGCAGGTCCCCCCACTCCAGAAAGCAGCTTGAGAGCTGCAGCATCTCCCAGTCCAACCAGTGAGGATGGCAAAGCTGGTCTGGAGCTGCTGGAGCAGCCTCACAGCAGCCAGGGACCACCTTGTGAGAGATATATCAATCTATTCCAGCCCCCCTGAGTTGCTTCCCACCCCAGTTTGCTGTGGAGTGGATGGAAACTTTGCCCTGATTAAAACAAAAGCCAAGGCCGGGCTCTGTGCAGCCCATGGGGCACAGCAGGCAGGAGCTCTGCCCTCCCTCTCCAGAGCTGTCTCGCAGATAATTCTAGAGCTGTCAATAATGAATCACACAAAAGCCTCCCACCTTCATGAAACTGCTTCTCAACATTTCAGCAAACCATTAAAAAAAATCCTAGCAGCTCACAGAATTCAAAAAGCACACAGAACGCAGAAGGGATTTCTTAAATTTTTCTTTTCTTTTTTTTTTTTTTTTCTCCACCCTGGATGGATGTTTTGAGGCTGGATGTCCTAACCTGGGCAGCTGGGATGAAGGAAACCCACACAGTGAGCAAGCTCCTGGCCTTGGATAGACAGCAGGGATTGTCCCCACAGCAGCAGAGAAACACTGCAGGGGTGAAACAGACCCTGGGAGCCCAGCACACAAAATGAGTGATGACAGCAATAAAAACGACATTAATTTTGGGGTAAAAATGCCTAAGAAAAAGTTGAGGATATAAATAGAAAGCTGGGAAATCTGCGTGTCACTGTTTTGGAGGATTTTCAAGATGAATGGGTTAAGCTCTGTGGGTGACACAAAATCTGCAGCTCAGCACAGGGGGCTGTGGGGAGGTGGGTGTGGGATATTCTGCACTCACATTGCTGACCCCTGCCTTTGGCCCCAGCATGGCCCAGGGCTGCTGAACAACCACCCAGCTCAACACCTCTCTGCAAATAATGAGGAGAGTGGAATTACCATCCTGCCCAGCCAGAGCAGGCACACAACCAGGGCAGAAGTAATACCTTTAGCTAAAGCAGCCTTTAAAATAAATTCTTGCTCAAAACAGGCAAAGGGGGTTTCGTTAGCTGTGTTTTCTTTTATTTTTTTTTTAATTCTTTTTTAGTGGGAAGGTAAAAGCTGCAGAGGCCTGTGTGTCTGTGGAGATGTTAATGCCAGGCTGGGCACTCAGCCAATGCATTAAGTGAAATCGAATTCCAGAAACCAGCTTTAATCAGCAGATTTTTAAGGTTAGAACGACTCTCTCCTCTGCAAGGCTTGCCAAGGTTAATTCTGTCCTGAGCAGGCTGAATTAATGGGCTGGACAGAGGAGAACATTTTTTTTCATGATTCTCTTTTAAGTTTACAAAATCTCCAAGAGAAGAGAAAAGGCATTTTGGAGCAGTCTGAGGAGGAACAGCAGCTCAGCAGCTCATTGACTGCAGTGTGGAGATCCCCAGAGGAGCCCTGAGCAGCACCAGCCAAGGCACATCCAGCTGTGGGGATGCTGTGGGTGCCCATGGTGGTGGCCCTGGGGTCCCATCACCCATCAGGGAGTGTGTCCTTGTCCCTGGAGATGACCCTGATGGGTGCCCTGAGCACACACTGTGTCCTGCCACCCTGGGGATCCCTCCTGTGCAGATCACCAGGATAAGACCCCCACACTGCTGGGTGCCCATGGGGGTGGCCCTATGGTCCTATCACCCATCAGGGACACTGTGTCCTTGTCCCTGGAGATGGCCCTGTGACCTTGTGTGTGTGGCCAAGGGTGCCCAGAGCACAGACCATGTCCTACCACCATGGGGATCACTCCTGTGCAGCTCCCTGGGATGAGAACCCCACCTTGCTGGGTGATCATGGTGGTGGCCTGTGGTCCTATCACCCATCAGGGAGTGTGTCCTTGTCCCTGGAGATCACACTGTCTGTGTGGCCAAGGGTGCCCAGAGCACAGACCATGTCCTGCCACCATGGGAATCCCTCCTGCACAGCTCCCTGGGATGAGAGATGAGCAGTGTGGATGAGACCCCCACACTGCTGGGTGCCCATGGTGGTGGCCCTGTGGTCCCACCACCCATCAGGGAGTGTGTCCTTGTCCCTGGAGATGACACTGTGACCCTGTGTGTGTGGCCAAGGATGCCCAAAGCACAGACCATGTCCTGCCATCATGGGGGATCCCTCCTGCACAGCTCCCCAGGATGAGACCCCCACACTGCAGGATACCTGGATACCCATGGTGGTGGTCCCATCACCCATCAGGGAGTGTGTCCTTGTCCCTGGAGATGACCCTGTGTGTGTGGCCAAGGATGCCCAGAGCACAGACCATGTCCTGCCATCGTGGGGATCCCTCCTGCACAGCTCCCCAGGATGAGACCCCCACACCTGCCCCACTGCAGGAACCAGCTGCAGACCCCCCTGAGCAGCCCCACACTGCTGCTGGAGGGCCTGGCCCTGCCAGCTCTGCTGCAGCTCATCCCTTTACAGTTCTAGGGGTAATTAAAGAGGAAAGGCCTTCTCTGTGTGCAATTACAGCTGCCCGCCCTGCCATTTGTATGCAGTGCACATTTGGCATTACCAAACTTCTGAAAACTGGAGGAAGGCGGGGGGGGGGGAATATAAAATCAAATTATTAGTGGATTTTTTTTATCCTGAGAGCCTTAAAGTGATTGTGGCTTATTTAAAAATAATACAATAATGCTGAGGTGTTCTTTCTTAACAAGCATACCTTGGGAATGGAAATAAGAAAGCAGGAGAATCAAAAATTCAAGATAGGGTTGGACAGGCTTTGAAATTCTTCTCCCTGGTGAGTTCCACTAGTGGATATTTTAAAAACCCTAAAAACCGCCTAGATTTTGTTCAGATTTTCACACTGAATTCCCAATTCCCTTAATAAGAAGCTAAATCAATCTTTAGAGAACAAATCACGTAAGACCTATGGCTGTACATTATTAAAATATACTTGAGTAATTTGCTGGTGGGAAGGCTTCAGCTTTCAACACCCACCCGGAGCCTTTGGACAGCAGGAGCAGGATCTGTGCAGGTTACTGGGGAAAGGACTCTGCCCTCTGCTCCTGGCTGCATGGTGAGATTGGGCAACACATGCTCAGCTCCCTGCTACATCCCCATGCTGCTGGCATCTCCCTCTCTCAGGATTTTTACCTGCTCAGAGTGACTTTGAGATGTGTTAGAAAGTTTTTTTCTTAGCTCAATGGTCGAAGGAGTTTGAACTCTTCAGTTCTCGGTCTTAAGGTTGTTTATTGTGTCTTATCTATAAAATTTTTTCTCCTGTTCAGCCGAGGTCTGCTCAGCAAGACAGTCAGAGGCACTCTGCTTGCTCCTGGGGCAGTGTTACCTTTTTATACTAAAAACTACATGTACAATGTTTACAATTACTTTCCAATATCTATCACCTATGTTAGACAGTGAGCTTCTACTCTAAACCAATCCCAAAGTGCCACCATCACAGCAGAAGATGGAGGTCAAGAAGAAGAAGGAAAAAGGCTGGACACACTTAGATTCTTCTATCTTGCTCCTTGAACTTCTGTGCTAAAAACTCAAAAAAATCTATTTTTCACTTTGTGATAAATTCACTATCATTCTACTTCAATTTTTGTGGCTTGTAATTCTTCATATAAGGTTGGTAATTGTTTTTCCCAAGGGCTAAATCAAAGGCACAGGGGTCTTGGTCTCTGTGCCAAGGTCTCTGAGCCTCCTGGGCAGGGGCTGGAGTCTTCTAGGGGAATTTCCAGAGGAATTTCCTGGATTCTGACATCCCTCTGTAATTACTGATCATTCCAGAGCTTCCTCACCAATTTCCATCAGGGAGCAGCACACTACTGGCACTGCTGCCATGGATCAAACCTCCACGGAAAGCCATGAGAGGGGTTGGCTTTGTTCCTCTCATCATCCTGATGACAGGGTACACTCTCCTAAAGCAGAGGCTGTATCTGAGCCCAGCCACACTCTGCTGTCACCCTTGCCTGCTGTAACCAGCACACATACCCAGACTGTCTGTAACTCTTTGTTTTTGCCTTGTATTGTCCTAATCCTAATTGTCCAAATTGTTATTACTCTAATTTTATTACTATATTATTATATTTTATATATTATTATATTGTATATTATAATATATATTTATATATTTATATATTATTAAATTTTTAACAATTTTATTACTATTAAACTTTGAAAATTTTAAAAACAAGTGATTGGCGTTTTTCACAGAGGCAACAGGAGATTCTCAACATTCCCCCATCCAAACTGGCCCCAGTTCAGCTTTTTAAAGCAGCAAACAGGGAGGGGAAACCACGTCTGAAGCCTGGGGAATCCCCAGGGCCACAAGGCTGCCACCAGAGCTCTTATTTTGACTTAAGGAGTGTCATAATATAGGAATGCCTCCAAAATTTCCCATTACTGCTGCAGATCAAAACCAAAACGCTGCTAACTGTGTTTTCTCACTCATCATCTTGGAGAAGCACAGATATTAGACAGGTTTGGATTTTCCTCTGACGTTCATAAATAGTAACTTTGATTCAGCAAAGCACAGAGCCACGTGCTCAGATCTCAGCCTGGGCTGAGACACGCTGCTGGCAAGGCTCGGCTTTTATCGGTGTCGACAGAATTGAAGCAATTGCTCACACTTTGCCAGGTCGGGCAAGGAGTGCCTGGTACTGACAGCAGATCCCAAAAACATTCTTAACATTTCCAGGCAGCTGCAAAACCCAGAGACTTTCCAGCTGTGGCATCACAGCTCAGCTCTGTGCAGCCCTGGGCACTGCCTGCTGTGCAGGGGCTCAGCCTGGTGCAGGAATTTTGGGTTTATTCCTGTCAGTTCTTCTCCTGACACATTTCAAACCCCCTCCATATGCCCTCGATGCCACTGGCAGCCATACCCAGGTAACAGTTCCTAGATTTGAGCCCAGGGCTCTCCTGGGATGGTTAATCAAGGGAGGAGAGGTTACACATTGCAGGACCTCGTCACTTCTGGTGGCTTTTGTTAACAAATATTGTTCCGTTTACCTCGGGACTCGTTAGAAAGCAATTTTTGAAACGTTCAATATTTAATGAAATATTTAAATGTTTAATGGGTTCTTTTTTCAAACCCTGTGTGGGTTGTGGGGTTCTGAAGTCTCTGCAAGGATTGCAAGGTTTTAAGTTTCTTGCTGTTAGAAATGAATCCTCTAATGACATTGGCTTAACGACAGAAATCGGCGAACATGGGGACTGATGCTTCCACAGGCAGCAACACCCATGGCCCAGCCCACTGCAGGATCATTGGTATGCATCCCCACACCCCCACTGCAGTGCCTGCCTCTTCATAAATGCATATTTTTTTATTAATACAGGGATACTTTAATCTTAGCCTAATTTTACCTTTAGGGAAGCTCTATCCCGAGGCTGCCAGGAGCTTAGACCCTCCAGATGCAGTGCTGTGATTTGTATTCAAAGCAGCAGGTCTATCTGTCAACATGTTTGTCTCCCTTCTCTGCCAGCTCTTATTTATAATCCCATTCAGATTAATGAATGACAGTAGTTCTCATCACAAGAAATTTGATTAATCAATTTAAGTGCTTAATCACCCTGGCCTGGGTGAAAAGCATACTGGAGGGATGCTGCCTGGATAGGGGCAAAGTTGTGAGATGTAGGAGGAAAACATCCTCACTTTCCCTCATGAGCAGCTCCAGCCAGGAATGTGCACTGGATCCTGTAACAGATTACAAGCTTTCCAAGAGCTCAAAATTTTCCTAGGGCCAGCAGTCATGGCCAATTAGTAATGAAATATCCACCTCCTCATCTGACACAAAAGGCTTCCTACTACTCACCTCACTCCCTGCTACCCATGTTGCTCAAACTGAACCCAAAACCTGTCAATCATAAACCCCCTGCAGGGTGCTGATGAGGATAACACACCTGGGCACCCTGCAGCATCCCACTGCCCATTAGTGCTGCCCATTGTACCTCAAAGACTCTCACAGCCTGCCTGTGTCACCAGCCTGAATACTCCAGAATAATCTCCAGGGTCCTCTGGAAACCTGGGAGGTATTTCAGGGGAGGGGTAGGAGCAAGGCTGAGCAGAAATCACTGATTTGTAGGACAGAGGCTACACAGTGTGAGCACTACTTGTGGCTGCTCTTGCAGATACTGAGAATGACATGATAAACCCAAAAAACCCCTGTGACACAGCTCCAAACAGGCTGTGCAGGATATGTGAATTCTCACTGGGAAGGATTCCCACATTCACCTCCACTACCTAAACTCAAAGGGACTCATCTCAGAGGGAGGTGACCCATTTGGAGCTGGGTACAAACAGGGCAGCACGAGAGCACCTGATGACACCTGTGTGGAAGGGATCACTGAGAGCAGATCTGGGTTGTTGGGAAGGATGAAAGTTTGACAAGAAAGTCTCACAGATATGTATGCTTGGCAGAAAGATTTTTGAATGTAGAACCTGAGAATAAAATAGAGATGGAAGCAAGTTTTGATATAGAAGAAAAGAATTGCTGAGCCAGCCTCACTGGATAACCAAGGAGGCAAAGGGTGTGTTAGTTAGAAGGGTTTTTATAGCTTAAAGAAAAGGCTAAACCCACCTCAAACAAGAAGATGCTTCTACCAAGCAGAAAGACAGCACAGGCACACAGGCCTGCCAATGTTGCAAGCAGAAAAAAGATCTCAGAATTTTCCACTGCAAGAAAACTGAGAAATAACTTCCAGCTTAAACTGTAATGTACTAACTTTTAGTGATTGGAGAATAGTAACATGAATATGGTAATTATAGTAGTTATGATGGGCTATAGGTAAAAGTTAAGGTACAGATTGGTCCTACCTGTATTAAGATGCTCAGCAAAGAAAAATATATAATGCATTGTAACCAAAAGAAAAGTATATAATGCACTGTAGCCAAAACCAAAGGGTCTCCAGGCCTGCCTGGAGCTGACAGCTGTAGGCACAGCTCTGTCACCCACAACCCTGGGCTGCTGTAACACCTTGGATACAATAAACTGCATTTTGGAGAGCCCCTGGAGTCCCACATCTCTCATTCAGGTTCTTATTCTGGATGACACATGCTCCACATGACAGCCAGGCTCCCATGCTTTCAGGTGAGGGCAAAGCATTCTCAACATCCCTGATGTGAATTATTAGGAGGAAAAGTGGGACAAGAGACTGCTCTGACTCCACAGGCCCATGTTCCAAACCAACACTGCCCAGGTGGGATACAAAACCCACAGGACAGGCATTACCTGGGTCCCTAAACACCATCAACCCCCAGAGTCTGCTCAGCCTGTGCCACCCTGTGCCACCCTGTGCAAGAGCTTCCTGACTGTCACCACACGGTGAGAACTGTGAGCTGCAAAATCATGGAGTGTATTAATGTCATACTGAAATATGACACAATACACAGAAGTATTTTATATTTATTCTCTTTTAGAAATGTTAGAAAGACAATATAATGAGAGCACTGCAAACAAGTCAAGCATTTTCCTCCTAATCTGGCAATAAAAATGTCAAAGAAATGCCTGAAATCCTAATAGGAGAACAAAAAAAATAATGGGGTGGGCTATAACAAGGATTTAGCTGCAACTTTACTTGAAGGCTTTAATCATGTCTCCTACAACATCAATGGAAAATCAGATACAAAGCTGCATGAACCATTAATGTCTGTGCTGGTTGCCTCAGCTGCTGGGGGGCTGAGACTGAATGGATCAGGCAGAGGCTAATGAAGACAGGTTGGGGTTAAAATACCTTTATATCTGGGGAAACTTTGCACAAAAGAAGGATTTCTGAGCTGGTCTTGGTGGAAACTTGACTGAGGTAGGAAAGGCTGTGGGGAGGAAAGGTAAGGTAGGAAAGGGAGCTGATACTGATCAGGCAGAGGCTAATGAAGACAGGTGGGGTCAAAATACCCTTATATCTGAGGAAACTTTGCACAAAAGAAGGATTTCTGAGCTGGTCTTGGTGGAAACTTGACTGAGGTAGGAAAGGCTGTGCCAAGAGCAGCACCACATCTCCAGCCCAGCTGCCTCCACCGTGGCCCTAGGGCAGACTGTGCCCAAGTGGGAAACCTGGTTGTTATCTGTCTGATTCTCTTTTTTGGGAAAGAAAAAAGACCATCACAGCATGGGGGAACCAGAGAAAATGTGACAGTGCCATGGAGAAATGCAGGCTGAGATGGTGTTTTTGCAGACACTCAATAGAAACAAGCCACATCTGGAACAGGGCACGCAGGGCATGAGCAGATCATGTGAGGGATGTTTGTCTGACATGCTCACTGTCTGTGTGACACAGGCAAATAAGGACAAATCTAACAAATCCAACTTGTAGGAAATATATAAATATCTAAGAGAACTTTTGGGAGCTATTAATTATACATGCAGTTTTATCTTGGATTAATTTTGTGCTGGAATGGACAAGAAGCCTTTGCTGGGATCTTTTTTTGGCAGCCTCCCTTGGGCAAAATCAGCCTTGGAGTTATCTGCAGACATCCCACACTGCAAAGGGCTCAGGTTCTGGGTCCTGTTCTCTTTACTCCACTTGCTTACAATTAAGAGCAGTAAATGCTCAATGCTCAATGCCCAACACGTGTCCATCTCTGACTTCAGGCTCTTTGCAAAGGTGGCACAGTTCCACTGCAGCTCTGCACAGCCTGAGCAGAGAGCACAGGGCTGAGCAGTGCCTGAGTGCTCCAGACAGGGAGCTTCCAGTGGAAGCTGATATGGGAAGCTTCCCTTCCCATTTCAGGAAGCCATTTAAGGTTTTCAGTAGCTCCTGAATTCTGATAATTGAATCTCAAGTGCATAAAAAACTCAGAAGGACCTGACTTTCAAACCTCCTTCCAGAGAATCCCTTTATTAAAAAGCATTTACACAACCTAAACCAAATTGTTATATATGCCAATACTAAATCTTCCCATTCTGATTTAAAATCCCCACAGCCTCACTACTGCTCACAGGCAATGGCCTGAGCTACAGGAAGCAAGCATTTCAGAATGTCTTTCTGGACAAGCTGTTGTAGAAATACTAAGTTTATACAGCTTACAACCAACTTATCAATATTTCATTTCTGTCTCAAAAACCCAAACAGAAAAGCAGCAATTTCTCAAGACTAGGGCACCAAAATATACTGAAGTTCACCACCAGCAAACAGCTGAGTGTTTCTGACGTTCAATAAGCAGTGAAAAGGTCAACGTTTTACTTGCATTAATTTTTTATCAGAGAAGGGAAAGCTCATTTTCATGACAGATAATGAACATTGGAAGGGGTTCTGCTATGGCAAGATACACAAAATGGGGGTACTCTCCATATGAAGTGTCTGAACCTCAGAGCCCTTTCCTGGTGCCTACCTGAGGTGACATTATCACTGGGATTTACCTGAGGTGACATTATCACTGGGAATTTGCCTTCTGAAGAGCTCTGCAGGGCTATTTAACAGTTATGTCACTTGGACAGTGAGGAAGGTAAATACAACTCTAAATACAAAAGCAAATATCTCCCATATGCCCTGAGACATTCTGGAGGGTAGAAACAGAGACAGCAAGCTAAGAGCAAATTTTCTTCTTGTAAAATAATAGTGATTTCTACTCAAAGTGTAGCTGTCCAAAGAGGATCTGTCTACACATTGCCAATGAGTTTATTTCATTCTTTCAGGAATGGGACTAGGAGGCAGTGGCATCATGGACCCTGGGTCTGGAGCATCCCACTCCTGCTTGCTTTTGGGTGACTCCACATGGGGCAAGGTGCCCTGTCAAGGGCTGTCCCTGCACTCCTGTGAGTGGACTGTCCTCCAATAACACCTGGAGTCCTGCCATGTGCAGAACAGCAGCCAGCACCTGGCCCTGGGACCCTGGAGCTCACTGTGCCAGGACCCTGCTCCTGCAGCTCCCCAGACACCACTGTGCAGGTGCAGCCCTTGGGATGTCACTGCCACTTCTCCTGCACACAAACTGACCCAAAGGGATTGACTTTCACTGTAAATGACTTGGCACCAGCATCTAATAACAGACCTGGGGGGCTCTGCTGATTAATTAGATGCAAGGCTTCACACTAATGAATCTTAATGGGATCTCATACATCCCCCTCCAACCTTTTGTACTCTTTAGCTAAGAAGCTGAAAAGGACATGAGTGGAATTGCAGGTTCTTTAGCAGGTCATGAGGGTTGAAAAGTCTCCCACAAATGCATCATTGAGGTCACCCTGCCCCACTGTGAGAGTGATGGTGGCAGCAGGGCATTGCCTGGCTCCAGCACAGCCTCCTCCAGCTGCAGGGTGCCACCAACCCACACCCTCTGCACAGAGAAGGGCACCTGGCAGTCACAGAGCACTGACAAATGAAAGTCAAGTGATTAGCTGGTATGTTCAACAGTTTTGCCTCTAAAGTGCTTTCTGCATATTTTCTCAATAAAAGCAAGACAGCACTGATGAGCTGTATGACAAAACAGAACGCTGAATCATTTTTAGTACATCACCTCTTCTCATGCAGAGGGAATCTTCTGTCTTCCCCATCACAGCCAATTAGAGCATTCACAACATTTCTTCAAGGCTGACAGTGATTAGAAAAGATCATGAGACTCGTAAGAGACAATTCCATGCTTTTTGTCATCAGGTCTGTTCTCTCCATCCTCTTGGTTTCCGGGTGCTTTACTGGCAATGGCACAGCAGAATTTTGCTCAACCCAAACAAATTTTTCCTTGACTGCAAGTACAAAGTGCAGCTTTGCTGATGTCAACAGAAAAGATGGTTTTCCTCCAAAACAGCAGGGGTGTGTTTGGGGTGTGGAACAGCAGCTCTGAGCCCTGTCCCCTGCTCCTGTAGAACACAGCATCCTGGAAACCCTCTGTCCTTCTGCAGAGAAGGACACAGCTGGCTCAGGAAAGAGAACTGCAGGAGAGTGGTGCTGAGCAAGAACTGAGATGTCACTTGAACATAAAATGACTGACTATTTCAGCTTTTTTCAAGACTGAAATGGTGAAATGCCATTCCTTGAAAGGAGTCCCCTCTTACAAAACCTGGACCCATACACGGAAAGTTGAAACACTTTCTAAAAGTTCCCTGTCTGAATCCAGCTCAAAAGGAGATCAGTGCTCTCATGGGTAACTCACAGTGTCCAAAGGTTCACAGTGCTGACAAATCACAAGAAGATTCACAGTGACACATGCCAATTTAAACAGTGTTTGTTTCATTTTTGAAAGCAGAAGTTTTTCAGCATTTTGGGAGAAAGGTGCAGACAGACACCCATGTGCTCGTTCACTGCCAAGAGAAAACACTGCTGAGACTGAGCACTGGCTGCAGCACAAAACTGAACAGCAAGATTTTCTCCTTCACTGAAACCAAGTTGAAGATTCAAGGAAAAGCAGAAGAAAACAGAAAATTCTAGGCTGCTTGCTTCCCAACCTCCCACTGACACCACAAAACTGTCATTAGAAATGAGTCCCACGGGCAGGCAGAAATCTGTTCCCTCGGCCACACAATCCATCATCTCTATCCAATACGCTGCCTGTAGGTTTACAAATCACAAGGAATTTACCAAGTGGCTTTCATAAGGAAAAGTGGACAATAAATCATCATCACACTGAAGCCACTCATGTAACACACAGCTTCATTTTCATGCCAAATTTTGTAATTCGTAGCTGTAAAAAAACACAAAATCTTCAAAACTTTCTTATCTGAGCAGGCTTCAAAAGTAATGATATAGTATTAAGGATGGACATTGAATTATTCACCTATTCCTTCTTCTCTAATTCCATGCTGAACCTGAAAAGGTAGAAACTCAGCCCTCACCAGAGCCAAGGCTGCACTTTGCCCCAAAGAACTTTTGAAAACAACAGGTTTTACCTGCTTTAAGCTCTGGGGTCTGAAGGACAGGGACAGTCCCTCTGGAACTCCTGCCACTGCTGTGCAGTGGCTGCAGCACCTCCTCAAACTTTTGATAAATCCTCCTCTGAAATGGCAATTAACACCTTTTGCAGGTCACTCCACAAGATTAATTTTCCAAGCACAGATTAATGAAAACGCAGACAGAAGTGTTTAGAAAATATTTTCCCTATTAATCTTCATCAGCAGCAGATTACCAGCAGGGCGGATAATGAAGACATCGGCTCGTTAAGGTGAGAGCAGGCAGGGAGAAGGACAGGGCTGCTCTCCCAGGCACCATCAGCAGCTCTGGCACCACCATGGCCCAGCACACTGCAAATTCCACAGAGAAATTACTCAGTCTATCCCCAGACTGGGTCCTACCCATGTGCTGAAGGGCAGCTCAGAGGGAACTGCCCAACAATCACAATCATCACAAGCCCCCACAGCCAATGGGTCCCAAGTTCTACAACAGGAGCACAGACAAACACATTTAAAAACCTTCAGTCCCCTCAAGTCCACCAACAGCAAATGCTACTTCTGGTTGAAAGTTTACCCTTAGGACTGGGAGGCTCCTTTTTGACAGAACTTTTCTATGTCACACACAAAATTCACAGGGATGTTTAATTGAATTGGATAAAGAGTCTGAAACTAAGACAATGACAATCCTGCAGAGGAAACCTGCCCCTGAAAGGAGCCCATGGTCACTGCAGAGCTCATGGATGATGGCTCTCTAAAGAGGATTGAAGCTGGACTTTTTTACTCCCAGAACCCCTGTATTTCCCCAAATTACCACAGATTGTTTCATGTTTCTTTCTCTAACAACTGCATGTCACACAGTTCAAGCAAACAAGAGTTTCCTTCCTCATTTTATTTTCTTTTCTAGCATTAACCCTCTTTTAAATTGAAAAATGCTCTTCTGTAGTTATTTTCCAAGCTCATCGCTGGCAATGTTGCATTTTGATGCAGTCTGGTTTGGGTTTAAAAAGAGCAAATGTGTCAGTTTGGGAACCTGGCAATGGTGCATTTTGATGCAGTTAAAAAGAGCAAACATGTGGGTTTAGGAACCTGGCAATGTTGCATTTTGATGCAGTCTGGTTTGGGTTTATGGTGGGTGTCAGTTTAGGAACCTGGCAATGTTGCATTTTGATGCAGTCTGGTTTGGGTTTAAAAAGAGCAAACGTGGGTTTAGGAACCTGGCAATGTTGCATTTTGATGCAGTCTGGTTTGGGTTTATGGTGTCGGTTTAGGAACCTGGCAATGTTGCATTTTGATGCAGTCTGGTTTGGGTTTAAAGTGAGCAAATGTGTAAATTTAGGAACCTGGCAATGTTGCATTTTGATGCAGTCTAGCTGAGAGCCTGGTTTGGGTTTAGAAAGAGCAAACGTGTGGGTTTAGGAACCTTGCCTCGGGTAAGGAAGCACCCTCCCTCCTGCTCACACCAGAATCAATCAAAGCCGCACTTAATGGAAGGACAGGAAGGCAGTGGGAGGAGAAGCTGAAACCACATCCCGTCCTTTGTCAGCAGCACAAAGCTGCACTCCCTACCCTTCAAAACTCCTTGCAGGCGGGTGGGAACCACTGCTGAGGCGCTGCGGGTGCTTCCTCCCGGCAGCTCACTCATCCTCCTCCTCCTCTGAGCCCGCACAGCCTTCGGACCAGCACCGAGGGCTCGTGCCAGCTCCGAGCTGAAATAAACAGGACAGCTGAATGTGGTGTTAGCAAAGGTGACCTTCAAAGCTTGCTGTGTTTAAATTCAGCGTGCACCCCTCAGGAATTAGCCATTACCTGTTTAATGTGAGGGATGCCGCTCCAGCATGCCGGAGTGTGCTTTACAATGTGAAAATACCGTCGCTTTCTGTCAAGGTTGGCTTGCAAGTTGAGTTTGTAATAAAAAGGTGTCTCTCTAATGACGTCAAGGAAAAGAGAGGGATGGACTCAGGCTAAGCTGGATTGTGACTGTCAAGACACCAACTCACCTCTCCCTTGCAGAGCAGGGGAACCCAGTGAGGATAAAGTTTAATGCTACCCTGTTTAACGATATTTTCACTGCAACCGAACTGTAAAATTAACTGAGAACTAACATTAAAAAAGGACTTCTATTTTATGCTGATCATTAAGTAAGGAGGTTTCACACTTGAGATCTGTTATATTAAAGGGGGCTGAAATTGCTTGTATCAATTACTTTATTCTAAGTGGACAGGCTTCTTACGAAATATTGAAACTGTTTTGTAACTATAGAGGAGAAAGCAGCCAAATCCTGGGTGGGAAGGGATCTCTCACCTCCCTGTGCGTCAGGGGAGCTGCTACAGACTTCAGGCTTGGCACATGGCATCATCCCACATGACCTTTGGTGGACCAGAGGTCTCATTTTGTGCCACTGAAACAATCTTCTTCAGGTTCTACTACCTAGAGTAAATGAAGGTACACTCCACAAGAGCCTGGTAACTTTGCTGTTTACCTTGTCAGTAAATACATCTACAAGTGCAGTTTAAAATAAATAACAAACTAAGGAGTTCAGAAGAACCATCCTCAGCATCACCCAGACACTGAACAAGTGGACAAACACACAGAATGAAGGAAAAAACTGGTTAAGCAGAAAAGCAGCAAGAGCATGAGCAAGTGGGAAGATGCATAGCCTTAAGGGAGTTCTGCACCAAACTGGCTGCTCCAGCAAGCAAGAGGGAAACACAGCCCCTAAAAACTGATGCACCCCTCTAATGATCTCACTGTGGCACCTCTGATACAGCTCAGCACCACTACAGGTATGCAATTAATTACAGGCCAGGTGTAATGCACTTTGCAAATTGAAATTCTATTAATATGTGATTATTAGTTCCACAAACCTTAATTATTAATTCCATTACTATTGCCACCAACAGCACAAACCCAGTTTGAAATGTAAAACTCCCCTCAGGAAATTTTAAGGCATACAAAAAATGGTGCAAGGAAACAAAGTATTTGGAGGGTCCTCAGGCCACTAAAACTTTCCAAGCACAGTGCAGCCCACCCAAAGACCTGTGCTTGCACAAGGCAGCTTTAGGAAAGTGCTTCTTTCTGCAGGTGGTGTGTTTTGTTGTGATCATCCTCATCATCCTCTTTTCCCCTACCATACAAAAAGAGGCATTTTCAATTGCAGAAGGTGCTGACTTTGCAGGATCAGGCTTGCCAGTGAAGTCTGGGTTATCCCTGTTGATACAACTGCTCAGTGTTTATTTCAACACGAGCCAAAGCTCAGCTGTGTGAGGGGGACGAGCACATGGCAGTGCCAGCCATCCAGCTCTGCTGCTGGCACCCACGAGCAGAACTGCTCTTTGTCATACACCCACAGCCAGGGAGGCTCCATGAAGCCAAGCCCTAAATTTAGAAGTCATCATCCCAAAGCTGTACGTGAAAGGATTCATCATGATGACAGCAGCAGCATGTGAAATGGAGCCCTTTGGAGAATAATGCAGACAGGTATTTGCACAGCCCCTGCTGCTTCACAATGGGTGGGGCTTTTCCAGGGTCCTGTAGTGACTCTGCCACAAGGCTGAACCTCAAATAGCATCTCAGCCCATCCTAACACATAACAAAATCGAAATATATTCTGAGGAGGGAAAAAAGGAAATACAGTAAGAAGAAAAAGGACCATGCCTGCCCAGAGAGGCCCTGCTGTGGTGCTCAGCAGCACCAAGAGCTCCTGACACCAAGCCCAGCATTCTCATGTGTGAACACCATGGGCATCTAATAACAAAAATTGAATTATATTCTGAAGAGGAGGGAAAAAGGAATACAATAAGAAGAAAAAGGACCCTTCCTGCCCAGAGTGGTGTTTGGAGTCCCATGAGTACATGACCTGCTGCTTCACAATGGGTGGGGCTTTTAAAGGGTCCTGTAGTGACTCTGCCACAAGGCTGAACCTCAAATAGCATCTCAGCCCATCCTAACACGTAACAAAAATTAAATTATATTCTGAAGAGGAGGGGAAAAAAGAAATACAGTGAGAAGAAAAAGGACCCTTCCTGCCCAGAGAGGCCCTGCTGTGTGCTCAGCAGCACCAGCAGCTCCTGACCACCAAGCCCAGCATTCCCATGTGTGAACACCATGGGCATCCTCTGTGCCATTCCCCTGCTTCTGTCCTTATGTGCCCCGCAGCTGGCATCTGACTGGCACAAAGACTCAAAACTTCAACACAAGCAGGGAATGTCTTCAATGTGCATTTACCTGCAGCCACTCCTGCTCTGGTCATTCCTGTGCCAATGCCAGCCCTCATTTTACGTGATTTTCACCTCCCTACTTTATTTCTTTGACATTTGTAGATGGAACAATTGCATCACTTCCCAGCCCTGGTTTTGCCAGATTAAACAAGCTTTTTATTTCTCCTCATAAAACAGCCCATTTTCCTGATCCAACCTGTCGTTTTCTGTTCTGCTCTGCACCAGTGTCCCCTGAACACTGCACTCCTCCAGTGTATACAGAGCAGTAAATGACACAGTACCACCTTGCTCATGGCCCCATTGTGCCCCACTGCTGCTGTTATTCCCTCTCTGAAGCACCCAAAGGATTGCACATGCCATAACAGCCATTAGCACATGCTGTCTGAGGTTAAGGAACTCCAAATAACATTCAACAGTGTGTGCAAGCCACCCTAAATTGACTGAGGAGAGATCAATTTTAGCTGAAAGATCTTCCACTGTGCAAAATGTTGGTAAACATAGGGAATTTAACTGAGCATGGCCTTACCTGGCCTGCAAGCAGGACATCCCCAGGCTGGGCAGAGGGAAATTAGAACACACCTCCAAGAATAAAAGTGATGTAAAAGCTAATCTCTCTCACTGCTGTATTCCCAGTCACAAGCTATGTGTTCATTATCTTCCATTAACATACTGTGTCCTCTTCCTTAACTAATAAAACATTTATCTCCAAGGAAATTCTGCAGAAAAGACTGAATTTGCATACACATAATAGACATGTCAAAATATAAGATGCGAGGACGTGGTATTCCAGCTAGGAGTGTTATACATGATTTGTGTTCATTTCCCTAAATTCCACAAAAACTCCAGTGAATCCCATCCCTGCCAGTGGCACTGTAGGATCTGACTGCAGATCTGTTGCATTTACTGAGGGTACAACACTGAGCAGGAACTGCACATTTGGGCTACACATGTTTTGGGGCAATCACTCCCATAATATAAATGCAGCTGCTTAATTGTGCACTTCACAGAGGAAAAGCCAGGTGACAGGGAAGCACTAGGTGGGATAAAATCTGAAAAGTGAATAGTAGGGAATTCATGTTTGCCAAGGAGGAGGGAAGGTCTGGGGACAGGAGCTGGAGCACTGGTGCAGCTGGCTGCCCCACAGCACCTCCCAGCACTGCATTAAGCACCAGTGCAATGGCTCTGTGCATGGCAGAGTCCCAAAGGAGAGGAATCTCTGCAGATCATGATCCTCCACAATGGCTTTCTGTCAGAGCCAGAACAACCTGGAGTGCTAAAGGTGAACTTCACTTACAGATCTGCTGTGCATTTTGCTGCAGACTGTGATGAAAACTTCTTCCCCTGCCAACAGCAAAGTCTACCATAATTTTTTTTTTAAACTATTTTTGAAAGCCCACTTAGAAAGCAGATGTGCTCCAGGGGACAGAGAAGACAACGCCAAATGTAACACTGGGAGGCAGAGCTCAGGATACTGATATTATAAAACCCAGGCAGCAATGGGAAATAGTGCTTTTACAAAGGTTACAAACAGGAATGCAGTGCCTAAGGGCAGTTTTCCAGATGCTGCTCAGCAATATGGTATTGCCCATTCCCTCCTTTCCTACCAGTGAGGCAAGGAGAGCCATGCTGAGCTGAGCTGTGATGCTCCCTGGCCACACTGGTCAGTGTCCTGTCACCAAGAGCAGGCACATCCCTCCCTTCCTGGGAAGCAACCTCCCAGGTGACAATTCCCCAGCACGAGGAGCATCATCCCAGCTCCACAGCTGAGCCATTCCCCAGTACATCCCTCCCATACCAATGGCTCCTGCAGTTCAGTTGCTGTCGTCTCTGCATCCATAAATCAACTTTATGGAATGCACCAATTCAGGAGCAGTGCAATAAAACACACCTGTATTATTGGAATATCAACTGTGTTTGCAAAGAAACAAGTTTTGTTTTTTTTCCCCATGAGCTCCCCAGCCACCTCCCTCAGTATCTGCAGAGCTGAGCACAGAACAGGACAGAGGTGAGGGAGAAGTTGTTCACAGCACCCTGAGGATCAGCACTGAGGGGGGAAAACTGTGCACAACCCATGGTAAAATCCTGGAAAACAGAGGCTTCTCACATCCACATTTTAAAAAAAAACCCCAAACTATTTCAAGTAGTCAGGAAAACATCACCCAGATGGCAAGTTTGCTGTATCCTTGCTGAAAAATACTATGCAGCCAACAAACCCATATGGCCAACCAGAGGAGCCACATAAAGATAATGATACGCCTATACAGGCAAAATGTTAATGAATTAGGCCCAAAGTACATAAAAATCTGCTACCTGGTCCATTACACCTGCTTATGAAATCAATGCCTGTATTTACCTTAACATTTAGTAGTTCATAAACAGGGGATGGGGAGGCAGGGTCAGTGCAAGGGTGCTGCCAAGAGGTCACCTCTGCTTCCCACACCCCAGCCTCTGCCCCCTTTCAGCTGGAAATGGGGTCTCACAGTCCTCAAATTCCCCTGAAGGGGAAAAGGGATAAGACATACAAGCAGATGGTCTATAAATAAGATTCTGGAAAAATCTCTCAATGCCTGTGGATTTATCTCCTTTAAGAAGGTCAGCCCGTTCGCTGGAGGGTTATTAAGCTCTCTGCCATGTACGTGCAGGCAGTAAAAGAGATGCAGAAAGGGCTGCATCACCTGAACCACTGACTCAAACAAATGCCAAACACTGACACCTCCAAGGCCCTGCCATCATCATCACCTTCTTCATGGCTCAACCCATGCAAGAGCCATTTCTGCTGTCTTCCAAGAGCTGAAAAAGATGTGGAGGGAGATAAGAGCATGAATCTTCTCTATTTGGATGGCAGCCTTGCCCAGGATTCTTCTCCTGGGAAGCTGAGAAGCCTCAGAGAAAAAGGAAAACAATATTGTCTCATTTGCTTCTCCTGTGTTTTGCTGCTTTGGAATGTGGCTTGGAGATTGGCCAATAAGCCAAAACAATTCACATGTTGGATAAATAATCAGGGCCAAGCTGTGTCAGGACTCTGGAAGCAACCATGAGATTTTATCTTTTAGCCTTCTGTCTGTATCCTTTCTCTATTCTTTAGTATAGTTTTAGTATATTATTCTTTTATATAATATAATATCATAAAATAATGAATTCACCTCCTAAGAAGATGGAGTCAGATTCATCATTTCCTCCCTATGACAGGGGTCTCAGAAAATACCACATTAGGATTAACCAATTAAGTGGCCATTACATGAGAAACTGTCAGAATGTTCAATGGCCAACAAGATCTGTATTTACGCCCTACTGCATGGAATCCCCCACTGTGGGTCCTTTTTCAGGCTTATTTTGCCCAGAAAGAGGTACCTGGACTGTCTGTAATCCGTAATCCTTTGTTTCTATTGTTTTGTATTGTCTTAATCCAAATTGTCTAAATTGCTATTTTATATATATATATATATATATATATATATATATATATATATATATATATATATATATATATATATAAAAAATAGTATATATATACATATATAAAATATAGTATAGTATATGTAGATATATAGTATATATAGTATATATACAATATATAATAGTATACATTTTATATTATATATATTACTATTATATATATTTATTTTTATATTTTATATAAATATATATTTTATATATATATGTATAATATAGCATATACTATATAATATAGTATATATATTATATAATACTATACAATATTTTATGTCCGTAATATTATATATAATATTATATATATCTATTACTATCATATATTAATTATATATTACTATTTTTATAACCATTTTATTATTATTAAACTTTTAAAATTTTAAAAACTAGTGATTGGAGTTTTTCACACCCATCAATGATTGTATTATATATATTACTTATATATATTACTATTATATATTAATTATATATTACTAGTACTATTTTTATAACCATTTTATTACTATCAAACTTTTAAAATTTTAAAAAACAAGTGACTGGCCTTTTTCACACCCACCAACAATTGTATTGTATATATTACTTATATATATTACTATTACTATTGTTATAACCATTTTATTACTATAAAACTTTTAAAATTTAAAAAAAACCAAGCAATTGGCCTTTTTCATACCCACCGACGATTGTATTATATTTATTACTTATATATATTACTATTACTATTGTTATAACCATTTTATTACTATAAAACTTTAAAAATTTTAAAAATTTAAAACCTTAAAAATTTTAAAAATTAAATTTAAAATCGTTGGCGTTTTTCACACCCACCAACGATTTACACACACACACCCCCGAGGCTCGGAACGGAGGGATGCTCCATCTCCCAGCCCATGGGAACGCGGGGGTTTTGGCCACCCCCAGGCACACCGGGGCTGGCTCGGCGGCGCCGGGCACACGCGGGTCACGGCAGCGGCTGCGACAAGAGGCTGATGCCAGGAGGGCAGTGCGTGCCCTGCGGCTGCGAGCGGAACCATCGCGGAACCATCGCGGGTACCCCCGGGCCGCGGGGAGCCCGCGTGGGAAGCGCCGCAGTGGTTTCCAAGGCAACGATGGGATGCAGGATTCCTTTCTCATCATCGGAGATGGCTCAAGTATCCATTACGTTCCGCGGCGGGTTGAATAACAAACAGGCACGCCAACAAATCAATGAGACGAGCAGGATTTTTAAGCCCTGCAAAATGCTTGTTTTCTTCTGTATTCCCTCGAGCCCGAGGCTCCCCATCCGAGTTAGAGCAAAGGGATTTCAAATTTGGCAAGAATCTAGGCAACAGATCCTCCTGAAGTGCAAATTGCCACAGTTCCACTGAAGTCAGCAGAGATATGACAATTTACACCCACTTAGGTTCTGCCACTGGGTAATTAGCACATTGCAAATAACTGGAAACAGATTCCCAAATAAGAACACTCTTAAGCTTGAAGCAAGAATGTTTAAATAAAAAAAAAACCTCCACAGTTTTTTTCCAGGATTAACGAAACTTGCAGGCTTCTCTGCTGGTTTCTACTATATTACTGGATAAAGTAAAAAATTGTCACTCTTTTTGTTCCCCTGATGACCCAGGTTGAAACCACAGCTGTGTTATCAGCCTTGCTGTACCTGACATTTTTGGCTGACACATGTCCCACCAGGTCCAGCCCAAATCCCCTTTCAGTACCAACTCCCCACACATCCCCAGGGACCCAGCATCCCAACCACTCATTCCAGTCATGCCCAGGTTTTGCTACCTGCCCCATTTTACAGACTTTTATTTCTAACACAGAGGCAACAATGCACATGTTGATCATTTGCAGGGTGTAACAGGCAAGTTCTGTATAATTTCTCTCTTAATCAATACCAAAAAAGGTCAAGCAGAATGAACCCTTCATTCTTTCATGTTGGGCTGACTGGTCTAACATCAGTCCTGGGCAAAGCAGTGGAAAAAGTGATATGAGATTCAATTAATAAGGAATTAAAGGATATTTTAATGCATTTAATGCTCACCAACTTGGTTCCATGGGAAATAGTTCTTGTCAAGTAAACCTGATTTCATTCCTTCAGGAGGCTCAAATGCTGTTTGACAAAAGCCACATATTTGGAAGGCACTTAAAATTCTGTATGGCATTTGACTCAGTACCAAACAGCATTTGAATGGTAAAAACACACCCACATTTAATGGATTAAAAGCTGTCTAGCAGAGAGATCTTGAAAACAATGGTCAGGTGGTACCTGTAATTGAATTTTGAGCTTCAGGAGACAAGGCTGCACCCCAGGAAGGGATGAACCTGGAGGAGCTCAGGCTCTGAAAGGGACAATGGCTCAGCCCAGGGGTGCAGGCAGCTGTGGAACCCAGCTGCTGCTGTGTCAGCACTAACAGCACAGACACGTGGCTGGTGAAGGTTCCTGCAGAACAGCTGGACAGAAACACCCACAGATCCCCTCCCTTTGCCTGAGGAGCAACAGCCTGGCTCTGTCACACTGGAAACAGCTGAAAGGCACAGCAAGGATGCCCTTCCCTGTCCTTTTCCTGGGATATGGATTCTCCTTGCACCCATCCATCACACATGAGCTGGTACCTCACAGCAGAAGGAGCAGATCAGCCTGTGCCCTCACCCCCTGACCATTTGCAGGCACTTCACCCATCACCCACAGGTGAGCTCGCTGGGGGGAGTCAAAAAGGCACAGACACAGCAGTAAGAGGTCTCCTGGATCTGTTCCTTCTGCCATCAGCAGCAGACACTCAGGGATTCCTGAGAGCTGGAAAAGCTGCCCCGCCCCATCCCTGCCCTGTGCCCTACCAACAGCCTGCCTTTCTTCTCACCAGGTTATTCCAATGCCAGAAGTGCCGAATCAGAGAAATGTAATGTCATCTCTACACCTCAACAACAAAGAAACCCACAAAATGTCCCTGTGCTCACCTGCCAGCATGTCACTGGCTGTCTCATCTGCATGAAGAACTGTCTGGAGGGAATACTGGGGAGGAAGGAAAGGAAGGAGTTTTATGACCCCAAAGCTCCAGCATCTCGCACCCACAGTCCTGTTCAGGGTGCCAGACTGCTCAGAAATCCAGCCTGCTTTAGCCATGGCAGCTGATAACTCACTGCCAGGAACTGTGGCTGTGAGGAACATTCCTGCTTTAACAACATCCAACGGAGACTGGGAGGCTGTCTGACCAACATCTGCCTCTGCTCACAGCAGAGCCATCCTCCCTGTGTCCCTCCTTGCAGCAGAGCTTCCCTTCCATCCCCTCCTCAAGGAGAGCTTCCCTTCCATCCCCTCCTCAGAGCAGAGCATCCCTTCCATCCCCTCCTCAAGCAGAGCATCCCTTCCATCCCCTACTCAGAGCAGAGCATCCCTTCCATCCCCTCCTCAAGCAGAGCATCCCTTCCATCCCCTCCTCAAGGAGAGCTTCCCTTCCATCCCCTCCTCAAGCAGAGCATCCCTTCCATCCCCTCCTCAAGCAGAGCATCCCTTCCATCCCCTTCTCAGAGCAGAGCATCCCTTCCATTCCCTCCTCAAGCGGAGCATCCCTTCCATCCCCTCCTCAGAGCAGAGCTTCCCTTCCATCCCCTCCTCAAGCAGAGCATCCCTTCCATCCCCTCCTCAGAGCAGAGCTTCCCTTCCATCCCCTCCTCACGGCTGAGCATCCCTCCCGTGCCCCTCCTCACAGCCAGGCTCGTTATTAGCTGGGGAAGCAGAGGATGTCCGATGGCAAGGGGGGAATAAATCATTGTTCCCAGCTAAATGGAGTAGTGCAGATCTGCTGGAAATGCTGCCTTTAGCAGCAGTGCAAATAATGGAGATTGCACGCGCCGGGGCCAAGGCAATGAGCCACCACACTATTGATGGGGCACTGGCACAGCTGCAGGAGATGTGGCTCACAGCTGGCTTTAACAAAGGCAGCCTTGTGCTCAGAGCTGAGGATTAATTCTGCTCCTCACCATGCTCAGGTTACCCCAGCCAGACCCCAGAGAAGCTGAAGGACAAGCAGCTCTTGCTGGTGTCTCCCCCTCAGCCACTCCTGTGTGTGAGGGAGGATCCTTAGAATGCATTGGTAAAGAAATATTCACTGAAATGCATTCTGTATTTAATCTGGAGGAATTATCCACTTGCAGACATGAAACAGAGCCATTACCATACTGGATCCATCCCAGTTTAGCCTCAGTTCCTGTTCCTGACAGCCACCAAAGGCTTTTGCACAAGACATGAGGAACACCTGAAAGCATTATCCAAAATCCTTAACAACCTTCCACGCTGTAGCTATTCTGCTGGCAGAGAGAATGAGATCTATGAGAAACATGATTTATCTACACAATTATAATTTACATTTTAATGAATGATGCTGCAACAAACACACCAAAGTGTCTCATCTCCAGCATCTAATTCTGCTGATGCCAGTCAACATGTTCCACTGTTCACCATTTTTAGTTGAAATTCCTGGCACTGCTGGCTGTGTAACTTCTTTATTCCACTCCCCAGGTATCTGCAATCTGCATCTTTGCCCAAATTAAAAAAGGAAAGCACCCAAGTGGTTGACAGTCACTTCCCAGTGGGAACCACGATGGGGGCAGTGACAGGAGAATTCCCAGAAAGCCATTCTGGTGGAATTCCCAGAAAGTCATGCATTCAGGAACAGGACAGAAGACCTGAATGAACCCAGGGAGAGACTTACAGGCTTCATTCCCTGCAGGAGTTGGCACAAAGTGCATAACAACATATTAGTGTATAAAGATGAAAGGCCTATAAATCTGTACAAGAAAGCCCAGAATCCCTACAAAAGAAATACAGAGAAAAACAAAATTACAGATGAAAACTAGGCATCAGCTGTGACAGTGCTTGCTCAAGTCAGAAAAAACAGCCAGGATGTCAAACCAGTGCAATAACTCACTCTTTGTGTTTACTTTTTTAACCAAAGAACTGCAGCTTCTCATTGATTTTTTTCAGCATATTTAAAAATAGATTAGCACATTACTGCAACTGTGGTGGGGTTTTTTAAACAGATGAAGCATTACAGATACTCCAAGCCTTCAAAATTTTTAAAAATGGGACTTGTTAAGTAGTTGTATGCATTAGTAGATAATTTTCTACAAAACAGAAAGTCAAAGAGGCTTTTCCATTAAAAGCATCTCTGCCTTGATCCCACCTGCTCTGCACTGGAGCCTTTTATTCCACTCTCTGTGTGTGTCTGCCCTTACAGAGATCCTGGAACCCTTGGGTTCAACTGAGCCTTATTACATTTTAAAGCCTTTGGATGGCAGCAGCAAAGTGTTCTGCACTATAAACCAGAACACAGCTGAGCTTTGATGGGTATGCTGCTTCTTTCTACCCCACAAAACACTTTCTAAATGCTATTAAAATTTAGCATACGCCATAATAACCAGGCTGCCTTTTTTTCCACATTTAAGTCAATTGACTTTCAAGTTTTATCTTTCCACATACTTTGAATCAAATAAAGTTGTTTCTGCAGCTCAGGAGGAGGAGGAGGATGTGGCTCATCTTGACGAGCAGCAGTTCCATGAGAAAAATTCTGGGTAACCAAATAAAACTGCCAGTGGGAAGTGGAGACAAAGTAGAAAAGTTCTACATTTTCTGTCTTTCCCAGCTATTAGATTACTCCAGGGTGACAGGGAATGCAGAACACTCCTGTCAGAGTACTCTCAGGGGAGGGAGGCTGTGCAGGGAGAGCAGGAGCAGGAGGATGCAGGCAAAGGTCACTTTTCACATAAACTGGAGGGGCACTGATGCGAGGCTGGGACCAAAAATAACTCCTGGAAACACAAACCCTGGTGCAGGAAGGGAAGTGAACAGACAGTGGGGTCAGGGACCCCTGTCCCACCCAGAGGGACCCCACCTCCCACTTCACCAGGAGAGCTGAGCTCAGCCCTCGTCTGCCTTCAAACACTTTTATATTTAACCACACTGTGTTGCCCAAAAGGCAAATCATTCTGAAGGAATGTCACTCAGGGAAGACTCTCCAACTGGAGCTGTTGGACTCTGTCTCTAACATTACAAATATAATTACAACCATCAGCCTGTGCTAACGAGTGGGAAGGGGAATGATTTGCATCCAAACTGCAGCCACGTCACAGCAGAAGATGCTTCTGAAACAGGACCAGCATGGCACTGAGCTAGTAAATCCTTCCATTTAAAGTTTCAGATGATATG
Source organism: Setophaga petechia (assembly GCA_024362935.1). NCBI lineage: Eukaryota > Metazoa > Chordata > Aves > Passeriformes > Parulidae > Setophaga > Setophaga petechia. Next base: position 1,654,429 of record JANCRA010000047.1, read on the forward strand.
TTGGGAGTCATGCTAGAAACTCCTCCTTCCAGCTGAGTCAGGATGCAGAGGCTAAAATGAGCCAAATCTGAGTTATCTTCAAAATAATCAACATGGACAATGAAAAACAAAATCACCACCCACGACTGCCAGGAGCTGGGCACTGTCCCACAACCCATGTGGGTGGAAGGAGGATGTGGCTGGAAAGCTGCAGAGAATAAACCATCAGATATTGGGACTAGGACTTACATAGACTGCAGGAAATTTACAGTAGGCAGAAAGAAGAAAACTCTTCCTCAGCTCAGGCAGAACATTACAGAAGCCTCAGTGGCAGGATGATTTATCGTGTGTCAGACTCACCTCCTGGCCCAGTGATGGAAGTTTCATCATTTGGAACACTGGAGGTTCTGCACAACGTTAGGGAACACACCCCAGGGCACAATCCACCTTTGGCTCCAGCAGCAGGAGGAATCACCTGATAGATTTTCCCTGCACCTGCTTTCTATGATTCAATGCTTTGGATTACAAAGGTGAGGAAGGAAATGTTGCACAGATCACATTTGATTACCATTTCCTTCAGCTGATGGCACTGGTGCCACAGAGGGGGGTTGGAGCAAACTGGAACCTCATTGTCCAGTGGGCCACTTACCCCTAGCCTGCACACATTTCACAGGCACTTATTTATGAACAGCCTGAAAACCTGGGGCATTTATCTCCTGGTAATTTCCTCCCAAAGCAGGTGACCAGACAGACACAATGCTTACCCCACAGTGACCAGAGCATGTGCTTGCTGGGAATTATTTGCTCACCTGCAGGCAGCCTCCTGCTGTGTGCTGGATTGGCTTCTGCAGAGCACACAAGCAAGCCCTCCCTTAAAACACTCAGGAAAATCTTTCCCTGGATTTTGCCCCCTTTCTTAACCTTCCCATTTCCAGACAGTAGAGAAAGTGGGAAACACAGCACCTATAAATCCAGGTTATGATGCAGCATCCCAGGGATACTCTCAGACTCTCTTCCACCTCATGGGATCTGGGGATGTTTCCAAGCAGCTCTCCTTAGCCACACACAGTTGGCTTCAGGAGGGTTGTTTATAGTCACTGGCAGCTCCACAAACACCCATGATTTAGTTCCCCAAATATTTGTCTCCCATGAAAGTCGGGAACCTCTCCATTTTACAAGAGTTGTTACAAGTCAGACAAAAGCTATTAATAAAGTGTGAAACCTACAATATCCCCCAAGGGGGATGGAAAAAGGAATCAGCGCTGGAAGGAAAGATCAAGTGCTGCTCCAGTGACAGATGGTGCTCCACAAAAGGTCAACCCTTGGCTCATTCTGCTGCTCATTATTTATTAACAATCTTTCTGACATTGGCATTACTGCAAGAGTCCAGCGTTATGCAGATAATAAAATGCTATTTTATAGTCCAAGGTCTCCTGCAGGTACAGCAAAAAGTTTGCAAAGTGATTTCAGTGTTGCAGGGCACTTTTGAGGATGCCTGTGCCAGGAGAGCACAGCCAGCCTGTGAAGTGAAGATGAAATGGAAAAGTTTCATGGCTCACGTGCCTGGCCTCTCACTTACCCAGAGTTTTCAGCACCATTTCCACATCTCACTCCTTCCACAGCAGCCCTGAGAGGGAATCAGCACAACCACAGCCATGCAGCAGGGTGGGAAAACCTCCTCCCACACCAGGAGAGTTCTGTGCTCCCCAGAAATAGCCCCTTCTATACTGCAGCAAAGAACATGCAGTTAGTTTTTTTCAGCTTCAGGTGTGAACACTCAAGAAAATTAGCTCAAACAACAGCCACAACACTGCCACAAACTGCCCAGCTCAAGTGAACCCAGAAAGATCCCACTGGCAAAATAAGGGACACTTCCACTGGGGTGAGCCCTCTACTGCCTCAGAGGAATGATCAGCATAAGTATGATTATATCAATAAAAAATAAAAACATCATAAAAAGTAGTTGGGCAGAGATAAGTTTATGACTAATTATGAATAGCATGTCATGCCCTGACTCCTTATAAAATAAAATATAGTCTATTTTTACTATCTGCACCCATGACTTTCAGATAACAGACATGTTTACTTCCAAGGTTGTGCCTTGCTTAACATGTCAAGAGTTTCAACCCCATGCAGAGAAACCACCAAAGGCTTCTGCATCCCACAGAACTCACGGGAGCATGACTGTGTCTGTTCCTCCTTTATGTGGCTTATCAGTAAATATCAACTGAAATTCATTGCTGACACAGGTTAAGTTCTACATATACATCTACAAGATTTATGAAGTCCCAAAATATTTAGGATATTTAGGTTTTTATCCAAGAGAACAGGAGCAAGCACCAGCAAAAAATAAATGCAAATCAGGAATTGATGTTGGCAGCAGTTTGGGAATCAGAGCTACAAGCAGGGTGGGGATTCACATCAGTGACTCCAGTACACAAGCACTTTACTCTGACAAATTCAAAATGGTGATTTAACATTTGCACTGTAGATGCAGACAAAAGACCTGCAAAAATCTCCCACCCAGACCCAGAGGGAGCTGCTGGCTCTGTCTCTGTGTTTGATACACCCACTGTGACTGACTCTGGAACAATGACACAGTGCTGGCAGCAAACACACACTTCCCAAACCCACTGCCCTCCTAACAGAAGCCCTGCTTTGTATCATCCAAACATCCAAATTGTTTTACTAAAACAAAGTCAGATCACTTGAACAGGAATGGAAAAACCTTTCACATTCTCCCCACGCTAAACTCCAGCAGTTTTCAGCACTTAGAATTTATGTCTGTAAAAAGTTTAATGAACTTTCAAAGGCTTCCAGGGAAGGAGGGAGTAGTGGCAGGCATTATCTCTGGGAATTGGTCCTCCTGTAGAGCAAGGGTGAACCAAGGAATGGAAAGAAGCAGAGGGTCCCTTGGGCAGCTCAGGAAATGGCCCAAGGTGTAACAAGATGAATGACAATCCCTGCAGCCTCCTGATGGAGCAATAGCCATGGGACATTCCTCTCACTGTGAGCTTTCTGGAGCCTGGGCTCTGCTGACTGTGAACACAAATGTGTATAAATAAACAAAGAGTACACTGGCAATGATGTTAAATGATGCTTTGGATAATTATCACTATTCTGTGGTACCATTAACAGGCAAAAGCACAGAATCTTAATGACCAGGTTCTCATGGCAGCCTGGATTTGTTGTCTGACACCACGGGGCTGCAAAACCTCCCCATGAACACAGCTGCTGATGGCACAGGACCCACAGGCAGACAGCAAGAGGCTGTTTTAGCAACAGACAACCCATTTTGTGCATGAAACCAGCACAGTCTTACTGCTGGAACCTGAAGTGAGGCTTTCTCCATTTACCCAACAACCTGACAAGCTCCAGGCTCTGGTCCAGCAGCTCTGTATTCCCTGCCCTGTGTGGGAATTCCAGTCCAGTGAGGACCAGGATGCTCATGGACCAGGATGTTTGTGGCCAGGGCCTGCAGGATCCTGCTGACCAGGGGCTTTCCAGTGCCTCTGCCCTTACTGCAACTCTAACAACAAATCCAGGTATTTCAGAGTTCTTGAGATTCATGAGAGGGACTTGAAAGCTTCTCCACCGAGGCCAAGAGCTTCAGGCCAAACGTTTGAAGGTTTTTGTGGGCAGACTGCACACCACTTCTTGTTACAAGAGAAGCAGGACTGGACTAAGTCAGTGCTGAAGCAACTTCCTTACAACAGAGGACACTCTTTACATCATGTAACTCTTAATGAAACTGAGCCAGAACCACAACACAAACCCTACACAGCTCCAAGGCACAAAGCCTTGGTATTTTATTTCTCAGCTGTATACCTACCACTTAACTCTGAAAAATATTACTTATAAAAGATGATTCCTTAAAGCAAAGTTTGGAATTTTATTATGCCTCTGGGCTAGATTGGCTGATCTTTGAAGAAATAGGGTTGTACCCTTTTCATTTGATATCCACAGGACAATATTTTAGCAGTGAGAGAGGTCAAAAGAAATAGATCCATGGGGCTCTTGGCACGTGATGCATGTTTAGCCAGCCAGGGCAGCACTGCCAGGCTCAAAGGGCACCACACAGCCTTAATAACACAACACTCTGGAATTTGATGGATTATCCCTACCAAAGTGGGAAGATACCATCCAAAAGGCCATGAAGCAGATGGAGCATGTGAAAAACACTCAGAAATGCAGACAAAAAAAAAAAGAAAAAGTAGTGCAGGAAGGAATCCCTGTGACACCACACTCATTAGCAGTGACACAGAGACTTCTTAACCTCAATAATCAAACAGCCCTTCCCATTTTACAGAGCATGCAGATTATAATAACCACTTCTGCTATCACTGCTGTGTTTTATCTTCACTTTGCTGTGTGAGCCACTACAATTATCCCTCTCAGAGCTTCATTTATTGCCTAGAGAAGGCAGGACACCCAGGCAGAGATAGCCATGATGGATCAGGGTGTGGAGGAGCTGCTGGACACTGACCAAACTGGCCCAGTGCTGGCAGGTAACACCTGGGGACCATGCTGGTGGAGAGAGGGGCACAAGGATCCCTCAGCTGTTCTGAGCCCATCCCAGCTGGCTCCATTTTTAACACATTGCAGCCTTGAAAATGTCACTGTGTCTTCAGGAAGGAAATGGCTTATCGAGAGGTCATTTAGCTGAGGTCAAAACACACTGCTGTTTTAAACCCCCATTCATTTACAGTTTTATTTCTCTACCATTCCCTAATTTCATGTCTGTCCAAGTCCAGGTCTC